>CM054115.1:3827500-4427500 GCA_028673005.1 Tanypteryx hageni
AACGGGAGAAGATACTTCTGACGGGGAAGAGGAGGGAAGGAAAACGATTGAAGTAATCCGACGGAAATGATACTTTGAGATAGCGGTATATTCTGCCGCTTCGCATGATAGTATTATGCCTTTTCGGGATTTCTCACCTCGAAGATTTCGCACTTTTCTAATATCAAACGCGGTGTGATATTATTATTAGAATTCCTTGGAATGGTATTCGTGATCGAGAGCGGAACTATTTGTCGCCTCTGAGCATAATTTTTTTACCTTAGGATAAAATGGCTAAAATGAGGTATTGCCTGATGGTTCTTATGGCTACGAGTAGTGTCGTTGTGAAAATAATTGGAGTTTTTAAGCAAAGTTATTGAATTAACCCCTGTAGCCTAAATGAGTAAATCGGGTTTAATCTCAGGGGCAGACGAGGAGGGTTCAACCAATATTGACCCGAATTGGTAATGCTGGTTATATACCATGTAGAAATCTTAGTATGAAATTAGTAATTCACTGAAGCAAAAAATCCTTAAATGAATATCAAGCAGAGGAAACGGGATTTTCATTCGAGACCAAGGTTACACGTTTTCCTAACTAGCGTAAATATCGCAGTAATATTTTAGTCTTTCGTAACGAAACCATTTTTCATTTATATCAATTACAACACGAAATATATTCGCTATCTATGCTTATCGATTCCGCTATCTTCCATCCTCCATGTAATTGTAATTTTAGTGTGTTCATCAACAATATACTCTGAACATCTAACTCTGGTCTTAAATTATTCTACGACATTAACTGAAAAACTATAAGCGTACTCATTCTTTCTTTGGGCAATACGCCTTTTAGTATTCTAAACTCATTTATAAGTTCTATGTTAATTTTCGATGAACCGTTGCTTATAAGTGATTTTTCCGAATCATAACGCAACTTTGGGAAATCATCGTATATGTATGTCTTCTATATCTTTTAAGAAATCCAAACCTTATTATGTCCATTCACTGCTCGAATCAAAAGATATTCTCTGGATTATCAGATACATCATCCATTATCTCATCTTAAAAAAATACGTATATTTCTGTTTATGGCAAAAAGCTTTAAATTTTCGTTCGTCTTTTCTGAAATATAAAACTCATCTGCAATTGATTTATATTCTAATTTCCCTTCTGAGATTCCATTTTTCGGTATGACATCAATAGTACTCTTACAATATTCATCAATGTAACGATGGTGTATATATCGGTTGTAACAGGATTGCATTAGCTTACTAACAGTAATATATAATATCAAATAATAATGGAAAGTAGAAACCTCCAACTTTCTATGCATTGTGTTAAACTTAAAGCTTCTGATATCACTTCTTGCTTTATAGCGTCATTATCATTATCGATTATAATAATCCATGAGGTTGATTAGTCAAAAATAGACACACGCATCATTATCGGATAAACTAATCAATGCATCTCTTATTTGTTTTCGTTGAAACCGAAAAAATTTCATAACTTTGATTCGTGCTTCACATCTTGTAGTTGATAGAGCTTTTAGGATAAACTGAAGATTTAAAAAATATCCCAGCAGCATACAGGCTCAGGGTAGGAATATGTATTTATGCGTTGTATTTTTCCAAAGAGTGTTATTGTATAGACGGAAGATTTAGTGGCATCAGACAATACCAAATTAAGTGCATGACAGCATTAAACCTTAGGGTACCAATGAGTGTCTCTTAGGAACCCCAGAGAATTAATTTTCTTTGTAATATTTTTCTTTCTTTTTTACAATGCTGAGAAACCATTTAGGTGAACAAATTTTCGATAGATTTATTATAGTGGAAAATAGAAAATATTTTATTTAATTTACATTTGTCAAAAGCAAAAAAATATTTTTGGGGTCTCAAAAGGACATCAAATTACTATTATACATTTCTATAATTGCAAATTTAAAAAAAATAAGCATCAAAGATCAAGGAATGGAGTTAGCAGAGGACAGTGAAGTAGATGATTTAGCTGTTAAGAATGAGGAGAGTGATTGTATACGTGTAGAGAACGATGTCCAGGAATGAGAAGATAATTATGAAGTTAAAGAGGAGGCTGAAGATTATTTTTCTAATAAAGATGAAAATGAAATGAACCAAGAAGAGGTAGTAAGTTGTGATGAGATTGTGTTTAAATCAGGACGAATCTGGAAATCATTCCCGCCAAAAGTTAGAAAAAAATTGAGAAGAAATATTATGCAGCTATATGGCCACTTCGAATATTAATGATTATGCTTGATATTGGCGCAAATAATGCGTATGTCATATACTTATTGAAAAATTTAGAATAACAAAAGAACGCCTAATATAAAAGAAGACTCCTAAAAATCTTGACCTCGTTTTTCCTAATAGTATGGAAATACGTGCCAATTACAAAGATCATTCAAGTCACCTCTGTTCTTCAAGCTTATGTAGTAAATACTGAAACATTTATCTAAACTAGTTGTGTGCGAAAGAGAGGGAGATGCTATATGTGCTCTCTGAATACTGATTTGTAGGTGCAAGAATTGTCTACGATTCGTTTGTGAAAAACACCAGAAAAGAAATGTTTCAATTGTTTTCCCAAAAATTAAATGTGTAACACTTACATATATTAAAAATAAGTTCACCATGTAAAACACAATTATATAAAACAGAATTGCAAAGCATACAAAAACCTTATAGTAGAATTATTTTTTAAAAACCTTTACAGTTAGTTTTACGTTTGTACGTTTGAGTTATCATAGTCGACCAGTTTCAACCATATTCTCATGCTTTTCTTTTCATTTTTTTGACTTAACTTAATGAATAACTCTTTTAAGTATATTATATATTATTACTATTATTTTCTCAAGCAATATTTTAAAATATTAAATGAAAACTGAAAATGAATACCGCTTGGTACTTGACGTAAGAAAAACCCTAAGGTTTAAGAAACGCACACAGCCAAAGGGTTTAAGCTCATTATGACTCAGTAAACCTGAATGATTCAACGCAAATCCTCGAATATATTCCACGTCTCTGATATGGTTCACCATGGATTTGGTTTTCCATTTTCGCCGATATACCGAGAGTGTGTGGAATGGAAAGGGGAGTGAAGGAAGAGGATAACGGGAAATGAGGTTAATGAAATTTACCAAGGGCTTGTTTGGCATCCAGCCGCATAACGGCAAATTAAGAATTATATTAATCCTTCAATTTAACTTTAATTTGTGTAACTTACGGATTGTATATGAAAAGAAGGAGTTGGAAACCTCATAAAGATGAAAGCTATTAAATTCTCTAATACGTTTAAATACGTTTTTATTCTAACAAATTACAGTCAAACTCATTTATAACGAGCACGGTTGTAACGAGGTCACGTCTATAGTGAGCAAATGCTACCTCCAAGATAAGTTTACGAGCATTTACATACAAATATTTCAGGTATATAACGAGCACGCTTCACGGATATATCGAGCAAACTTCGACCACGTCTCACTGTCTCAAACGCGGTGGCGGTCAGCCCCTTCAATCCTCATAGTGACCCAAGATATGTAACCTTGTGTTCCCGAGTCCAGCCTCTACACCCTATCCCTCGGGGAGGTTAAAGACCGCGGCGTTGTTGTTAAAAAATAATCCCTTCGCCCAAACCAAGAATTCCCAACTTGCAGGTACAGTGGCACCCGCGGAGGTCCTTTGTCCTCTCCTCCCAACCCACAGCTCTTTTACAGCCAGGAGGTTGTGTTTGGAAGGGGGGTAAGGGGCTAAGGGCATGTACAATGGCGCCCGCCCCCGTCGCTCAGCCGAATGCACCCAACACCCTTTCCCACGTAAAGATGGGAAATCCCACGTTTAATCCGTCTCCTCATTAACTCTTCCTGGAATTGGTATGCTCACAGTTTGCAAAGAAAGTTCGTAGCGTTGATCACAAAAATCAGTTGAGATTTTGCCCTTGAACGAGTAACATGTCCGTACATAAAAGGAAGTGTCTGTCTATTCGCGAAAAGGTTGATATTATTCGAGAGTTAGAACGTGATGAAAAAAATGTTGAAGTGTGCAAAAAATTTAATTTATCGTCGTCTACGGTTTCAACCTTATGGAAAAACAAAGAAGCGATTTTATCTGCACTATAGAACAACCTAGGAAATGTGACTTGGATACTGTTGATCAAGCTCTGCTGGAGTGGTTTATGACGCAGAGAAATGCTGGTTTCCCCATCAACGGCCCCATTTTAAAGGTACAGGCAGATAAATTTGCAAAACAGTTAGGACATGAAAACTTCACATGCAATAATGGGTGGCTCGATCGTTTTAAAAATCGGCATAACATTGTTTATGCGAAAGTCAGTGGAGAGGCCCTGTCAGCAGATTCAAAAACGGCAAGTGAATGGGTGAAAAGTGTTTGGGAGGAGTGTCGAAAAGGTTACAGAGAAGAAGACATCTACAATGCCGACGAAACTGGACTGTTTTACAACATGATGCCTGATGCAACGTTTAAATTCAAAGGTGACAAATGTGTTGGTGGCAAAAGACCTAAGAATCGTTTAACAGTTTTAATGTGCGCAAACATGAATGGGAGTGACAAAAAAAACTTTTTGTTATTGGTAAGTCACAAAAGCCGCGTTGCTTCAATAATGTAAAGAAGCTTCCCGTTGAATATGCAGCTAATAAAAAGGCATGGATGACTTCCAATATTTTTCAGCAATATGTAAGTCAGTGGAACAACGAGTTACGGAGGAAAAATAGAAACATTTTACTCCTTGTCGATAACTGTCCTGCGCACCCACATATGCAGGAGTTATCCAATGTAAAACTGGTGTTTTTGCCTACAAATGCGACTTCTATTTTGCAGCCAATGGACATGGGGATAATTAAAAGTTTTAAAGGCCATTTCAAGCGATTTTTTGTTCTACAGTTGATTGAAAGGAGGGAAAGGGGTTTAGATGGCAACGTCTCTGTATTGGATGCAATTCATTTGATGACAGATGCATGGGACAATGTTTCACCTACAACGATCATAAACTGTTTTCGGAAGTCTGGTTTAATATCGGGAGAATTTTCGATTGATAACCATAACGTTGATGAAGATGATCTACCTCTGTCAGAATGGCTGAAAGAAAATGGAATTGCGAATTTTGACCATGTAAATGACATTGACAATTTTGTTCATGTTGATGATGATTTGATTACCAGTGGAATTCCTACGGAGAGTGAAATAATAGAGACAGTACAAAACACAGCAGACAGTGATGAAGACATTGTTGAATGTGTCGAAGACACAATCCCGACGAAAGCCATGCCAACTTACTCTCAAGCTCAGGATGCTGTGGAAACATTAAATGATTTTTTTGAAAACATTGACATTTCCGATGGTGTTTTTAGTGCAATAAGTGTAATAAGAGGAAACTTAAGAGACTTCAAAGTGAAATCTATGAAACAGGCTACCTTTCAAAGTTATTTTTCTAAAAAGGGGAGTGATTAAGGATGCAGCAGTGAGTAAATTTTATATGTACGTATGTTTACTTTAAAATTTCTAGTTTATTCTCATTTTTATGTTTTTCCATAAATTTACTAAATAAACTTTCTGTTTATATATTCACTTTTACTTCTTATGTCTTATTTCACCATACGCATGCATGCTTTTGCCTTCACGGATATTAAGTTTAACGGATATAACGAGGAAAACTAGACGGTCCCGTGGCGCTCGTTATATCCGAGTTTGACTGTATTATTATTTTGGTTTAGTTCTAACGGTTTAGTAGACCTGCTGTTTTGCTCAGTTTTTAACTTCTTTTGTCAGGTAGGTTTTTATAAGGGTGGATTGGGCTGCCGGAGCATTGAACAAAATTCCGGTGGGCCGATGGTCTGTGAACCTGTGGTGCCGCCTTAGCCAATAGGTTGATAGCCTGAGTGTTACCAAAATGAGCCAGAGGCGGGCATTTTTCCGGTCCGTTTCCCACTTCCAATTCGCCCCTAGTTATACACTCGCAGTTAGCATTCATCTAGCATTGGCAATGGATCGAGCCTCGTTTCCTGAGACTTCGCCTGCGGTCAGAGGAGAGATTGTGGGAATGGTGGATGCTGGACATTCGGTCGCCGGTAGCAAGGCAGTTCGGTGTGCACCGAAATTGCGTGTACAGATGGGTCAAACGGGGCAACGACAGGGACCGTGATCTCAAAAATAAACCGCAAACGGCCGGCCCAGATGCACAACTGAAGATCAAGATTTGGCGGTTCGGCAGCGTGTAGCAGAGCATCCTCTCACAAAGCGTGGATTGGCCTCGGTGCAAGGAGATTTCGGCTATGGATGCAGCTACTGGACCTATAGGGGTAGTGTGCTTGAGGCTGGACTGCGCCACCATAAGCTACAACTTGAAGCAGGCCATAAGACATCCCGCTTATTCTTTGCGGAAATGTACCAGGACTTCTGGGAACTCGTCATATTTGCCGATGAAAAATCATTTCGGGCTGATGAGGATGGCAAGATACAATTATAGCGCCCCCGAGGAACTAGGTTTGCATCACAATTTGTTTTCTTATTTTCTTTTACTTCTCGCAAGCTTTTTGTGCTCTGCTGTAAATCTGTAAATATTATCAGCGGATATTTTTGATATGAAAGAAAGTTTTCCTGAAATATGTTTTTTCAGATATGATCCGCAAAATATGGTTCGCACTGAAAATTCAGGGGACAAAATGTAGGTTTTTGGGGTGCGATGACTGCAGCTGGATCCGATTCTTTGGTGAGAACTCCGCCTAGAATGACAGCAAGAGTTTACAGTGATATTCTTCGCCAGCACCTCCTGCCATACGCGAATGAAATCGTCCCTGAAGGCGAGGAAGTTGTATTTGCTCAGGGCAATAGCCCGATACATATGGCACGCATTACAAGGGATTTTTTTAAATAATCGTCCCGAAATACGAGTTCTTCGCTGGCCTGCACGTTCTCCAGATTTTAATCTGATTGAAAACCTATGGGGCATCGTTGTTCAGGAGTGGTCCACAGAATACGAGCGCACTCCTGAATCTCTGGATGAACATATCAGGGAGATATGAACTTCTCTTGGACGGCGTCCGGAAATATTCCAAAATCTAAGCGAAAATTTTAATTAAAAATTTGGTATTAACGCACACGTCCACATCCTTTACTCCGTTGTTGGTTCAAGTCCCTAGCGATCACGGCAACGCATCCACAGTGTTAGTCCAGAGGAAATGAAAAGCGATATCCTTCGGTGAACCATTTCAGACGTGCAATATCCTCGAGGATTTGCACTGAGTCGTAACCAGGTGTGGCATGGGCATGGAAAACTGTTTTCCGTCTTTGGGTCTCAATTTCGAGACCTTTCCTCAGGGGCGAGGCGCAGTCTCAAATCGACACCGGTAGCCTGCAATTCTACGGCCATTTCTTGATTCCCCTCATTCGCTCGAACTTCCAAAACATATACCCCACACCACCCTTACCCTCTCTCGCTGCGGGGTGCCGGTGGTGTAGTGGTTAGGACGCTGGCTGCTACTCGCCTGCTGCTTGAAAAGGCAGCGGGTACGAATCCTGCGAAAGTAGGAGTTTTCCAAGGTCGCCCGGCCCCCTGTTTGTGTGGTTTGAGGGGACCGCGCAAATTCAGCTGTTCCGTCCTTCGGAAGGGATTTTCAGCCGTTGGCCCCCCTTATGTTCTTCGTAAGAGCAGACAAATGCCGGCACCGAGTTTTCCTCCTCCCTTCCCCGGCTATTCATTGCACTACCTCTGAGATACCCACTCTGCGTAGAGGCGAATCGGCTGGGCACTCAAATTCAAATTCTCTCGCTGCGAATCACGTAGTACCAACATAAATTTTAACTTCACTGTTTGGCCGTGAGCGGCGCGACCGAGCTTGCCCACAGACTTTGACAAATCACTGTACATGTTCTTGTAGATAAGTTATGTTGTTGTTGCCCTTTTAGAATTATTATTTTATTGTTATCCAATAAGACAATTTGGTTTAACCAAATAAAATGTTATATAGTACGGTACGAAACATTTGGTTCCTTCTTTTTCTGTAACTTAATTTCACAAATGGGATATAGCTATTTAATTAGCGTACATATTATCCACACATTGATTGCTTTAAAAAATCAAATATTCCACAGCTTAAAAATATTTTCTTTCTTCGAGTAAATAATTTATCATCATTAAACACTCCCGGTAATAAAAATGTAACCCAATTAATTGTTTTAAATAATTATGTTATTATGATAATCATTATTATTGTAAATTTCAATGATTATAAAAACAATTGATCTTATTTAAATGAAAGTAAAGTTTTTCCTCAAATATTCATCGGGAATGAAATGTCCCGGGGACAAAAAGACCTAGAACCGCTAAAAGCTCACACCAGGTTTCTCTCCTCCCTTGCACTCTAGCTATTCATTGCACTAGCTGTTAGATACCCATTGCGCGTAGGCAAGAGGCGAATCAGCAGAGCGTAAAACGTAACGTCCTCTTATCTTTCCTAAGACCATGACAATTTTGAATGTCTTAATCACTACATTGAAGATCCTCCATGAAACCTTTTCCGATACATTGGTCAACATATGAGAACCGCAGAAAATATTTACTTATTACTATGCCAATATTATTAATTTCTAAAATTCTAAAAATTTCAAATATTTCCTCTTTTTTGCCCAAGCCAGGAGTGCAGCCCAATATAATTGAATAGCATATGGTAATTTGATATCACCAATCACTAACTTTTCAGTAGCAATCGCCCTTTGTAGAATTTATTCTTTTTGTATGCCCTTGCGTATATGACAAGTATTTTTTGTTATTATTTATCACTCGGTAAACGTGTTCCTGCATAATTGGTTCAAATTTTTCAATGAACCGTACAAAATCCAAAAAAATTTTATTTCCTTTTTAATGAAGGTGTTCATTAGATCCGCGAAATGGTAAACTGTTTTTTGTTACATACTGAACAATTGCCAGCAATCGTTCTGCCGCCAATTTCCAACAATTTTTCACATTCCTTAGAACTTCTGTTTATTTTTCCAATCACTTGTTTTGCCTTACAGGCGCTTCATATAAATTTCAGTAACACTTCAAATGCTTAGTTGAATTTTCCTGTCGCTTTAATATGAAAAATAAATTCTGCCATTTTTTATTATTCAAACCTCAAAATATTAAGTTTGCCGCTCCCTATGAAGTGGTGTCTGCAAGCGATTGCTTACGTAGATTACGCTTAAGCGTTGGGAATAAGTGCCTACACTCTGTTGGCTATCCGTTGGCTGGCAGCAATATTAACGGTATCCAGAAATTTTTTCATGAAAAACTACAGAAGCGATGCATTCACCATCGAAATATATTCACAGAGAAAATATTGTACCGTGGCTTTCGGAAATGGTGTAATAGCTAAGGCTCGATATCAGTTTTGAATGTGTAATTTTTCTAATTTGGCTAACGGAAATCATTACTCATCATGCAGGTCGCTTACTCGTGGAAAAATCATACCCCTCTTTCTGGCTTCCGGTAGTTGGTGTAATAGAGAATTTGAAAGGGGGAAAAGGCTATTAAAATTTTTAAAATATATTAGTGCGGTATCCATAATGTTTTGTCTTGAAAACTCTTCTCTAGTTTCAGGTGCCCCTCAGATTACGTCTCTATGAAAGTTGTGTCGCTACAGGAACGCCATGTATCGGTAATTTTTGTGTTGCAATAGATGATAGAAAAACGATGGTAAGTAATATAACTTAGAAACTCATATTGTTTTTAAAGATTTGGCTAAAACATTTAAAAATATACTAAAGTTGACTATGGAAAAAAGCTATCCGAGATATATTATCCCTCGCCACCTCCCTTAAAAAAATTGTCTTCTCTATGCTGCCAACGCATATTGTAAATCGAAGTGATATTAATCCAAGGGTAAAATAATTTAGAAGTTATTAGTTGCTGCCATAATTAGAAAAAATTATATAAGTATTAATTACTCCTATCATTGGTCATGTACGACCACAGGCAGAAAAGATATTTTTATTTTTATTTAAAGCGAAGGGATGACAAAAGCATAAGCTAAAAAGTTCTCTTTAGGCATTCATAAAATATCAAAGTAATATCTCAATAGAGAAAAATGTTATTAAAAATTTCTTGCTCATGAGGTCAAAAAAAGACCCAACGGGAGGTGGCAAAGGTTATAGGAAAAGCCAATAACTTGTACAGTCAAACTTCGATTTTATGATTTTCGATTTTACATTTTTTTTCACTTTTACGCTTTTATTCTTTTGGTTTCGGTGGCTGATTCATTAGAATAATGTTAAACTTTTACGGAAGTTAAGTTTCCGCGAATTTGCGTTTTCCTCGAACTTATGCCCCATCTTTGAAGTCCAGTTATATATATATATATATATATATATATATATATATATATATCTCTGTAGCTGAAGAAGGAGTAGTTCCGAAAGCTTTACGTTTGTGATGTTTCTGTGTTTTTGTGTTATTTTACGTGTGTCGCTTCGACATCCCCGGGGCCTCGCCAACCTGAAGTCGTCTGATTGGTGAGTGCTCACTGGGTTTCCTCATCCCAACACCTTGTTGACATCCATATATTCATTTTACCTTTCCTTTTCCGTAAGTTGTTATATATATATATATATATATATATATATATATATATATATATATACATATTTATTTATATATATCCCTTTCAACTGCCTCGGTTTATTACCTCAAAGTCGGCGAAAGTGTGAAAATGGAGGCTAAAGGGCGAAGTATAGTGGTGTCCTTGGACACTGGTAGGCGCAACCATGTTGTGAAGTCTTTCTGCAATAACTCCCGCCAAAGTGAAAGAGGAACTCACCAACCCGTTCTGGTTCGGCGTTGTGTTTTATGAACAGAAACACCCAATGATGTACAACCTTAACAATCGGCCCTCATTCCCCAGAGGCTGGATGGCCCCTGACCGTGGCAGTGGTCAGGATCAAGACATGAAGGCAGAATCTGCACAGGTTAAACACCCACTGCTACTCTTTCCCATGCTTATCCAATTCCTTTAACCTCAGCCTACTACCTTCGATTGCCGGATTTGTCCAGCGAAGACAAACTTCTGGAGGTTCAAGAAGAATCAAGAGGATCTGGTGAAGATCAAGTGTGATATTTTAGGGCTCTGTGAGGTAAGAAGAAAAGGAGAAGGCCTGCTGGAACTGAAGAGTGGACATATTTTTTATTACAAGAGAATTGACTCAGGAAGAACAGCAGGAGTTGAATTCATCGTCAACAAAAATTGAAAAGCAACATTTTGGAAATAGAAAGCTCATCCGAACGAGCAGCAAGACCAATGATTTAAATAAATAAGAGGTATCAACTGCAAATAGTCCAAGTCTACGCGGCAACGTCAACATACTCGGATGAGGAAATGGAAAATTTCTACCAGGAAATTGGAGAGTTATATGAAAAAGGAAGCTGCTATCTAAAAGTGGTCATGGGTGATTTAAACGAGAAAATAGGAGAACGAAAGGAAAATGACAGCGCAGTTGGAAAACGGGGCTTTGGAGATCGAAACAAACGAGGAGACCAACCTGTAGACTTTGCCGAATGTACCAGCTTCTACATATTGAACTACTTCTTTAAAATTATCCTCGACCGAATATGGACCTGGAAGGGACCCTATGGCATAAAAAATGAAATAGTACTAGTAAATAGTAGGCATGCGGTAGAAGACTGTTCTGTCCTCAACCAGTTTAAAACTTGAAATAACCGTCTATTAGTGCAATGAAGAATAGCATTCAATTGTAAGTTAAAAAGACGGAAGCTGATAAGAAAGCCTAAGCCTATCATCAACATACAACTGCAAAAAGAGAGAAAAGAAGAATTTCAGCTTGAACTCCGCAATCGATTCAATGTACTAGAAGACCAAGAAGCGTAATTCAAGTTAACGGTCATGACAATGGAACGAGAATTAGTAATTCAGTCAATGAACACTCTTGCGCACTCCCTTACCATCACCCACCCCTTGTCGGTTGAAGGTTATTAGACAGCGTATAAACATCGTATCACAAATTCAGTGGCGAAATGTCCGATGTGGGAACGTTCTCCGTAGATACGTGGTCTACGTGTCCGCCATCCATGGCAGCAAAATGGGTCGGTGGAAAACCACTCTAAGATTCCGTGCCCTTGACCTCACATAGGAAGTTCATTTTCCTGCGCGAGCACGCGCATTCTTGTCCGTAATCTTTGCGACGCGTGTGAATGGCGTGTAAACGAGAGCCAATCGGAATCGGCGTCTGAGAAACTCCGAATTGAGAGAAAGGGGGGAAGGTGAGGGAAAAGTAGGCGTTCGTGCCAAACGAAATAATACTCACGGTCACGGGAGCAGCAACGCAGGCCAAAGCGATGAAGAGGGAAATCCTGAAGGGTTTTCGGCTGCCGGGCGCCATTCCTCTCCCTGTCGGATGAAAAATATAGGTTAAAAATCGTCCATGAAATTCATGAAACGCTTGATTCATTTCGGTAGTGTTCCTTAATCTCTACAATAGTAGCACTGAATTTCACAGAACCTTTCTAGATAGACGTAAAGGAAGGGTGTGTGACGGCAGAAGGGCACGGTTGAACAGTGAAAATCGGAATTCTTACACTACCTTCAGGAAACACTGGGGATTGTCACTAGCACTTTTCAGAATTCGGTTTATCGTTGATGAAGAATACGTTGATACCGGTAAAATGGCGGGGAAGATGAAGTTATCTTCATATTTTTTTATTTTAAGATTAATTCCGCTAAAGTTATTGAACATACATAAATCCCCTCACCGAGCGGATTTCGATATTGGCATTTTAGACGTAAATTCAAGCCCCTGAATGGGATCCAGATTGAAAGTTTTATCTCGTAAGCATAATATACTGATATGAGAAATATTAAACAAAACTTAAATAAATATTAACTCAACTTAAAGAAATATTAAACAAAACTTAAATAATTCGGTCATCACACTACGTGAGAATATTTTGAAAATCATTTTCTCATTAAAATTATTATAATAATATTGGGAATAAATCTGCAACGACCATTACAACCTCAGTCAAATTTTAAAATTATTGTTGAATAATTTCCTTAGAGGCTTCGGACCAAATGGAGAATTCTTGTGAAATTATATAGATCCGTGATTATTCTTGCTTAAACATGATTCTTCATATACTACTATTTTCCGCTGTCCTCTTCATATCCTGATAACTCTTTCCCTTTCAAATCGTCTATCAGCTGAAACCTTTTCCTGCCTCTTTCCCTTTTTCCATCCAGTTTTCCTTCTAACACGTCTTTAATCATACTCTCTCTCCTCTGGTAATGTCCAAACCAGTTTGCCTTCCTCTTTCTAATAGTCTGTATAATCATATGCTTCTCTCCTACTCTTCGTAGCACTTCATCGTTTTTCATCCTTTCTGTCCATTTTATCTTCAGCATTCTCCTCAAAGTCCACATTTCAAAGCTTTCCATGTTTTTGATGTAATTTTTCCTTAGCGTCCATGTTTCTGCCCCGTACAAAGCTATACTCCATATATAGCATTTTATGAACTTCTTGCTGATATCTTCCCTTATATTCCCCTTAAGTAGGTGTTTCTTTCTTCTGATAGCAGGTTTTTCCCTTCCTATTCAAGTCCTGATCTCATCCAAACATTTTGCTTCTCCTGTTATGATGCTTCGAAGGTATTTATATTCTGAGACTTGCTCTAAGGGCTTTCCTCCAATACTTATGCCCGATATTTGAATGACATTGGATTTTTCTGTATTAATTTCCATACCGTATTTTATACTTGTTATTACTAGACTATTTTCTGGAGTTCCTCTTCCGTTCTTGCTAGAAGTATATATATATATATATATATTTATTTATATAAACTTAAGGAAAAGGAAAGGTAATGATGAGGGTGGCAACGAGGTGTTGAAGGACACTTACCAAGTTGAGAATCAATCAGCGATGGGGAGAGTTATATATATATATATATAGATCCAAGCCTCAATTTACGCACCTTCCATTTACGCGTTCTTGAAAATACGCGATTGAAGAAAATATCCCACATATCAAAGATGCGCCAAAATGTTCACAGATACGCGATTTGGAAAAAAACTCGTAAATACAGGGTGTCCGGCGACTTTATGTCATAACTTCGGGATCTCATTCCTTAAGTGATTTTGGGTAAAAAATGTCATATGAACATGGGCCCGTTTTTCATTTTTTACAGAGCTACGGGCAATTGAAATTATCTCGTACTTTGATTTGTACAACTTAATGGCTGAAAAGGCATTGTTTAAATAATTTTTCGTACACGTTGTTAATTGTTTAAAAATGTATTATTTAAATAATCATTCGTTTGCATTGATACTTAATCCATTGTTACAACAATTGTTCAAAATGGCCGCCTTCAGCATGTATGCACAATCTGACCCGTTTGAGTAGGGAACGTAAAACAGCAAAAAGAACTGCAGCGATATTAACGCGCCTCGCAGCATCAAAAATTCGCTGAATAAGTTCCTCCCTCGTACTCACTTTGGCTTCATACACAATGTTTTTCATTTGCCCGCACACGCATGGATATCCAACGGAGTGAGATCCGGAGACCTCGGTGGCCAATCCAGTGCACCGCCACGACCGATCCATAGGTTTCAGAACTTCTTGTTAAGATACAGCATAGCGTTCCTACTAAAATGGGGGGGATGCCCCGTCATTCTGGTAGTACATCTGAAGTCGTGTTTGCAGAAGAAGAAGATGTAGCGGTTCAGGCGGGGTGTACGTTTAACCAACGGCAGAATTCCAACCCGGGTTGAATATGCTGAACTTGCTGGATATGGTATGGATAAAGTCCCTCATCGTGTAATGTTTGCCAGACTCATTGGCGGAACGTTGAGGCGGGGGGACATTCTCCGTGTACTAAGACGTGGACTTCGCTTAACCATTTGTTTAATGTTTTCATCCTCATCCACATTAACTTGTACTGGACACGGAAATGAGCCATTTTCTCGTAAATGTCGGTGAACTTGAATAAAAGTACATCGATCTGGTGTTCTTCTTTGTTGTAACAATGGATTAAGTATCAATGTAAACGAATGGTTATTTAAATAATACATTTTTGAACAATTAACAATGTATACGAATTATTATTTAAACAATGCATTTTTTCAATCATTAAGTTGTACAAATCAAAGTACGAGATAATTTCAATTGCCCGTAACTCTGTAGCAATTGAGAATCGGACCCATGTTTATTTGAAATTTTTTACCCAAAATCACTTAAGGAATAAGATCCTGAGGTTATGACATAAAGTCGCCGGACACCCTGTATGGCCAAATCTACCCAACATGCCGGGAAAGAGGCCGTTTCCTCCCACACAGCTGATGTAGTACTCTATACTAGAGTCCGCCACAGGCCAGAAAATCATTCTCAGGAATCGAACCCGTGTCAATTTTGAATTGTAAAGGTAAATGGGATTAACGGATGGCAACAAATTGATGGAATGAGGAAGCTCAGCTAGCACTCCCCAATAAGACGACTTCAGGTTGGCGAGCTGCTGGGGGTGTCGAGGTGACACACGTAAAAAAAAACAAAAAACACGGAAGATTTCGGGGGTGATCCCTTGGTCAGCACAGGAGAGAGACTACTGATGGCAGTGACACGGAGTGGAGGCATAGGTGTGGAAGGGTAGTGCGAAAAAGTCAGGGATTGGAGGATGCGGAGGGGGTTGGGGAATGGCAGAACCTCCTGAGATACTCCCAATATCCCGCTTTTTATGTTGGCCTCATGAGCAATCCCCTCAACATCTGCATGAAAGGCCACTGCAACAGCGTCACTCTTCAACGACCGCTGCATGTGACCGTTCATGCAAACAATCACAACCTACAATTTTATGATTGCTTCACGGTGAGGGCCATTCGCGATCTCCTCGATAATGGTTTGGCTCCCCAACTCCCGTCAGTGGGAGCTTGAACATATTCTTCTTCTAAACTCTTTCACTTTCTCTGGCCTCAACCTTCGCTAGCATTTCACTCCCTTTCTGCCATTCCCCAACCCCCTCCGTATCCTCCAATCCTCAACTTTTCCGCACTACCCTTCCACATCCACGTCTCCTTCCAGTGTCATTGCCATCAGGTGTCTCTCTCTTGTGCTGACGAAGGGATCACTCCCAAAAGCTTCCGTGTTTTATGTTTTTGTGTTTGTTTTATGTGTGTCACTTCGACACCTCCAGCAGTTCACCACCCTAAAGTCATCTTATTGGTGAGTGCTCACTGGGCTTCCTTATACCTGCAACTTGTTGCCATCTATTTATCCCATTTACTTTTCCTCTTCCATAAGCATATATATATATATAAGTATGTGTGTGTGTGTATATATATATATATATATACACATATATATATATATATATATATATATATATATATATATATATTTCTTATATTTCCAACGCTATCTCTCACCCGGACTTCTTGAAATCTCTCGATCACCACGATAATCTTTCCAGAGACCAAAGACACGCTTTATCCCAACTTAGGTCAAATAAAAATATTATAATTTTACCCGCAGATAATACCCTTGGTAATCCTTGATAGGGAGGATTACAACCAAGAGGCTCTTCGCCAACTCTCGGACCAATCATCCTACCGCCCCCTCACCTCAAATCCCACTAACCGCCACGCCTCCGATATTTCCACTTTCCTTCACACAGCGGGAACACATGAAGGACTATCCTGGGATGTAACCGCTCTACTCGTGCCCCCTAACCCCCGTACCCCCAACTTTTACCTCCTTCCCAAAATCCATAAAACCGGAAATCCAGGTCGCCCGATCGTCGCGAGCTTCGATTCACCAACTGGGCGAATCTCCGCAGGTCAGGAGAGAAGAAACCTTTTACTGCTTTCCTCACTTGACTGGCGGAAATGGTTCTCACCAAAAACAACTTCGCATTTGGAGGGCACCATTTCATTCAAATTAAAGGAACCACAATGGGCACTCGGATGGCTCCCTCTTACGCGAACTGCTTCCTGGGTGGATCAGAATCCCAGCTCCTTCAACCTTCTCCCCAAAAGCCCCTCCTCTGGCTCCGCTTCATCGACGACATATTTTTTCTGTGGACTGATGGGGCGGAATCCCTTAATTCCTTCCTTCGGACAGTTTCCACCCATTCCACCCTCTCTTTCACTCATCACTCTTCTACAACTCACTCCACATTCCTCGACGTTATCCTTCTTCTCCGTAATGGACGCATTGGCACCTCGGTGCACATCAAAGACAGACACCCACCAATCTTTAACCCACCCTCGAAGACAGAAGTTTCTCTGACTCTCACTACAACCTTTCTCCGGGGCTGCACGAAGCCCTAAATAACATCCTCGCGGCCGCCCATCCAATTCTCTTTAACACACCCATAACTACGCTACTCTTCCTCCAACTTCCCCCGCAGGGTCCTCCCCTTGTAAAAGACCACGTTGCCTCACTTGCCCCATCTTAGATACTTCTTCCTCATTTACCAGCCCTGTTACCCAAATCTCCTATCCAATCTTATCCCGCAGCACTTGTACCTTCAAAAACGTAATATATCTTCTTACCTGTACTCAATGCCCTGTGTTCTACATAGGCCTCACAACCATATCCCTTAATATCCGCATGAACGGCCATCGGAATAGCGTCTCTCTTAGGCGCCCCCTTCCGGTGGCCGACAATGCGTTAACCCACTCCCTTTCCTTCAGTAGCTGCTTCAAAGTAAAAACCATTCGTGCTCTTCCAAGTAGTTTCCCCGCGCCACAACTCCGTCAATGGGAACTAGCCCATATTGACATCCTCCGCTTCCTCTTCTACCAGGTTTAAACCTTCGTGAACACCCCCACTCCAATCACCTCTCTTTTTCCCTTCCCCTTCCCCTTACCCCTATTTCCCCTTCCCCTTACCCCTCTTTTCCCGAACCCATACCTCCAGCGTTACGCTTACTTTTAGTATACGGTTGTTCTCTCGCTGAAGAGGGGCGTGTGTGGCCCGAAAGCTTCTAATTACAAGTCTTCCTCTATAGCTGTGGACGTCTACAACCGTATGGTAGTGTTCACTGGCTCCTTCCTATTCCTCTTAACTCCTAGTTGCTTTTATTTTACTATATTATCTCTTTTTCCGTATCGTTATATATATATATATATATATATATATATATATATATATATATATTACGGTGGTCCTTATTTTTAAGTTTTGGAAAACTGGAGTGGGCACGTTTTGAATCTGCCGGATCTTACTGGAAAGGAAGTAGTTGATCGTCTTCCTATTTTAGTCACACGTGATGGAGTAGAACAACTACTCGGTGTTCCAAAAATTGCTGCTGGAACTAGATTGAAAATGGGCAAGGCTGTAGTTGAAACTTTGAAATTGTGGAATCTAGCAGAGAAAGTGAAATGAATGTGTTGTGACACTACTGCGTCAAATACTGGAAGAAAAAATGAGGCATGTCTTTGGATTGAACAGAAATTTGACAAGAAACTTCTCTACATTCCCTGCAGGCACCATATATTGAAGCTGGTACTGGAAGCTGTCTTCTCTGTCATCGTAAGTCCATCAGCGAGCCCAGAAATACTAATCTGTGCTGTTGCCGATATTAAAGACAAAATAATCACTATTGCTACAGGCCAACTGAACCAGCAGCAACCTCGCGATGATTACAGAGAACTCCTGGAAATCTCTATCACCTTTCTTGGAATTGAACCTTCTTGTAGAATTAGATTTCTTGCTCCTGGTGCAATGCACAAGGCTCGTTGGATGGCCAAAGCCATTTATGCTATCAAAATGTGGATGGCGTTGTTGTTGTTGTGTTTTTTTGTGAGATTCAATTGGAAGGCGTGGTTTCAAGCTGCACTTCCAACTGCTGCGCCTTTAAATGACCTGATGCTGTTGAAGAACCTCCAACAGTACAAGACTACAAACTCAATAGTTGCCAACTCTGCTCTGAAGAATCTTGCTCGTTATCTGTGGTACCTTAGCAAATAGCTGGTTGCCCTGGCTTTCTTTGATAAAAAAGTATCAATAAATACAAAAGTGAAATTGATTCAAGCTCTCCAAAATGATTGTAATGAGGACCACTCAAAGAGAGTGACTGTCGATCTGGATAGCGTCTTGGAGAAAAATTTGGACTATTTTGTATCAGCCAACACTTTGAGGATTTTCGACATAATTGGTCTTGACTCGAAATTCACAGAATTTGATCCCGAACACTGGGCTTCTGATGGGAACTACATTGCCACAGAAAAGTGCATCAGGTCCATCAATTGCATTAACGATATGGCAAAACGCGGAGTTTCCCTGATCGAGGAATACAATCGATTACACACCCAGGGTGAACAGCAAAAACCAATTTCTTCTAGGGGTTGTCAGCGATCATCGGAGGAGATATTCACACTTTGCAAAGGGAACACTTGCCACAAACAATTAATATACCACTGTGTCAGTATTGTTATGTTCATCATGTGACAATGTAGCATGAAAATTACCAACTCTAAATTTTATATGCTTTGTACTGTATTGCATTTTTTTAAATAAAGAAAACTTAATGTTTCAAACTTTGGTAGCTACCTCTAAATTTCATCTAAAATTTACCAAATTTTGGGAATATTATTTTTTTATATTGGAACAAGATAGGCTGGTGCCCTATTCAAAATAAAACGTTTGTTTTTTTCCGCTCATCATAAACGACCACCCTATATATATATATATATATCATCATCATAGGTAGTCTGTCCGTAGACAGGTCCGTGATTATTCTTGGTTAAACTTGGTTCTCCATATACTCCTATTTTCCGCTGTCCTCTTTATATCTTGATAACTCTCTTTCCCTTTCAAATCGTCTATCAGCTGAAACCTTTTTCCTACCTCTTTCCCTTTTCCCATCTAGTTTTCCTTCTAACACGTCTTTAATCATACTCTCTCTCCTCAGGTAATGTCCAACCCAGTTAGCCTTCCTCTTTCTGATAGTCTGTATAATCATTCGCTTCTCTCCTATTCTTCGTAGCACTTCATCGTTTTTCATCCTATCTGTCCATTTTATCTTCAGCATTCTCCTCCAAGTCCACATTTCAAAGCTTTCCAAGTATTTGATGTCATTTTTCCTTAGCGTCCATGTTTCTGCCCCATACAATGCTATACTCCATACGTAGCATTTTATCAACTTCTTGCGGATATCTTCCCTTATATTCCCTGTAAGTAGTTGTTTCTTTCTCCTGAAAGCCGCTTTTGCTTTTCCTATTCTAGTTTTGATCTCATCCGTACATTTTGCCTCTCGTGTTATGATACTTCCAAGGTATTTATATTCTGAAACTTGTTCTAATGGCTTTCCCCCCCCCCCAATAGTTATGTTCAGATTCTCTTCTTTACCCGATATTCGAATGACCTTGGATTTTTCTGTATTTATTTCCATACCGTATTTTCTACCTGTTATCACTAGTCTATTTATCATTTTTTGTAGCTCCTCTTCCTTTTCTTGCTAGAAGTACTTGATCATCTGCGTATTTCACTGTTCTTATAATCCTTCCTCCAATTTTGAAATCCCCTGTGCCTTCTAAAGCTTCTTGCATTAGACTTTCTCCGTATATATTGAATAGGGTTGGCGATAGGCAGCAGCCTTGTCTTACTCCTCTACCGATATTTATTCCGCAGGTGTTCACATTCTCAAACCTGACCTTTACAACTTGATTCTCATATAGATTCCTAATCAGTCTCCTGTCTTTCCAGTCTACACCTATATATATATATATATATATATATATATATATATATATATATATATATATCTTTTTGTGTTCGTGTGTTTCACGTGTCACTTCGACGCCCCCAGCAGCCTGCCATCTTGGTCATCAACTTGGTAAGTGTCCTCTGGGCTTCCCTCAACACCTTGTTGCCACCCTCATCACTACCTTTTCTTTTCCTTTAGTTAATATATATATATATATATATATATATATATATATATATAGTGGAAATCAAGAGAGTGACTACCACATTCCAATTCCCTAATAATGATAATATAGTTGGACAATATGGCTTCTTTCGAGGTAAAACATTCTGGAGGAAAAATAAACTCACTTTCGAAACTCCTGGCAGAAGACTGTCAAGAGCAGGGGAAAGCTTTGTTTAGTAAATAAATCAACGATTTGCATTTGTTTATTGGTAATTAGGGCAATAATGTCTTTTAATAATTGATTATGTAGTAGCATCAAGAAATGGATGCATCCAAAGGTTGTAATTCCCGCATCTAAAAATATATAAAGGTTGTTACATGGCTGCTGTGACGAGAAATCCTCTTTATCTTTGAAAGTGTGCCGCGGAAATCACTTGCCTAAAATATCTGACGAAGGTAACTTACATATCGGTACTTGTAATGTATAAGCCACGAGTAAGGCAGGAAAGCTAGCAAACTTTAAAGAAAAAAATATAAGAAATAGGATTGATAACAAAGGATTGAACGAAGTCGATTGGGAAGGAGAAAAGCAATTTGACTCGGAAAATATCAAGGTAGTTGACTCTGGAGGAAATAGTGGGGCAAGGTGAGTAGCTCTGGTATTTAAGAAAGAAATCCTCGGTGGTGGCAGGGTAACGTCCTCGCCTGCCAATCCGAAGGTCGCGGGTTCGAATCCCGCCTAGGTGGGTTTTTCTCCACCTAGGGCATGGATGTTTGTGATAGTCCTTGTTATTATGTTAATGAGCCCCTTGTAAAAGGCCGATTACGGCTGTTTAGGGGCCGCATGGAAATAAATAAATAAATAAAATAAATAAAATTGCGAAATACTTGGCTATTGTTTAATGGCAATAAATCTTAAAGCAGTTTCAGCGGGCATCCTGATAATCCAGATGTCCGGTCATGAAGAAGAAGAAATCGAGGATATGTATGAACAAACTAATTATATTTACGATAACAAGGAAAATGGAAATGTAAACTGCATTATAATGGGAAATCGGAAAAGTATAATTGGGAAAGCATAAGAAGAAAATGCGCTCGGCCAATTCGGACTTTAGATAAAAGTAGGGGGAGAAATACTGGAAGAATTCAGCATTTACAATGAACTAGTAGTAACCAATACCTGGTTCAAAAAAACGAAGGCTCTTTAAGTGGAAAAGTCCAGTAGATAGAATGATGCCAATAAGATTACATCCTAGTGAAACAAAGATTAAGCCGTGATAGCACGCGCTTCCTTTGTTACAATATGACACGCGGGCCGGGGAAAATACCGATCATTGCAATACTGTAATTTTAAAAATTTAATGCGTAAATAACATCTTTATTGACCTTTTCACAATGAAAAAATTATAAAGATATAATAAATACAAACTGAAGACAGTAAAAATAACATTATTCAGAAAATACATATAAGAAAAGGTCGGTTTCCCTAGCATCACGTTGGAAATTACTTTGGACTGTTCGTATTTTTATATTCGTGTAATGCACAATTTTCTCTAGGAGAGAATCAGGAAATATATCTGCCACGTACCTAAAATGCCTGTAACCCCACGAGCATTTCTCACTGGTCCCGGAAGATGTCTAACTAAGTTGCACTTTTCAAACCGAGTCCTTTTTGGGGGCCTTACTGCGCATACTGTCATTCCATCTTTTCCAGTAAAAGACGAGCCTGTGGATCTTCAGTTTCCTTTGATGCAGAGTCCTGTTCCGATTGAGTAGTAATGCCCTCTGGAATATCGTCATCAATATCGCCCAAATCTGCATTTCCTTCATCAGTGACCCACTCTAATATTTCTAATAATAATAGACGTTCGGCTTCGCTCATGGTGAAAAATGAAATATACCTTCTATAAATAAAAATAAACCTATAATATTATTAAGAAAATAAATAATAAATAAAAGAGACCAAAATATAATAAACTATACTTACCTGAGAGGACGCACGGCGGGGAAACGACCAATATTGAAAGAAAAGACATGCACGTGTCCTTTGGCCACCAGCTGAACTTCAACTCAGTTTAAAGCGGCAAACAAGAAAGTAGACAGCGTATAAACGCTACATTGTTGCAGAATGCTTAGATATACAAATTATTTTATACGGGCGGGGATTCGCCGCCGGCGCTTGCTATCGGAAACAGCATAATAAATGCTAACACATTACCAGGAGCAGACACAGAGGCGCGTTATCATATAGGCAAAAAAGACATCTGCCTAGGGCCCCCGTTCAGATGGGGCCCCAAAATCACTTTTCAAAAAGTCATTGCTATTTTTTACTAATATTTTTTACATGATTTTTATCGGAAACTGAACTTTCTACCTGCCAAGGTCAATGAACTTGAAGATTCATTTGAAAATTACCTTTTTTTTAAATTGTTTTACCGATTTATATGAAATTTTATATTTAGTTCTTTCTTAAATAGTGAAGTTACGTATTTGAAAAAATAAAGACTGCCTTTTATGTAACCGGCGCCGCTGGCACCGGATGTCTTTTTGCCTATATGATAACGCGCCACTGCATGAGAAGCAAGATAGGAAGGAAGGTAGGTTCATGTGACGCACCCACTCCAATGTATACAAACAGCTGACGGGAGGCAAAATTAGAAAGGAGTAAGCAAACTGGGATACTATTGATGTCAGAGATAGGTGGGAGGATAAGTCTGGTGACTCTCCCAGTTAAATGTATACTAAATGTCTCAACAAAAAGGAGCCTGCTCCAGGGTTAAGGCAGTACAGTAGCAGGGAGAAGTTAGCCACAATCTTATCAACCAGTCTTGAGTTAACATCCAAGCAGAACCAAGGTGCGGCGGATTAATTCGGCAGTTTTTGATTTTAATGAGTGTAAGAAACATAAAAAACGAGTGTAAGAACATTAAATATTGAGTGACAGAAGAACACGGAGAGCTGAACTTTTTCGATAAGAACATTTTAACTTAAATATCGTAAGTATTTTATTTTGTTTTTAGAATATTCTTTTTTTTATATATTAACAAATATCGGATACCCAATATAGCGATAAACTCATGGTTTCCGTTTGTTTATTAAAAAACAAACAGATGGATTTCTTTAATTTTATTTCATGTAGTTCGGGAATTCCCCGCTCAAATCGGGATGTCTGGCAACCCTGCTTGTATATCAACTTGATATAATAATGTCTCGGTCAGTTATGTTTGTCGTCGATTTTTTGTGATAGTGTAGTATTTATTCTGTAGGATCAATCGATTCCTCAATTCCTCCTATAGTGCAGTTGTTGCGTTATGTTGGGTTTCCATTGTCTATTACTTAATTTTAAAAAAAGAATTACTTAATTATAAAAATATTGATTAAAAGTACAAAAAATTTTAAATTGTAAAATATAAATCTAAAAATATATTTTTTCTTTGGACCATAAAAAGAACGTACGAATCTGGTGCGCGGAAAAGGAAAATGTTAAAAATTAGAGAAGAGGAATTAAAAAAACCGCAAAACTCGTTGCAACATTTTATTTCAATAAAAAATCGAGAAGAGTCTCAAAATGACATCTACCTCATCATTATCACCAGATGACGTTATTGACGATAACTATTTCGGCATCACACAGGAAGACAATACCAATAATGGAACAACCACAGCACTCTCTGATACTATTACATTAGGATTGGGATTTCGAGGGCATGATAGTTGAAGTACAGAAAATTTTATGAGTTGCTTAGAGTACTTAGCAGAATTTGGAAGGAATATTTTCCACTCGGACCACGAGTCCCTTGACGTTTCCTTCTGTCTTCCAGGCAACAAGAAGAACAGTGGGAGTCCACTTTCACCTCCCCGACCATTTCCTGTGTGGTCAAAAGTGCGTTGGGAGGACGTTAACCGTGTCCTTGAATTAATCCCTTGGTGTGTGGTAAATTCCCTCCCTCCAGATGATGCAATTGATATTTTCTACGATGTTATAGATTCCACAGTCAAACAATAAAAGCCTAGAGCAAGCAAGTTCCCCTCATGGTTTAAGGCTGACACAATATGTGCCTTGGGTAACAAAAATTGCGCATGGTATTTGTGGAAATCTTATCCCAGTGTTGAATCTCACCAATCATTTATTAATTTAAGGCGACATTCAAAGGCGTTAATTCGTCGTGATTATGTTGATTATGTTCAATCTATGTCCTCTTCTTTGTCTACTAATCCTAGAAAGTTTTGGTCCTTGGTTAATAAACGCCGTAAACACTCGCGAATTCCCGATGTCATTTCCTATGAAAATATCGAAGGAACGGGATCGGAAAGACCAAATTTATTCCTTGATTTTTTTTCTGAATCCATGACGCAATCTATTGGTCCTATTTCTGCTAATTTAACTAAGAATTTTTGTCTCTCTCCAATCAGTAATTTTTCCCTTTCTTATCTTCAAACTACCCCCAATAAAGTCTTCGAGTTTTTGTGTAAGATATCCCCGCATCGATCTACATCTACATCTACAAGTTACTCTGCAATTCACCAAGTTGGTGGGTGGCAGGGGGTGCAATGCACAAAATCCTACCTAAAGATTGTCTAACGCAATTCGAAATTTCCTATTGTGATCTCTTATTGTCCTCGGAAAGAACGAGCCTAGATAACGCTCCGTCCTACAATCGATCTCACGTATTTTATCGTCTCGATCATTTCTACCTATATGCGTTGGTGCCACAATTATTCCCACTACCTCCTCTTTTAGACATTCTGACCTATATTTCTCTAGAAGTTTCAACCTTGAGTGCAATCTACGGTCCTCCAGTGATACCCAGTTCAAATCGCTCAATAAAGAGGTGACGCTTTCCTTATGTATATATAAAACATAATTATAAATAGTTGTCAAAAAACAATTTTTCAAATTTGATTTAACAATTATAATATTTACATAGAAGGCGTAATGGAATTCATGATTATTTTGCATTTTCAATTCTCGGAACTTTAATTGCAGGAATTACTAGCGATATCAGTTATAAAAGTTAATTAATTTATTTTAAAATTTTGCTGGAGAACTAAAAAGCTGAAATATCCATTAAATGAAACAAATACAAATTGAGGACAAAATGATGGGATTCTGGAGTTACAATGATTAGCTTCTCCATCACGATCACGATAATGAAGTTAAGGATATCGGCCTATAATTTTCGGGGTTCTCTCTGTCGCCACTCTTATGGATGGGCGTAACATGTGCCACCTTCCAATCTTTAGGAACTACTCCTTCTCTAATGGATTTCTCGAATATAATTTTCAAATACGGCGCGATTTCAGCAGCTAATTCTTTCATTACACGCGCGAGAATTTCCTCCGGTCCAGGAGATTTATTTGCGCTTTACTGAGCTATTATTACTGTTATTATTATTAAGATTATAATTATTATTATTATTATTTACTGCCTCCTTATCCTTCCTACTATGTCGACTATTTCTACGCTTGGAATGTATTCTACTGTTACTTATCGTCGGGTTTATGGCGCTATTAAGGTCGCACGCATTATCTACGGAATTGTTGCATGGAAAATCGTTTATCCCCATGCCTTCGATAATTCTGTTACCGCACGGATTTCTTACATTTTCCCCTATTGTGCTCTCAATTAATCCCGTACCGGTAAGCTGCCTACATCCTAACCTACCATCTGATCTACTATTGGCGTGCATCTCAACGCTTGCTAAAAAATTGTAATTGCTTAAATCTAGCCTAAAAAAGCCCTAGAATGCTCAAACACCCTACGCGCTACCGCCTCCGCAGCCTCGGCAGTGTAGTGCACACCAGAACCGTTTAGGGATGCCCTACATGAGTCCAGGACCGGCCTCAGGTCAACGAAGTCCACTCCATTGCCCCTACAGAAGTCCCACAGCCTACGGTTCAGCCCGACCACTCGGCTCCAAACCATAGAACCGCAGTCCGTCCGAGGAACAATGCTACAGATGGAAAGCCGCACATCAGCACCAGATTCCTCTCGGACACGAGCAACCTCAGCGGCCAAGTCCTTAAAAGAGCTTAAGACCTCCTCGGAGCCGCGCTTCGAAGCGTCATTGGTACCAACATGGGCCACCACCCGCAGCGAGGAGCAACCCGTGCCCGATACCGACACCCTGAACTCCTTCGTCACCTGGGGCACCGAACCTCCTGGTATACACCTGGAGAACACCCGCTCGTGAACTCCCTCCCGGGGGGCCCGTGACAGTAAAGGCGCCACCACACGCCGGCCTTTAGAGCTCCCTATCACTAACAGCCCTCTCTTTCCCCCCGAGCTCTCCTTGGGCCCGGCCTCCACCGAGGAGACGGGAGCGGGCATGGGCGTAACGGCAGTGGAGTCGTCCTCCGACAACACCGCAAACCGATTACTAACAGGAAGAGGGGCCACCGAGGCGTTCCCAACTCCCTGTCTCCGTAACACCACCCCACGATCCCCCCGAGTGGACACCACACAACACTCATCGGGCTTCCGGACCGGAGGACCCTCGACCCGCGAAGAGGAGCCAGGAGCCTCCCCGATCGCTCTGCCGGCTTCCGCACCCAGGCGAACCCGAGCCGCCATTTTGGCGCGGTTTGCTCTCAGGGAAGAACCCGCACTCCTCCCACGCGCCAAGGCTGCCTCCGACCTTTCCACCCTCTGAAGGAGGTCCGCAACCACCCTCTCCAGCTCCGTGATCCGAGACCTCATGGCCTCGCAACCAGCGTCGCGCAAGAAGGAGGAAACAGGAGTCCTCGGAGTAGCCATCCTATCCTCTTAACTAATTTGTACTATCTATATAAATATACTAGAACTAACGTAAATACGCGGTTGGCTGTCTTCAAGGTTAAATTAGGGTCGATCGCAGGTAAAAAGTGAAAGGGAAAGTGTTTCACTACACCAACAACGTTAGTAAATAAGCAAGAAAGTTTAGCACAAGAGCAATGTAGATTTAGAAGCTAAAGAAATGCTAAGGTAAAAGGAAATAATTAAGAACGAGTAAGGTAACACGCTACTATAAATAAATATTACAAAGATTACGGATTTAGTGGCTGAGAGACGCAATTAACTACTATGATACGGCAAGAGAAGGATGAGTAAGCTTTACGCTCAAAGATGAGTTAAACTACAATTACAACAAAACAATTAACGTAAGAAGATGAAAAAATAAATAGAATAAATAGAAAAATACTAGTTCTACTTAACACAACAATACGGCTACAGCTAAACTACAGCTACTGCTACTACTACAGGTGTCGCTCGCAGGCAGGTCAGCGCTCGCAGGAGGAAGTGAAAGGCACGTCCGTCCTCTTCGAGGGCCAGGTGACTACTGGATCGATCATCCGGTCCTGATGGTATAAGTCCTATTTTCATTAAGAATTGTGCTCCCTCTCTTTGTATTCCTTTATCAATCATATTTAACCGTTGTTTCTCACTAAGCATTTTCCCAACTCAATGGAAATCCGCAAATGTAACTGCAATACATAAATCTGGTTCAAAGTCTGATGTCTGCAACTACCGTCTTTCTACTTCCCATATTTTCTTCGGTTTTTGAGAAAATAATTTTAAACCGTTTGTATTATTTTTCTTCCCCGTACTTGTCCACTAACCAACATGGATTATCCTATTGCTCTCCGATATGGTCCATGTCTGCCTTTTCCAATGTTTCTTCTCTTAATCAAGTTTTTAATTTCTTTTTAAAAATTGTAAAAACCCGTGTTCCCTCTCTTCACCATGCCTCTACCGATGCTATACTGTCCTCCCTCTCCCTTAATCACCTTAAAGCTACCCTGATTAAATTCGATCTCTCTCTTATCTATAATACTTTAAACTCTATTACTGACAGTCCTGAATTAGTCACCTTACTTAATTTCCGAGTTCCATCAAAAGTTACTAGATCTACCCACTTACTTAATGTTCCTTCATTCAAAATTTCTCTTGCTCCCTCATCTATCGACTTCCCTCCCTTTTAAATTCCTTACCGCCAAACATCGTTTCTTTCTCTCACTCTTATAACTCCTTCTTAAAAGCAGCCCTGAGTATTATTTTTGTAAATAGATGAATTTAAGGTATTTATAATTTTTTTTATACATTACAATTTCAAAAAACATTCATTTTTCAGAAAGATATTTCATCATTACAAATATTTTTTTAATCCTCAAGATTTCACCTCTGCAACGATTATCGTTTTTCCTTATGTAAAAATAATAGATTAAAACAATCCCCAAACTTTGCAATTTTAAAAATTTTCAACTATCTCCATTATAAAGTACTAATGATACACATTTCTGCCAAATTTTAAATTTGTAACACTTCTAGAAGTGAAATAATATTTTTCTAATTGTTTACATTTTAAACATTTTTAACGGCCGCCGCAATACATATATGGAGAGATTGAAATGTTTATTTGTGCAAATTTACTACTCTGTAAATAATTTGAAAATTCCAGCTTCCTAGATCATCCCGTAGTACTTAAACAGTTATGTATTTGTTTAAACTTTAAGAATTTTTGACTGCCAAATAAAGTAAAATATCAAAATTTCTATAATCCATATTTCGTTTTTTTTACAAATCCTATCTCTAAAAATAATTTCAGCTCCGTATAACATTCGTAAATACATAAACCATGAAAATTTGTTTAAACAATTGCGAATTTTTAGCGGCCGCATTTTTAAACTTTTTGAGGATTTTTGTTTTTTCTAGTCAGATTTGCACAAAATCCTACCTGTGAAAAACAATTCAAATCTCTAGCTTATGTGGAAATGCCTAAACATTAGTATCCTCCTATATCCTCCTCCTCCTCTGTAAGAATGATAGGATAGGATATATATATACTAGTAGTTGGTGCATGCATACTGCAAACATTACATCTCTCATTAAAAGAACATTCATTTTTCAGACAGAAATTTCAACATTACAAATAGTCTTTTAATTCTAAAGATTTCATTTCTGCAGCGATTTTCGTTTTTCCCACATGTAAGAATAATAGTTTAAAACAATCTCCAAATGTCGCAATTTTAAAAATTTTAGACTTTCTTCATTATAAGGTTCTAATGCTACACATTTTAGCCAAATTTTAAAGTTGTAGCACTTCTAGAAATAAAATAATATTTTTCTAATTGTTTAAATTTAAATAATTTTTAACGGCCGCCATAATTCGAATATGGTGACATTGAAATGTTTTTTTGTGCAAATTCTCTACTTTGTAAATAATTTGAAAATTTCAGTTTCCTAGCTCATCCTGTAGTACCAAAACAGTTATCCATTTGTTTAAACTTTAAGAATTTTTAACTGCCAAAAAAATAAAAATATCAAAATTTTTATAATCCTTATTTCGTTTTTTAAAGAATTCTACTTACAAAAAAAAATTCAACTCCATAGCACATGCGGAAATACATAAACCATGAAAATTTGTTTAAACAATAGCGAATTTTTAGCGGCTGCATTGTTGCAGTTTTTCAAGATTTTCGTTTTTTCTAGTCGGTTTTGCACAAACTCCTACTTAAGAAAAAAGTTCGAATCTCCAGCACATCTGTAAGTGCCTAAACATTAGTATCCTCCTATATCCTCCTCCTCCTCCTCCTCTGTAAGAGTCGTCGATATATAATGATAGGAGGATACTAATTTCCAGCCCAAACTACTAGAGTTGGAGTGCTGAAAGTTTCAGTTTTTGTAGATATGATGAGGAAACCTACATATAAAATGAGACTTCTCATCTAAGTAACATGAGTTCGACTCCAGAAATTCTGAAATTTACGTTTTTTCTTATAAGAAAATCAATGCGCCATTTTTGTGAATTAATTTTGGGCACTTGCCCGTAAGCTAGAAAAATGAAATTTTATGAGTGTTGCTAGACGGCTACAATATCTGTTAAGAATTATTGTTAGTTTTGCTTATAGTGTCCTGGGTTCGACTCCAGAAACCCCGGAATATCTCCCATAAGTTAGCATGGGAAAAAGTTATCCCAGTGTGTAGACCAATCTAATAGGTTTAGGAAGCTGAAATTTTGCAGGTTTATAGAACTTTTCACATAACCTACAATAAAATCGAAAATTTTAAAATTGTTAATTTTTAGGGGTTGTTTTAACCCCGTTTGAACATTGAAGTTTAATAATTTTTATCTTGGAAACAATATGCTGTAGGTTTGAGTTTTTGAAATCATTTTGTAGCAAATTATACACAAAAAAAAGAAAATTTTGAAAAAGTAAAAAAATTTGTACACTAATAATTCGCAAATGTTTAAATATATTTTTGAGGTTTATATATTACCGAATGTGCTATGTATCTGAATTTTTTAATAGGTAGAATTTGTAAAAAAAACGAAATGGGGATTATACAAATTTTGATATTTTCATATGTGTTGCAGTTAAAAATTCTTAAAGTTTAAACAAATAGATAACTGTTTAGGTACTACGGGATGAGCTAGGAAGCTGAAATTTTCAAGTTATTTACAGAGAAATGTATTTGAACAAATAAACATTTGAATATTTCCATAAATATATTGCGGCGTCCGTTAAAAATGTTTAAAATTTAAACAATTAGAAAAATATTATTTCACTTCTAGAAGTGCTACAATTTTAAAATCTGGCTGAATTGTGTAGCATTAGTACCCCATAATGGAGAAAGTAAAAAATTCTTAAAATTGCAAGGTTTGGGGATTGTTTTAATCTATTATTTTTACATAAGGGAAAAACGAAAATCGCTGCGGAGGTGAAATATTTAGAATTAAAAAAATATTTGTAATGATGAAATATCTGTCTGAAAAATGAATGTTTTTCAAGGTGAGATGGTATGCTTGCAGGAATCAAGCACCTTCTACTAGTATGTTATATATATATATATATATATATATATATATATATATATATATATATATATATATGGATGTCAACAAGGTGTTGGGATGAGGAAACCCAGTGAGCACTCACCAATCAGACGACTTCAGGTTGGCGAGGCCCCGGGGATGTCGAAGCGACACACGTAAAATAACACAAAAACAGAGTTCTCTCTCTGTAGCTGAAGAAGGAGTAGTTCCGAAAGCTTTACGTTTGTGATGTTTCTGTGTTTTTGTGTTATTTTACGTGTGTCGCTTCGACATCCCCGGGGCCTCGCCAACCTGAAGTCGTCTGATTGGTGAGTGCTCACTGGGTTTCCTCATCCCAACACCTTGTTGACATCCATATATTCATTTTACCTTTCCTTTTCCGTAAGTTGTTATATATATATATATATATATATATATATATATATATATATATATATATATATACTCCTCTGTATGAAACGTCGATATATAATGATATTATATTTTATTGTTACCATGTTCACTGTAAATTGGCGATAACGCTGTATGTGAGCCTATTTTAGAAAAAAATAAAAAAATATATATATATTCTTAAAGACTCTTTTAGAAACTTATAGCAAATGTGGTAAAGGACATGTAAATTATCTTTTCAATACTACGTGCGACGAATTCATTGGTTTGATGGCCACAAACGTAAGAAATGCAATTATTAACGATATCAAACAAGCTAAATACTTTTCACTTATTGTTGACTCAACTCCCTATGTAAGTCATGCATATCAATTATCTTTCATCATAAGATACATAGATAAACAAAACCAAATTCAGGAATGTTTTTTGTCTTTCATACATAATGAAAAAAATTATGCTAGTTATTTAGAAAATATTATAATATAAACCTTAACGGAGTATGGTCTAAATATTCAAAACTGTCGCGGCCAATCTTACGACAATGCGGCAAATATGTCCGTTATATACAACGGATTACAGGCGAAGATTAAGAGCCATAGTAAAAATGCATTTTTTATTCCATGTGCAGCTCATACCTTAAATTTAGTTGGAAATTCAGCTGCAGAATCTTGTTCAGAAGCAAGTCATTTTTTCTATTTTATTCATAATTTATTTGTATGCTTTTCTTCATCAACAAAGAGATGGAATATTTTAATAAAGGCAAACTCAGAAAGAAGTAAAACATTAAAAAGAATTAGTGATACTAGATGGCCCGCAAGGGAAAATGCAATTCTAGCTGTTAAGATGAATTTTTTTGGCCATAAAAGAAGCTTTATTTACACTCTCTAATGGTTCAAATGAAAAACCTTGGACAAAATTAGAAGCAAAAAAGCTGCATGATTTCTTTGAAGATTTCGAAACAACTCTTTTTCTTTTCATATGGCATTCAATTCTACAGCTATTAAATTCCACAAATAAAAATCTTCAAAATAAAGATTAAGATTTACAACATGCTGTAAATCTTTTAAAATCATTGTCGTTATATATATCAGACATTCGAGGTAACAAAGAATTTTTTGATGCTTTAGAAACCGAAGTTTATGCATTAACTGGCAATAAAGATTATAAATCCGATAAAGTTAGAAGTCGACAGAGAAAATTACGCTTTGATGAAAAAAGAGATCGGGATGTGCAATTGACAGGCAAACAATCATTTGTTGTAAATTGATTAAATGTTATTTGCGATAAATTGTTAGTAGAAATTAACAGACGTGTTGAGGCATACCAAGATATTTAAAATTATTTTGCAATATTTACAAATTTAAATTTAAGGAAAACATCACCAAGAGAATATGACAACTGTATTATCAATTTAATAAATACTTACTCAGATGACATTGACGCTAATGTTTTTAAAGAAGAATTAGCGCATTTTATACATTTTGTAAAAATTGAAACTTTAAATTTACCTTCTTTAATGTACGAAGCAATTCAAGGTGGACTAGTATCAACTTTTCCTAATGTGGACATAATGTTAAAAATATTTTTGTCAATTCCTGTTTCGAACGCATCAGCAGAACGATCATTCTCTGTGCTTAAAAGAGTTAGGAATTTATTATATTAGAAGTTCACTTGGACAAGAAAAATTAAATAATTTAGCAATAATTTGTATTGAGAAAGATATTACAAACAAGATTGATTACAATGAACTGATGTACAATTTTTCAGCCCAAAAAGCACGAAAATTCCAGATAAAGTAGTGTAAAAATACTTATTAGAGTAATTGTATGTATTATTTCTGAATTATCCTTCTAGATTGGATATTTTTCTTTTGTCATATAACTTGTCTTGTTGTCACAATAAAATGAAATTGAAAATGTTCTTTATTTGTGTTTTCTTTAGATGGGGCCCCCAAATTCCATTTTGCCTTGGGCCCCATGAAGGTATAACGCGCCTCTGAGCAGATATAGATATCCTTATAATAGTATATGTAACTACGAAACTAAAACAAATTAGGAAAATGGGAAGAGATAGATTTAGAACCTTGAAAATCTAAAAGAAAGGACGCATTAAGCATGAAATTTGTGTTCGTAATTTGGAAAATCCAGCACTGCCCGGTGAGCCACTTCCTTAATAACGAAAAAAATGCCGCGCAGTACGAAAATGCTACCTAATTGCTAGACCGCGTACTAACGACAACACGTAAAAGGAAAGCACGTTATAGGAAGATATCTGTACCTCACATTTATTTATGACTATAAAAAATGTTATTTATATATAAAAATCAATTTCTAACCTCCTAGATTTATTCTGTCCTCGGAATGAAGCTTAAAAGTTTCTCACTTTCCTAAGAATGAGGATTTTGCTCTACCAAGATAGTACACATACGTCACCTAGGTGTAATTTTAGCAGGCATTTGGATTAGTCTGCTCGAAATCGTAAAATTCTGTAAAATATAATTTGTTTTTTAAGCTCAATTTATAGTCAGATTCAATAAAATATCTTTTAGTTACGTGATTTTGATGGTATGTCGCGACCCACTGAATGAGAAAAGATTTAGTCGAATCCAAAACGTCAAAAAGCGAAATTAATTGAACAGCAATGGATAAACTGTTTATTCCAGCTATAGGATGAAAGATGGCTCACTGTCCAGCGCCATCAACGTGCGAATAGCTTATTGGAGAGTGCGGTAATGTGTAGAGAGGCAAGCCCCAGAGGAAGAGACGGCTACGAATGGAGAAGCGGTTTAAAGAGAGGGAGAGAAAAGCGGAAGGAGGGAGAGCCGGTGGAGGGGAGAGGGTACGTAAGGAGAGAAAAGGGAGAGAGAGTGAGGAGGGGAGGAGAAGAGAGGAGGGAAAGGAGGATGAAGTGGGGAAAGAGAAAATGCCCACCGCACCCAAAATGCAAAACGCGGAGTAGCCTAGGGACACAACGGCACAATGGCCCGCCCCTTTCCAGGACCTTTACCGCGGGCCATCCAACTCCTAGCCACGGCGTCTTCAGATGAGGCCAATAACCGAGCATTGGGGCAGTGGGGTGGTCCGTTACGCAGTTTCACCCCCACTCCGGAACTTCTTCCCAGGCGCACGCACACACGATGCGGCATCGCCTTCGGGCGGTAGGCGAAGGAGGAGCAAAGGAGAGTCCCCTACACTCTCTCCTAAACAGAGTGACCTCTGAGGCGAGAGAATGCAGCTTAGGGAAGAAGACGCTTCCCATCGTAAAGATATGTGTCCTAAGGAATGCGAGGGCTGATCGGTCGGAGGGATCGCCAAATCACGTGACCACCCTTCTGGCCAACGCCGTGACGGACGGATTCTCTTTGAGTCTACCACAGAGAGATCGCCTTTATATTCCGGCGACGCCAAGAGAATTCCGATTGGGGAGAATTGTTAGCGCGCTGTATCTCTGAAAGAGAAGCTAAATGGATGTGAGAATGATGATGATACGACAGCGTCTAGGAGAGAAGAGCTTACTGACCAAAGGAGTGTTTCCTGAAACTTCGGATGATTTTCAAGAATTCTGCCTCGCTTCCAATCATAAAAGTATAGTTAAATGATTCGTGATCAAAATGAAAAATATAAAAAATTGCCACAGCAGCACATACGATGATGCTGGGAAGAATTTCCGAAACCAGGTGCCGAATATTTTGTTTGATGTGTCATCCTTTAAATATAACTATTTCACTTCATGCATTTGCCCTAAGCTGGTAAAGTACCTTTAAGGGAATATTCTTTATTCCTCGACCAGATTGATGGCTATCGGAGAAATTGGTCATGCAACCACTAAAATGCTGCAAAAAAGAAAACAGAGGAAAGGGAAAACTCAAAATATTGGTAAAATAAAAAAGACTACAGTACAAATTTTCCAAGACGAAGAAAGCTCTTCTGTTACTGGTTCGGATAATAAATCTGAGAGTTACTTCAAGAAAAGCCCTACAATCAGACCAATGAAAGTAAAACTTGCATAACGCGAAAAAAAGAAACCTAACTTTAAAATATTGGCTACTGCCTGTGACATGCTTGCTTTGTCTGATACGCTGGAGCGCTTATAGCAATCGCCAAAATGAGAAATTTGAGCATCGTAACAGAACAAAACATATCGAACGTCGTGGACAAGAAAACTCCGGTGAGTGAGACGGAAGACCAGGAATGTCGTACATAGAATGATACTGTGTAATGGGTTTTTCGGTCATCTCAAAAACGTTCTACTTGCAATGATTTATGATGAACGCCAGACTATAAGACAACGTGGAATGAAATACATACTGCAGGCAAGAGAAGATAAGAACGGCGCCCTTATTCCTGATTTTAAAATACACGATTTGAATCGAAAATAGTGAACTTGGAAGCCTGCCGCTCTTTATTGGAGCCACCGGTTATCCAACAAGTGACAGATAAAGAGATCAGGAAATTGGTGAACATCAGGGAGTGTCCTTCCAGAATTGCACAATTCCCTTGCCTTACTCAAGCCAGGAAGATACACGTAAAATTACTAACTTAGGCATCAGCGAAAGTTTGCGGCCCATAAAACCGGGGAGGATTAATTCTAGGTTGACAGAATGCCGAGATTTGTTACTAAGGAACAGCAGCACACAAATCCGCGTGTCCACACGGTAGGATGATTGGGTTGGGTACGGGTGGAACAGCCACCATCCCATGGTGAAATCTAGGCTATTTGGGTAACAGAAGGCCGAAATAAGCGAAGATAAGCAACCCTCGGGCCGTTTAGTGCGTAGCTTAACGGTAGAAAACAAGAGGTTCCTGGCGGAATCGGAAGATGATGACTGATCAAAAAAAACTTTTCCCCTCTTGTTAGGCTAATCAAAAGGCTACTTTTCCGCACTAGCCTCGGTCGAAATTCTAAAAAAACTGTTTTTCGCTCAACCCTAATGGGGGAGGTGTGGTTTGAGATGGGTCTACTGCAGGGGTAGTAATCGTCAGGGTGCAGGGTAGTAGGTCCTGGGGGTTGTTTTTCATTGAATATTAGCCAGATTAGGGGGTCGGCGGAAGAAGAGGATCGGTGGTGTAGGAAATGAGACCTGATTGGGGAGGATGTGAGGATAGGGTCACTTCGACACCCCCAGCAGCTCGCCAACTTGAAGACATTATTGGTGAGTACTCATGGGCATCCTTATCCAAACAACATGTTGCCATCCATTTACCTTTCCTCTTATATAAGCATACACACATGTAATTATATATACATATATATTATGGTGGCCCTTAGTTTTGAAATTTGGAATATGAAATGCCGTCTTTGTTATTTCAATAACACTTTAGGTAAAACAGCGGTGTGCAAAATTTGAGCCCTGTGAGAGGACACCAACCCGGCGCTCAACGACTGAAGTGGGCGTTTTTTATTGCGGCTCGGTGTTTATACAATATATGTCTTGCTTAGCAAATGTGTCCTCATCGCGTTCGAAAATATGTATGTCAACGTCTAATATCGATCGTTCAAGGTAGGAAACGTTTCAAAGTTGTCAAACAGCGACATGCAACATGCTATAATTGTAGCTTCCACGCCGCGCTGGAGCGTCTACCGACGGCACCCGCCAGGCGGACGAGGCTTCGTGGGCGTGTTGGGATTTGCAGGGCGTTTAACTGTGGTTTTTCAACGGCGCTTTAGTGTCAGCGTCCACTTCGTGGTCAGAATGTCGTTTGTTGCGTGAGCTTAATAGGATGTGTGAACGATAAGCAGCCGGAGAAGAAACATTTGTCCATCCCATCGTGCTTGTTTCACCGCGTACGAAACGAAAATAAAAGAGTGCGTGAAAGTGCAAGATCCGTCATCGGAGCTTTAAAGGTGTTTTGGGAGGGCAAAGTTCGTATACCTATGATGGAGGAACAGCGTGCAATTGAGAAGCTGGAAAGGAAATACGACAAATGGGTGAAATTAAAAAAGAACCGTGGTAGGCGCACCGAAACTCAAGGAAGTAACGAAAGGAAGTTTGTACAATCATTGAATGACTTGTTCGACGTCGCTCACGCCCATGCACTGAAATTGACCAAGAATCAAGAGGATAAAGAATTCCTGTTGGCACAAAGGGAACAAAGTAGGCCAGGTTACATGGATGGCGTCGACAAGAAGGTCGCCGCCCTGGAGTCCCGCAAGGCTAGCAGAGAAAGGCGCAACAAAAAGCTGAGGGATCGTGAAAAAGAACGCCTTAATGCTGCAGCTGCAGGTGGATTATTCTTATTAGTTTTAATTTTAATTATTATATTTATTAAGTACATAAAATAAATTCATAAATTAGGTACACCGGCTTTGATTGATTTCTCGAGCGACTCCGACGATTGCGCCGAAGAGTGTGATCATTCTGCCTTTGGCGGACTATCAACGTCCGGTCTTCCAAATAAAAGAGCAAGGAGGAGCGTGGTTTCACCGGAATTGGGCCAAACCCTGGATAGGACACAGATGAGTAACCGAAATGCTATCTTAGTGGTGTCTGCGAGGGCATGTAAGCTCGGGTACTCTATGGAGAATCTTGCTTTCAACCGCGAGACCTTACGACACCAGCGAGCTGCTGCAAGGAAGAAAGCTGCTGACAAGATCAAGGAAGAGTGTCTTGGAGCGCCAGTATTGGTTTTACATTCGGACGGGAAACTACCTCCTGCTCTCACGGTGAAACAGAATGTCAATTGACTTGCCATAGTTGCCACTGGGGTGAATGTCGAGCAAATCCTCGACTTTCCTTACAAGAACGAAGGCACAGATGCTGAGGAGGCAGAGTCTGTTTCGGATGGTGAGTGACTGGGATATTTCTGACAAAATCAAAGCAATCTGTTTCGACAAAACAGCATTAAAACAGGTAATGAGTGACCTCAATTTATGTATTAATCATTAATGAGAGTTGGAACAATTTTTGAAACGAGAAAAAAGTCTGCTATGACCGGGAATTGAACCCGGGTCTTCCACTTGCCGGGCGGATATTCTACCCCTGAACTATCGTAGCAGAACATTTTCTCTCGTTTCTGAACACCGATGTTTTCCTTTGTGGGACGGGAACTAGCCAAGCTAATATCAAAAATGAGAGTGTTTTGTTCCCCTTTAAGGAATCGTTTCCTCAGAAATATTTTCTTCATAGGTCGCTTAAACGGCGTATGTGTTCTACTCGAAAGGCTTTTGAAAAAATAAATGCTACACTTGGCCTGTAGACGCCATATTTTTGAACTTACACTAGAAGCAGTGTTTGGAGGTTCACCTGGTTCATCAGCGGGGCCGGGTATTGCACTATTGAAGAGATTTTAAGCGATTTGACCGCAGATAAACCTCACTAAATACGAAACTGGCCTTGGTGACCACATCGTTTAACAGTCTCTAGGCAACCCGGACGTGATCCTTGCAGTTGCCAGCAGTTAGCTTGAGGTGAGTTTTCTTTTCCTTTGGCTGGATCGGTATATTAAAGAAATGCTTGAAGATGTGTACAAATGTATATTTGTGTGTATAACTTAGTTCCGGAAAACACCAGTCGGCGAATACACATTACATATATTTTCACCATACTATTGTTTTTTCGGCAGACATACCAGCCTCGCGGCGACTACCGGGAGCTGTTCGAGCTCTCCATTGTTTTCCTTGGCGGCGTTTCATCGCGTGGCGTTAGATTTGTGCCACCCGGGGCACTCCACCGAGCGAGGTAGAGGGCGAAAGCCGTCCACAGTCTCAAGATATGGATGCTGCGCTTTGAGTTTAAACAGCTCACGGCAAGGGAAGAGAGAGTGCTCAGAGATGTATGTATTATCATTGTGAAAATATATCTGAGAGCCTGGTACACTGCCCCGGATGCTAGGTCAGCAACTCGCAATGATCTCCGCCTGATGCAATGTCTTTAGAAGTAGCAGGAAGTCAATGTCCCACTCGTCGCGAGTGCCATACGGTAGCTAGGTGAGGAACAAGTGGCCCTAGCTTTTTTCGACAGTGATACCTCCACGAATGTGAAAAGTGATATGATACAATTCATGAAGGACAAGGAAGCCAAAACGAAGCCCTCCAAGCGGGCCAATGCACCACGGGAGGAGAAAATTATGAAGTTGAACTTGGCTGACTTTGTTACTCCTAATACGAGTACAAGACTTTTCTTCGAGAAATTGGAAATATCGTTCCAGTACCTTTCTACAGATCCAGATTTCTGGGCCAAAAAGGACGACTTCAGAGATGACTGGGAGTAGTGAGAGGTCTCAGAGTGACCAACGAACACGCTGAGCACGCAGTGGCCCTCATTAAGCAGTACAACAACCACATCACTACAATACAGGAACAGAAGCAATATTTGTTGCAGGTTGCTGCCGATCATCGTCCACGAGTCTCGGATGAAAGTAATACTCATTGTTACTTATTAGTGCTCTAAACTGCTTACCACGTAATGTAGCACTAGTTCAATGTAAAAATCTGAAATTTAAAAATAACATCTGAAAATTTGACATATTTAAGGCCACACTAGTGTTGGGCTTGATGCTGCCAGCTGACTACCATATACTGCCTGAATGTATTTTTCACAATCTTCGCCATGTACGGTAATATAGACGGGTAAAGGACGCTGTGTGTCCATCATTCCTCTCAGTGGAAAACTACATAGCCGTTGAGCGCCGGGTTAGTTTCGTCGCAGAGCTCCAAATTTCGTTCAGAGTTTTTTAACATCAGTGGTCACAAAATGCACAACAGCGACAAACATGTTTAAAAAAATAATAACTTCAGTTCTATAGGAGATATAAACAATCTGTAAAATGCAATAGAGTGTTAATTTATTCATTTTTGTATGAATGAAGAAATGAGTTTATTCCAATTTATTTTAAAAAATTTTCAGATAATATACCCTAGTAGGTAAATGGCTTCAATAGAAGAAAAGTGAATTGTGTTCTCTGGTTAGCTGAGTTTAAGTCTGTAACAGCGGTTTGAATAAAATTTACAACTCATTACAAAAAGCAAGCGCTAAACAGAAATTCAATAACAAGGTGGATGATAAAGTTCAAAGATACTGGTTCCGTTAATGACAAGCCACAAGCTGGACGACCGGGAGTAAGTGAGGAGACTGTGGCAGCTGTAGAGCAAGTGTTTTGTAACACTCCACAAAAATCAGTAAGGCGGGCTTCTCTAAAATTAGGGATTAATAAAACAATAGTGCAAAGAATTCTGAAAGTGAAGTAACATATGAGAACCTACAATATTCAAGTCCTTCAAATGTTGTCGGAAGAAGATTACCATGCAAGATTAGATTTCTGTCACCATTTTAAACATGCAGTTTAAAATAACGTCACATTTATTGACAATCTGATGTTTAGTGATGAAGCAACGTTTCACATTAGTGGTAAGGTTAACTTAATTGCCGTATTTGGGGGACAAGAAGTTTGGGAACATGAAAGGGGTTCTCCTTAAGTTAACATTTTGTGTGCCTAAGGAAAGAAGTGCATAATTGGCCCGTTCTTTTTAAAGGAACAGTTGTTAATGGTGAGCATTATTTGGAAATGCTGCAGAATTACTTCATTCCTGAATTGAGGCAAGCAAGACTTATGACCACTACAGTTTTTCAGCAAGATGGCGCACCTTACCACTACGCTCGTAGTGTTCGACTGTTTCTAAATGAAGTTTTCCCGGATAGATTCAACGGGAGAGGCGACCCAATTGCTTGGCCAGCTCGCTCACCAAATTTATGCATTTTAGACTTTTTTCTGTGAGAAAATGTTAAAACTAAAGCGTACTCATCAAAACCTCTCATTGGACAAACCTCGTGCTAAGATAACTACTGTAATCAGTGCCATAACTGAAAGACAACTTCAGAAAGTGTTCATGAAACTAGAAAATCGTACTATGGTTTGTATACGTAATGATGGTGGACATGTTGAAAATTAAAGATAGTAATATTAAATATGCTAAAACCTGAATAAATTACCTCTCTGTGCATTTTACAGGTTGTTTATATCTTCTATGGAACAAAAGTTATTAATATTTTAAACTACACACGGACTTTAGGGACACCCTTTATATATATATATATATATATATATATATATATATATATATATATATATATATTTCATAAAAAGGAAAGCTTTCAAAATACTACACTGGGTTATGAGGAATCTAAAAGGAAGCAGTCCAGCTACAAAGGAGAAAGCATACAAATCTCTAGTTCGGCCGATATTGGAATATGCCTCCTTGGTAAGGGATCCGCACGAAGAAGGGCATATCAGGAAACTGGATAAGGTTCAAAGAAAGGCGGCCAGATATGTATTGGGTAGGCACAGGAAAACGGATAGCGTGACGAAGATGCTAGAAATACTGGGCTGGGAGAGCTTGCAAAGGAGAAGGAAACGGAGTAAACTTTGTGGTTTTTTTTTAATGTAATAAATATGGAGGCAGCATGGAGTGTGTTACACAAGGGGGTGGAAGAACCATCTTTTAAAGGGAAAAATGATCACAAATACAAATTTAAGTGTAGAAAACAAAAAACAAATGTAAAAAAATATTCACATTTAAACAGATCTATTGTTGACTGGAATGAGTTGCCTGCTGAACTATTTGAGCCCTTCCCAAAGAGTGTAAATGTTTTTAGGAATAGATGTAAAGCTGTTTTGTGATTTTTCTGTGATTTTGTGATTCTTTAGTGATTTTTTAAATATATTTCTCCTTCCTTTTTGAAACTTTTGAATTTTCTTGGTTGCAGTGATATTTCTTATGGGTAATATTTTTGTTATGTCATTATTATAGATCTTTTTATTGCTGTCTTATTTTTTGTCTTTAGATCTCGTTGTTGGATGTGTGAGAGACCTACGAGGTTTCTTTATGTTACCACCTGGCAGATCGCCAACTTGTAGCACTAAGTTTTAAATTATATATATATATATATATATATATATATATATATATATATATATCATCATAGGTAGTCTTCCGTAGACAGGTTAGTGATTAGTCATGGTTAAACCTGATTCTCCACATACTCCTATTTTCCGCTGTCCTCTTCATATCTTGATAACTCTTTCCCTTTCAAATCCTCTATCAGCTGAATTCCTTCTTCTTTCCCTTTTTCCATCTAGTTTTCCTTCATATCATTCGTGTTTTGTCTTACGACAGGTCCTACCAATTAATTATTTGGTTTTGACTAGGGAATATACATACACGGTGTGGTGGTTTCCCGTTGCCTTCCACACCGGACACACACACAGAAGGGAGGAGGGAAACCCGGTTCCGGCATTTGCCTGCTCTTACGAAGAACACCGGGGGGGGGGGGGGGCAACGGCTTAACGTCCCTTCCGATGGACGGAACAGCTGAATTTGCGCGGTCTCCTCAAAACACGCAAAAAGGGGGCCGGGTGACCTTGAAAAAAATCCTACTCGCGCAGGATTCGTACCCGATGACTTTTTTCAAGCATCAGACGAGTAACGGCCAGCGTCCTAACCAGTACACCACCAAAACCCATTTTCCTCCTAAGACGTCTTTAATCATACTTTCTCTCTCTTCTGGTAATGTCCAACCCAGTTTGCCTTCCTCTTTTTAATAGTCCGTATAATCATTCGCTTCTCTCCTATTCTTCGTATCACTTCATAGTTTTTCATCCAATCTGTCCATTTTTTCTTCAGCATTCTCCTCCAAGTCCACATTTCAATGCTTTCCAAGTGTTTCATATCATTTATCCTTAGCGTCCATGTTTCTGCCCAGTACAAAGCTACAATCCATACATAGCATTTTATGAACTTCTTGCGGATATCTTTCCTTATATTTCCCTTAAGTAGGTGTTTCTTTCTTCTGAAAGCAGCTTTTGCTTTTCCTATTCTAGTCCTGATCTCATCCGTACATCTTGCTTCTCTTGTTATGATGCTTCCAAGGTATTTATAGCCTGAAACTTGTTCTAAAGGCTTTCCTCCAATACTTATGTTCAGATTCTTTTCTTTGTCCGATATTCACATGATCTATATATATATATATTATATACAGTGGACTCCGCTTATTGTGATCATTTCGGGACACAGCTAAATTGATAACAATAACCGATGAAACAAGAATGCATCTGTTCAGCATTGTTTCTTGATGCAGAGCGGAAATGTGTGTATAAAAAGGTGGAACGATCATCTTTTCCACTTTTGTTTTACTGGCCTCTCAATAACGTCTCGATTTTTTAAATTGTACACGAGAGTTGTTGTGAAATTTTTACCGCAACGCTGCATTGCGTTCACGCATTTTACGTAATTTATCATAGCGTTCTAAAATGGCAAGTGTTTCTTTAAGGGTTAGATCGCTACGTTTCTTTTGCACTTACGCCGTAACGTACGCACGGAGGAACGACACCGACAACCATACGAACTGTATGAAGCAACACCAGTAACTAGGCATGCAACGTGTCGGAGCTCAAGACCATGGCTGTATCTGATCCAACACACCACCAGTGTGTGTTGGTGAATCCCATTACCAGATTTGACTTTAATGGGGAGCTATGCTGTTTAAAAGAGCTCGGTTTAGCGATTTGCCGCTTTATATAGGGCAACGAGAAAGGTCCCTCATGCCAAGCGAGGTCGCTTAGTGGGAGGGAGGGATTCCGGCGCGTCTAGGCTAGCGATGGGTCGCTTGTAGCGTCCCACCACCGAGCCAGGATCTCGCCGAGCGCATTCAACTCTCGGTGCTGGGAGGCTGCCGCCTTCGCGTAGAATTCCCTGAACATCCTCGGCAAGAGGACGTTCAGTGATTCCACGCTCCCGTCTTCGTGCAACCGGCTGACAGACTCGTATCGGGTACGACCGAGTATCAGCTGGAGTGCGATGTTCTGCACGACCTGGATTCTGTAGAGGGAGGTCTTGGACACTCCGGACCAAACCGGAGCTGCGTAGGTCATGATGGGCCGTACGCAGCTCAGGTATAGACGTCTTTTAGTGTCGGCCGACGAGACACGCGGGCTCAGGATGGGGCGAAGCCTCATCAGAGCCCCGAGTGCCTTGCGGCGGACGCTTTCTACCTGAGACTTCCAAAGAAGCCTCCGGTCCAACACAACGCCAAGGTAGGTGCCCTCTTGTCTCCAGGGGATTACCTACCCCCTCACTGACAGGTCGACTCCAGGCGGCGCTCCCCTTCCAGGGTGGAAGATGAATGCTCCTCTCTTGGAAGGGTTGACAGCAATGCGCCATCGGCGATACCAGATGGCCAGATCGTCGACGGCGCATTGCAAATTCTCAACTGCCACGTACGTTTTGGTCGAACACGACAGGAGCGCCGCGTCGCCGCATACACGGCGAGGATTGTGTTCCACCCAAACCCCCGAGGGGGGTCGTGGGTGAAGATATTAAAGAGGGTGGGCCACAGGACAGATCCCTGCGGGACAACGGCGCTGATTCACCGCAGTCCCGATCCAACCCGGAGCCAGAACACCCCAGAACGTCCTGCCCTGTAGGTACGACTGTACCAGTCGCACGTTCCAGACTGGAATCTGGAGTCGAACCATCTTCAACAGGAGCGCAGAGTGCCACACGCGGTCGAAGGCCTTCGATATACCAAAGAAGGCCCCCGCGAACGCCTGCTTCCTGTTGAAGGCGTCGGTGACAAAGTCGGTCACCCTACCCAGCTGTTAAGTGGTGGAGTACCCCTCACGGAAGCCGAACTGCCCGTCCGGGAGAATTTCCTTCTCCCGGAGGATGACGTTCAGCGGCTTCCGGAGCAGACGCTCAAATATCTTCCCGAAGCCAGTCAGGAGCGAGATTGGACGGATGTCTCCGGGACCAACCTCCGTCCCTGACTTCTTCGGGATGCACACGATTTTTGCCCTTTTCCAGGCTGACGGGAAGTATGGACGCAGCCGTTGTACACGGCGGTCAGGAATTCTACCGCTGCGACGGGGACCTGCCGCAGGACAACGTTGGGAATACCGTCGTCCCCCGGAGCCCTCCTCGACTCTAGGCGGAGAATAAGTGCCACTATTTCGCCGCTCGTGAATCGAGGAAGCTCTGCTTCCGGCAGGGGATCCCGATCCAGCGATCCCAGCACCGTTGCGATGTCCTCTTCCACCGCATCTGACTCAGCTTTGGCCGGATTGGGACAGAACATCCCCTCGAGGTATTCTGCCATCAATCCAGCCTTTTCCTCTGGGGACCTCGCGACGCAATCCCCCTGAACAATAAGGGGATCGCGCCGCTGAGGTCCGCATAGCCTCGAAAAGGTCTTCCAGACCGAATGGCCCTCCAGGCTGAGAGAACGGAGATGGTTCTCCCATACATCAGAGAGCACGTCTTGCAACATGCGCCTGACGTTCCTGGTCAGACTATCCAGCCGGAGCCTGAGATTCAGCGTCCAATGGCGCTGCCACCGCCGTCGGACACTGTTTCGCCGGGTGATGTTCTCCCGGACGACTCGAGGCAGGGCGATGCGGATGCCCTTGGCGTCAACCACCTTAGGCACCGCAGCGTCCATGGTCTGTTGGACGGGGGAGGTGATGAGGTCGACTATCCTGTCGGCCTCATCCCTCGTCTCTGGCTGAGTCGGCACGACTGGCAGCCTTTCCACGATAAATTCACGGAAGTACCGCCAGTCGGCCCTCGCGAGGTCCAGACGCTGCGTAGGTGGGACTCGCACCGGCGAGTTCCCCAGAGGCATCAAGGTCGGATTGTGGTCCGAGGACAAGTCGCACAGTGAATGCATGCTCAGGGATGCCCTGACGTTGCTGAAGACAACGTCGAGGACAACCCCGGAAGGCAGGAAAGTCGGCTCAGTCGTGGCCAACACCGCCCGCCCCTCCTCGCCTGCCAAGTCCCGCAGTCTTGTACCCCTCGGATTGGCGACTCTCGAATGCCAGCTTGCATGCTTGGCAATCAGGTCGCCGATGACAATTGAGGGGCAGCCGTCTCCGACGAGATCTATGACCTCGTCCGGGTCCCACGCCCTCTTCGGCGGGTAGTACGCCGAGGAGACCCTGATCCACCCGGAGTCGGTCAGCACGTCGGCAGACACGGCCTCCATCGACACGACATCCATCTCACCGGCAGGGGCGATGCCTTACAGATCGATGGATCAATAACGCAGACCCACCCCGCCCCGGGCTCCCGGTCGGCTGGCCGGGCCTGTCGGTCCGGTAAATCGACCAGCCGGGAACCTTTCAGGAATCCGGAGCTCAAGAATAGACCAGGACGTAATCACTTTCATTGCACATGCGTCAAGGTCGTGATAAGGCAAAAAAGCGATAAGAAAAACCGAAGCGCTGACTATAATAAACATTGTTTTTCTATGTATTATTATGCGTCTGATCGGGACTTCATAAAAGTGGTATAACATTTCTCGAATGATAACATTATCCGCGGTTACAATAATACCAAAACTTCAATTCTCTACGCCCTAAACCGTCGAAAGCAGAGAATCTGCTCGGACAGAGTGTCACTCGTCGAGTATTGCTCCACCCTCGAACGTGCATTTCTCCAGTGTGGACACTTGCCGGATCTGATAAGGGACTAAATCCCGCGGGCAGTCGCACCCACCACCCCTAACACACACCCCAACACCCAAGCAATCTCCGGATCTACACCTAGCTCTCACTAACCATCAGTTTTTTTCTGGCATTCACGATACCCCGAGAAGTATCCTAAAAGCCGCCCAGCAAATCCGCACCTCATCCCACCTCAAGTCCGATTTCCTACATAACCGATCCTCTACTTCCGTCGACATATCAACCTGGATAACATTCTGTGGAAAAAGGAAGCCCAAGAACCTATTCCCCTGCATGCTGTCGGATCTCACCCCTGCGATAGACCCTGGGGTCTCACACGCCCAATAAACCGCCATGCAATTCCTTCTCCAGCTCGACCACTTACATCACCTACACCATTACCTCCCCTACCAACTGCACTATCCGGAATATTATTTATTTATTTATTTATTTATTTATTTATTTAATCATTTTTCACATACAGCGATACCGCCAATTTACAGTGAAAATTAAACATTCAAAAATTAACAACATAACAACCAAAATAAAGTACAAATAATATAAAATGAAATACAATATAATATAAGTGTATGCAGGAGCAGTCAATAAAATTAGGTTGTGCGACAACATGACATTCCGTTTTTAAGAAAAGACTCTTTGGACATTGAAAAAGGATCTACATTAGGGGAAAGTGAGTTTAAAAGGGAGGGGAGACGAAAGAAAAGAGAACGTTTAGCAAGTGAAATTCTGGGGGTAGGGTAGTAAAATAAGAAAGAAGAGCGAGTAGATCTATTAGGAACACGGAAATTAAATTGAGCAAGTAACTCAGGACAGTCAGTAATAGAGTTTAGTATATTGTATATAAAAGAAAGATCAGACTTAGTTCGATGAACAGAGGGATAATCCAAAGAAAGGGAAGATAAGATCTTACTATTAGAGAGTTGGCGAAAGGAGGGCACACGGGATTTAACAATTCTCAGAAAAAAATTAATGACACAATCCAAAGAGGCAAGGTTGGAAACAGAAGACATTGACCAAATAGGAGAACAGTAGTTAACCACAGGTAAAATAAAAGAAGAAAAATACAATCTAAGAGCCAGTGGATCAGTAATGTCTGTAAAACGATATAAAATTCCCAGGAGAGACATTGCTTTATTTTTTATTTTCAAAATATGATCAGCGAAGCCAAGTTTAGTATCAAAGACTACTCCAAGGTCTTTCTGTTTGGACACTCTAACCAATGGAACAACATTTAGTGTATAATTAAAATTTATATGCATCCAATGTCCCGTTTTTTATGTTGACCTCACCAGCAATCCCGTTAACAATCACATGAACAGCCACCGCAGCTGCGTCATTCTTAAAAGAACACTGCCCGTAGCCATCCATGCGAAGAAAAAATTTGGAATTCAATGATAGATTCAGGGTGAGAGCCTTTTGTGCTCCCCCGGATAATGCTTCCGCTCCCCAACACCGCCAGTGAGAACTTGCCCACATTCACCTTCTAAACTCTTTCTTAGCTTAGAGGGTCACTCCTTAACCCTTGCGCCCCTAAAATTTCCCGTTTTTCTACTCAGCCCCCACTTAAAGCTCTTAGTTCAAGGCTACTTCCTCGTAACAACATCCCCGACATTCTTTCCACTGAACAACTGCTTTCTTCTAATTTCAAGCCATTTCCACGAGCCTTTCAGCTGATTTATTCCAACGTCCAAAGCCTCACGGCGCATTTAGATGAATTGCGTTCCATCCTTCCCTCTAATGACGTCCACGGCATATCCCTCGCGGAAACTTGGCTCAAACCTTCCATTTCTTCTTCTACAGTAGAGTTACCTGGGTATTGTCTGTATCGTAATGATCGCTTAGGCAAAGGTGGTGGTGGTGTAGGTTTTTATGTACGAAAGGATTTGAAGTGTAAAGTGATAGCAAAAAGTGAACCTCAATTCGCCAGAAGGCCTGAATTCCTCTTCTTAGAAATTGTAGTCAATGCTAAAAAACTTTTACTCGAAACAATTTATCGACCTCCTAAAATAGCCCATCTATCAGACTTAGAAGACATAATTTCTAATATTGCTACTAACTACGAGCAAAATATAATCACCGGTGATTTTAATGCCAATTTCTCTGTTAGCGCCAATGATACCGATTACTTAAAACATTCCTTTACCTCCCATGGTCTCAATATCGTTCCGCTAAATCCGACTAATAACACCAAAACAGCCTCTACCTGGATCGACTTAGCCATTACGACAAACCATGAAAAAGTAATAACTCATGTTCAATTGCCAGTCCCAAGAATTTCTTCTCATGACCTAATTTTCTTAGCATATTCACTAAATTCGCCGAAATTCAAACAAACTTTTATGCGTCACCGAGATATAAAAGGGATAAATGATATTGACTTAATAAACGATGCTTCTACTCTGCCGTGGTATTCTATTGAATTTATAGAGGATAATGATAAAAAAGTTTAAGCATTAAACACTTTATTAATGCAATTCCTAGACCACTTCGCACCTGAAAAACCCATTCGCATTTCCAAACCTCGCGTGCCCTGGCGCATCGCGATTCGGTCTTTCGTTTGTTCAAAAGATCTAAAGACGATAATATTTTCGAAAAATATTAACGCGTGAGAAACAAAACGAAACAATTAATCAGAAATGCAAATATTAGATTCATTCATTCAATTGTTAGTTCGAATGAATCTACCTTCGTTTATTTGGAAAAAACTTAGGTCGATTGTTATTGGCAAACAAAATTCTTTTAAACTGCCTCCATACATATCCTTAGACGCGTTTAATTCTAAATTTTCTTCACTACCGAATGTAATTAATGATACAACAAAAAGGAAAACTATTAATTTGATCACTGTCACAGCGGAAAAATCAAATAAGGATTTTAACCCGTTTAAAATCATTCCTGTCACTCAATTACAAGTGCTCCATGCATTTCGTAAAATTACTTCTAAAGCTCAAGGCTCCGATGGCATTCCCACTATCTTTATCAAGAAAATGATACATATCATTCTACCAATAATAACTAATATATTAAATTGCTCCCTATCTCAAGAAAAATTTCCATTGCAGTGGAAACGCGCTTTCATTAAGCGGTTACCAAAGAAATCGAAATCAACTGAAATCAATGATTTTCGCCCAATAAGCTTTTTACCTATCTATTCAAAAGCCTTAGAAAAATTACCGCATTAACAAATCACATTCTTTCTTAACGAAAATCAATTGTTAGATCCCTTACATTCTGGCTTTCGTTAATCTCACAGCACCACCACTACTCTTGTAAAAGTCACCGATGACATTCGCCGCGCTATGGATAAAAGGGAAGTTACAATCCTAGTACTACTGAACTTCAGTAAAGCTTTCGGCTCGATAGACAAACTAAACTGCTAACAATTAACTTCTCGCGTTCAGCCATAAATTGGATCTCTTCTTATTTTAGCGATCGTTCCCAACAAGTTATTTCCATTGATTCTTCATCTAATTGGCTTATAAACGGAAGAAGTGTCCCACAGGGCTCAATTTTGGGTCCCCAACTATTTTCTTTATACATAAATGACTGCTCTGTGTCACTTAAATACTGCAGTCATCACCTTTATGTAGATAACTTTCAATTATACACAAGCTTTACCGCAAACAATCTCGCAAAAATCGTAAAAAATATCAATAAAGACTTAAAAACACTACAGATCTGGAGTAATAAAAATCAATCCAGAAAAATCACAGAGAATCTTAATGGGCTATCCTAAGATATTAGCAGCCATTAATCAATCCCAAAGAATCCCGATCAACATAGCAAATTCAACTATACCTTACTGTAAAGTGGTAAAGAATCTTGGTTTACTTATAGATGAAACCCTCTCTTGGGCCCCACATGTTATAAATGTGTATAAAACAGTAAACTCATCTCTTCACTCAGTCAAGAAGTTAAGTAGCAGTACTCCGGTTTCTCTAAAAAAGCATTTGGTAACTTCATTAGTTATTCCGCATTTTGACTATGTTGATATAGCGTAACAAGATTTATCTCAAGAGCTTTCGTTAAAAATTCAGAGAACACATAACGCGTGCATCAGTTATATATTTAATCTGAAGAAATCAGATCACATTTCGGAGTCACTCGTCAAACTAAACCGGCTAAATTTAGAGTCCCTAAGACGCCTGCACTTGCTTTCCTTACTATACCAATTACTTAATTCCATCAATCCGCATTATCTTGCCGCTGAATTTAGAAGTATAGACTCTGTACATAACCGTAATACCAGAGGGAGCTATAAACTCCTTATTCCTCATCACATAACAGTAATTTTCAACAAGTCCTTCATTGTAACTGCTTGCAGACTATGGAACGACCTTCCCCAAACAATAAAAAATTCGCACTCGCTCTCCTCATTCAAGCGACACTGCTATAAATCCCTCTTATCCTTGCAAAGGAACAGTTAAAAGCCCTTAATGCTTCAATTTATTTATTTATTATTTTATTTTATTTTTTATATCTTGATTTTGACAAAACAATATTTATTGTAAATGTTTGTATTTTACTGATTTATTTGTATTTTTTCTTCTCTTCATTTTGTTCAAGCACACCAATGTTAATATCTATACATTTTGATATTTTTACATGTTTATTTTATCAATGATCTATTAGTGGTGTGCCAATTTATTTTTTATCTCTTTATGATTTTAACATTTAACATTGTGTTGTCTTTGGTGAATCTCAGTATGTTTTGCAGGTTTTTCACACCCCCCTTCTTGTGTGGGTGTTTTCCTGCAGTGGGTTTTTTTACATGGATTCCATTACTCAGCAGTTCATATTTTTCCCACAAAATCACATCTTTTCTTTTCAAATACTTGTATTTTTATTGTTACCTGTATTTACATTGTTAATGTTTTATGTAGTCCTATATGTATCTAGACGAGGGGTTGGGTGGAAGATGGGACTTCCTAGTCTCGATCTCGCCCCAAATAAAGAACAAATCAATCAATCAATCTTTCCCCCTGGCCTGAACCTTCACTAGTATTTCAATCCTTTTCAGCTATTCTCTCACTCTCTCTGGATCTTCCAATTCTCGATTTCTCCCCACTACCCAGGGGGAGGTGAGTCCGAGAAATTTTGGCGCCACAGGCGAGAGAGCCCTCCAGCACCCCCTCCCATTAATGTTTGTTGAGATATTTCCTAGTACATGTTAATTTATTAATCCCTCTGTAAAAATTATTGATAATGAAAAATTTAAAGGAATGCTATCAAGATTCTAACTTGTTCCTCGATATGAATTGATATCCAATATTTATTCACCTGCAAGTAATGCATAGCTAAATGATCGGGATAGCGTACCCAAAGCTTTGAAGACCCGGGCCGGCCTTGATACTTTCCTTTCCACCCCCATGCCTACATCCAGTGACATAGCCACCAGTTGTCTCTCTCTCTCTCTCTCTCTCTCTCTCTCTCTCTCTCTCTCTCTCTCTCTCTCTCTCTCTCTCTCTTGTGCGGACGAAGGGATCACCCCAAATGCTCCAATCTACGTGTGAAACTGTGTCTCTCCGACACCCCAGCAGATCTCCTATTAATAAAGTCCACTGAGCTTCCTCCTCCCAATGCCAAAGACGAGAAAATCAGATGGAGTCTTTTCTAGTCATTCGCTCAAAAGATTTTCCTCCCATATTAACAGAATGTCTTTTATATAAATTAGATTTCTAACTGTATTGCAGGTTTGTCTCTAAATCAGTGTATCTGTAAACAAGGGCCCTGCGACACAAACAGCATAGCACTAGGACAACAGAAGCAGTTCCTTACGCGAGCATTTGCCTCAACGTGGTACTACAAATTAGGTCTCATCTTTACAATATCTCCTAACTTAACTACCAAACCTAATCGCCTATAATTAGTATATTAATACAAACAAACATAACAAAAGAGCATATTCGCACAATCACTATTATAAACATAAAAATGCAATCAATCCAATTAGAAAAACATTTAAACAATAAAATTAAACTACAACGGCAAAGCTTAACGTCGAATACAACTTTGTTTTTCATAAACTAATTACGCCTCGAAACAAAATCACACCTATTTTACGTCTATATTGCACAACGTTAACTGACCAATACATACATACTTAACGTGAAGTTCAAAATTTAACTTACCGAACCTACATAAACATTAAACAAGCTTTACAGTAAAACGAAGCATGATAATACTAACACATTCATATGTACATAAACCATTTAAATGAAATGACACCCATAGCCCTCATCTTACACTGCCTTCGCAAGAATGAGTTTTGCAAAGCAAATATGCCACCACTTTGTCCTTCAAAAAATTGGAAAGAGCTTCAGAAACTATTTTTTTGCTCATCTTATGCGACGCTGTGCGAAAAGATATTGTAAAGTTGTTTACCGTAAGTGATGTAGATTCAAAAATTATGAAACGGAGTCCGGGCTATCGAACCAAGTTCTCATTCCCGATTCGAAATCAAACCGAATCTCGAAGCTTCACAGGGTAAACGCTTGCAAACTGCAGAATATAAGAGGAAGGTAACGGTGACCAGTGAATCATAACATTGATTTTAATTTGATATTTGGGTGGAATAAAAATACAAACTCGGGATTTAAACAGAGGTGTATTTGAAAGAGCAAAATGTAATTTACCTGTCGCACATTCTTCCAGAAAAGATGGTAAAATAAATTTTTATCAGAAAAAAGCAACTTGTTCACAAAGGCGAAATAATAGTTACTGTACTATAGTAGTACCGCGTAGATAACGACCTGCGCGGAAATTTCCGCGCACCCCCACCAAGGAGGAGTACCTGTACCCCCACTCCCGCTTACTCTCTCCCTCGTGAACGCTTCACTTCCTCGCGGTTGCCAGCTCTTGCTACTTGTTATATTTTCCTGTGCTCTCTTGTTTTTTTTACGTGTTTGACTTTTGCTTATCTCTTGGACATTCTTTTTGGACTTCGATTTTGATTTTTGCTTTGGTGGGATTGCTTGTGTGGAATGGCCAGTACATCAAAATCGTCATCAGTCCGAGGCAGGCCTCTCAGGAGCCAAGCTCGTGAAATGGTTTATAAAATAAACTGTTATTTAAAAGATTTGAAAATGGAGAACAATTTGGATATGAATGTGGCGTTATCGACAGCCGAGGCTACAGGAGTTGGTGTGACTACTGAGAAGAAAATTGTAAGAGAGGGGAAAATGTCGGCAGAAAAAGGGCAGTTATCTTTCGCCACCCCTAAGGGCAAAAAATCTGAACGCAAGAAGAGAATCGATCTTGATGATTTTGGAAAATGTTGCGTGCGAAGAATAATCCACGAATTCTATGCGGTGCGTAAAATGCTACCGACGGTGAAAAATTTACTCGCATCGCTGGAAGAAGATGGTATACTTAGTTGCAAGCGAACATATTTACTAAATTGGAACAATTTTTGAAACGAGAAAAAAGTCTGCTATGACCGGGAATTGAACCCGGGTCTTCCACTTGCCGGACGGATATTCTACCCCTGAACTATCATAGCAGAACATTTTCTCTCGTTTCTGAACACGGATGTTTTCCTTTGTGGGACGGGAACTAGCCAAGCTAATATCAAACTGCCCCGACAGATGTCCTCAAAGAGGATCGTCGAAAGAAACTCCTTCCTCTCAAATGGTGAGATTGCCAAACATGAAATTGATGGAATGATATGATCCGAAGATCCTATGCAGACAGGCATAAGCTGTGAAAGTTGGAACAATTTTTGAAACGAGAAAAAAGTCTGCTATGACCGGGAATTGAACCCGGGTCTTCCACTTGCCGGGCGGATATTCTACCACTGAACTATCGTAGCAGAACATTTTCTCACGTTTCTGAACACGGATGTTTTCCTTTGTGGGACGGGAACTAGCCAAGCTAATATCAAACTGCCCCGACAGATGTCCTCAAAGAGGATCGTCGAAAGAAACTCCTTCCTCTCAAATGGTGAGATTGCCAAACATGAAATTGATGGAATGATATGATCCGAAGATCCTATGCAGACAGGCATAAGCTGTGAAAGTTGAAACAATTTTTGAAACGAGAAAAAAGTCTGCTATGACCGGGAATTGAACCCGGGTCTTCCACTTGCCGGGCGGATATTCTACCCCTGAACTATCGTAGCAGAACATTTTCTCTCGTTTCTGAACACGGATGTTTTCCTTTGTGGGACGGGAACTAGCCAAGTTAATATCAAACTGCCCCGACAGATGTCCTCAAAGAGGATCGTCGAAAGAAACTCCTTCCTCTCAAATGGTGAGATTGCCAAACATGAAAATGATGGAATGATATGATCCGAAGATCCTATGCAGACAGGCATAAGCTGTGAAAGTTGGAACAATTTTTGAAACGAGAAAAAAGTCTGCTATGACCGGGAATTGAACCCGAGTCTTCCACTTGCCGGGCGGATATTCTACCCCTGAACTATCGTAGCAGAACATTTTCTCTCGTTTCTGAGCACGGATGTTTTCCTTTGTGGGACGGGAACTAGCCAAGCTAATATCAAACTGCCCCGACAGATGTCCTCAAAGAGGATCGTCGAAAGAAACTCCTTCCTCTCAAATGGTGAGATTGCCAAACATGAAAATGATGGAATGATATGATCCGAAGATCCTATGCAGACAGGCATAAGCTGTGAAAGTTGGAACAATTTTTGAAACGAGAAAAAAGTCTGCTATGACCGGGAATTGAACCCGGGTCTTCCACTTGCCGGGCGGATATTCTACCCCTGAACTATCGTAGCAGAACATTTTCTCTCGTTTCTGAGCACGGATGTTTTCCTTTGTGGGACGGGAACTAGCCAAGCTAATATCAAACTGCCCCGACAGATGTCCTCAAAGAGGATCGTCGAAAGAAACTCCTTCCTCTCAAATGGTGAGATTGCCAAACATGAAAATGATGGAATGATATGATCCGAAGATCCTATGCAGACAGGCATAAGCTGTGAAAGTTGGAACAATTTTTGAAACGAGAAAAAAGTCTGCTATGACCGGGAATTGAACCCGGGTCTTCCACTTGCCGGGCGGATATTCTACCCCTGAACTATCGTAGCAGAACATTTTCTCTCGTTTCTGAACACGGATGTTTTCCTTTGTGGGACGGGAACTAGCCAAGCTAATATCAAACTGCCCCGACAGATGTCCTCAAAGAGGATCGTCGAAAGAAACTCCCTCCTCTCAAATGGTGAGATTGCCAAACATGAAAAAGAAATTCATCAACTGGGTTTCAACTGGAAAACCTGTCAATCAAAACGAAAGGTTTTGATTGAGCGTCCAGAGATCGTGGCATGGAGAGAAAGGTACCTAAGACAAATAAGGAGATGCAGAGGAAATAAAAAAATATCGTTTATTTGGACGAGACTTACTTGCACGAGAGCCATGTGAGTGCTATGTGTTGGCAGTCGTACTCAGAAATAGGTGTTCTTGGACCCCTAGGGAAGGGACGACGGCTGATCATTGCACATGCAGGAGGTGAGGCGGGATTTGTTCCTAACGGTCTGCTTATCTTCAAGTCTCAGCAAAAGACCGGAGATTACCACGATGATATGAACTCAAAGAATTTTTTGAAGTGGTTGGAGGAGAAAATAATTCCAAACCTTCCGCCACAGAGTGTTGTGGTCATGGATAATGCTGCATACCATTGTGTGCAAGAGAACAAGCGCCCGAATTCAGCTTCATTAAAGGCTGTAGTGCAGAAATGGCTGGAAACTAATGGGATTAGTTTTTCTCCCGACATGAGCAAGGCGAAACTGTTGCTGCTGGTTAAATCTTCCAATGTGGAAATAAATTATGTCGTGGACAAAATTTTGCGGGAGGCTGGACACGAAGTAATTCGTTTGCCTCCTTACCATCCCGATATTAATCCGATTGAGATGGTGTGGGGTGACCTTAAAATACAGGTAATAAAATTATATAGACTGATACTTTATTGTAAAATGTTGCCAATTTGTGTAACTTAGTGCGCTGTTTATTTAGGTATCTCACTACTTGGGGGCTTGCACGCTGGAAAAGAAGAAAGAAATCTTTCTAAAATGTTGTGAAGAATTCACCACAGAGAAGTGTATTAAAGTGTGTGAACACGTTAAGAAGACAGAAGAAGAGTACTGGAGATGGGATGCCATAATGGATGAGGAAATAGACAAAGTAATTATTGAACTCAGTGGAAGTGAGGGAGATTCTGGAAGCGAGAGTGACATGGACATGTTGACGTCATCGGACGAGACTGATTAAAAGATCTTTTTTAAATACTGTTCTTTTTATTATTAAATGTTGTGATCAATCTCTATTGAACTGGTTTCATTTATTTCATGTCCAACTTCTATTTCCAAAGCTACTCTATAGAGTTTAATACTTTGTATTTCTGATAATTCTGAGTAAAGTGGTTAGTTATAAAATATTACGTTAATGTGCTCTGCACACAAGACCGATATAAAAGGAAACGATTCCGTCATTACTTTCCCAAAGGATTATTTAATTAATTTTCCATCTTTCGTTAAGTGTTTAAGTGAGAAATTATGCCAAAAACGACAAAAATCTGGATTTTGCACGAATTGGCAACACCGAGAATTAGCAGCATAGGGAACACGGACAACGTGAAACGGGAAGGGGAAGGTGTGGAGGAGGGGTAAGAAGCCTTAGCTACACCCACTGGTCGCCAAGAAGGTCGTTATCTACGCGGTACTACTATAATCGCCATCCAGATCTCACATTATGACAGTTCTTTTCTCATTATATTAACTAATTAACAAAATTTTTATGTATTCAATTGAAATTTTTATTATTTATAGTTGGAACAAAGTAAACAATACCCTTCCCAGAGTAAGAGGTAGAAGAAGGTTTTCTCAAAATTTTAGTTTTAGTTTGGAGAGGGAACTAAAGAAGGCACTGATGAAATGTAGACATTTACCGGGCCTTCCCATCCGTGAAAATTTCACTCCTTTAGCTTCTATAGTTTGTCTACAATAGTATTTCAAATTTTATAATTTTCAGCATTTGAAGTCACCTGACGAAAAATCTATGAAATACTTGAAATATGTATAGTGCTATTCATTAATGAATAACAGCTATCCAAATCAAAAAGAATTTTTCAAGTATCTCCTGTGCTTCGGTTACATAACCATTTGGGAATATTTTTGAAACGAGAAAAAAGTTTGCTATGACCAGGAATAGAACCCGGTTCTTTCACTTTCATTCCTTCATTGAAATAGTATGGTAATCTGTTCAACATATTTTTAATTTGCATTTTAAAATTTGTTATCGCACAAACACAGGACTTGAGCCAAAGAACACCTGAAAGTATGAAAATTTATTTTTATTGCGTAGATTTTAAAATACAATTCGAATTAGGAAATAAAATTGCCTCGAACATGGAAATTTTACGTTTCTCCATAGCAAAATTCATTGTTGTTTTTATATTCATTAAATTACTTATTATTAATAGTGAAGTGGAGACATTGGCGAAGATAAAGATGCAACTCCTATGCCGTATTTACTCCTTGGGAGTTATTTCCTTTATTTACTTTAAATTATTTATGTTAAATAGGATTAGGATAAGGAGGAAGGAAGGGAGAGTGAGGGAAGGAGAAATGTAGGAAAAGGTAGACGTGTTTATTCTTCACCTGTGTAAATTGAAATGCAAGTGCGATGTAATAAATGATGGATGTGTTTGCATAGCAAATAATGGTTTTCAATATATACGACGCTTTTAACTAATAATATTACTTTCTTTGACATCGCGTAAAGAATTTTTGTTCCCTTATGTTGCTATTTGGAATCAAAATTTTGATAAGATGAATCATTTAGGCATTTAAAAAATATGAATAAAGGTTCTCAAACAATAATTACCGAAATATAATTTGAATAACAGAAAATGCATTTCTTTTCGGCATACTGATAGGAATTTACATTACTGTGTGTGTGTGTGTGTGCGTGCGTGCGTGCGTGCGTGCGTGCGTGCGTGTGTACACGCATACCCGATTGGATTTTCCTAAAAATTGGAGACCAATATCGACGTTTACTTTAATACATTTTGCTATGCTTTGTAGTTTTCGACGTTTATATTTCTTAAAAAGCGACCTCTACCACTGTTTATTTTTCCTAAAAATAAACGTTTATTTTTATTCATTTAATTGGGTTTTTTAGTTTTCGACGTTTATATTTCTTAAAAAGCGATATCTAAGATTGACGTTTATTTCAATACATTTCATCAATTTTTATTAAGATGAGTGTTATAAATTGAATTCCTTCTAACTAAATTTAACTAAAAGTGTACAAATAAAAAGAAGGTGATGATGAAGACAACTCTTGCGGTACTAGTAATAATGGACCAAGTGCAAAAAATAGCGAAATACATCTCAATGAAACAGAGGCAGCCTCTTCTAATTCCTTTAATATTGATCAAAATGATATAGCTCTTTTAAAAAAGAACCCATTGTCTGGCGATGACAAGTTAGATATTCTAAGAATCCTTTGGAAACCTAAAGCAGACTATCATTTTCCTTCCTGCATCTTTAAAAATCAAAATAGAAGTTTTCAACACTCATGGCTGGTAAAATATCAATGGTTATGTTATTCTAAATCTGAAAATTGTGCCTATTGTAAGTACTGTACATTTTTTGCGCCAGTGGAAGTCGCTAAGTCTAAGGCACAGGCTGTTGAATACTTAGTTTCAAATGGTTTTTCTGACTGAAAACACGCAATTGAAGCATTTAATGGACACGAAAAAACTTCTTATCATACCAGTTCTGTGTTGACTGTTCAAAGATTGCAGGACCTTCATGATCAGAAAGTTACATCTATTGATAAGCAAATAGATAAGGATAAGGCAAAAAAAAGTTCAACTAAATAGGAAAAGATTAGAACCTATCATTAAAACAGTAATTATTTGTGGAAAACAAGGAATACCTCTTCGAGTCCATCGAGATTATGGTCAGTTTTGTGTTGAAAATGAGCCTGAAGAAAATGAGGGTAACTTTTGGGCAATATTGCGTTACAGAATTGATGCTGGCGACAAAGACTTAAGAGAACATCTAGAAAATGGTAAAAATGCAACGTTTCTCAGCTGGAACATTCAAAATCAAATTCTGGCAGCATGCAACGACATAATACTGAGGGAAATTGTTGCTAAGATAATTGCTGCAAAATGTTTCTCAATTCTTGCAGACGAAACCTGTGATATATCGACTACTGAGCAATTTTCATTGTGTGTGCGATACATAGATGAGGATAAAGAAGGTAGTTTGTCAATACGAGAAGATTTTTTACAGTTTGTTCCAGTATCAGATACTTCTGGTCGTGAACTATCAAATACGTTAATTGAATCGGTAAAAAGTGTAGGAATTGATTTAAAATTCTTACGAGGTCAGGGCTATGATGGTGCTGCGTCAATGAGTGGGAAATTTAATGAAGTTCAAACACATATAAGGAAATTGTACCCCCTTGCACTATATGTCCACTGCGCATCACATAGTTTAAATTTAGCAATTGGAATTGCTGTGAAAGTGCAAAAAGTAAAGAATTGCTTGGGTATAGTAGAACGAATTTATAAGTTTTTCAATACTCCTAAAAGAGGTGAAGTATTAACGAGAAAAATTAATGAACATTGCCCTGAATCAAATAAGAAAAAACTACGACAACTTGCTAATACAAGATGGGTTGAACGGCATGAATACATAATGGTAATGATTGAACTCTTTGTCGCGATTTATTTTGCGCTTGATGAAATAAGTTCCTGGCAGAACCAAGAAGTTTCATCCGGTGCCCAAATGCTATTAAACTCTATTTGTGAGTTTGTTTTCTTATTTCAGTATATACAGTACAGGCATTTTTTTCCTATACATTAGTGTTGTGCAGATTACTGCAAAAAGTTGATAGTGACCTTCACTCAGCACTTAATCATGTGCGTGATGTTGTAGAACAAATAGAAGGTATGCAACAAGGGTGGCAACAAGGTGTTGAAGGAAGCACAGCGTACACTTACCAAGTTGGGGATCAAGTTGGCAGGCTGATGGGAGAATCGAAGAGACGCATACAAAACACGCACACAAAAACATGAAAGTATTTCGGGCATATGCCCGTCATCAGCGATGGAGAGAGAGTATATATATATATATATATATATATATATATATATATATATATATATATATATATATATATGTATGTATGTATGTTATATCCTCTTCTTCTGTATGGAACGTCTATATATAATGATGATCCACAGACGATATGTCCACTTCCTATATATCCACAATCTTTAGGTCTACAGCCAATATGTCCACTTAGGGTAAAAGGAGGGGGTGACTAAAGGAGGAGGAAAGAATATAAAGTAAAAAAAATATAAAAAACGGAGGAAGCGGGAGGTGGAGTAGGGAAAGAGGCGTAGGCGTAAGAAATACTAAGGAAATGCAGTTGACATTGGTATAAAAAACTAAGAATTTTATAAGAATTACAAATATGGAGCGATACAATAAAAATGGTGTGGGGTAAAAATAGGGGTAGGTAACAGGGGGTGGCGTAAGTAATCCTAACGAAACACAGCAGACATTGGTATCAATCAACTAAGAATTAAAAAAAATTACAAATATGGAGCGAAATAATTAAAATGGTGTGGGGTAAAAATAGGGGTAGGTAACAGGGGGTAGCGTAAGTTATCCTAACGAAACAGCAGATATTGGTATCAATCAACTAAGAATTTCAAAAAAATTACAAATATGGAGCAAAACAATTAAAATCGAGTGGGGTAAGCAGAGGGGTAGGGAAAAGGGGGAGGAGTAAGAAATCCTAAGGAAAAACCGCCGACATTTGTATCAATCAACTAAGAGTATTATAAGAATTACAAATATGGAGCGAAAATATTAAAATGAAGTGGGGAAGGAGGAGGTGGATGTAAAAGGGGCGGCTTTAGAAATCCTAAGAAAACACAGCCGACATTGGTATGAAACAGTTAAGTATTTTATAAGAATTACAAATATGGAGCGAAACAATAAAAATAGTGTGGGGTAACAGGAGGGGTAGGGGAAAACGGGGGCCGTGAGAAATCCTGAGGAAACACAGCCGACATTGGTATCAATCAACTAACAATTTTATAAGAATTAAAAATACGGAGCGAAACAATTAAAATGGAGTGGGGAAGGAGGAGGGGAATGGAAAAGGGGCGGCTTTAGAAGTCTTAAGGAAGCAGAGCCTAATTTGTAACCATGAACTTAGAACTTTATAAGAATTACAAATATGGAGCGAAATAATTAAAATGGAATGTTGTAACAGGAGGAGGAGGGAAAAGGGGGCGGTGTAATGAATCCTATGGAAGCACAGCCGACATTGGTATCAATTAATGACATAAGGAAGTTGACCAATCAATAATAGTTGATAGATTTGCTCATATTAAAGCTAGAAAAGTACATTTTTAAATGTGTTTTCGGGAAATTTATTTTTTTAAATTTTTATTCAAATTTAATGAATAAGGTTTTTGTAACTTGTTCTTTTTATGTAGTTACGGAGAAAAATAATTTTAATTCAATCTTAAAAACAAAAATAAAATTATAATCAAATGATATATATGATTTTTTCTGAAGGGTCGGGGGGGAGGGGGAGGCGGTAGCTGTCCCGCCAGGCGTTCTGCAGGTCCTGGAGGTGGCCCTGTGAACAGTGCTCGTTATTGTAGACCGATTTCAATTTAATGTTTAATCGGTTCACCAATTTTAGTAGAATCTCCCAATAACAAATTTCATTAAATTATGTCCATAGATTCCCTAGTTATGACACTTTTAATTAAGATTTTATTTGTAATCGAATCGTAAATCGTATAATTACATTACTCCTTTTCTTTAATTTTATCGTAAACATTAAGTTTCACGCGTTGAATTACTCCACAAAAAAGTGTATTTCATTATTTTATTTAACTTTTGTTCTCATTATTTTTCTTTCAGAAAATATTTCAAGAGATTCTTGCGAATTACGTTGTAAAATACTTGTGCCTTCATGTAATGTGGTTTTAATTATTGTCTTATTTTAACCAAAATTGGAATCGGTTTACAAATTTTAGAAAAAATCCAAAATTCAAAATTTCATGAAAGTGAATCCAGTGGATCCTAGATTTAAACATGCGTACGAAGGAACGAAACGATCTCCCCTATTTGCGTTCACTTCGTGCAAAGTACGCATAACAAATACTGAATATCAAACCATCAATGTTATTAGTAATGTTCTTATAAATATTTAGAACCAAAGAAACTGACCATCGTAAAAAATAGCTGCTTCTGAAATATGTAGGATATATATGTATCATTACATATCGACGTTACTTATATAGGAGGAGGATATCATGATTATTAATAGACGTTTCTTACAGAGGAGGAGGATACTAATGTTTAGGCACTTCCGGATGAGCTGGAGATTCGAAATTTTTTTCTTAGATAGGATTTTGTGCAAAAGCGACTAGAAAAAACAAAAATCTTGAAAAAGTGCAACAATGCGGCCGCTAAAAATTCGCAATTGCTTAAACAAATATTCGAGGTTTATGTATTTTCGTATGTTCTACGGAGCTTAAAATTTTTTAAGAGATAGAAATTGTAGAAAAACGAAATAAGGATTACACAAATTATGATATTTTGATTTGGTTTCCCGTTAAAAATTCTTAGAGTTTAAAAAAATAGGTAAATGTTTAGATACTATGGTGCAAGTTAGAGACCTGAAATATACAAGTTAAATAGAATTTAGTCTAATTAAACGAATAAACATTTCATTGTATCTATGAAATTCTTATTGCAGCCGTTAAAAATTATTTAAATTTTAACAATTACATAAATGTTATTTCACTTCTAAATGTGCTACAAATTTAAAATTTGGCATAAATGTGGTGCAGAGGTGAAATATTTTGAATTAAAAAACATTTCTAATAAAACCATATCTCTCTGAAATATTAATGATTATCAGGGTCAGATGAAATGCTTGCAGTATGCAAGCACCAACTACTTGTATGTTATATCCTCCTCTGTAAGAAACGTCTATATATAATGATAGTAGGATACTAATGTTTAGGCATTTCCAGATGAGCTGGAGATTCAAAATATTTTTTTCATAGGTAGAAATGTGTGCAAAACCGACTAGAAAAAAGGAAAATCTTGAAAAAGTTCAACAATGCGACCGCCAAAAATTCGCAATTGTTTAAACAAATTTTCAAGGTTTATGTATTTCCGCATGTGCTACGGAGTTGAAATTTTTTTATCAGTAGAATTCTTAAAAAAAACGTAATAAAGATACAAATTCTGATATTTTAATTTGTTTGGCAGTTAAAAATTCTTAAAGTTTAAACAAACAGATAACTGTATAGAAATTACGGGATAAGCTAGGAAGCTGAAATTTTCAAGTTATGTACAGAATAGTGCATTTGCACAAATAAACATTTGAATTTCTCCATAAACATATTGCGGCTGCCGTTGAAAATTTTAAAATTTAAACAATTGGAAAAATATTTTTTCACTTCTAGAAGTATTACAACTTTAAAATTTGGCAGAAATGTGTAGCATTAGTACCCCATAATGGAGAAAGTATAAATTTATTAAAATTGCAAAGTTTTGGGATTGTTTTCATCTTTTACTTTTACATAAGGGAAAAACGAAAATCGCTCCGGAGGTGAAATATTTAAAATTAAAAAAATATTTGTAATGATGAAATATGAAAAATGAATGTTTCTTATGTTGAGATGATATGCTTGCAGAATGCAAGCACAAACTACCAGTATGTTATATCCTCCTCTGTAAGAAACGTCTATATATAATGATAGGAGGATACTAATGTTTAGTCACTTCCAGATGAGCTGGAGATTCGAAGTTTTTTTTATAGGTAGCATTTTGTGCAAAACCGACGAAAAAAAAACGAAAATCTTGAAAAGGTTCAACAATGCGGCAGCTAAATATTCACAATTGTTTAAACAAATTTTCAAGGTTTATGTATTTCCGAATGTGCTATGAAGCTGAAATTTTTTTTATAGATAGAATTTGTAAAGTAACGAATAAGGTATTAAACTAATTTTGATATTTTAATTTGTTTCGCCAATAAAAATTCTTAAAATTTGAACAAATAGGTAACTTTTAAGGTAGTACGGGATGAGCTAGGAAGCTGACATTTTCAAGTTATTTACAGAATAATGCATTTTCACAAATAAACATTTGAATCTTTCCATAAATATATTGCAACGGCCGTTAAAAATGTTTTAAATTTAAGCATTTAGAAAGATATTATTTCTCTTCTAGGAGTGTTACAAATTTAAAATTTGGTAGAAATGTGTAGCATTTGTACCCAACAATGGAAAAAGTATAATATTCTTAATATGTCAAATTTTAGGGATTGTTTTACTCTAATATTGTTCCATAAGGAAAGAACGAAAATATATGCAGAGGAGAAATATTTACAATTGAAAAAATATTTCCAATGATGAAATATCGCTCTGAAAAATTAATGTCGCTCAAATTGAGATGAAATGCTTACAGAATGCATGCACAAACTACTAGTATAACATATATATCGGATTATACTAATGTTTAGCACTTCCTGAAAGCGGCAGACTCGCAAATGTTTTTTGGGTAAGATTACGTGCAAAACAAACTAGAAAAAACGAAAATCTTGAAAAAGTTCCACAATGTGGTTGCTAAATATTCCAAATTGTTTAAACAAATTTTTATGTTTCTGAATGTGCCACGGTGTTAAAAAAATAATTGGTAGAATTTGCATAAATAACAAAGATTAAAAAAATTTGATATTTTAATTTGTTTGGCAGATAAAAATTTAGTTTAGAAAATTGGTAAATGTTTAGATATTACAAAGCGAGATAGGGTGCTGAAATTTTTAAGTTATTAAGCGGTTCCGGTAAATAAACAAATAAAAATTTCAATATCTCCATGAAATTGTTATTACGGCCGTTAATCAATTTTAAAATTAAAAAATTAGATAAAGGTTATTTCACTTCTAAATGTGTTTTCACTTAAATATTTGGCAAAAATGTGTGAAATTTTTACCTAACAATGAAAAAAGTATAATTTTCTTAAAATTGCCAATTTTAGGGATTGATTTACTCCAATATTGTTCCATATGGAATGAACAAAAATAGGTGAAGAGGAGAAAACTTTTTTATTAAAAAAATATTCCCAATGAGTAAATGTGTCTGAAAAATTAATGCCTTTCAAAGTGAGCTGAAATGCTTATAGAATTCAAGCGCTAACTACTAGCATATATATCATCATCATCATCATAGGTAGTCTGTCCGTAGACAGGTCAGTGATTATTCTTGGTTAAACCTGGTTCTTCACATACTCCTATTTTCCGCTGTCCTCTTTATATCTTGATAACTCTCTTTCCCTTTCAAATCGTCTATCAGCTGAAACCTTTTCCTACCTCTTTTCCTTTTCCCATCTAGTTTTCCTTCTAACACGTCTTTAATCATACTCTCTCTCCTCAGGTAATGTCCAACCCAGTTAGCCTTCCTCTTTCTGATAGTCTGTATAATCATTCGCTTCTCTCCTATTCTTCGTAGCACTTCATCGTTTTTCATCCTATCTGTCCATTTTAACTTCAGCATTCTCCTCCAAGTCCACATTTCAAAGCTTTCCAAGTATTTGATGTCATTTTTCCTTAGCGTCCATGTTTCTGCCCCATACAATGCTATACTCCATACGTAGCATTTTATCAACTTCTTGCGGATATCTTCCCTTATATTCCCTGTAAGTAGTTGTTTCTTTCTCCTGAAAGCCGCTTTTGCTTTTCCTATTCTAGTTTTGATCTCATCCGTACATTTTGCCTCTCGTGTTATGATACTTCCAAGGTATTTATATTCTGAAACTTGTTCTAAAGGCTTTCCCTCAATACTTATGTTCAGATTCTCTTCTTTGCCCGATATTCGAATGACCTTGGATTTTTCTGTATTTATTTCCTTACCGTATTTTCTATCTATCACTAGTCTATTTATCATTTTTTGTAGCTCCTCTTCTTTTCTTGCTAAAAGTACTTGATCATCTACGTATTTTACTGCATATATATATATAAGATATCATTACACATATATGAACGTTTCTTACAAAGGTGGACATAGTAGTAGAAGGTGCTTGCATTCTGCAAGCGTTTCATCTCACCTTGAAAAAAACATTTCAGAGAGATTTCATCATTGTAAATATTATTTTAATTAAAAAAATTTCTCCTCTTCACCAATTTCCTTTTTTCCTTATGGAGCAATAATGGAGTAAATCAATACCTAAAATATGCGATTTTAAGAATATTATAATTTTTCCACATTCACTTAATAATTCCACACATCACTGCAAATTGTTAAAGTTATAGCACATTTAGAAGTGAAATAACATTTATAGAATTGTTTAAATTTAAAAAAATTTTAACGGCCGCAATAACAATTTCATGGAGTTATTGAAATGTTTTATCGTTCAATTACACTACATTCTAAATAACTAAATTATTTCAGCTTCCAATCTCGCCCCGTAGTATGTAAATATTAACCTATTTGTTTAAATTTTAAGAATTTTTAACAGCCAAACAAATTGAAATATCATAATATGTATAATACCTACTTCGTTATTTTACAAATACTACCTAAAAACTAGTTTTTTTAAATAACACTTCCAGATGAGATGGAGATTACAATTTTTTTTCTTAGATAGGATGTTGTGCAAAACCGACTAGAAAAAACGAAAATCTTTAAAAAGTGCAACAATACGGCCGCTAAAATTCGTAATTGTTTAAACAAATTTTCAAGGTTTATGTATTTGCAATTGTGCTACGGAGCTGAAATTTTTTATAGAAGTAGGATTTATAAAAAAACGAAAAAGAGATTATAGAAATTTAGATATTTTACTTTGTTTGGCAGTTAAAAATTCTTAATAAAAAAATAGGTAAATATTTATATACTACGGGACGAGTTAGAGAGCTGAAATTTTTAAGTTATTTAGAGTTTTGTCTGTATAAACAAATAAACGTTTGAATGTATGCATGAAATTGTTATTGCGACCGTTAAAAATTATTTAAATTTAAACAATTAAATAAATGTAATTTCACTTCCAATTGTGCTATAAATTTTAAATTTGTCAGAAATGTGTGACATTATTAACCCAATGTAGGAAAAGTATAATATTCCTAAAAATGCAAAAATTAGTGATTGTTATACCCCATTATTGTTCCATAATGAAAAAACGAAAACCGGTCCAGAGGAGAAATTTTGAGAATTAAAGTAATATTTCCCATGATGAAATATCTCTCTGAAAAATTTATGTTTTTTCAAGGTGAGGTGCTAGTATCTAGTAGTAGTATCATTATATATATTATATTATATTCCTTAAGGAAGAGGAGTAACATATATATAGGAGGATACTAATCTTTAGGCACTTTCAGAAGAGCGGCAGACTCGAAATTTGTAATATTGGTAGAACTATGCGCAAAACTGACTAAAAAAATTAAAATCCTGAAAAAGTTCGACAATGCGGCCGCTAAAAATTCGAAACTGTTTTTAACAAAATTTCATGGTATATGTATTTCCGAATGTGCAACGGAACTTAAAAATTTTTATTGAGTAGAATTTATTAAAAAACGAAAGGAGATTATACAATTTTGATATTTTAATTTTTTTGGCAGTTAAAAATTCTTAAAGTTTAAAAAATTGGTAAATCTTTAGATATTACGGGGAGAAATAGGGAGCTGATATTTTAAGTTATTTAGAAGTTATTAGTCTATACAAACGAATCAACATGTCAATGTATCCATGAAATTGTAGTTCGGCAGTTAAAAATTAATTAATTTGAAATAACTGGAAAAATGTTATTTCACTTCTAAATGTGCTACAAACTTTACCTTTATCAGAAATGTATGGTATTATTAACTCAATGCGGTAAAATTATAATATTCCTAATATTTCAAAAATTAGTGATTATTTTACCCCATTATTGTTGCAAAAGGAAAAAACGAAAATCGGTCCAGAGGAGAAATCTAATGAATTAAGGAAATATTTCCCATGATGAAATATCTCTCTGAAAAATTAATATTTTTTAATATGAGATTAAATGATTGCAGAATGCAAGCAGCTTCTACTAGTAACATATCATTATGTATAGACGTTCCATACAGAGGAGGAGGAGGAGGATATAACATATAGGAGGATAATGGATAATGTTTAGACACTTCCAGATGAGCTTGAAATTCGAAATTTTTTTCTATGGTCAGGTTTTGTGCAAAACCGACTAGAATAAACGAAAATCTGGAAAAAGTTCAACAATGTGGCCGCTAAAAATTCGAAATTGTTAAACAAATTTTCAAGGTTTATGAATTTCCGGATGTGCTACGGAGCTGAAATTATTTATATATGTAGAATTTGTAAAAAACAAAATGGGGATTATACAAATTTTGATATTTAATTTGTTTGGCGGTTAAAAATTATAAAAATTTATACAAATAGGTAAATGTTTAGATACTATGTATCGAGATAGGGAGCTGAAATTCTTTATTTATTTAGAGACTGTCTACATAAACGAAAAAAACTTTACAATGTCTGAATGAAAATGTTATTGCGCCTGTTAAAAATTATTGGAAATTAAACAATGAGATAAAGGTTATTTCCCCTCTAAATGTGGTACAACTTTAATATTTGGCAGATATGAGTGGCATTATTAATCAAATGTAAAAAAGTATAATATTCTTAGAATTGCAAATATTATGATGGTGTTAGTTCATTATTGTTCCATAAGGAGAAAAAGAAAATCGGTGCAGAGGAGAAATCTTTTGAATTAAAGAAATATTTCCAATGATAAAATATCTCTCTTAAAAATCAATATTTTTCAAGGTGATATGAAATGCTTGCAGTATGCAGGCACCTTCTACTAGAATGGTATACAAATAGTTGGTTCTTGCATTCTGCAAGCATTTCATCTGACCTTGTAAAAATAATTATTTTTAATAAAGATATTTTCTTATTAGAAATATTTTTTTAATTACAAAGATTTCATCCTTGAGCCAATTTTCGTTCTTTCCTTATGGAACAATATTTGATTCAAACAATACTTAAAATTTGAAATTTTAAAAATATTATTATTTTCCATTATGGTTCACTAATGCCACACATTTCTGCTAAATTTTAAAGTTATAGCACATTTAGAAGTGAAATAATATTTTTCTAATAGTTTAAATTTTAAATATTTTTAACGGCTGCAATAACCACTTCATGACGGTTATCAAACGTTTATTTGCGCATATTGACTAAGCTCTAATTAACGTAAAAATTTCAGCTACCTCGTTCGCCCCGTAGTACCTAAACTTTTACCTATTTTTTATGTTTTTGGAATTTATAACAGCCAAACAAATTAAAACATCAAAATTTCTATAATCCCCTATTCCGTTTTTTTTACAAATTATACCTTAAAAATATGTCAACTTCGTAGCACATTCGTAAATACATAAACCTTAAAAATAAGTTTACACAATGGCGAATTTCTAGCGGTTGCAATCTTGAAAAAGTTCTATAATGCAGCTGCTAAAAATTCGAAATTGTTTAAACAAATTTTCAAGGTTAATGTATTTCCGAATGTGCTACGGAACTGAAATTTTTATTAAAGGTAGAATTTGTAAAAAATAAACAAAATAAGGATTATAGAAAGGTTGATATTTTAATTTGTTTGGCAGTTAAAATTCATAAAATTTAAACAAATAGGTAAATGTTTAGATACTACGGGGCGAATTAGGGAGCTCAAATTGTTATTTAGACTTTATTCAATTTAAACGAATAAATATTTCAATGTATCCGTGAAATTGTTATTGCGACCTTTAAAAATTATTAAATTTAAATAATTAGATAAATTATATTTCACTTCTAAATGTACTACAAATTTTAAATTTTGCAGAAATATGTGGCATTATTAATCCAATGTGGGAAAAGTATAATGTTCGTAAAATTGCAAAAATTAGTGATTGTTTTACTCCATTATTTTTCCATAAGGATAAAACGGAAATTGATGCGGAGGAAAAATCTTTTGAATTGCATAACTGTTTCCCATGATGAAATAAATATCTCTGAAAAATTAATGTTTTTCAAGGTGAGATGAAATGCTTGCAGAATGCAAGCACCTTCTGCTAGTTATATGTTATATGTTACACCTCTGTAAGGAACGTCTATATATCATATACACCCAGTTCTCGGTTTACGCGCTCTCAATTTACGCGTTTTCGGAAATACGCGATTGAAGAAAATATCCCGCCTCTCAAAGATGCGGGAAAATATTCATAGATACGCGATTTGGTAAAAATTCGTAAATTATTCATCTGCCAGACAAATTGCAAAATCGAAGCAACATTCCGGGATAGAGGCCGTTTTCTCTAACTCAGCCGGTGTAGTACGCTATATATATATAATATTTAATGTGTCAGAAATTATTTACGATAAAACAAAATTTGCCCCCATATTTGCCTCGAAATCATTGCCGGAAGAAAGTGCCGATATTCCGTCCTCTGATGACGAGGATGAACTGTGCCATTAAATGACCCACGATTGTTGGTATTGTAATACTCTAATCTTTTACTTTATTTTACTGTGCATGTTTGCTTTTCTTTATATTGCAGAAAAAATTATCTTTCCAGTCAAGATGTCCTTAATTGATAATATTATTCGAGTCCTAAGTCAGGCTCTATAATTTTGTTACGGATATTTAAATGTAAAATGTACTGCACTCAATATTTTTTAATAAACGTTATTTCAATTTACAGTACTTTAATAATTTTGATTACTACAGTCCTATAGTTAGTCTGTCTGAGTAAGATACTAAATACTATTAATTAATACTAAATACTATTAATTCATTATCCATAATCTACTTAAATAAAAATGAATGTTTAGTTAATAAAGGGAAAGAAAATAATTGATGATAAACAATCAATATAAAAACACTAGAATTAAAAACATGAGATATAGAAATATTAAAGCTAAATATTTGAGTACCCGTTTTTTCTTTCCCCGCTCGTAATTAGAGAACGCGGTTTTCGCTCAGTTTTTACAGGAAACTTTAGTATGCCAGCCCAAATATTCTTTACCTTACTCTATAATATTGATACCTTTCTAGACAGTTTTCGCAATGTCAAATGATTTTATATTAAAATACGGTACAGTACGTGCTATAATGCACTACATATGACGAAAATAATCATTTATTGTCTTAATATGCTATTTAGTTCATGCTGTTACATGTTTTATCTTATTTTTTTATGAAGATTTTTTCATGGCCTAGATGAATACGGAGTTTTTCTGGAACGCCCTACATTGAAATACACGTTAAATAGCTCTCTTTTTGCGCATTCTCCATTTACGCGGCCATTTCGAGGAACTACATATCTCGTAAAAGGAGAACTGGGTGTATATAGAAGGATACTAATGCCCAGCCCAAACTACAAGAGCTAGAGAGCTGAAAGTTTATTTATTTATTTAAAAGGTCCATAAACAGCCAAATTTTGCCTTTTACAATGGATCATTAGCATATATCAGTATAAAATAACAAATAAAAGATATTTCAAAAAATAAACTACAGTAGGAATTAAAATTAGGAATCGTAGAGCAAATATTAAATCGTTCCAAATATACTAACACAAACATATTAAACGCATTGGACAAAAATTTTAAAGTTGTTAATATTTAGGGGTTTTTACACCATTTGTACATCATAGTTTAATAATTTTTCTCGGAAACTATAAGTCGTAGGTACAATACTTATTATTTTGTGGCAAATTCTATTCTCCGTATAAATTATTTTTTTAATCCATACCTTACAGATCATATAAAGACAAGGGAATAGAATGTCAGATTCCTATACGTATTTTTAACGATTATTACGTATTAACAATTTTTATTTCGAAAACTATTAATCATAGGGACAAATTGTATCGGACTTTGTTGTAGCAAATGTTATCCTCTACCCGAATAAAATTTTTAATCTATAGCTTAGAGATCAAATAAGGGCGATTTAGCCAGTTTAATCACGCCAAGGTTGCGAATTGCGACGGTGGGAAGGCCTCCTCCAATTGCGGTGTTGCGCGCTCCTCTCCCCCTCTACCCGCCCTTTCATCCCTCCCCCGACACGACACCACGATGATTTGTCGCGTTGCATAGTTCGAGGAGAAATTTGAAGGCACTTCCTTTATTCTATAAGAGTGTTATAAAGGCGATTGTAAAAAGCGAGTTATTTTTCGCTGCGTATATTTCTTGTTGTGTTATTAGTTGTCCTTGGTTCAGAGGTGCAAATTTTGTATTAAAAATATATCTATTAATGAAATATCTCTGAAAAATTAATGTTGGATTTAGTGCAAAACCGACTAATCTTGAAAATCTTGAAAAGAAAAAAAATATATATATATATACTCGTATACAAGGTGTTTCAATATTAAGTGTAAAAAATTCAGGGACGACTAAAATGCTCTGTGACAACATTTCTGAAAACGCTTTATTTCGGAATTATGATTCAATGATACTTTAAAGAAGTCATACAAGTCAGTACAAAATGAAATTAAATTATTATTTCAAACAGGCATACAAACAACGATTGTTCATAATTACAATAAATGTTCGAACAGATGCGTGGGAAATCCCTACCGCGGCAGCAATTCATCGTGTACTTGTCCGTCGATCTACTTGCACCATTTCAAGAATGTGTTTCTCAATGTCTTCTCCATACGCTTGAACCCGCCCGCAAGATTCGAATTTTCTGGAGTCGAACCCATGTCACTTAGGTGAGAGGTCCCATTTATTCCGGAGGTTTCTCCATGACCTCTACAAACGCAGAAACCTTCAGCCCTCTGACTCTTGTAGTTTCGCCTGGACATTAGTATTTTCTTAATATCTATTATATATATAGACGTTCCTTACAGAGGAGGATATAGTAATATTATTACCTATAATCTGTTTATACTGCTCGTGCGGCTGGGACTCGAAGTATTGCGCTCGTGTTCGGGTTATTTCGCTTTGGCTACGACGCTATGTTGCCAAGTTTCCAACTTCGCTCATATAATCGGTAGCTGCAGACGAGTGAAGTTCTATGCTCCAATAGATCCGGATGAAGAACGTTTATGCTTTCCGTCGTCGCCGAAATACGATTGGAAAGTGTGAGCAATTGTGTAAACAGTGCTCTTCAAGAAATTTTGTGCGGAGAGGGAAATTTACGACCTCTTATTGGCAGGTAATTTCTTCCCCTCACCCCACGGGTCTAACTGTAGAATGTGAGATAAAGTGAGAATGGGAAAGAAAGTGAGAATAGGAGAGGGAGAATGGGAGAGAAAGGGATAATTGGAGAGAAAGAAAGAATGGGAGAGAAATGGAGAATAGGAGAGAAAGGGAGAATGGGAGAAAAAGGAAGTATGTGAGAGAGAGGGAGTGTGGGAGAGAAAGGGAGAATGGGAGAGAAAGGTAGAATGGGAAGGAGGTGGAGAATAAGGTGGAGAAGGAAAAAGAAAGGGAGAGAAAGGAAGAATGGGAGTGAAAGGGAGAATGACAGCAAAATGGAGAATGAGAGAAAAAAGGAAATAGGAGAAAAAGGGAGAATGTTAGAGAAAGGATGAATGGGAGAGAATGGGCAAAAGAAACCGGGTAAATGTGAGAGAAAGGGAGAATGAGAAGGAAAGGGAGAATAAGAGAGAATGGGAGAAAGAGAGGGAAAGGGGAATGGTAGAGAAAGGGAGAATGTGATAGAAATGGAGAATAGCAGAGAAATGGAGAATGGCAGAAATATGGAGTATGAGAGAGAAATGGAGAATGGGAGAGAAATTGAAAATGTGAGAGAAAGGGAGTATGGGGGAGAGAGGGAGAATTGGAGAGACAGGGAGAATGGGAGAGAAAGGAGGAATGGGAGAGAAAGGTAGAATGGGAACGAGGTAGAGAATAAGGTGGGGAAGGAAAATAAGGGAGAGAAAAGGAGAATGATAGAGAAAGGAAAAATGGGAAAAAAGGGAGATTGCGAGATAAAGGGAGAATGGTAAAAAGGGAGAATGGGAGGGAGAGGGAGAATGAGCGAGAAATGAAGAATAGGAGAAAATAGGAAATAGGAGAAAGAAGGACGAGGTGAGGGAAAGGAAAAATGGGAAAGAATAGGAAAAAAGAAACCGGGTAAATGGGAGAGAAAGGGAGTATGGGAGAGAGAGAGAGAAAGGGAGAATGGGAGAGAAATGGAGTATGTGAGAGAACGGTAGAATGGGAGGGGGTAAAAGTAAAAGGAGAATGGAAGAATAAGGGAGAATGTGAAAAAAGGGAATGAGAGAGAAAGAAAGAATGGGAGAGGAAGGGAAAATGGGGCATAATGCGTGAATAGGAGGGAAAGGTAGAATGCGAGAGAAAGGGAGAATGAGAGAGAAAGGGAGAATGGGAGGGAAAGTGGAATGGGCGAGAAAGGGAGTATATGAGACAATGCAGAATGGGAGAGAAGGGGATATAGGGAGAGAAAGGGAGATAGGGAGAGAAAGGGAGAGAAATATAAATGCGAGAGAAAAGAGAAAAAGGGAGAATGGAGAGAAAGGGAGAACGAGTGGGAAGGGGAACATGAGAGAGAAAGGGAGGATGAAAGAGAAAGGAAGAATGAGGTAGAAACACTGAATGGGAGAAAATGGGAGAATGGGAGAGTAAGGGAGAATGGGAGAGAAAGGGAGAATGGGAGAGAAAGGGAGAATGGGAGGGAAAGAGAGAATGGGAGATTAAGGGAGATTGGGAGAAAATTGGGGAAATGGAATATGAGAAAGACGTGGAATGGGAGAGAAAGGAAGAATATGAAAGAAAGGGAGAATGAGAGAGAAAGGAAGAATGGGAGAGGAAGGTAAAATGGGAGATAAGGGTGAACGGGAGAGAAAGTGATAATGCCAGATAAATCGAGAATGAGATAGAAAGGTAGAATGGGAGGGAAAGGAGAATGGGAGGGATTGGGAATAGGCGAGAAAGGGAGAATGTGTGAGATATGAAGAATGGGAGAGAAATGGAAAATGGGAGAGAATGTGTGAATGGGAGAGAAAGTGAGAATGGGCGAGAAAGTGAGAATGGGAGTGAAATGGAGAATGAGAGAGAAAGGGAGAATGGTAGAGAATGGGAATTTCAGATAAATGTAGAATAGTAGAGAGAGAGAATGTGGGAGAAAGGATGAATTGAACATAAAGGAAGATAGGAGATAATGGGTGAATGGTAGAGAAAGGGGGAATGAGAGAAAAGGGGAGAATGTGAGAGAAATTAAGAATGGGAGAGAATGTGAGCATGTGTGAGAAAGGGAGTATGAGCGAGAGGGAAATTAGGTGATAAAGGGAGAATGGGAGAGAAAGGAAGAATAGGAGAAAAATGTAGAATGGGACTGAATGGGAGAATGAGAGAGATGGGATAATGGAAGAGAAGGAATAATGGGAGGGAAAGGATGAATATTATATTATTACATTTTGGTATAAATGTACATACAATGTGTAGATCATAAATTTTCGTATATAGAGAATTCGAATTAGAATCGTTGGTCTCGCAATCGCGCGTTAACAATCTTAAGAGGAGATAGATCCGTGTTTCGTTGAAGTTATTTCTCCCTGAGTTTTGTTTAAACCTGTGATTTTAGAAGAGGTGGCGAATTAAAGTACGATTATATTTCTTTTGCACTTGGCGAATTGTGGATCCTTGGATTTTTACATCCTTGAATGAATCCTTAACATTTATATCGTTTATATAGCAGACCATGTCCATTGTGTGGGACGGTAGTGTATGAAAGGGAATTGCAGCGAAATGTGAAAGATTATTGTATCAGTTAGTGACTGGTAAGTTGTCAACTTATTTTCGATTAGTTATAAGCACTTCAATTTCTGTTTATATAATTTTTTTCCCTTTATCGGCGTTTTTTATCTCATTGTCTTGCTTTCCAATTTTTTTAATTTAATAACCCCTAATTATGGCTGATCCTAATAAAATTCTACATAAAAAGTAACCACGATACAAATCATCGTTTAACAGTGAGTGGATCAACAATCCACAATATAGTGGGTGGTTGCGAAAAATAGATGGAAAAACTCCAAAATGCATTTATTGTAATTCCAACATTACTGTGAAATGGGATGGAGAACACGCAATTTCAACGCATTTAGAAACAGAACTTCGTAAAAAAAATGTAGCAAGCATGCAAAAAAATTCTTTGGTTAATTATTTTACACCGAATAAACGACAAAGTGAGAAATATAAAATAACCCACATTGAAGTTGGTTCTATTTATCACGCCATTATCCATAATCATAGCTATTTAAGTACTGACTGTGGTATTAAGTTGAACTCAAAGATGTACAGTGACTCTGTCTTGGTGAAAAAGGTACAGTGTGGACGAACGAAAACAAATGCAATAGTAAAAAATGTACTTGGTCCCAAATCCATTGAAATGGCGTTAAGTGATCTTAAATTTTGGACCGAGGACCCAATTTACTTTTCTATTTAGATAGACTCTTCAAACAAAGGTTCGCAAAAATTGTTTGCTTTGGTATTACGGTATTTTACTGAAACCCACGGAATCCAAAATAAATTGATGGACTTTTTTAAAGATCCACATGAAGATTCTGCATGTATTTATCAAAATGTTGAGAATTCCTTAAAAGAAAACGATTGGAATATAAAATATATATCAGGATATTGCGCTGACAATGCATCGGTTAATTATGGTGTGCATTATTCTGTATACCAAAAACTTATAAGTCGCTCATCAAATATAATCAATCAAATTGCTGTTGTCATGTTATTCACGATGCTAGAAGAAATGCTTTTAAAGTTCTTTCATTCGATATCGAAAATTTAGTTTGTAAAATACATGCCGAGTTTTTAAATAGTTGAAAACCTGTGGAAGAAATTAAATCCCTTTTCCAGGAACTGGACATGGCATCCAAAAAAGTTGTTCGACATGGTCCAACCAGATTGCTGTCTTTATATGATGCCCTTAGTAGGTTACTTTTGTCTTGCCCTGCTGTTAAATTATATTTTTTGAAACTCGAAGAAGGGGAATGTGGAAAAACTATATGGGAATTCGTTAAAGATAGCCAAAATGAAACGTCTGATAATATGAAGTATTGTAAAAGAACATTGCCTGGGTGTTATTTATATTTTAGTCATAATTTTATGAGGACTTTAAATGATTCGATACTGACTCTAGAAATAAATGATCTTACAAGCACCGATTTTCACAATGTCGTGAAATTTTTTAAAGAAAAAATAACAAGTAGATTAAAGAATGGTTTTTACGGCAGTAAGGTGAGACAAAGTCTGCATTTTTTGACAAGTGTACAAAAGTCAAAATTCCTATCTGAAACAAACAAAGTATATGAAAGACACTGGAGTATATAAACAAATATTATGACTTTGAGAACATTCCTTTCATTGACTTCAGTATATTTAATTTAAAACCAAAGCTGAATTTCGAAGATGTTATAAAGGCTTCTGAAAAGCTGTCGGTTAAATTAAACGAAGATGATTTATACGATGAAGTAGACTTTGTAAATGATGTTCGAGAAGAAATAATCAAACTTACGATAGATAAATTGTTGATCAAAATTTTCCAAAAATTCAAAATGTCTGAATTACCCAAGCTAGTAGGGAAACTATTGTCTATACCTACTAGCAATGCATTTGTGGAGCGAGTTTTTTCTTTGATGGGGAATTTGTTGACAGATGAACGCAATTGTTTGAGTGGACTTGTGGTAAAAGCTGAATTGTGCACAAACATAATATGAATTGTGAAGAATTTTTAGAATTTATTGGAAAACCCGAACAAGAAGCACTGTTGAAGAGTTGCCAAGAAAATGTAAAATATAATTTTAAATTTGTTAAAAACTAATTTAATGTAAAAATCTCCGGTTTTTGAAACCTCACAACCCTACTCAAGATTGGGATACAGGTGACGCTCGATTTACGCCAATCCGATTTACGCGCTTTCATTTTAACGCCATTTATAACATACAAAAACAGCTTCTCCTCGACTTACGACCGAGTTCCGTTCCGACTGACAGGTCGTAAGTCGATCTGGTCGTAGGTCGGATTTATATTTTTCGACACTATTTTCATTCAAACTGGTTATAAAAATATAAAACACAAAAATTCAATCTATGTATAATTATTGTGCATAATGTGGAAAATACATAATATGTACTCTATTGTACTGTAAACATAAATACAACCTAAAATTAATGTAAAAATAAATACAAATGAAATTCCGCATACATACAATAAAAAATTTGTTTCCGTGAAAAAAGTGCAATTGAAAATTTTTAATTTTCACAATCATGTTCTTGGGTTGAGGTAGATGGTTTTTTGAGGAACATGGTGAGCTTTGTTTGAATAGATTTTTTCTTTTTTTCGTCATATATCTCACGATAACAACGCACAGCATCTTGAATGATACGTTCAACCTTTGCAAAGCGTTCGACATTAGGATCCATTACTTCGAAACTGGCTCGAGCTTTATTCAATTGCGAAAACGAATCAGATAAACCCTTTGTCGTGAATTTCTTTTCTGGCTCATCTTCTTCTCTCGCTTTTTCTTCTGCCACTCTGTGTGCTTCCAATTCAATCAACTCTTCATCTAAAAGTTCTTTTGTCTCACAATCTAGCAACTCCTCTACATCTTCTATTTCACATTCTAATTCTAGATTGTTTGCAAGTTTAACTATGTCTTCTCTAATCACTTCTAGCTCCTCTTCTTGTTCAAATCCTTCAAATGTATTCGCATAACATTTGAGACACTTTTTCCAAATTCCTGACACAAAGTTCTTTGGTACACATTCCCATGCGGTCGAAATATTCTTGGTACACTGAAGAATGTTTTACTGCTTCCAAAAATCTCGCAAAGATAAATCTGCATCAGAATCGATCGCTTCGATGGCTTGTGTGAATGTCGTTTTGAGGTAATGAGCCTTAAATGCTGAAATAGAACCCTGATCCATGGGTTGGATGATAGCGGTTGTATTAGGTGGCATAAAAACCACTGTAACATCGGGATGAAGGTCGTCCAGATGAAGGGGGTGGCCAGGGGCATTGTCCATAATCAATAAAATCTTGAAAGGGATACCTGTCTCCGCACAATATTCACGAGTCTGAGGAATGAAGCTGTTCATGAACCAGTCTTCGAACAGTGCTTGAGTCATCCAAGCTTTAGGGTTTGAACGGTAGTAAACGGGCAGTGTATGCTTGTTGATGTGCTTAAATGCACGAGGGTTTTCCGAATGATAGATTAGAAAAGGCTTCAGCTTAAAACCCGCGGCATTACCACCAAGCAACAAAGTTAACCTATCCTTAAAACCTTTGAATCCTGGCATCCTTTTTTCCTTCTTGGTGTATGTACGTACGAGTAGGCATTCGTTTCCATAGCAAGCCGGTTTCGTCTACGTTGAAAATTTGTTCTGGTAAATAACCTTTTCCTTCAATTAATTTGTTAAAACTATCAACGAATTTTTAGGCTCCATCTTCATCTGCACTTCCTGCTTCTCCTGTGATACGTACATTATGCAAAGCAAATCTTTTTTTAAAACGCATAAACCACCCATTACTAGCCTGAAAATCTTGTGCGTAATCGTCTCCGGAGCGTGATTTTAAAGTCTGAAAAAGACATCTAGCCTTTGTTTGCACTGCGAGAAGGCTCATGGGTATTTTTTTCTGTATTAAATCTTCCATCCACATGAATAAAAATTTCTTCATTTCATGGATGAGTCCCTGTCGTTGTTTGGCTAAAATTGTAGACTGCATAGGTGCAGAACCTTTCACAGCTTCACGAATTCTTTCTTTGTCCTTAAGTATCGTCGATATTGTGGAATGCGATAACTTCAAGTCACGTGCTATTGTATTAACCTTCTTTCCGCATTCATACTGCCGGATAATCTTCATTTTACAGTCTAAATCAATAGCCTTCCTTGACTTATTAGCTGGCGCATCTGCAGATGAAAGTATTTTCCTTTTACCAGTCATTTTAGGGGTAATATTTCCGATACAATTGTAACAAATCCACACGCAACTGATGCTTGAAAGCGACTGAGTGAGAGGCAGTGCCAGGCAGTGGGAGGGTCAAACAGACTCTGATGCCTAGACCCTGCTGCGCTCTAGACATCAATTCCGGGAACTTTTTGACCCTACCAAGTAGTTATCTTTATTTATTTATTATTTTTATTTATTTATTTTTGTGGTCGTAAGTGCGGATGGTCGTAAGTCGCATAGGTCGTAAGTCGAGGAGAAGGTGTAACATCCTATTTGCGCCACCTTGCTCGTTTCTACGACTCCTCTACCTTTGAATGTTACACTGTGAAGTCTATCGCGCATCCTATCGCTTGTCGAAAAAGTATGCAATATATACTATACATACTGTTACATTGCGGTCTCATGTTCATTTCCTTTCAACACAAAATTATACGTACGTAGGCATACGTATACAGTTGGCATTTTAGCTGTCGTCTTTCGCAGTGCTAACGTTTTCCATTTAGCTGTCGTTTACAAACCTATGTAATTTTTATTCTTAATATTCTTTAATATGTCTCCTTGTGTTAAAATGAGCTTTAGAAGAGTTAGCAGTGATTTTAACAGAGGAAGGAAGGATGTGAATAAAGCTAGAAAGTCTCTTTCCTTAGAAATTAAAATAGAAGTTCTTAAAAGGTTTGAACGTGGTGAGAGAAACATTGGCATTCGGAAAGCATTGGGACTTAGTAATTTACAATAAGAACAATTCGTGAATTTAAGTTTGGGAACAGTATTCCCTTAATTTATATGATTAGCACGAGCTCGTATGCCTTTTAACTGGTGGGGACATTTTGTCATAATTTTGTGTACGCGAGTGAAATTTTGGAACCCCTAGATTACTATTTCGAATTTTTTCACAGGACAATCAACGTATAGAAGAATTTTACAATATCGCTTGCATGATAAATTTATAACGCGTTATTTGCATTGATAATATTCAAAGAATATTATTAAATAAAGCAATAAATTAATTACTGAATTTACATCACCATAAAGAAAGATGTTACTGAGGTTTAAAATGTTTTGGTAGGAATGAATCTCACTATCCCTTATGGTAGGAGCCGCCACTGTACATGATCAAATACTGCCGGAAAATAACCTTTTATTTACGTCATAATTAAGGTGACCATCTGCCCTGTATTTTACGGGACAGTCCTATATTTAAGGACCATGTCCCGTATATTTTAAATTATTTTACACTACCCCCAAATGTCCTGTATTTAATTAACTGTCCCATAAAAATCCTGAATTTTCTAACATGAAAAAGTTTTAACGGATATACTGCAGTGGCAAACATCACAAAAATTATTCTTATTATACTATTTTCGATTTTATTCAGAATTAAATCCCTCGTTCCTATTTCGACAGCAATATATCGATTGCATACCGAGTTTTCTGATTGATGTGCGTCTGAGCGTTGATTGACATGAGTACTTTTACTTGCGTTACAATTAATTCAAACAAAATGCCCCTGAAAAAATGTGTTTTTATGGTGTCTCACCTTCCAATTGGTCTAGGTACGAATTTATCGAGCGATGAATTGACGCGCGATGAGTTTGTCGTGCGATGTACAGACGTGCAATGAGTTTGCCGTGCGATGAATTGACGCGCAATGAATTTACCGCGATATATTGACGGTATATCACTTCATACTCGAATTTAAGATGACCCTCGATTTTTTGGTAGATACGATATTTTATTAAATCTATTTTTTATTTTAATAACCCTGTTGCTTAAAGATTTATCACTTCGAAACATAGATACCGTTTGATGTCCTGTATTTTCAAGTCAAAATACAGGACATTACCAAATATGTCCTGTATTTTGTATTTCAGAAAATGGTTACCTTAACTATAATCCTCAGAACGTATCTATGGCGTAAATCGAGCGTCGCCTGTAGTTAAAAGGACAGTAAATATATGAGAAATCCTTTGCGTTCTCCCCCCCCCCCCGACCTACCCATCACGCCCCCCAAGGGGTGCTCGCCCCACACTTTGGAAACCAGTGTTACATTGTGAATTAACTTGTTACAACTGGGAAACCGCTGGAAAGTGGTAACGATGGGAATGCAAAGTTGCCTGCTCGAACGTAACACGACTCCTCAAAAGAGTACCCATCGCTTAATCGAAACCATATGTGGCAACGCAACATTTTCTCGGGACCGCCTTATTTGGTGAAGCGGACAATGGTTTAAACATCAATATGTAAGCGTTTTGTCTGATACGAGGTTCAAATAAATAAAATGGAATAATTTTCTACTAAAACATTAAAGAACCCGAATGAATTGATAAAAAGTCCTAAAGCTAGAGAAAAATTACTTAAGATTCACCTGTTCATAAAAAAGTTAACAATATTTTTATTTTATTCTTCCTTTTGATAATTTTAAAAAGTTTTATTTCAACCTTGGTTCATAAACAAGTAATTGGTAACCTTATTTTTATTTTTCCTTTCTTTTTAAATGATATTTAAATTGTTTATTGGAATCCCGGGAAATTCCCGGGATCCCGGGATTTATAATTTTGTATCCCGGAATCCCGGGATTGTGAAAGATCCGGGAAATGACAAGCACTAATTGCTACTATCCTGCAATCGTCATAGCAACGTGCGTTCGTTTTGTGACAAGTAGACCAAGATTTACCTGATGTAATCGTATCAAGTAATATTAAGATGCTTCTATGTAAGCCTTTACGTGTAAATAGCAAATGAATCGCTGCGAACTAACATTAGGAGCTTTAGTAGTTATGGCTATTCTATAGGTCGCGTGTCGTAAGTGGCACGCGAGCTGATTTTGTGAAGCGAAAATCATCAATAACTATCTCTCACTAATTTAAACAATAGATATTCTTTCAATTTTGATACATTGTCCCGAAATATTCGCGACGTGACGGTAACTTTGTTGTTACCATGTTTAATGTTATAAAAACCATAGTGTTGCGCCATCAGATTTCGATACACTCCGCGAAATTCAGATTTCATCCCTGATTTCCGGTGTCAATTGCCAAGTGGCTCATAAATTTTGTTAGACACATTACCGCATACCCATCTCGGATAAATTGATGAAATAGCAGTAGGGGTACTTCGTTCTTTCTTTCCTTCTCGTCGCACAATCATCTCAAGATGTTCTAATTACACTCAGAAGAATATATCGACCTAAATCGACCGTTTTATCAATAACCGAATGTGCTGCATTTAATTTGCATGCTCCGTTGGAATTTTTCCCTGCTCCCTCCTCCTTCTGCTAGCAGTCAATCCCCTCCCTCTCCTACCCTCTCTCCTATCCCCCCTCCTATCCTCCCTTCTACCCACTCTTCTCCCCCTCTCCTACCGCCTCTCCTACCGCCTCTCCTATCCCCTCTCCTATCCCCTCACCTACCCTCCCTCCTACACCCTCTCCTCTCCCCCGCCCACACTCTTCATCGTCACCCGGGTCGAGGCACCGTTCGAATCTTCTCGGCCATTGCCTGTGGACGCTTCGGCTGCTCCCTCCTTGAGCCTCTCCTCTCGCTCTTGACCGCCCGCTCATTTCCTTTTTCTCTCCTCCCCCTTTTCTGCCCCGCCCTCCGGATCCCGCGGGACATACTACGAGAGGTCATCCCTGCGACCCACTGCCCCTCGCACCTCTCATTCCTCCCCCTTCTCCATCGTGTAACCGATCGACAGAGGCGAACTTCCAACTGACCGCCCCTCGATCAAAGTTCGCATGTGATTGGCATCTATCGAAAACGATTATGATTCTGGTTGCGATGGCTATTGATACGACCGACTTTTACGCAACGTAGTAAGACGCCGTGACGACTCAGTTGGACGGTCTTTATATTGAAGAGGGACGACATTTCCATCCTTTCTATTATCTAGCCTTGTTTCAAGTTTCGGCATAGGAAAAGTACTTGATCTAAAATTTGCTGGCCTTAAAATCTTTTTTGATTAACATTATTTGAGCTCCTTGTACCGAAAGCATAATTTTAGGTCTGCCACATTTCAATTTTTTTAAATCCGGCCCTTATTCATATGTGTGATATACTTAGAGCGAGGACTGGAAAAGTGAATGACGATTCGTGCTTTTTTAACGCTCTCAGGGAGTCGTGATATTTTTTTCAATTTTTCATATGAAATTCATTTATCATAAGAAATTAATTGCGAAGTTAGGACAATATGGTGTCAATCCAAAAGTTGTCAGTTGAGTGGGAGACTTTCCCTCGAATAGAGAACAGATAGTCATTATCGATGGGAAATACTCGTCCCCCGTTAAAGTTTCGTCGGGTGCTCCTCAGGGAAGTGTATTGGGTCCTCTACTGTTCTTAAACTATGTAAATGATATCTGCTCGGTAGTTCTTAGTAAAATTAGACTTTTCGCCGATGACACCGTTCTATAAAAAAGAGATAAAAAACCAGAAGGACCATCAGTCGCTGCGTTAAGACTTGAGAGCAATTTCAGCGTGGTGCAAAAAATGACAAATTGAAATTAATTACACTAAATGTTCTGCAGTTACGTTCTGTAAAAGTGAGAACAAAGAAGTAGGTTTCGAGTATAAAATAGATGGAATGAATATTCAAGCAGCTGAGTATGTAAAATATTTAGGAGTAACCATTTGTCGAGATCTTTCATGGGACATGCACATTCGTCGAGTTATAGCCGAGACCAACAAGAAACTGGCTTTCATAGGTAGAATAGTAAGGAACACTACAGAAAAAGTACGTGAAACATGTTATTTACCACTGGTAGGACCACAAATGGAATACGCCTCAAGCATATGGGATCCGTATGAGAAGGCACATATAATTCAATTAGAAAGAGAACAGCGCAGAGCAGCCAGATTCGTAAAACAAAAGTACAAACATAAGTAAAACGTCACTTCATTATTGAGTGATTTGAACTGGGTATCACTGGAGGACCGTAGATTGAATTCAAGGTTGAGGCTTCTGGAGAAATATAGGTCGGAATGTCTAAAAGAGGAGGTTGTAGGAATAATTGAAGCACTAATGTATATAGGTAGAAACGACCGTGAAGATAAGATACGTGAGATCGATTGTAGGACGGAGCGTTATCTAGGCTCGTTCTTTCCGAGGACAATACTAGATCACAATAGAAAATCTTAACCTGCGATAGACAATCTTTAGGTAGGTTTTGGTGGATTGCACCCCCTGCCACCCACCGATTAGATGAATTGCAGGGTAACATGTAGATGTATCTAAATACTATCTTTGATAGCATTTAAATACATAAATCACGATAGGTATAGACCAGGGGTCTCAAACCAGTCGATCGCGATCGATCGGTCGATCTTTGGCCATCCTAAAGTCGATCGCGGAGCCTTCCCTCAGAGCTATTACTTTTTATTGAACCAGGTGAGAAATGTTGAGATGATATAGGTTTCGACTTTGGTTAATAGAAGTTCTTATAGTTCATTAGTGAATGTAGCTTTGAAAGTGAAGTCAATATTTGGCTCAACATATTTGTCTGAGTCAACGTTTTCTTGCATGAATGGAAACAAAACAAAACATCGCACCAGCTTAACAGACAAACATCTGAGTGACAGCATTCAAGTTGCAGTATTAACCTACACACCAGAGCTTTCTGGTATTGTAGAAAATATGCAGTGTCAGAGTTCCCATTAATTCAATAAATAGCGCTTCATGGTTTTTCTGTTGCTACAAATGAAATTTTTATTTTAAGTAAAATATTCTCTTGTCCAGAATAAAGTTTTATTTGGGTTTGTTTAACTCAAATAAAAAGTTGTTTGCAAGCAAATTGGTGGAGCATGTTAAGCAGGGCATGTTATGACGCTGGTTTCTGTCTCCTAAAGTTTGGGATAAATTTGCGAGTATTCTCCTCCCTTCACCAGCTTAACCGTATTTCTCGCATCATGGTCGATCATCGGTAAATATGCTTGTGAAAAGTAGATCTTGGGTACTGAAAGTTTGGAGATCCTTGGTATAGACCAAATGTATTGCCTAGTTTTACGGCGCTATAAGAGTAGGGATACATATTAAAAACTTTTACGAAAGTTTCTGGTCATATAATCGACGATTAAATCCGCTTCTCTTTCATAAAAGTTCAAACAAACTCGTAATTGGATTACATAATTTTTTAAGTAGTGATTGACCTTAACAGTAAACATGACATATTTCTGAAATTTAATGATCTAAAACTTTCTACTTGCCGATAGAACCAGAATTTGACATTAACTCTTACGATTAGTCATAAGTTAAATATTCATCCGAAGAACAGTGTCGCGAATTATTTTGCTATGCCTGGCTATCAACAGTAATAAAATTAATCGAGTTATATATCAAGGGACGTTATATTCTTTGAATGCATACAGAAAGTGTTCTCAAAAATGCATCATCGCAGTTTTTCTCTGAAATTATATATTTAATTGTGTGCATAAAAATGATTTGCGAAAAAAGAGATTTACTTTTAATTCTAAAGAGCAAAAATTAAAAAATGCATAAAAACTAAAAAGAAGCTGTATTTTTGAACTCATAATAAGTCTTCTATTACCTCCCAAAACCTATCGGTTAAAAATGTCTACCCAAGATAGTTAACTTTAGTTTTTTTAATCGTATGATATGTTAACTTAAAAAATACTTGGTTAAAGAAGGTTTCATAATTATTAAATTGAACCACAAAAATGTGTTAAGAGTAGGAGCAATAATTTAATTGATAATTGCAAAAATGTTCAGTAGTGTCATATTCTCATCTCGGGTGACCGACAACTTTTGATAGATGTTCTAATAAAAGCGCCCCTTCCATCACTGGTCGGAGTACGAGGTTCATGTCTTAACTCTAGAATTACCACAGTGAGTGTGGGTAAGATCCAGGGAACCATACTAACTACATTCAAAATAATAAAAAACTGCCTCTGGGAATGCAAATTTCTTGTGGCGTAAATGAACTTGGGCGACGATTTCGTAAAGAATCGCTACTGAAGCTGTATTTAAACAATATGTATGAATTATAATAGTTTTTCACGTGACAACGCAATATGGAACAAACACACATATCTAGTTATTTTACCACATTTAACACAACACACAACGATAACTACATATTATGTCGAATTAGCAGAGAAACGCCTATTATTTTCTCATCCATATTAATTTTCTTGATTATCTTCCATGAAGTTTTTTTAGAATTCTTTACCGAGCAGTATCGTAATGTAATGAAGAAAGAACTTATCTCGAATCGCAAATCTGTGACCCTATCGTCCCCGATCAGTTACGTAAAGGAATTCAGAATAGAATTGAATGTACGATACATCAATTAACCTGCAAATCCAAGGAATAAGTTTATCACATATCATGTTATCATACTTTTCTATATAACCCAACCATGACAAAATTACGTGATCGTATGAGACTTTTGCCACATACACGAAAGGGCTATTACTGAACATGATTAATATTTAATTTATTTGCGGTTATTGAAAAGAAAAATGGCACCACGTGCGCATATTAAATTTCCAAGACTTTTTCAGGCTTTAAAGCAACCGCCGAAAAACTGAGGAAACTATTATTTTGACCACCAATACAAAAGACGGGAAATCATGTGCATCCTCCAAAGATACATACGAATTTTCACGACCATGAGAAATAAAATTAATGGGAGGACGAGAAGCAGACTACTTTGGCCGTGAAATCTTTGTTCTTTTCACTAGTCGAAGTCAAACGATACAGAAGTCAAAAGAGGCATCACAACACCACCGCGTATCCCATTGTGTGGTCTCCGTTTCAAACTCGGACCGGACCGTGATTATTTCCTCCCAAATATGCGAATCCTCCTTTCCAATGGCCAGACACCGGAAGCTTGAGAAAAAATCGAACTTGCACTCATGTCACTGAATGAACTCGCGGCGAAAGACGACTCCAGAAGACAAACCACAGTGGCGAATGGAAGGATACGATATCTGTCGGTCGCATACAGGAAAAAGACACTAAATTCCCCACACCTCTCTCCTCGAGGATAAATTTTACACACGGGTGTTTTTATTTCGACCTCTCACCTTTTGAAATGCGAATCCTTTTCATCGGTGAGATATGGAAGACCACGGACGAGCGAAGATGTCCTTTCACAGGTGTCACCGGTGGAGTCCCCGAGAGATAAGCGAACGGGGATGAGGCCTGCGGGAGAAAGAGATTTACGAGGACTGAGAAGGAAACGCCTTCGAAGAGCCTTCCTCTCGCTTCGAGAACACTACGAGCCGAAACTTCGGTCGCTGCAACAGCCGATGCCTATTATGAAAAATATCGGCGACTGCCGATGGTGCCGGGATGGTGCGAGAGTTCTTTCGTGAGGACAAATGAGGTGCGGCCGCTTCCACGAGGCTCTTTATAGACGGCCTGCGCCCCTCCCCCGTGGAATCCTCAGCCGCGTCCACACGACACCGCGCGCCTGACCCAGACGCGAGAGCGAAGGGGAGATGGAGTACAGTTATCGACGGGATCCTCCGAAGAGCGATACGCACCTGCCTCCTCCGCGCCTCATCCATCGCCCCATCCACTACCCCCATCCATCCCCCCTCCACTACCCCCATCCATCCACCCTCCCCTCTCCCTATCGTCCGATGCCTCTTCCCATTCCATCGGCCGACCTAAAACACGGGAGTTGAAGGACGCTTAACACATCACGAGGCTCTCTTGCCGCTACCTGCCGCTCTTTTACCCTCGGTATTTTTTCATTATTTTTGTGGGTCAGGCGCTATCCGTCGCACTGTTAGAACGAAATACTGGATTAAGTCGGTCGTAATAGTGTCTTTTTTCCCTAAGAAGAACGAAGAATGTTCTTTTTCCGAATTTTTTACTATCTTTTTGTGTCTGCGGGAAAATTGCCTCTTTATTAATAAAATCGTTTCGAAAGGTTGTTTAACCTTAACCTTGCGTATTCCTGAAATACTTTGATGCCGTATTGAGACGCGATGACGGTTAAGGCACGAGATATAATCTTTATGCGTAGGTTACCCATAAATTGATTCAATTTTCCATATCGTTCGATATTCGCCCGTGTTTTGATCACTTGGTATTTAGTCTGACAAAAAATTTATGTTTACATGATATCAGATGATAATTAGAGCTAATATTTTAATTAGTGTTATATTATACCTAAGACGCTTAGATTAAACCTTTGAAATACAATAACCATATGAAAATAAATATATCCTTTCTAAAAATTATTTCCCTCGTGTAAATAGAGTTCTTTCGTTAAATCCCCCCGCTTTTAAGGCATTTTTATTCAGCAGTTCCCTCCGAATTTCTTATCGACCCCGATAAACCTGCAACAGGGAGAGTGGCCGTTTCTTCGAGAGCTCTACCCGGCGCGTAACGGTATAGCTAGGAATTTCATTTCTGCGGGACGCAGAAAATTTAAAAGTTTATAAAAAGGTTGAGTGAGATGTGAGAAGGTAGGAGAGGAAATTACAGAATTATCAGATACTGGATTTGTGTGATGGAATAACTCGTAATTTTTAATTGCTGCTGTTATGATTTTACCTGACCCCGATTGCGTTCGGAAGCGCCGAGGAAAATGTTGCGACATATCCGCCCACACATCTACTTCATCGCTAACGAGTTTCCGGAAGCGGCTTTTGAGAAATTATCAGAAATTATCAGTGCAGAGACGATATCCTTTCGATGGTGTCTACCTCTGAAGAGGGATCGGACCGTGAATAATGAGAAGATGGACCAAAATCAAAGTTGTGCCCGCCCCGGTCACAATCGACAAGGTCGTTAAAACCGGTGAGGAGATCTCGCTCGATGAGATGTTATAATACAGCCTCGCTTTTATTCGGACCAGAGGGAGATACATTTCTTCAATTTTTGTATTTCTTTAACGATACAACCTGTAAGATTCTATTTTACGTACTCGCCGTTTTTGCTGAATCGGTGCCAGGCGTAACTCGTTATCACTCCACAATGGAGACCAAATAAAAATCCCTTTAATCTAACATAGCTTTTAATTAGACGCGATTTGTTGATTAACTCCATTGTTAGATCAAAGCATTAACATCCTTGACCATAAAAGAATATTCCGAATCACTTTCTGCGTCATTTTTATTCTCAGTAATCGATTTGATATCAGGTGTAATTACAACGTGATGCGAGTAATCACTTCTCACGTTTCTCTTAAATCAGAGATCTGCAACATTTTGTGCATAGCTGACCGCATTGGCAGCTGCGAATTCCTCGGAAGACCGCATTGAAATTGCAAATATGTATTTCGGCCGGCCAATTCGAGATATTATGTCAGGGAAATCAAGACAAAAATTATTAGCATTAAAATTTCAGCATTCGGGATTTCATGACAATAGTATAAATTTGCCTTTATGAAATTGTTCTTGTTAAATTTTAAGGCCCATCATATATACAGGGTGCTTCAAAATTATGTATACACCATTTAAAAATTTATATTTCGTGAACCAAATGTACAATTTGCACAATTTTTTTTATTTTAAAGCTTAAATGCATAATGATGTTTGTAATGAACAAAACTCAAGTAAGATGTTCAAAATGTCCACCACCAGCACTGATTCATAAGCGACATCTCTCTTTAACAGAATTACATACTATAGTGCACAATTTAGTGGAAATTCTGTGTGCTTCTTGCTGTATTGCCATCCACAGATCCTCCAATGTTTGCGGTTTCTGACCGTAAACTTTGTCTTTCAAGTATCCCCATGCAAAAAAATCTAAAGGAGTGAGGACTGGAGACCTTGGAGGGTATTCAAAAGCACTCCCGCTGCGACCTATACATTGCTCAGGAAATTCATTGTTCAGGTACTCCCGCACAGTTGTATGAAAATGTGGGGGTGCACCATCCTGTTGAAAATACACCAATGTATCCAGAAACATGTTTCTGATATTAGGTACTGCATATTTTTTTTAACATATCAAGGTAACTTTCTCCATTAACAGTGCCATTGAATCTGTAAGGTCCGATTATTCCACGAGAGGAGAGTCCCATCCACACAGTAAAACCTGGTAGATTGACATCTTTCTCCAATGTGAAGTGTGGATTTTTACCTGCCCAGTAAACGCAGCTATGACGATTCTCATGGCCATTCAGCTTGAACGTGGCTTTGTCTGACCATGCAATTAAATCTTTAAAAGCATCGATTCCACCATTTTTTCGAATGTACCACCCACAAAATTGTGTTCGTCGATCTGGATCATCTTCTTGGATTAAATTCAGTAATCGAGGTATAAATGCCTTCAATTTTATGTCCTTTATGATTCTAAAAACACTTGTATGGCTCAATTGTAGCTCACGTGATCACTGTTTTGTAGACTTCCTTGGGGAGCGGGTAATTGCATCTCTGACATCTTCAACATTTTCGATACTTCTTGACGTTCTTTTCCGCCCACATCATGTCTTGTTGATATTGTTCACAGCTCCATGTTCCTCAAATTTATCACGCAGACGGGTAATCGTTAGACGAGTTGGTGCTTTTGTTCGACATTTTCTTTTCCATCCACGCTGAACGTCTGTGACGTTTTCAAATTTCCAATACCATTTTAGAATTAACTTTCTCTCATTGGGTCGAGTGAATAAAAATTAAGCAAATGCTTAAAGCATACAGCATTTGCTAAAAGCATAAGCAAATGCTAAAAGCATTTGCTTCATATTGAGTGAATAAAAGTTTGCTTTTGCTTATAAGCATTTGCTACTCAGTTTTAAGCAATTGCTTAAATTTTACGGAAGAAAGCTCTTTGCAACTCTTCCTTCACTTGTTTTTGTTTAAATTTAAAATTTTTACATAGTCGAATTATAAACTACAAACAAATATATTGGGTAATATTTTTTAAGAAGTTCATTAATATATTTTTTTTACTATTTCTTTTATAACTGAATTCGATAATATCACAAATCATGGCTGTATTTTTATTCAATTAGTTATAGTAATTTTATCCAGTCATTTGCCTTTATGGTGTTTTTGGATGACAAATTTTTGTCTTACATACAGCTGTGCATTGTACGTGGTGATCTTCCCCGACTCCTATTTGAAATCCGGGATCACTTAAGTACCTTGAAATTTTTCTATCTTCTGTTTAGAAGACAGTACCCCGCCACATCTCTCTTGATATTCTCCGAGTAACATTTGAAATATAGGTACTTTACATTTTCTTCAGAGAAACGATATAAATTTTTATAACCGTTGGTTGTTGAAACTTTTCTCGTATTTTTTAACCTTTCCTGTTACCATAAATTACCATATTTATATTTAGGATCAATTATCATGAAAATAGAGTACTTAGAAATATTTTAGCAAGCCCTTTACCTCACTTAAAAAAGTTTAAGCATATGCTTAAAGCATTAAGCAAAAGCTCGGTTTTATTCACACAATTTTAAGCAAATGCTTAAGAAAATTCCTAAAAATAAGCAAATGCTTATTCTTTCTAGCAAAAGCAAATGCTATTTTTTTTATTCACCCCAAATTAAGCATTTGCTTAAAAAGTGAGAGAAATCTTAAGCATAAGCATTTGCTTATTTTTTATTCACTCGACCCATTGAAACTCATCTGCATGTTCTCCATCGTTTCCATGGATATTTGTGGATAATCAAACATTGTTAAAATAATTAATTTATTTTGCTTTAAAATAAAAGAAAAATTGTGCAAATTGTATATTTGGTTAATAAAAATTTTTAAATTGTGTATACATAATTTTGAAACACCCTGTATATATCGTGTATATATATATATATATATATATATATATATATATATATATATATATATATATATATATATATATATATATATATATATATATAGGTAGGGGGAGACGTAATATTCTTCATTGTTACGTCGGCGGAGCTAGCGTCGCTTTGTTTACCTTTCGCATCCTTTCCTTCCATGTTCACATTTGCCCTAACCTAGATATTGTACTACACACTCATACCTACATATTATGGATATTTGAAACTCATGAAATATTACGCTTCCCCACAGGGTTCTGTTGGTTAGGGTTGGCTTGGTTTTCCTTCTACGTCATATTTGCACTTTCCGGGGGGTAGGCTCCTAAGTTCCTCCTCCAGAAACGTGCAAAACATGGTTTTCCTATGACCACGTAGTACCTCTTTCCGCCACTTTATCGTCAATTTTGACGACACCTATCTTCCGCGATCCAACGTGTTTTGTTCCGTTCTCCTTGAAAAAGATGGCTTCTGAATGAGTGCCAGGATGAAATATGTGTCATTCGATCTTATTAGAAAGGCGTAAAGAATGTAATGACTTTTGATGTTATGCAATGGCGCTGTGGGAGACATCTGACTGCTTCGATGCTACTTTGACTCAACGTAGTTATATCGGAATAAAGGGAACTTAACGTGGAATTTAATGGATCAATAATGATAATAATCAACACCAATTGAATACGAAAAATTCCTTCTACTACACCTGCAAATCTGGAGTAGCAGTTTGCACGAGATATACGAAAAAGCAAACTTTTTATGAAAAAGTCGGGGATCGACCTATATACGAGATCGATTTATACACGAGTATGTACGGTATTATATAACAGACAGTAAAACATTTTAATTTCGGAGTTCGAATGAAGTTTATAATCATAGGTAATGTGTGTTTGTTATAGTTATTTTAATACTCGTTTATACAAAATGTTTATTATTTTTAAATTAAAAGCATTAAATTAAAAGAATAGTTTCTAAAATTAACCATCCACTTATTATAAGGGAGAGTTAATCCCAAAAATGTGAAATGCTTAATTAATCATGAGATTATTTAAATGACATGAAATATTTATTAAAAAATAAAAATATTGATATATCTCAATGTGGTTTTTGAATTAGATTTTCAATTAAGAATTCCTCAATATTAGGACTTTTTCATCATCTATAAAAGAAACACTGCCCACATGAGTGTTTGTTAAGATAGATCTGTATTTGTTTATAAAAAAGTTTATCGTTGAAAACATGTTCACCAACGTAGGTTAATCCAAATTTGCACACAGACTCAGAGCAAGGTAGTTTTCGAGACCCAATTTCCAAAAGGCTTTTAAATCTGGGAAGGTTGTTGACTCACAAAGCTCGCGAAATTTTGCTATGAGGCCTGAGTGATTCTTAATTTCAGCAATTTCCAATTGGATTTTTGGTGTAAATTTTTCTACTTCGCTGTCCAAAATAAAGAATAGATTTATAAAGAGAGAGACTTTGTTTCTTTCAGCTTCGATGTCTTCGAAACTGCAGGTCATACCAAATATCATCGTGGGCCACTTGTTGTCCCGCAGGGCATGGTTTGGCCACCTGTCCTTGACTATTGAATAAATTGCTACTTAAGTATTGCTATAGATGATTAATCTTCTAGAACTAGAGGACTAAAGTGTCTGTCATTTAAAGCCCTCAAACCTGTCTTTGCTAGGCTGCAGGTTTCAAAATTCTGCATTGCAACATTGGAAATGGATGTAACAGCTCCACTGCCAAGGAGAAGCCAAGTAATTTAAGAGAATGGCTTTCACCTAGGAAATGCCATGCCATAGGAATTTACAAATAACAGACAAAAAAGCATTTTTTTAAATATTTTTATTTTACTTTTTTAATATGATTAACTAATCTTGAGAATAAATCTAAATGAGAACTTCCCTGGCTCACTAGCTCCTCCAAGATGTCCTCCACTGCTGGTCTTTTCCTCATTCTGGAGGTTGGAGTGACTGTAAGAATGTGAAGTGGAGATAATGCCCCAAAGGAAGGAATGGGGAAAGGAGGTTGAGGGGAAAGAGTGGGGTCCAAGTTTTGGGAAGATGGTCGAGGGGAAACATGTTCAAGTGTCGGGCAGATAGCTGGGAATCAGATTGGGAAGATTTAGGGGAGTCAGAAGACATTAGGTTTTGGGCCTCTTCAATTCCCGTTTGCAATAATATAAAACATTTTAACAAGCCATTTCATAAGTAGTATTCTCATAACTGTGTCAATACACTTTTGAAATCACATACCCTTATATTGGGAAAGTAAATCCTGCCACTTCTTTTTTATTTGATCTACATTAACATTATTTGTTAATGATAATTCTTGTGTTGAAAAAGAAAACAAAATAATTAAGATTCTCTTATTTAAAAATAAGTTTCATATGTTAGACATTTTTTTAGGTTTAATTTCCCCAATTGTTTAATTAAATAACCTATAAAATTAATCATTTCAAATAATGGCTACTTTGCATTCGTTTATGGATATTTTCAGATTGTATAAACACTAGCCTCAGGCTAATTTTTAGGCTTACATCCATGAAATTTTCCTGAAACTAACATGACTCAATCAACGAAAACAATTACACATCTTGTTTGTAAAAGCCATTTAAAACATATCAATCAACAACATTCCTAATACCAATTCCCATACACAACACAACATATTCCTGCCTCCCCCATACCAATTCTCTGACACAACAAACATATCCTCCTGCAATGGATAGAAAACAACCACAAACAAATACGAAAAACTTTCAATTACTTTTAATATAAAAATATTCTTTCTTTTTCACGCATTAATGAATGAAAAAACAGGAATGTTTCTTCTCTTTGATAAAAATCCAATGATATAATATTAACATTATAAAATAGGAAATTAATATAAGAAAACATAATAGAACTGAAAATACATTTGTGTAAAAATTATTGCTATGCTGTTTGCTTCCGATTTTTCTATTAATGAAAGGAATTAATCAAGTTATCAACAAGACTAAGTTGTCATTCACGGGCAACTCATACCAAACAATTTATTCGTCAAATCGGAAATAACGAAGAACAATTTCCTTGGTTATATGTTTTGTGATTGTTGTTTCAAATTTTTTATTTCAAGCTATGGATTAAAATGTACATAATTTACAATGTCCAACCATACTTGCCTTGATATCACATAATATTTTAGATTATATATACTCACTAGGCAGTGGTTCTCCAACTTTCAATTGTTGTGGTCCCCTTGAGTATCATGTGGGCCCCTTTGAATTGAAAATAGTAAAAATAAGAAACTTTATTGCAAATTTCTTCATTTTATGTAACTATTAATAATTTTTATCACATTATCTTTCCAAAATTTTCATTATTCATGAAAACTTCATTTTCAGCCTACTTTCCAAAAAGTAGTCTCTTATGAGATCGCCTCCGAGTCTGTGTGTGTGAGACCACCTAACATCTTCTTCATGAATGAACCAATTTCAACTAAATTTGGTACATAGAATATGTACATATATTAATGACCAAAATGACATTTGGACCTGATCAACCCAGCAGAGGTGCCACACTTGCAAAGATAAATTTTTCGGTAATTATGAATTTGGAAGGAATTGGCACAACCGATTTCAACGAAATTTCATACGGAGCAGGCGTGCAAAATAAAATAACAAAATCAAGACGTTTAGTATAGATATAGAAAGCAGGGCTGCCACAATACAAGGAATAAAAAATTCTTTTTAGACATGTGTGTTGAACTGTCCACATAAATTTTAACCAAATTTAATACTTATAATATACACATATGTACAAAACCATATTAGCATATTTAAACCAGATCAGCCAAACAGGGGTGTCACAATTACAAATCAAACTCTTTCAGTAATTAAAGATTTGGAAGGATTTGGCTGAATGGATTTCAATTACATTTTGTATATAAGATTTGTACAACATACCATAATTACACCATGAAGTTTAAAGCGGAGCTAAAAAGCAGGGCTACTACAGTAAAAAGTTAATTAATATTCCTCTTAGACTTATTTCTAGAGAACTGACCTAATGGATTTTAACCAATTATAGTATATTTAATCTTCATATAAATAAAAAACCAAAATATCATATTTCAACTGGGTTGGCAAAACAGTGCTACCACAGTATCAAAGTTAGAATTTTTCTGTAACTATGAATTTGGAAGGTATTGGCTGAACAGATTTCAAAGAAGTTTTGTTTGTAGGGCGAGTATAGAATGGGAAAACGAGATGTTTAGAATGGACCAAAAAAGCAGGGCTAACACAATATAAGGAATAATAATTTTGATTTCAAAGCAAATACATTAATAAACGATTCCACTATGTCAAACTCGACGAAAAGCACATCTGTACCATGGAAAACCTGTGTACACCCCTATTTGTTATATATTAAAATTGTACTGAAAGGAAATTAGGTGGATTAGTTCTTTCCAGAACTACTTTCCAACATTGAACCTTGCATCCAAAATAATTTTGCGGCCCCCTAGGAGGTCCACAATTTGAGAAACATTGCACTAGAGGGCCGTTCAAGTATTACAACAGCAAATGTTTAGCTATTTTTGACCCTTTCACCTCGTGTCAGCAGCTGTCAGCATTTGGGTGACCCCATCCCCTCATGTTACATAAGATTTCGTTGTACCTCTCCTCCATTTTTCAATAAAATTTAGAAAATACATACTTATGCATAGCAGTACATACTAATGCTTTCTTATAGCGTTGCAATACATTTTAATTTAAAGCACAATGAAGAAGTAATTATCAAAGCAAACAAGGTAACGTTGTGTTTACCAAAAATCAGTTAAATACGGCGAAAAGAATTTTATGTTGAGCGAAACACAAGTAATGATCAGGTGGAAGCTTGCTGTGGATGAGCTGTTGTAACACATAAATCGCACATAAAAGGTAAAAAAAAAATTTAAATAAAAAACCTTTTGTTTTGTGTGCGTTGCATCTTCGGGGAGAAAAGATATTTCCAGCGGAAATATTCCTGGGGGCTAAGAGATCCATCGGCGTTACTTATGACTTCTTTTTAACGACGGTGCTAAGTCTCACGTGACGTGAAAAACTGAAAAAAGGAACCTCATCTCCAGGTTGGAGTTGAAGATAAAAAAGCAGTTAAAAACGCTGAATGATTTTTTATTGGGTGCCGACAGACTTAACAAAACACTATAATCGTAGTAGGATTTTTTCTTACTAATGATCTTTCCAGGTCAAACCTTTTATTGAAAATGGTCATTCAAGGAAATCGCGTAAAAGTGAATCACTTCCCGCGGTCGGAGAAGCTCATCACGCATTTGCGTACCACGTAAATTTGAATCCGCGTTGCGGGAAGCCGCATTCGGCAAAGTTTTACTGTACTTATTAGTATAATTTTTTATAATTTCAGGCTTTTTAAAATATCAACAGCGCTTGTGTGAGGGAGAAAATAATACGTCATTAATATATAGGCAAAGATAAGTAATGCAGCTTGGAAAATATTTAAGATATTCATAGAGAGGCCCCATATTATGTGTGGGACGGCTCCCAGATTTTCCAGTATGTCAACTGATATATACATAGATATTTATTTATTATATCTAGGTATTTCATAGTTAAAGATTTGCAAGGTAAACATGGTAGTATTTCATCACTAAGTTTTAATATGTAATTTACGCATTAATTTATAATAAATGCAATGCTTTATAAGGTAATTTTGGTTCTTTAAACTCACAACTTCACTATTTAATATATGTATATCACATTTAAAAGAAGATGCACAACAATCATACTTACACTTAAAAGATACCTTCACCTCCATGACTATTCAAGTTCACTTATAAGCTGCACTTTCTCTAGCTACAGTCTTAGACTTTGGCTTGGATCTTGCAGGCTACAATTTTGGACAGACTTTGGGTATTTCTGTGAAAGTTTAGAGTCCACTAGCTACAAGGCCAAGCATGCTATCTAGCTAGAAGTACACACATTTCAGACAGGGCTCCAGCGAACACTTAGCGATAAGAGATCCTCTGGGGTGTCGGATAAACACATCTCTTCTCGATATATATGTATATACCGATAAGAGATGTTTATATATATATATATATATATATATATATATATATATATATATATATATATATATATATATAAGTGAGGCAGAAAACCAGTGGACACCAGTATTAGAAAGCCATAAGGGTTTTGAAGTAACACACAAAAACAACACAATAATGAAAGCATTTCAGGCTTGAGCTCTTCTTCAGTGACCGAGATTGTATATATAAATATATATATATATATATATATATATATATATATATATATATATATATATATATATATATATATATATAAGTGAGGCAGAAAACCAGTGGACACCAGTATTAGAAAGCCATAAGGGTTTTGAAGTAACACACAAAAACAACACAATAATGAAAGCATTTCAGGCTTGAGCTCTTCTTCAGTGACCGAGATTGTATATATAAATATATATATATATATATATATATATATATATATATATATATATATATATATATCATAGGTAGTCTGTCCGTAGAAAGGTCTGTGATTATTCCTGGTTAAACCTGGTTCTCCATATACTCCTATTTTCCACTGTCCTCTTCATATCTTGATAACTCTTTCCCTTTCAAATCATCTATCAGCTGAAAACTTTTCCTACCTCTTTCCCTTTTCCATATAGTTTTCCTTCTAACACGTCTTTAATCATACTCTCTCCTCAGGTAATGTTCAACCCTTCGTCTTTCTAATAGTCTATATTATCATTCGCTTCTCTTCTACTCTTCGTAGCACTTCATCGTTTTTCATCCTATCTGTCCATTTTATCTTCGGCATTCTCCTCCAAGTCCACATTTCAAAGCTTTCCAAGTATTTGATGTCATTTTTCCTTAATGTCCGTTTTTCTGCCCCCTACTAAGCTATATTCCATACATAGCATATACAGAGTGTCCCAAAAAGATGTATACAATGTATACACATTGTCTTATAGAATATCTATTCACAGATTATTTTTTGGATGAAAATTATAGCAACTCATTGTTGCATGACATGACATGACCTGGCATTTTTACTAGAGAATGACTTGCTGCATTCTCTTTTTCGAGTAACCTCTCTAATTTTCTCTTTTGAGGAATGCTCCTCTTACTAGGAACCCCACCACACAGTTGCTTGGCAAGGAGGTGCCGAAATTGAAAATGAGTCATGGGCTTTTTTTGTTTTGACTCTTGACACAAACAGTACAATACATGGCAATTAACAATTGCAACATTAATGAACCACCAAAACAAATATCTCCACCACTTGCACCCAGTCCTTCCAAGCTCATAATAGGACCTTTTTTGGTCCGCTAAATCAACACCTCCCATGAACTTGTTGTAGTTAGTTCCTGAGACAGGCTTCATGACAGTTTCTTGGCCTCGACCTTTCCCTTTTCTTGAAATCTGCACCATGTTAGGGTCAGAATTTGTAGATAATAGGTGAACAGTCCTTTTGTCCTGCCAAACAGAAGCCACCAAATTACCACTCTGCTTGTGAACACACTCACCCCTTTTCATTTTTAAAATATTTTTCAAGAGATACCCTTTCCTATTCGCCCTCATGGTTCCACAACTATACGTTTTGTCTCTTAACAAGTCCATTTGCAGCTTTACACTATTGAAAAAATTGTCAAAATAAAGATGACGATATGCCCCTTTCATTGTCTCCGTTAGTCTCATCACTGTGTCATACCCTAACCCTTCTGCACTTTTAGCCTCGGCTTTACCAGTGTAAACATTAAAAGTAAATGAATATCCAGCCTTAGGGCATGCTGACATCCAAATTTTTATACCCCTTTTCACAGGCTTCATTGGCATATATTGCAGGAAACTAAGCCTGCCTTTGAATTTGACCATGGCCTCGTCAACACTCACATGACATGGGGGAACAAAATTATTCAGAAATGTTTCTGACAGGTGGGACAAGAGAGGACGCACTTTGTATAGTTTATCATAACTACCAGTTTTATCGGGCTGCTTTTCGGAGTCATTTAGGTGCAAATATTTTAACAAAGATTTGTACCTGTTTCTGGACATAATTTGTTTTATGAATGCGTTACCTAACGAATCGTCATTGCTCCAATAATGATTCACTTCTGGAAGCACATTTATTCCCATCATAACACTAACTCCAAGGAATGAATTAAGGTCTGATGCACTGGCTGGAATCCAATCACTATCTTTCACCGTTTTTTGGCGAAATTCAGCATACTTATTTGTTTCCTGGACCACAGTTTCGAGGAATTCTGGTTTCACAAGCAGCTGGAAGAATTCGATCGGTTCAGCATCAGCATCCATCTCCACAGTTGGACCACACTTTTTGGTAAATTCCTCAATTCGTACAGGCTCCAAAGACTCGCTCCACTGAATATTTACGGAATCTCCCTCATCAGACAAAATATTTTGCGTTTCATCTCCGGATAAACTATCATCATCCGAAAAATCAGACACTTCGATGTCTGACTCGCTTTCCAAACCTCGTCGAGCATTGCCTGAAGTTACACCGAAACTATCGTCTTCCACGTCAAATCCAAAGAATTCATCGCTTGAATCATCAGAATTCAAACTCCAATTCAAATTGGCATAATTTGAGTTATCGTCAGCCATTTGGGGTGACTTTACTCACGAAGAAAACCGAGAAAATGTTGATCAAAAACTTCGAAAAAACTCGTGTACGCAAACTCCAAAAAGGACCCCAACAATCTAGTTGATTTCGTTATTCTTTTGTTAACATGAGAAACAAGCCATTTCAACGAGATACGTCGACCAATCCGAGTTTTCGGAGGTAATTTCGAAAGTCTTTTTCGGGCGGTTTCGGGCATTCCGGCCAATCACAGCAGCCATAATTACGGGCGTTTTCGGGCGTTCTGGTCATGAAAGGGTTAAAGTATCTATTATACCTAAAATTCAACAGCTTTATGAAGGAGAGGATTTTTTTTCAACAAGATGGGGTACCTCCACATTATCGTCGTGTTAGGTTCTTTCTTGATAACAATTTCTCAAACCGGAGGTTAGGTCGGAGAGGAAGTGTTGAGTACCCACCACGTTCACTTGATTTAACTACACTCGACTCTTACTTGTGGGGTTACCTGAAGGATAGTGCACTCAATCAAACCAGCAATGCTTCAGGAACACAAACGAAAAATTTAAGTCATGTGCAGCCATCCGAGCATATATCTTGGTGGATGTTTTTCAGTCGGTAGCTCCCCACCGCCAACATGCATTGAAGCTAATGGAGGCCATTTTGAACATCTGCGATAATTAAACTTTCAATAAAAGCTTATTGCTTCACACACACCAAATATTGCTCTTTTTTCATTTTTAAAGGATTATTTTTTCAGCATTAAAATGTGTATAGATATTTTTGGGACACCCTGTATATGTGTGTGTATATAAAATATATATATATAAATATTTCCTTAAGTTTATATATATATATATATATATATATATATATATATATATAATCCTTTTTTTTCTCCTTATTTGTTTATATTTTTACTATACATTTCTCTCCAGTCTCTTTTCCTCTTATCCTTCTCTTCTACCATGGAACTGACCATCTCCATTATTACCTCCACAAACACATTTCCCTGAACTGCCAGATTGAATTCAACTCCTACCTTGAACTTGGACTCACTCCTAAACGCATCACAATCAGAATTCCTCTTTTAGGCCCTCCTCCCCCTATTTATGATTCCCTTGCCCTCACGTATCACCTCGCCTCACTCCACATTATCTGTTCCACCATACACCATTATACTACCCTCTCTAACACCCACTTCACTAATTGTAAATCTCTCCTTCTTCATCTTTGTCATTCATTGAATTCCATATCTGACCTTCATGCCACTTTCCTTCAAGAGGCTCAAGATATCACCGCCATCGCAAAAGAATTCTCCATAAAGTATTCCAGATTTGCATCTGGCACCTCAAACTTGGTCTACCCCTTCCATTTATATCAGCTGGCGAGGCCAACAAACCATCTCCTTCCCCGCCACTCCTCGGTCAAACTCCCTGCCTTGCAGACCTGGGATTCACAACGCCACCATCACTCTTTATCCTGAAAAAGACCCACATATTCTTACCCCGCAAACCTTTGAAATGCCCCAATTTTTCGCACACTCCTGCCACCACCTCTTCATCTTGCCAACCAGACAAAGTCATGAACCTTTCCTCCCACGTACTTACCCCTGCCGAGAATGAACTCCAGTCACACGGCCTTTCTTTTTGTCCCACTACCAAATTTGATCATATTTGCCTCCTTGCCGAGAAAAAACTCCGGCCCAACCAAGAAAAAATCCACATTTAGAAACAAGAAAATTGATCTGCTATGATAGTTCAGTGGCAGAATATCTGCCCGGCAAGTGGAAGACCCGGGTTAGATTCCCGGTCATAGCAGACTTTTTTCTCGTTTCAAAAGTATTCCCAACATTACAGCTTATGCCTGTCTGCATAGGATCTTCAGATCGCTTTATTCCATCAAGCATAAACTCCCTCTACTTTTTTGTTTCTAAGTTCATTTTAAACTTTAGCACCCTAGAAATGGACATTTTTATTATATTTATAATGATCATTACTAAGATTTCAAAGTAAACAAATGTGATAACCATCAACATAATTCTTTTGTAGCTCAGTTTAAAACTAACTGCCAACAGCACTATTTTCGATAAGTTAAAGTTGCTGGCATCTAGCGGCCAAATCAGACATTATTGGCTAATGAAAAAGCATCCTGTGTGTTTAGTTTTTCACAACTTTTACGAGTATGACATTGAAAACATTCCTTCTTCGCATATGAGGTTGCTGGTTTTTGACTGAAATTTTTAACGATTTAATGCTATTATCTTTATATTTTGAATGTAATTTAAGGAACTGTTATTATGGTAGGTTTTCATTGTTTCCTATGAATTTTTAATATAAATCTAGGAATTGCTATCATCTTCTAAGATTTTCTGCCACATGTTTAGAACATGATTACTTAAAAAAAATGTTATAACTTTATTACGATAGGTTTTGATTTTTTGTTATGCATTTCTAATGTAATTAGCAAAAGAAATAGAAACAACTTTTAAATGCTAGTGTTTTTTTTGTGGCTTGAAAATGTTTGTTGCAGAATCCATGAAAATATGTGTACTCAACATTCCATTTCAATAGCTCAATTTAAATGAAACCATTTCCTTAGAATGATCAAAAGAAGACTGAAAATCACATGCGAAATTTTGTAGAGGTAAATTGTACAAGTGTGGAGAGAGGTGTAATCGCTTTGTTATGCTGAGTTTTCATTTGCTATTACGCATTTTGAAGGTAATTAAAAGTATTTTTTTACTTTATAACGCTAGGTTTTTCATTTGCGGTTATGATTTCTCTTATTATCTGTTAAACTGCATTATTTATGATAAAAAAGTGAATTTTTTAGGTTGGCTGGGAACCACTGTTCCGATCGCTCAATTATTAGACTAGTGGACTGTATAAATCATATTTTATTTTACCGAGGGTGGTACAATCACCGAATCCGTGTTCTAATTACAAACACCCGAGCCGGGCAGGCACGTCCAGCATCACCGTTTTCATGTCTCTACTCCCGAGTGGGCAGACGTGTCCTGTCCTCACCGTGTTCAGGTCTCCACTGGCCCACCGTCCAAAGGCAACGTTGTCACACATCACCATTCAACCACACGGCGCCCGCCAGGACGCCGCCACCCGTCAACAAAACAAAGGCAAACATACAATGTCCCAACATGCTTCAACCACACGGTGCCCGCCAGGATGCCGCCACCCATCAACAAAACAAACAAAACCAAAACATACAATGTCCCAACATGCTGGCCGCTGAAAAGGAATTACAATCGCCTTTTCTTACATAACAATTTAAATGTCAACAAATTATAATTCAGGTGCAGTTGGGAAAGGGCAAAGCCTTGTAATGGGTCGCTTAAAGGTTCCAGAGGGGGTACGGATAGTTGCTACTCGCACTAATCCGTCGGCACCTGGATGGATTTCTTGAATCACTGCCAGCTTCCAACAGAGTGGAGGTAAGTTGTCATCCTTCAGAATGCAAAGGGTTCCAGGTTGCACATTTGCACAGGTTGATGTCCACTTGGCCCTCTGCTGTAAGTGACTGAGATAGTCAGTCGACCATTTGCACCAAAATTGCTGGAGCTGCCGCTGTAGGAACTGCCATCTGGAAAGTAAGCTAAGCTTGACATCGATTAAGTCTGGTTCAGGAAAACTACATCTACATCTACAGTTTACCCTGCAAGCCACCGCAAGGGTGTGTGGCAGGGGGTGTATTAACACCAAGGGGAAAACTCCAAAATTAGGCCTTGGTTTACGCCCCTACGCGAGGTTACTTTTGATCGCAAGTTTTATTCTGCTCAGCTATCGTTCTAGGGAAAAATGAGCCCTTGTATCTCTCTGTCCTACAGGCTATCTCTCTTATTTTACGAGGATGGTCCATTCTACCGATATAGGTGGGAGTTCTTATTATTTCTTTGACGTCGCTGGAGAAAGTACTCGTTCTAAATCTTTCAAGAAGTTTTAACCTAGCACGTGATCGACGCTCAGCTAGTGATTCCCATCCTAAGTCCTGTATCAAGCCTGTAACGCTTATATTTCTATCATAACAATTTTTGACGAATCTAGCAGCTTTTCGCTGCACTTTCTCTAACTCGGTGATTAAACCTTTCTCGTACGGATCCCATATGCTCGACGCATACTCTAGCAGCGGTCTAACTAAAGAAAAGTAACATGTCTCTTTGACTTTTTCTTCGCTTTTACCTACTATCCGTTTGATGAATCCTAGTTTTTGCTTAGCTTTCCCGGATATATTTCGTATGTGTGTGTCCCACGAGAGGTTACTTGTTAAAATGACACCTAAGTATTTGACGGATTCGGATAATTTTAGATGTACGCCTTCTATACTGTAATTCATCGCCTCAATTTCTTTGTTTCTCCAGAATCTCATGACGGAACACTTACCTAAGTTCAGCTCTAATTGCCACTCTTTACACCACTCGAGAATTGCGTGTAGGTCGTTAAAAAGTAATGCTTGATCAGCAGGACTGTTAATCTCTCTGTAAACTACCGTATCATCCGCGAATAACTTGATTTTACTTGTAATAACATTATCTAAGTCATTTAGGTATATAAGGAATAATAGGGGACCGATGACACTTCCCTGTGGAACGCCGGAGGACACGCTGACCGAATCTGATTTAAATCCATTTATGAGTACCATTTGTTCCCGATCATTGAGAAAGTCCCTGATCCACTCGATTATCTTTCGATTTATTCCACAGGCTTGTAATTTTTTCAATAACTTAATACGAGGGACTTTATCGAATGCCTTCTTGAAGTCAAGAAAAACCGCGTCTAGCTGGGTCTTTCGATCACCGGATCGTAGTATATCATGTGCAAACAGAGCGAGCTGTGTTTCACAAGATCTTGCCTTCCTAAAACCGTGCTGATATTTACTGAGCAACTCCTGGCTATCTAAGAAGTCCATCACAGAACTAACGATGATGTGCTCTAGAATCTTGCAAGATATTGAAGTTAGCGAAATCGGCCTGTAGTTTTCTCGGTCGTCTTTTTTCCCGCCTTTATGTAGCGGAGTTATAAACGCTAATTTCCATTCCTTAGGTATAACGCCATGACTAAGTGACTTACTGAAAACTGTTTCGAGATAAGGTGCTATTTCTAACGCTAATTCCTTTAATACTCTAGCTGGTATCTCTTCCGGTCCCAGGGATTTATTTGCATTTATGATTTTGAGCTGTTCTGCTATACCTTTCGCTGATATAAGTATATCGTTCATCTTCTCTTCGCTTGGTTCGGGTGGATCGACCTTCCTTTTCTCCACTTCGGTCGTAAATACGCTTTGAAAAAATGAGTTTAACAAGTTTCCTTTATCAATGCTATCGTAAACTACCTCTCCTTTGTCGTTTCTTAATGGTGCTACGGTTGGGCGTCGATCTTGAACTTCTCTAACATAAGACCAAAAGATTTTGGGATTTTCGTTTAGATTTTCACAGAGAATCTTTTTCTTAAAGTTCATTAATGCCTTGCGCATAATCTTTTTAGTCCAAGTCCGACAATTTCTGTACTTGTTTGAAATTGTATTTATTACCTCCTGTGACATATTATTTTTGGCGCATTTAAGTTTTGAGTGAAGCTTTCTTTGTCTCCTGAGAGCACATCTAACCTGCCGATTATACCACCTAGGTTCTCCATTATCGGTAATATATTTACTTGGTATGTACGTATTTATACCTGTTCTAATTACTGATAAGAAAGCTTTCCAAGTTTCCTCAACGTTCTTCGTGCTTGCTAATTTTCTGAAAGTTGCGTAATCTTTAATAAGTTTCTCTTTAAAGTCCGCAAAGTTAGCATTTTTAAATATGTACACTTTTCGCTTAGGCTTGCGATACTTTACCAATGCTATGTTCAAGATAACTCAGACTACTCGGTGATCGCTGATTCCTTCTTCAATAACTACTTCAGAAACACGTTCAGGGATATTAAGTGCTATTAAATCTAATATATTGTCCTCTCTCGTGGGTTCTCTGACTACCTGAATAAGGGAATGTTTATTGAAGATGTCTATTAGTGCTTCGCATGACTCACGATTTCTACCGGGTGGTGTGAAGCTGCAACTGCGCCAATTTATCGAGGGTAGATTAAAGTCTCCCCCTACTATAGTAAGACTTTTGCTATTTTTCATCTGTATTGAGTTGATTTGGGCCTCTAGCTCATAAATGTCTTCTGCGTCTGCACCTGGCGGCCTATAGCATGCACATACATGGATGTTTCCTAAACCTCCCCTGTTGATTGTACACCAAATGCTTTCTATTCTGTTTTCCGTAAACTCAATTGGCGAACTGATAAGCGTGTCCTTCACCGCTATAAAAACTCCACCTCCGTTCCTATTTACCCTATCTCGTCTGTGAATATTATATCTTAAGGGGAAAATTTCTCGGTCGTGTATATCCGAAGTTAGCCAGCTCTCTGTGCCTATCACTATATCTGCCTCAGTTTCCTCTAATAAATTCTGAAATTCTGCTGTCTTATTCCTGATACTACGGCAGTTTATATTTAAAATTGTTAATGAGCCGCTTTCGAGCCGCTTCTGAATTTTTTCTGTGTTATGGATGGTGCGACTTCTAAGAGAGGCGTTATCATTGCTATTGTTAGCGCAGAGTTTATTGAGTCCCAACGTCGACCTAGGTATTGACCTACTATCGCAGTTATTTGATGACCCCGAGATTGACCTACGCACTGGCCTACTCCCTAATCTAAAAAAGCTCTACAATGCTCGTAGATTCTACCACCTACCTTCTGGGCTGCCACGGCAGTATAGTGAACTCCCGATCGGTTCAGGGGCACCCTACACGATTCGAGAGCCGGCCCGAGTTCCACGAAATCTACTCCCATGTTCTCGCAAAACTTCCAGAGTCTCCGATTCAAGCCGATCACTCGGCTCCAAACCGTCGAACCCCGGTCGGTCCGCGGGACCATGCTGCATACGGTCAGGCGCATGTCGATACCCATGACCCGTCGGAGTCGGTGAACCTCAGAGCACAGATCCCCGAAGGAATCCAATATCTCCTCAGAACCCCGATCCTCAGCGTCATTGGTGCCTACATGCGCCACTATCCGCAGCTTGGAGCATCCCGTGCCACTTACCACCGCCCGAACCGCCTTCGTCACCTGTGGCACTGTTCCGCCTGGAATACACCAGGAGAACACCCGCTCATCTCCCTCCCGGCGGGCCCTTTCCCTCAACGGTGCCACTAAACGCCGGACGTTTGAGCTACCTATCACTAAGATTCCCCCCCTCCCAACCCGACCTCCCCTAGGTGCGGCATCCCTCGAATCGGGGGGAGCGGATGCGGCCACAGAATTCGTCGTACCGTCCTCCGATAGCGCTTCGAATCTGTTTTTGACGGGGATAGAGTCAGCTTCCGCCTTCCCGTCTCCCCTCCATGGCCGCCCTACTCTCCCGTGACCTTTGGTAGCCACCTTCCACCCGTCGGGCTCGGAAGATGAAGCCACCCTTTCCGGGTTAGTGTCGGCTACGGCTCTCTCTTCGACGACCCAGCCAGCCTTCGCTCTTGAGCTAGCTCGAGGGGGTACCACCTTGGTACGGCAAGGCGACTCGGAGGTCCCCGCATCTTCACCCCCCTTCGGAGCAGCATCCAACTCCCTAACCTTAGAGAGGAGCTCCGCCACAATCCTCTCAAGTTCTGTGATGCGTGCTTGGAGCAGCTCACATTCAACAGAGCTTTTGAAAAGAGCAACAGAAGACCTATGGGAAGCCATACCTAACTAAGTTAATTGAATTTACCTAATGTGCGTACTTGAGGACTAAAAAGGAAATAGAAGCGCTAGGATTGGAAGTTACTCTTTATATATTAAAAAAGTTACTCTTTATATATATGAAAAAAAAAGTTACTCTTTATATTAAAAAAAAAGCAAATCGGGTCGTTCTATGGTGCGAAAGTGGAATAGGTTACTTGGTCTGAGGCAAGATAAACGTTGACTTTTAGTAAACAAAGAAGGGAAAGAATTCGGCGATAAGAGTCCTAAGCTCGGCTAGCCACGCAGTAGGGGTCTTACTTGACGGGAGACAAACAACTTATGGTTTTTCAACGTGCACGCTATGAGTCAAGGTCAACTAGGCTAAAAGGAAGTGAAAGGAGAGTGCTGAAACTGCACAAATAGTAGACCTTTGCTTTGAATTAACACTAAAATTTACATCTACGAGAAGAAGATGATATTAGATACTAAGATTAATCACAATAACTTTTTCTAAAAGTAGGCGTTAGTAATGGTTAATAACATATACACTAACAAACGTGGTATTACACAGTATATAGTAAAGACGGTTTATAAAATTAAGAAGGAAATGAAACAAGTAAAAAAATATATATATATATATTTTTATATCACGAAAGGTAGTAAACAGGAATATACTAGATATACGGCGAAGGTTGTAAATAAATAAATAAATAATAATAATAATAAATTTGCCTTCAATAAGCTTAGTTATTTAAGAATTTACTTTCGATATGAAAGTATCGATTTCAATTTGGCAATGAGAGATATAATAAGGAAGTAGACTAAGAATAAAGTAAAATACGTTAAAAATAAACTAAATAGGGAGCACTTAGAGCTAAGGAGGCTGCACTATTGGGAAATTCACTGCTAAGGATGCAAACTTAAATGATAAAGGTAGACTATGGAAATTTACGTAAAGTTTGTAATTAAAATGAAGTAATAATAACCTAAGAACACAATAATATTAGAATAATACAATAACTATAAATAACTAAGGGTACTTATCGCTACAGCTACTCTTAAAAACTCAAAACTAGTGATAGCTGAGCCAATCAGAAAATGACCAGGAGTAAGAACAGCGGAGTCATTGGGATCATTTGAGAGAGGAATCAAGGGCCTTGAATTGAGACAAGCTTCAATCTGAGTTGTTAACGTGGTCAACTCCTCGAAGGTTAAACATGCATTTCCCATGACTCGCCGTAGATGGTATTTAAAGGATTTCACTCCAGCTTCCCATATGCCACCGAAATGTGGTGCTCGGGGTGGAATGAAATGCCATGTAATGCCCTCTTGTTGAGCATATGTGTTCACCCTTAATTGGTGGTCTTCTGCTTGGAAAAGTGCCTTTAATTCTCGAAGTTCTCTTTCGGCTCCAACAAAATTCGTTCCATTGTTGCTGTAAACATTATTGCATCGACCTCGACGTGACACAAACCCTTTCAAGGCTGCCAAAAATGCTTGTGTGGACATGTCACTGACGACTTCGAGATGAATGGCTCTAGTGGACAAACATACAAATATGGGGATATAGCATTTACTCTTCACTTTACTTCTGCGAGTTCCAAATTTCACATACAAGGGTCCAGCGTAGTCAATTCCACAATTAAGAAATGGTCTAGCGGGTTTCACCCTTGGGCTGGGCAATTGACCCATGAGTTGACGAGTTGATTCATCAGGATAAATTGTCGTGGCCAAGCTGGTCACAGTCTTACATTGTTCTGTCATGTCGTGTGATGCCGGAAGAATGCATGCGGTAGGCCATGAAATTGATAGTTCCAGGAGCCATGCTGGTCCGTTCCACCATAATGAGTTGTGAATTAAATCATTTGGATTGATTCCTCTTGATATTAGATCAGCTGGGTTGTCCTGAGATGTGACGTGTTTCCACTCAGCTGTTGAAGTGATATCTTGAATTTCTGAGATTCTGTTCGCTATGAACGTCTTCCATCTTGTTGGTGCTGCGGAAAGCCATGCCAAAACTATCGTCGAGTCCATCCACAGTGAGCTGTGACTGATCTTCATGGTGAAAACCTTAGATCTCACTAAACAATCGTGCAAGTAAAAGTGCGCCGCATAATTCTAGGCGAGGAAGAGAAATCTTCTTTAATGGGGCAACTCTTGATTTTGAGCATAAGAGCTTGACAATGGTCTCTCCATTCTGATTGGTTGATCGTACGTAAATGCAAGCTCCATACGCACGTTCAGATGCATCCGAAAACCCATGGATTTGGATGTCAACTGGTGTGCCTTTCACCAGAACTAACCTGTCAATCCGAATGTTGTCTACTACTGGAATCTGGTCATACAAAGGTTGCCAGCACTCCAGTAATTCTGGTGTTAAATCATCGTCCCAGTTGAAGTTTTCTTGCCATAACTGCTGGAGAAACATTTTACATCGAATGACAATAGGGCTGATTAACCCTAAAGGGTCAAAAATAGATGCTATGGTGGAGAGAACCCTTCTCTTGGTAAAGGTGTTCTTTCTCGAGTTCCACAATGTAGTCTTGAGTCCATTTGCAATCTGAAATTGATCTGCGGCAGGGTGCCACAACAGACCCAGTGTTTTAATATGATCATTGTCCAGCTGCAATGGAAGTTGCATTTCTCTGAGCTTCTCAGGGATACATTCAAGTAGGGCTGGGTGGTTGGAACACCACTTGCGTAATAGAAATCCGCCCTCTTGCAAAAGTTGCATAAGCTCTTTCTGCACAAATAGAGCTTTCTCAATGGTTTGTGTGCCAGACATACAATCATCCACGTAGAAGTCACGTAATAAGACTTCTGCAGCCTTGGGGAAAGACTTGGCTTCTTCAACAGCGAGTTGTTGAAGGCATCTGGTTGCCAGAAAGGGTGCGCTGGCGGTTCCGTAAGTTACGGTATTCAGCTGGTACACTCTAATGGGAGTGGTAGGCTCCTTTCTCCACAAAATTCTCTGAAGATTGCAGTCCTGAAGATGTACATTAATTTGCCGATACATTTTTGCAATGTCGGCTGTAAAGCACACCTGGTGTGTGCGAAATCGTAAGATGATTGAACACAAATCTGGTTGGATTGTAGGTCCAACCATCAGCAAATCATTTAAAGATGTTCCATTAATTGACCCTGCTGAGGCGTCAAAAATCACTCTAATTTTCGTCGTGCTGCTAGACTCTTTAAAGATCGGATGATGCGGTATATGATAACTGACTGTAGCAGGGTTGGTTGAGGCGTCAATCGGCTGCATATAGCCCAGAGCTTCATACTCGTCCATAAAATTTGTGTACTCTTTTCGCAATTGGGGCTGCCTCTCAAATCTTCTCTCCAGTTGATGAAATCTTGTTGTTGCCATGTGGTAGGTATCGCCAAGCTGTGTGGGATCCTGACGCAAAGGAAGACGTACTACAAATCGTCCTGAAGAGTCTCTTGTGGTGAATCGTTTGAAATGCTCTTCACATTCGTTCTCTTCTTGGGTCCGAGGTGTTTGGTTGATTTCCTCAACTTCCCAGAACCTTTGAAGTAGTTGTTGTAAACTGTCATCACTTCTGAGAAGAAACGACCTGGTTAGCTCTGGCTGGGATGATCTTGTAGGAGTTCCTAAAACTTGGTACCGTCCTGATACTGTCCACCCTAGATCAGTGTCCTGAAAGACTGGATGATCGTTGCTTCTAACCCGTTTTCCTGGTCGAAGAATATGAAAAAATATCTTGGATCCAAGCAACAAGTCAATTTTCCCAGGTTTGTTGAATGTCGGATCTGCGAGCTGGATATCCTGTGGAATGCTCCAATCTTGATAGTTGACATGTGTTGCAGGTAGATCTCCAGATATCCTTGGTAAGACAGAGCAATTAACATGACACTTATAATCATGAATATTGGAATGTACCTCTGCGAAGATGCTGTGTTTGGTTTCGGAGGTGACTTTGCCAATACCTTGGATTGACGTTCTATTGCATTCCCTTTTCAATTTCAATCATTGTACACATGCTTCTGTGATAAAATGTGATTGGGAGCATGAGTCCAACAAAGCTCTACAAGTTTGTAATTTACCACTACCGTCTCGTATCTTAACTAAAGCAGTAGAAAGCAGTATCTGTTTCTGCGATCCAAACTTTAACGAACAATAAGTGACCATGTCTGAATGGGGTTGCTCATTATTGTTGCTAGATGATGCCATTGGACCATCGCTACTTGCAGGTTTTTGTTCATGCTGCTGGATTTGGTTGCTAGATTTGTCTAAATGTAAGAGGCTGTGGTGCTTCTTATCACAGATGCGGCAATTACGAGAACGACACTGTCTTATGTAATGATTCTGAAGACAGTTGTAGCATAAATTGTTAGCCTTAACAAACTGTATACGCTGTGGTACACTCGCTTGAGCAAAGGCGCTGCATTTATACAAAGTGTGTGGCTCTTTGCAAAACATGCATTGATTCTTTGTTGTAACATATGACTGCCGTGGTTGGCGAGTATGTTTAACATTGCTTTCCTGAGGTTTGTGGCTAATAACATTAACCTTGCTTTGACTAGGTAACATAGCTTCCATAACCTTGCACCTTGTTTCTAGGAATTCATGTAAATCGTCCAATGTCAAAAGTTGTTCTGAAGCTGATGACTGAAGTTCCCATTCTTTCCTAGTAACACAATCTATTCTTTCAAGAATCAACTGAGAAATTAACAATTCCTGCACTGGCACCTTAATATCTAATGCCTAAATTGCATTCATGTTGCTTAGCGTTTGATTTAAGAGTGCTCTAAGATCAACAGCAGATTGCTTATTCACTGTTGGTAAAGTCAATAAATGTCTGACATGTGCAGTTGCAATTAGTCGAGGATTATTGTAACGATGGCAAATCAGATCCCATGCTACATCAAAATTTTTACTAACAACAGGTAAATTTTCTATCAATTTATGTGCTTCTGCAGTCAATGAACTTAGCAAATAATGAAAACGTTGAATGTCATCTAGGGCTTCATTGTTGACAATTAGGCTAGTAAACATATCGTAAAAATGACTAAATTGAGTCAGGTCTCCTGCAAAAGTAGGTAGGTTAATAGTTGGGAGCCGTATTTCCTTCCTACCTTCCGGTAAAGAATGATTCGACAACAAATTTTCTCATTTATCTGACCCTTGATTAGTGGGAGATTTGTTGTCTGTTCCTTCTTCTATCAGAATTAACATCTTTGTTTTAAGCTCAAAATATAGCGCTTCAAAATTTTCCCTATCTTCAGCATGCGTTTCAAGATCATCAATAAATTCTAATTCTCCCTGAGCAAAGTTAAATTCCTGTTGAATATCAGGTAATGCTTGTAGATGTGTTCTTATTGCAGTGAGGTCTGAGCCTCTCTCAAATTTTCCCAAAAAAGTGGAAATGCGGGTCAATTGGCCTTTAGCAACGGCCCTTTGGTTAATGATTCTTTTCTTACTTTCCTTTTCCATATTGAAAATAAGAAGACAAAGAAAATGACAAATAAAGAACCAGACTTAGTGTGCTTAGCTTACTCACGCAGTAACCGATGTAGGCCGGCCGCTATCACGGGACATCTCCAGTTAGCTCGTTCGTGGAGGGGGTAGAGCGCCAAGGGATCCACCACTGCCTCACCACGCTGCGACGCCGCGTTGACGAAATCTCCTTCTTGCCGTAACCGATGCAGGCCGGCCACTATCACGGGACCTCTCCAGTTAGCTCGTTCGTAGAGGGGGAAGAATGCCAAGGGATCCACCGCCACCTCACCACGCCGCGATGCCGCGTTGACGAAATCTCCGATGGTTACTGCGTAGTCAGTCCGCTCGTAACTAGCTCCCACCCGTCGTAGTTTGTTAGAGACACAGATCCGGCCCGAAGGACCAAAATGTTCCGATCGCTCAATTAAAAAACTAGTGGACTGTATAAATCGTATTTTATTTTACCGAGGGTGGTACAATCACCGAATCCGTGTTCTAATTACAAACACCCGAGCCGGGCAGGCACGTCCAGCGTCACCGTTTTCATGTCTCTACTCCCGAGTAGGCAGACGCGTCCTCTCCTCACCGTGTTCAGGTCTCCACTGGCCCACCGTCCAAAGGCAACGTTGTCACACTTCACCATTCAACCACACGGCGCCCGCCTGGACGCCGCCACCCGTCAACAAAACAAAGGCAAACATACAATGTCCCAACATGCTTCAACCACACGGCGTCCGCCAGGATGCCGCCACCCGTCAAAAAAACAAACAAAACCAAAACATACAATGTCCCAACAACCACCCTCTCGTAATAACATGGTATCATGGGAAAATAGGACATGCATTTCGCATCAGTTTTCCAGAACCAATTATTCGCAAAATTCAAAAACGTAGTGTATAGTGGAACTTCCATAAGTTGAACTTCCACAGAAACAAAAAAATATTCGAGTTACAGAAACTTCGACTTACAGAAATGTTTTTCTCTTATTTTCAGCTGTTCCGTCCTTCGGAAGGGACGTTAAGCCGTTGGCCCCCCTGGTGTTCTTCGCAAGAGCAGGCAAATGCCGGCACCGGGTTTCCCTCCTCCCTTCTGCGTGTGTGTCCGGTGTGGAAGGCAATGGGAAACCACCACACCGCGTATGTATATTCCCTAGTCAAAAACCATTTAATTAATTAATTGGTAGGACCTGTCGTAAGACAGAACACGAATGAATGAATATAGCCAGGGATCTGCCTTGAGGCAGAACACCTTATGATGATGATGATATATATATATATACAGGGTGTCCGGTGACTTTATGTCATAACTTCGGGATCTTATTCCTTAAGTGATTTTGAGTAAAAAATGCCATATGAACATGGGTCCGATTCTCATTTGTTACAGAGCTACGGGCAATTAAAATTATCTCGTCCTTTGATTTGTACAGCTTAATGGCTGAAAAATGCATTGTTTAAATAATTATTCGTATGCATTGTTAATTGTTGAAAAATGCATTATTTAAATAATCATCCATTTACATTGATACTTAATCCATTGTTACAACAATGAGAAGCATGACGCTTGCACAACAGACGTGGACGTACAGTCGAACTCATTTATAACGAGCACGGTTATAACGAGATCTCGGCTATTGCGAGCAAACAGAGAAGAGTTGGTTGGAAATGATGTATTTAATGAGCAACATTTTACGGTTAAATCGATCACGGTAGTGGAGAGCTTCACGGGTATAACGAGCAAATCTACAGGCCATTTTAACGAGCAGTGGCTGAACTGCTATACGAGGGACTGAGTTCTATTATTACTTTGCCCATTTTTTAAAATCTCCCGTCTTATCTCTTCCCACATCCCTGCCGATAGCAATTTATAACCCTTTTAACGGTATTTACAGTCGACATTCATAATGTGTTTGGTTTTATTTCCGTTCTCAGAATCACTTTCAGCGCGGTACGCTACCCACAAAGAGCATAGTCCTTGTTCCAGTGGGGTAGAAGAAATCCCCGAAGACCGCGCGTGGCGGGGGTGCTGAAGGCCTACGGGGGCTCTCAGGTACCTGTGAAAAGATTAGTGATCTACAATGTTTGCCCGTGGCGGGGGGAAAGATAATTCCGCGACACAGATGCCTCCTTTGAATAGAGCATTCTCTACGCTGGTTGTGCACGTCCCCATTATTTTTGCGTTCTTTTCCCAAACTCTTAATCCTCTTTTTTGTCTCTTCCATAATGTTCTCTAATTCTCAGAAGACCTAGGGAGGGAAATTACCTGGCAAACTAACCAATGAAAATTTTCTGTATCACTATGAAACATTCAACTTTCGAACTCAGTGGAAATGAAGAATTCAGTGCTACTTCAAATCTTTGTGAGTGAACATGTCTTTTTAAAACTTGGGAGAAACACTTGGAATTATTAAAAACAATTTTGCTTCGGTGTTTTAGGTTTTGTTGTGGTGTGTTAAATCCAGTTATTTTTTTACCCAAAAATGGCAGCGGAGAAAAGAAATATTTTGACAATCAGAGAGAAAGTGAACATTATTAGTGATTTAGAGAATGGAATAAGCAATGCGTCCATTTGCAAAAAATTAAAACTGAACTCATCAACTGTGTCAACCATTTGGAAAAATCGGGAAAGCATTACTAGTGCTTTCGAAAAAGGCGTCATTGCGAAAAAGTTGCTGAAGTGTGACAAAAGTGATCTTGATAAGGCTCTTTTGAGTTGGTTTACAATGAAAATAAATTTCAACATTCCTATTAGTGGCCCTCTACTGAAACTACAAGCTGAAAAATTGGCTCACCAACTTGGATATGCAGATTTTGTTTGCAATAACGGGTGTCTTGACAGATTCAAAAAAGAAATAATATTGTTTATGGTAACATAAGTGGCGAATCTGGTAATATAAACGAAGAAGTGAGTAATGGCTGGATAGAAAATGTGTGGCCAGATCTAAGGAAAGGTTTCTGTGAAAGTGACGTTTTTAATGCTGATGAAGCCGGTGTGTTTTATAAGTTGCCCCCCTACATGACCCACAAGTTTAAAGGTGAGAAGTGCGCAGGTGGAAAATTATCCAAATATCGACTGACTGTTCTGATTTGTTCAAATATGATTGGAAATGAAAAAAGAAAACTCTTAGTAATAAGCAAATCCAAGAATCCAAGATGTTTTAAAAACATTAAAAATCTTCCAGTAACATACCGAGCCAACAAAAAAGCCTGGATGACATCATACATTTTTGAAGAAGAAGTGCGTAACTGGGACAAAGAACTTGGAAAAAAAGATGGAAAATTTTGCTGATTATAGACAATTGCACATCACATCCCATTCTTCTCAACCTAACCAACATCAAACTGGTATTTTTACCACTAAACTCAACTCAACCAATGGATCAAGGTGTTATTAGAAGCTTTAAATTACATTTTAGAAAACTTTTAATATTAGAAACTACAGAATCTATTGAAAAAAGGAAAAGAAACAAATTTCTGTTCTTGATGCCATCCGATTCATGAGCGAGGCATGGGATAAGGTCACATCACAGACCATCAATAACTGTTTTAAAAAGGCAGGACTGAAGCCCACCAAAGTTGAGGAAGACACTGAAGAAAATGATGACAATATTCCGTTATCAATGTGGTTGAAGAAACACAACGTTGATATTGTGTTGGCATGTGTGGACGATTACGAGACCGTGGACAACAACCTCGTGACTGCCGAAACGCCAACAGATGAGGACATTCTCGAAGCTGTTAAGGAAAACGAGGCTTTCGAAGACGACAGCGAGGAAGAAGACGGTGGTGAGTGTCCAGTTAATGTAGTGTCGAGCGCAGAGGCACAAACTGCTTTAAAAACACTTTCTTTGTTTTATGAAACCAATGACATCGATCCCGAGTTTCGATTTTATCTTAGTAAAATGAAAGACATAGCTCATAAATTTCAACTTAAAAGAAATTTGAAACAAACGACATTGGAAGACTTCTTTAAAAAAAATAAAAAAAATGTATTATGACTTTTTAATGATGAAATTATTTTTCTGGTGAAATAATTACATAGTGCATAAATATATCGAATAAATATTGTTAATCGTTTATTCGTAAACTATGGTTATTCATTGTTGTCATTATCCCTTTTCCATCTATGTGCTTGTGCGTGATAAATGTACTTCGTAAAAGTATAAGTAATACATATTATGTATTTACACGAACGGATATAATGAGTAACGGTAATAACGAGCAATATTCTTCGGTCCCTTGAATCTCGCTATAACCGAGTTTCACTGTAATTTGCAAGCTCGCAGGCAGCATGTCAGTAGAACGTAAGCTAGCGTTCAGTGTAGTGCGCTGTGACACGTGTGGTATCATTAGCTTTTAATAATGCCGTTTACATTTTCAAATTAAGAGTATGCGGATATGTACTTTGTGTACAGGTTTTGCGATGGAAACTCCGTTGCTGCCGTTTATGAATATTGACGACAATTTCCACAAAGAAGAACACCAGATCGACGTACTTTTATTCAAGTTCACCGACATTTATGAGAAAATGGCTCATTTCCGTGTCTTTGAGAGATGAACTGCCAGTACAAGTTAATGTGGATGAGGAGGAAAACATTATTCTAATGGTTCAGCGAAGTCCATGTCTTAGTACACAAGGAATGTCCACCCACCTCAACGTTCCACAAATGAGTCTGGCAGACATTACACGATGAGGGACTTTATCCATAACATATCCAGCAAGTTCGGGATCTTCAACCCGGGGATATGGCTAGTCGGTTGAAATTCTCCCGTTGGTTAAATGCACACCCCCGCCTGAACCGTTACATCTTGTTCACGGACGAGGCACTGTTTACTCGTGATGGAATAAACAACACGAGAAACTACCATTTATGGGCTCGCGACAATGCTCACTGAACAGTTGAAAGCTACCTCCAACTCCGTTTTTCTGTGAACGAGTGGTGTGGTGTCATTGGGAACCAGCTGGTTGGACCGTACTTCTTCCCGCCACATCTGACAGGTGCCATTTATGCTGATGTTTTGGAAAATGAAATGCCAGGTCTCTCAGAAGACATTTCTCTGCAAACACGACCTCAGATGTTCTACCAGCATGACAGGGAACCCCCCCATTTTAGTAGGAACGGTGCGCTGTATCTTAACAAGAAGTTCCCTAACCGATGGGTCGGTCGTGGCGGTTCTCAGGATTGGCCACCAAGGTTTCCGGATCTCACTCCGTTGGATTTCCATGTGTGGGAGCAAATGAAAAACATTGTGTATGAAGCCAAAGTGAGCACGAAGGAAGAACTTATTCAGCTAATTTTTGATGCTGTGAGGCGCGTTAATAACACTGCAGCTCTTCGTGCTGTTCCACGTTCTCTACTCAAATGGGCCAGATTGTGCATCCAAGCTGAAGACGGCCATTTTGAACAATTGTCGTAGCAATGGATTAAGTATCAATGTAAACGAATGATTATTTAAATAGTTCATTTTTCAACAATTAACAATGCATACGAATAATTATTTAAACAATGCATTTTTCAGCCATTAAGTTGTACAAATCAAAGTACGAGATAATTTCAATTGCCCGTAGCTCTGTAACAAATGAAAATCAGACCCATGTTCATAAGACATTTTTTACTCAAAATCACTTAAGGAATAAGATCCCGAAGTTATGACATAAAGTCACTGGACACCCTGTATGTATGTATGTATATATATATATATATATATATGCATCAATCAACATATCACGTACTTTTAATGACTAAATACTTCAAAACGGTATATCAGAAATTATTCCAGGGAAATATTCAATTTCTATTAAGCGATTTATTTTCTAATCAGTTTTAATCAACCAAACAATCAAAAATAATTATTAACATACCTCACTTGAGTTCAGTAGTTTTAATATTTACTTCTATGTTCTTTTCTTCGCTATAGATAATCCATCTGCCATGCACGCATAAGGAATTAAATGTATTTTGTAATTAAAGCTGATATTATTTAGTTCAGTAACCAATAAGACTATTTACGTTGACAACAATTAGGTAGCTATGCATGAATTTTTCAAATCTGACAGGTATGCATAAATTAAGTGTTAAGTTAAAATTGAAATAATAATTAATGAAACCAACTTTAAAAAGCAATAAATATAAAATTCGCATAATTGTGTTCCTATTAGTTACCATGTGATAAAATGTATGCTAAATTTTGATTTTGGTGCGGCATATAAATTGATACATTTTATCATTTGTTAAAATTAAATAGCGATTAAAATTAAACAGATTTAACTTATTTATTTATTGCATTTTTTCAAGGGAAATAAGGTTAAACTTCCTCAAGATATAATTGACTTTTCGGCAGCCAATCAGATTCTTCAGTTTGCATTACTAACAAAATTAGCTTACGTGTTTGTGTGTGCATGTTTTGTGCGTGTCTCTTCGACGGCCCCCAGCAGCCTGCCAACTTCATCCTCAACTTGGTAAGTGTCCGCTGGGCTTCCTTCAACACCTTGTTGCCACCTTCATCACTACCTTTCCTTTTCCTTAAGTTTATATATATGTATATATATATATATATATACAGTAAAACCCCGATTTAATGTTCCCGCATTTAGTGAAATCCCGGATTTAGTGAAGATTTTTTCAGGTCCCGACAATAGCTCCATATAAACAACGTATTATTTTCCCGCATTTAGTGAAACCCGATTTAGTGAAAAACCCGCATTTAGTGAAAATATATTATGTACTCGTACTTCAATTTTTATTTGATGCTTCCCGCATTTAGTAAACTTTTTTATGTGCAAAAAGAAATCACAAAAGAAACATATTCTAACGTAAAAATTACGATATACGCACAAAACATTGTGAATGGCTCATCACGCGCAAGCGGCTACATTGTCTGCTAAGACGGTAGCAGCCGCAAGGAAACCGTAAATCCTACAATATAATGAATCCTGCTCGTATGTTCATTTCTGGTATCACGCTCAGTTACCTGTTGTCATAGTGTGCTATATACTCGACGTCGTTTACGAGAAAATACCCTTTGAAAATCACGATCCGAGTGTCATCGAAATAAGAACGTTAAAAGTCCTTTCCTAATTTTCTTGGACTGTTGGTCTAGGGGAAACGAGTTGGATTTCAAATATTTTTGCCGGGGTTCGATTCCCGAAGGAACCAATATTTTTTTTCCGGTTTTTTAAATTTGTTCGCAATTTCCAGCATATCATCGATAAAACATGCAAACCATTTAAAAAAATGTATTCAATGCATTATAACCACTATTTTCTTCATCGTAATTCTTCACCGTAATTCTTAACGAACATAATTTTACGGATCACCCATTCGCTTTACCATTTCGTCATGTATTGATCATGATTTAAAGTTCTTATTTTGATGACTCTCGGATCGCAATTTTCAAAGGGCATTTTCTCGTAAACGACGTCGAGTATATAGCACACTATGACAACAGGTAACTGAGCGTGATACCAGAAATAAGGAACATACGAGCGGGATTCATTACATTGTAGGATTTACGTTTTCCTTGCGGCCGCTACCGTCTTAGCAGACAATGTAGCCGCTTGCGCGTGATGAGCCATTCACAATGTTTTGAGCGTATATCGTAATTTTTACGTACAATATGCTTCTTTTCTGATTTCTTTTTGCTCATGAAAAAGTTTTAACGTTCTTATCTCGATGACTCTCGGATCGCGATTTTCAAAGGACATTTTCTCGTAAACGACGTCGAGTTGGCACCTAGGTAGAAATTGGATTCCATTATTTTGCATATACTTTCATTCTGCAAAGTCTCAATCCGATACCTTGGGGGCTTCCCTTGTGAGGCATGTCAGCTGATTACTCCTATCCCGATGATGTAATGCCTGTCCCCTCTCCGTCTACCTTATCTAGCAGTTCAACTCTTCGTTGTGGTGCCTGCCTGTTCGGTGATCACTGTGTAAACCTGAAGCAACTGTGAAAAATATTCTTTCTACTATTTTTATTTTTATTCCTTAATAATGGCTACTAGTAAAAGGAAGAAGCTGACAATTACGGAAAAAGTGAAAATCATTCAATAAGTGGAAAAGAACCCAAGCATGCCTGCGATAGAAATTGCACGCAAATTTAATCTTGCACCGTCTTCATTGTTTTGTATAATGAAGAATAAACAATTAATACTTGACGAAGAAGTGAAATGTGGGGGTAAAGCCATCAAAAGAAAAAATATCAAATCATCACCATATGATGAAATGGAGAAGATATTGATAGAGTGGTTTGTGGGAATGCGCTTCGCCAACCTCCCAATCAATGGTGTACTGTTGAAGGAGAAAGCAATTAGGGTAGCAACTAGGCTTAGAATAGAAAACTTTAAGGGTTCCAATGGATGGCTGGACAGATTTAAGAAGCGCCATGGACTTGAATATAAAAGTGTTTGTGGCGAAAGTGCTAGTGTTGATGAATGAGCTGTTGACTACTGGAAGAGTGTAACATTGGTGAGGTATTTAGAAGGCTATAAGCCGAATGATATTTTTAATGCAGATGAAACGCATTTTTTTCAACCTTCTTACATCACAAACTCTTGCTACTAGAGGAGACAAGTGCCATGGTGGAAAGAGAAGTAAATATAGGATAACTGCACTTTTATGTGCAAATTCAGATGGCAGTGAAAAGTTGACGCCTCTAATAATAGGTAAATTTGCCAAGCCAAGGTGTTTTAAAAATGTACAGGCATTGCCACGTAAATATGCCAGTAATAAAAATGCATGGATGACAACGGATATATTTAAAACATTTTTGAAATCATTAGATGCAAAGATGGGTGGTGCAAATAGAAAAATTCTTCTATTTATTGATAAATGTCCGGCCCACCCTCCAGATACTGATTTTCTTCGCAATATTAAAGTGGTGTTTTTTCCAGCTAATTGTACTAGCCATCTGCAGCCACTTGACTTGGGCATTATTCACTCCATGAAAGCAAAGTACAGGAAGGCTTTGGTGCAGAAAGCAGTATCCTACATTGAGATGAATAAACATATGATACTGAGCGTCCTTCAGGGTTTGCATATGGTAACAGCTGCATGGAATTCAGTTACACCTCAAACAATATCAAACTGTTTTCATAAGGCCTCGTTCAATTGCAACAATGCTATGGAAATTGATGTAGATATCGATGTGATTGACCACGAAAATTGGTTGAAAATTGCACCTGACATGGACACAAATTTTGAAGAGTTTGTCCGGTGTGATGATCTTGAGAGTACGTCTGGTCCTCCACAAGACGTGGAAGAAATCTGTAATACCAAAGAGGCAGAGGAAGAAGAGGCAGTAGTAGAAGAAGAGGCAGTAGTAGAAGAAGAGGCAGTAGTAGAAGAAGAGCAGTACAAGAAGAAGAATCAGTTCCCACACTTGGTAAAGCAGTTCAGGCACTTGAAGTGGTGCGAAGATATTTAACTTCTTTTGATGTGAACAGCACTACTATATCAAAAGTAAATTCTTTGGAGCGAGAAGTTCTGAATGTTCAGAGCACCTGCCAGAAGAATCAAACAAGTTTGCTGGAATATTTTAATAAATAATTTTCTTGTAGCTATGTATGCTTGGTTTTTGAATAATTTTGATAGTTTTTGTGAAATTCCAAATATATTTTAATATTTTCTATTTAATGTTGTATGATGAAGCTTTTTAAAGGAGGGATGAAAAATTGTTTCAAGATGTCAATTTTGAAAATACTTTGAAAATTTTGAAATTATTTTTTGTAATCATATGAATGATTCATTACAGAAATTTTCATATTCAATAGCAATAAGGCTTGTTTGTCACTGGAATTTGTTTATAAATGTTTATTTAAAAAGTATTAATATAATTATTGTGCATACAAAATTGAAAAATGGATTTTTATTATAGAGACCATTTTCAGTGGCCTTATTCTGGTATTGTATAATGGAAGTAATACACAAGCAAAAAAGATAAATTTAACTCATTTTAATTGAAAACCTCCATTTAATGAAAACCTCGATTTAGTGAAATATATTCTAATCCCCCAGCGATTCGTTAAATAGGGGTTATACTGTATATGATGCTTGGAATGCATTTCTGCACAGGTGGCTCCTGGTGAAGTGTGGTGACATTCACCTTTCAACCACAACATGAAAGACATGCTGGTTTACCTCATGTCTGTTTATACCTCTTTTTTAAACACTTGCTAATTGTTGGGGAAATACAAAGAACCCCTTGGTGAGTTGTAAAGCAATGAGCAAGCCAGAGTGACCAGATGCAGGGATTGGCAACTGAATGGGGCAAGGCCCTCCTAGTATAACCACATTTCCTTGATTCTAAGACATATTTTTTTCACTTTTTAATGTCTCCAAAATTGAGGTGCGTCTTAGATTCTATGGTGTCTTAGAACTGATGTCAAAAGAATCTATTCCATGACTAATGGGCAAGGAACAAATATACTGCATGGTGAAGGGCGACATTTTCATCCTCAACTTTACTGTTCAATAAACTGGTATGATTCAAATTTGTTTGGTCTGCAATCAAACCTCAAATTGATAATACTGTACAAAATAAGATAGAAATGCAAAACGTGAGAGAATATAGTGGAGGGAATAGGTAGTTGTAAAGATGAATAGCAGTTAAATTGAATGTGGTATTGTTGATTAATAAAATAATTAAAACATTATTTGTTTAAATGTAGGCATTTATTGTATTATTATTTTTTATTCATAAAGCTATTAGTAAATCAAGGGTGCATCTTAGAATCGAGGAAATACAGTAATTAAAATGTTATAGAGCAAATCTTTTTCAAGCTTGACAGATACAGTAGACTCCCAATTATCAGGGGGTGGATTAACAGCGTTGTGGATTAACCAGGATCCCTAAAAAAACCTCGTGCTTTTTCAGGAATTGAAGTTTCTAATTTACCCATTCATTACTACAACAATAAATCAGCTTGGTTGGTCCGAGAAATTTTTAGACTGGTTTACAAAAAAATTCATTCCATCAGTGCATCAGCATCTGAAATCCTTGAATCTGCCACAAAAAGTTGTTCTACTTTTGGACAATGCCCCTAGTCACCAAAGTGAAGAAATTTTAAAATAAGACGATGGGAACATTTTTGTAAGATATTTGCCACCAAATGTGACAGCGTTGACCCAACCTATGGACCAAGGAGTGATTCAAAACGATTTATAAAAGAAATTTGTTGCATAAATTAATTATGGAAGGTTGAGATTTATTGATATTTTGGAAAAAAATAAGTGTTGGATGCGATTTATGAAATTCCGACAGCGTGGATACTGATCAAAGGCATAACATTAAAAAAATAATTTCAAAAAATATTACCGAGAAATGACGAAGAACTTTTGGTGATGATAATAATACTGACGGAGCATCTGAAGTGTTAAATGATTTACAACAGAAAAGTGGTTTTGAAATGTTCGATGAAGAAGTTTTTGAGTGGTTTAATTCAGACCAAAATTTGACCGGTCATGAAATGTTGAGTGACGATGAAATAGCATGACGGGTTTAACATAAATGAAGAAGAATCAAGCCCAACCCCAAATGAAGACCCAGAAGAGGATTTGCTGATGACAAACAAAATCAGTCACAGTGCCACTTTGTCTCATGTGGAGACTACTTGACTATGCGGAGCAAGACGATGATGTCGCTCTTGCCGTTAAGATGATGCTGCGTAATTTATGCACTGCCATTTGTAGGAAGGCCAACCAAGGGAAAAAGCAAACTTCTTTGTTTTCCATTTTCAAAAAATGTTTGTTTTAAACTATGTACCTCTATAAATACATAGGTATGTATGTATTAACATGTTTGTGATTATATTTACATTTGTCATATTTTTGAGTTTTTTTTTTCATTTTGCGAATTATCTGGAGTTTCAATTACCCGGAGAACTTCATTTCCCAACCTTCCTGGACAATCAGGAGTCTACTGTATCTTTTCAAATGCAAGATTAAGGCTACTATTTAAACTCAATAGCAACAAAGTTTTAGCAATATTTTTAGTAGCTTCACAAACTTGCTGAATATAATAATTTAGAGAGATGGCAAAGCACAAAATTTAAAAAAACAACAGTTACACACAAACTTAGCAGTTAAAAAGTTAACTTTAATATCCTGGCTGCCTCAATGGTACACCTTTGAAATGTTTTTATATTTTAAGACCATATAAAAGTGATGATAATGTCTGTTAAGTTCCTGCCATAACATCTCAATGTTATAGTTGCTTTATAAGCAACATATCAATCTTCATATCGTTCAAATGTTTCCAACACTTAGTGGATACTTGTATGTATGGAAAAGGTGCTGAAGTAAGATTACTATAATTGAGTGAATAAAAGTCACGGCATTTTTAGTAATGAAACAAGCAATAAAAACATTGTTCTGGCCAACATACATGTTTTTGAGGTGCTACAGAGCTAAGACAAAAATATTGAGAAATTAAAATTATTAATATTTAAATCACTTTGGTGACATAGGAGCTATTTATTCTTAAGATTTAGTTAAGTTACAGCCAATAATAGTATACTTCAAATACAAACAATGCGTAATTCGATTAATTATCTTCATTCTCTCCAAACAGTCATCCTTATGCTTTATGGGTGACATGTCTAATTCGATTTTTCCCCCCTTTCTTTATTTTAGAACAAGTTAGTTCACCAACCTGAGTTCCATTTCTTCTTCTTCGGTTTCGATGTTTTATGGGTATTGCTTAATTCTAAATTAGTTCTAGGATCTTTAATGTTATTTGTTTTATCAGTTATTTCGGTGGTAACATCCTTAGCATTTTCACTTCTTAGGATAGTGTCTTCTATGCCACTTTCAATGCTTACTGGCTGCTTTCTCTTCTTGCTTTTTCTATTATTGTGGCCAAGCGTTTTTGCATTAACACAACTTTCTTGATGTAAATTCATGTCCGTTTGTAACTTCTCCTGTTCGTTAACTCTGGCTAGTTTGCCGACTAATTTATGACCATGCCGTGCAGCCCTAAGGTACATTTAAAGAACAATAATTAAAAACGAGTAACAAAATTATTACTAAATTAATCAGTTACACTAATTACTAACTTGTGTGCTGTTCTACCGCCGCAAATTCGAAACAATTCATCATCGGATAAGCTTGTAGTAAGAGAATTAGGCGGAAGAAGTTCATCAGTGGAAGAAAATGGCTTGGTTTCAATAGGTACTAACTTTCCTTCATTTGTCAAAGTTTCAGTCTGCAAAATAAAGGTAATTACTTTTCCATCGTTTACATAAAACAACCAGTTGTGTAATTCTAATGTCTACCTTAACAAATGAACCATATTCTAAGGAATTCTCTTTTTTGAGTTTAGCAATCCATGGTCTTTTGGTAGTGAGCATAAATTCATCCGATTCGCTAGACTTAACAGCGGATCCTCCTCCCGAAATGTTGACGTCAATGCGATTGGCTGCATCGTTAAACGCATGTTCCCACCAGTTAAACGTGAACTGCATAGAATGGTCATGACCAAAGCCAGTAGTATCCAACTTAAGTTTTGGTTTCAGTGGCTCTGCAATTCCAGATTCGCATTTCCCAAGACCTTTTCCTTAAAAATTAAAAAAAAATTAGCTATATAGCATAACATTACCATCCATCAAAGCTCACTCGAAAAAGTAATTACCTTCCCTCCAACCATATTTCTCAAGAATTCCACGTGCGTAATTCATACCGCGTGATTTCGGAATTCGGCTTTCCTTTTGGTGCAGGTAACGATTTTCTTCAATTCACAAACGTAGCGCTACTGTCGCCTAAAATATAGGAACCAGAGTGGAAAACTTGCTGACATACTGTTAGACCATGTTAGACACTGTTAGATAGCGAGTTCAAGAAATATAACTTAAATAATACTTCTCTCAGGTATCTCAAATTACCAAAACAGGGTTATAAAAAGCCACAAAGCAGGTGAAATAGGCATCTGATTTTTTATAAATTTATATATACGTGTTGTTGGTGCAAGCGTTCAAAAATCACCATACACCAATATTTAAAATTGGAAATAAACCGACGCGACAGCATTTGAACTACACAGAGCCCATTTATATAAGAAAACAGTTTTCATTTTCTGAGAAATTAAGCCATCTATCCGGAATTTCTAAATTATCTGGCAATCGGCTAGCGTCAAAGTTTTCGAATTTCAAGTTTCATGGCTCAGATTGCACTTTTTAAGCAATAACTATAATCATCATTAATACCATAACCTGTATGTTAAACTAAAATTTATTTAAAACTTAGGATATATTGTGTTACCTTTATGGCGTCATCAACCGTACCTCATAGTACGTATCCAGATAAAAAAAATAATTTAAAATGATGACGTCATCACATGTATTTGTCTTTGGTTGAAATCAATGAGACAATAAGAATTTCCCTATTAAAAAGCATTAAATGGATGCTATTACAATACGGATTGCCAATTCCCATTGAAAAGCATTGTCCTGATTGCTATGGTAGCTGAAGTTTTTTATTGTTGAGCCTCTGTTTTTTTCCGATTAAAAACATATTTCTTCGTCAATTTGAATTTAGTCTCCAAAAATAAGAAACCTTATTCTTTTAGCTATAGAATTGTCTTGGTCCAGAGTTTCTATCTGAATTATAACTAATTTTAAAATGCAAATATATGAAACTCTGCACAGATTTCCATGTTTTTCTTATGGAGTATCGAAATGGAACATTGGGGTCAAGAATACCCCATTAAAAATTAGAATTTTCTGGTTGGTTGTACCTAATAACATATCATCCTGTCAAATTTCAGGTCCGTGGCATATCTAGAAGTACCTTGGGTTTCATATAATATATATATATTATTATAAATAGCTGCTTCTTACATATATTGGATATATATATATATGAGTTGTCGGTGCTTGCATACTGCAAGCGTTCAAAATATTGCCATACACCAAGATCATCATCATCATAGGAAGTCTGTCCGTAGATAGGTCTGTGATTATTCATGGTTAAACCTGGTTCTTCATGCACTCCTATTTTCCGCTGTCCTCTTCATAAATTAATGACTCTCTTTCCATTTCAAATCGTCCATCAACTGAAACCTTTTCATACCTCTTTCACTTTTTTAGATCTAGTTCTCCTTCAAACACATAAATAACACTAAGATATAAATTCGTAAATAAACAGACGCGACAGAATTTGAATGAAACCGAGCCCATTTATATAAGATAATAATTTTCATTTTCTCTGAAAGTGAGGTTTCTATCCAGAATTTCTAAATTCTCTGACAATTGGTTTAGTGTCCATGTTTTCCAATTTCAAGTTTCATGGCTCAGATCACCCTTTTTAAGCAATAACTATAATCCTGGTGCTTACTTTATTTTTTGTGGTAACTATAATCTATCTTGTCTTTCTTGGTACAATACTGAGGTAGAGCACAACAAAGTTAATGACCGTAGTAGACCTTTGGTGAACACTGTCAGCTACCTAAATTTATCACAGATTAACAATGTGTACAACATAAATGGCAAATGCCTGTATCTTGTGCCCACCAACATTCAGCAATGTTCAGTTAGAGAGGCCTGTGAGTCTCTCATAGTACCTGATCCTCAGCACTCACCCCTTGACTGTGATTTTATGATCAAAACTAATCCAGACTTCATCAGTATGACTCAATATCATATAATTTTCCCAAAGGTGACTATAGAGGTATGTCCAACTATCTATCTCTTATTGACTGGAATGTGCTGATTACACTGGATACAAATAGTGCTGTGAATTAGGTTTATGATATATTGGGTTGTGTAATTGAAAGATATGTTCGTAAAAATAAATTTAAAAAGAAGTCCTTTCCAAGCTGGTTCAATTCTGAACTGAGGTCATTAATATATGAGAAGAAACAAGCCCATAAGAAGTTTAAATTTTCTAGATCTCTTTCTGATTATAAGGCTTTTTCCTTGCTACATGTCAGATGTAAAGATCTGTCTAAACATTGTTATCAGGACCATATTGATAATATTGAGTTCTTATTGCATTCTAACATCAAACCTTTTTGGAATCATGTTAATTCTTTGAGGAAAAACAACTTACTTCCTAATCACATTTATTTAGAATCTGAAGTAGCTCAAGATGAACAAGCTATAGCAAATCTTTTTGACAAATATTTTAGTATTGTTTAAAACTCAAACTCTGATATGAACTATGATTTGAATTTTTGAGAAGAGTTAACACAAACACTTACTGACTTTTTATTAATTATTTTTCGTAAATAGTATATTACTTACGGTTATCTCAGAATAATCCTGAAAAATGATGAACTTGCAAATGTAAGAATGGCAATCTCAAAACCGCGGAGATTAAAAGCCGATGCACTGCATTGCCACGAAACGTCAGTCTTCAGGTAAAGATATTCACCTATAGTCGAACAATTAAAATCGTTCCAAAAATCTTTGCAGTTCGCTCGAACTCGGCAGAGATTTTCAACTAATTTTGAGAGGGAAGAAGTCATGAATCGAAATGTATCGAAAAACCTGATGGAAAAGTTATCATTCAACTTCTTTAAAAAGGAAACATATTTTTCCTCCGAATTGGAGATGCAATGTATTCCCTTTTTGGCGTAACCTAAATGAAGGCTGATCAGGTTGGAGTCGTAACCGGATAGGTTGTAGATAAAAACGGGGAGAAAATTAGGCATTTTGAAATGTTAATTGCAATTTGAACGAGCAGGTCCTCGATACATACCTGTGAGATGACAGTGATCTCTCACACGATCATCACCTAATTCCTCCCCACAAATGTGACAAACGGTCGCTGTTTTGAATGCCTCCTGTTCCTCCTGGGTCATCGCAACCATAGGGGTCGCGTTTTTGTACTCTCCCCATATGAGCTCTGCGACCTCTTTTAAATTCTTAACGAACACCTCGGCGGCATCCGCACCACGATAAAGAAGGGGATCTAAAATCTCCCCTGTGGAGGATACCAAAACAAAACATAAAGACATGACCTCATGTTTTTTGGTGGATATCAAGTAGGAATGATCAAGAGGGCTACTGCAACTGGCAAATTTAGGAAGGATGCATTCGAAATCAGCGTACACCACGAAAGGGACACGCATGGTGTGCCCGAAGTTTTTGAATTTCAACCACTTGTCTTCATCTGTGGGCAGCAAGATTTTCGAGGGAGCATTGGTGTTGCAGTCTCGTTTATGTTCCACGAGCCTTTCTTCATCGTAATAATGCGCAAAACATCTTTTGCAAATGAACGTTTTGCGTTGACATTTAGTTATTTGATTTCCAACTAATCTCTCTAAATTCCTAATCCAACAATAATGGCTCTAGGAGCCTTCCGTTACAAGCAAAAGGTCCCGGTTGTCATCGAGTTCCTCATCCACAACTTTGATTGGGTACACATTATTTTTTCATCAAGACGAAAATATTAATCGAAATATTGTTGGTTTTTCAAAGTTTGGAATTTGTGAGAGCTCTACAGGGTACTCAATACAATCCCAATCATACCCTTTTCAAAATACCTCGTTGTTGTATTTGGAGACGCGTTGAGGATCATTTTGAACATTTTTGCCCAAATGACATACTTAAAACAAAAGAAATCGCTATTCTTGGTATATATTACCGAAAGTGTTTTTTATTTTTGATCGAAACTCAATAAAAGAGGTCCCTCTCAAAGGTGTGTACTTATTGATCCTCAATTCCAACACAAGAATCTTGGATAGCGACCAACCGGAACCTTTTGCCTGCTGCTCAGACTTTTCCTTCAAAATTTTTCAAAAAGTTTATTTAAAATTTGATCAATATCATTAGCCTGAAGGACACTTTTAGTTTTGAACACTCTCTCACTCGATTCAGTCTCATTTTTAAATGCAGCTTTTAAAATTATATTAATTTTCAGAGAAGTATTTGCCAACTGTTCGCTAATTTTACCTATAAAAATTTCCAGAATTCTGTCTAAAAACGTGATAATGTCGCTATTCACCCCATCTCCTCAACCAAAATGTCTTTGGACGATTCATCACTGCCTATTCTATGTCTACAACTCGGTTTCCACCTCTCTGTAACACGTGTCGCATATGCACGTCACTCATTTCATGCGCTACGCGATAACGTGGGTTAAAATACACACATCACAAAGTATTTCCATCCCAACAGTTTCAAAAACAATGAAAGACATAAAAAAATGAAAAATTAATATATATATATATATATATATATATATATATATATATATATATATATATATATATATATATATATATAACAGCTTACGGAAAAGGAAAGGTAAAATAGATATATGGATGTCAACAAGGTGTTGGGATGAGGAAACCCAGTGAAAACTCACCAATCAGACGACTTCAGGTTGGCGAGGCCCCGGGGATGTCGAAGCGACACACGTAAAAGAACACTAAAACACAGAAACATCACAAACGTAGAAGCTTACGGAACTACTCCTTCTTCAGCTACAGAGAGAAAACTCTCAGTTGATGAATGATAAATAGACTAGCGGTAGACAGGTAGAAAATACGGTATGGAAATAAACACAGAAAAATCCAAGGTCATTCGAATATCGAGTAAAGAAGAGAACCTGAACATAAGTATTGGGGGAAAGCCTTTAGAACAAGTTTCAGAATATAAATACCTTGGAAGCATCATAACACGAGAAGCAAAATGTATGGATGAGATCAGAACTAGAATAGGAAAAGCAAAAGCGGCTTTCAGGAGAAAGAAACTACTACAGGGAATATAAGGGAAGATATCCTCAAGAAGTTGATAAAATGCTATGTATGGAGTATAGCATTGTATGGGGCAGAAACATGGATGCTAAGGAAAAATGACATCAAATACTTGGAAAGCTTTGAAATGTGGACTTGGAGGAGAATGTTGAAGATAAAATGGACAGATAGGATGAAAAACGATGAAGTGCTACGAAGAATAGGAGAGAAGCGAATGATAATACAGACCATCAGAAAGAGGAAGGCTAACTGGGTTGGACATTACCTGAGGGGAGAGAGTATGATTAAGGATGAGTTAGAAGGAAAACTAGATGGGAAAAGGGAAAGAGGTAGGAAAAGGTTTCAGCTCATAGACGATTTGAAAGGGAAAGAAAGGTATCAAGATATGAAGAGGACAGCGAAAAATAGGAATATAGGTTTAACCAAGACAGACTACCTATGATGATGATATATATATATATATATATATATATGTTAGGATAAATGAGGTTAAGTGGTTAAGTTGATATACGTAGTAGTAGTATTTCAATACTCATAGAATTACATTCCCCATTCCTATATATCAATTACATAATCTCACAAGTCTTACACTAAATAATTTAACATTACAATTGAAACAAAAATATGTAGAATCTTCTACAATATCAATATGACTACGTTTTACAACTATATTTGTATAGAATACTGAAATGTTATACTGTTGTATGACATTGAAAGAAGAGAACTGGGATGTTTCTATTTGAAATACATTGATTGCAACAATATTTTACCCTAGAAATATTACTAATTTTTTGCGTAATGTAATCATCATTATCACTTATATCATTGCTATCACAAAAATCGTCAATTATAAAATCTTGAGAGGTTACATTTAGCCCTCAGCGAACACATTTTTCAAGGATGTGATGATTTTCAGAACTTATGAAATAAGCGCCATTTTAAACGAATTCTTCCACAACGATTAAGTATTTTGAATGAAAATATACTTACCAGATGACGTAGTAAAATTTCACAGTTTGTTGATTACAAATCTATGGTGAGGATATTCTTTGAAATTTTTTTTTGCTTTTAATTACTGCTGTAACAAACTATATGACACGAGGTCCGATGCTAAGATAATGTCACATCAAGGCGTAGACTCGAAGAGTTATGGCGTGGTACATATACTCTTTCTTCAAATCGCAATTTGGGAAAGTGTTGACGTGATACTTTTGCATTAACCCCCAATCTACAGCTCACATCCGGTGTATGCACGACCTCAGCATTTTGTAATTATGCAGCTGCTCATGTCCGGTTCTTCGCTGACTCAAAATCGCTACGCAGTCTCTCAGGGGGGTGGGCGCGCAACCTCAGCATTTTTGCAATCTTTCAGTTAGAATGTTTCATTCAGATTTGATACTCGGCAGAGGACGGACATGTGCCTAAAGTGAGTTTCTCAAAGAAAGACGCATCCAGATATTCTACGCATCAGATCACTCTCCAAAGGTAATTTAATTTATATTTTAAATTATTAGTATATTACGAGCGTCATTTTTAAAGTAAGAACCGTTTTGTCATAAAAATAAAAACTTTATATATCCGAATAATTTTATTGCTACTACTAGGTACAACATTTCTTTATTTAACCTTCCCAATACACTTCCACAAGTTAGCGATGGATTTCGGCAGGGTGAATTTTTTTCGCGTTCAAAAATCTAATCCCCGAACGCACTTCACAATCGGCGGGATTAGTGATAGACATGGTTCTTTATAAAGCACTGTGAAAAATCAACCAACTCACTCAAATGCTCAGCGCACACTGAGGACGTGGCCGGGGCCCTAGAGAGAGCATTCAACCTTGAGATGTCTCCGGTCAATGACCTGCGCAGGTAGGATGCGCAAACTGTTCTTACTTTTAAAATGACCCTCGTATAAATCTAAGCAATTATTGTTTTGAAAATAATTACTTTTCAGTTATGGACTTAAAACAACTTGCAATTATGCATAAAGTTGGGTCGGCTATTCGGAACATGAACATGTTTGGAAGAGGATGAATTTGGAGGTTAGGAAATGTATACCTTTTGATTATATTGAATTGTATCATCCACGGGATATGCATCAGATAACGGCTACATTTCCTGAATTACATGAATTAGAAGATTGGTACCAGAGGGAACGATATCAGCCATGCCTAGAACAGTACAATAAAGGAGAAATTCATTTCGGTGGACCACCTCCTTTGAAAAAAGATTGTTATTTGTATTGTGCGAATTTAAAACGTGATAATGATTGTATTTTATTGGAAATAAAAATTTGATCAACCTGCTCAATATTTCGTTTCATTTTTACGTATTCAAATCCAAAATACCAACCCAGAAAGTTTAATTCGATTCGAATATACCGCGCATTCGGCGCTCTCAACAGCAAAATTATAGCTCGATTCAAATCCGCCGCCATCCAAGATACCAACAGCAAAATATTAACTCGATTCAAATTTCCCGCCTTCCAAAGATAACCTACCATTGCGCATTACGATCGTATTTTGTTATGACGGCATTACGATCATCTTTTGTTTATCTTTAGCTCACAGTTCCACCGATTCGATACTTACACATATCGGTACTTTCGGCCCGATACTTTTGTGGTATCGACACTTTTCATTCGATACATCATATGAGTAAGGAATCTATTCATTCGTTTCGATTTCGTATCCCTACTTACAACCCTTACAACAAATGAGCATAGTTTGTGCGTTACATTCTTTTGAATCGCGTTGCTTTTTGTTTTAGGATAGTTTTGACGGAAGTAATATACCTGAAACCTTGTCGATTGTGATTTTTTAATTTCTAAATAAAATTATTCTTATTAATATTTTAAAATGCAGTGGTAAATTTATCCAGTTCTTGTGCGACGACTTTCAAATTATCATTTAAGGACACTCCATGTGGTCAGAGGGTCAGTTAGATGATGGCGCGGATTTTGTCGAGATGCTTTTGCGTCCTGTTGATTGCGGTTATAACTTGTTCTGAAGCTTCCAAACTCAATGTTCCTAGAGTTTTACTTCCATTGTTTACTCAGCTGTCGACTAATTTTACTTTGGAAGTAACTGAAGGTGGCTGCTATAAATGGCAAGTATTTTTACTAAAGACTTTTCAAATTCAAAACCAACCGATGAATTATAGTATTACCTTTTAAAATAGCTGAACGAGTCTTGTATTGATTACTTTTGAAAGTGAAATGTCACAATTTCATGTGATGCACCTAATGCCATGATTGAACCATTGAAGAACTATTTTATTTTAAAATGCAACATATCCTTTCTATACAAAATTTTAAAAATTGTAGATGCATTATACATTTTTTTGAGCATTTCATTATTATTATCATATTATTTGGTTCGATGTAAATTAATCGACCCATTACTCGATATACGTATATTTCATAAGAATATATTATAGATTTCAACTTTTGTTATGACGTGGGGATTTTGACATTCATATTTGCTTCTTTGGAATTATTTATTTTAAAACCTAAGATTTATTTGGAGGTTATGGTTTTAATTCTCTAAATATATGCTCGTGTGTATGAATAATTGCAGTTTTTCCTGGAAAACGATAAAGTTCCATTTTTCGTATTTTTCTTTATATTTTAGGGTAACTTCACGCCCAGATGTAGTCACCTTATCTCCATTAGATGTAGATCAGCGTTTAGGCTGTTCATCTTTAGCAGTAGTTCGCAGTGCTTCGGCCCAGGATGGAGGCACTGCACTGACTGGACGTGCCACAGCCATTGTGCTGGCTGAGGAAGTACACTCAGGACTTGTTCTTCGGTGTGATGTAATAGTCGACTTAATACATTCACTGAGCATTGTAACAACCACAAGAGAACTTTTTGTGGAAGAAGCTCCAGAAGCATTTGAAGTGCGTGCATACGATGATCAAGGTATATATTTATTAAAGTATAAATATTTTAAAAAGAAATTACTGTCTTTAAATGAGTTGATTTTTTGAGGCAAACGAAAAGGTCTTCATTAAACTAATTTAATTTTCCAGAAGGCTACATTTCTGATTCTTGATAACATCATTAATTGAAAATTTATCATTATAGAAACAATGACAGCCTATGGGAGGTGGATCATTAATTGATGGCATCGTAAACCGAGGGACCAGTGTATTTTGGGTAATGAATTTTATGTATGAAATAGAGAGTTTGCGTTGAGAATTGATACAAAGGCTTGTAAAAGAGGAAGGATATTTATTACCATAGGGAAACACTTATATAAATTCAATGATCTCCCAGTGTATGAACTTTTGATCAAACAAAATAGTTTTTAATACCAAAATACCATGCATATTGGTCCAATGAACAGTTGCTTCCTTTCTGGACTTGCACAATGCCATCTTTTGAAAATGCATTGGATAAAAAGTATTTATTTTCAACTTTAGTTTTTAGATGTGCCATATTGTACTTTTTAGTTATTCATTTTCCTTTTGTTGGTTACAATGTAAGATGTCATGATATTACTAAGCATATTGTGAAACACATGGGTATACAGGCATACCTCAATTTGCTTGACCCTGTTTTAAGCAGTGGATTCATTATAGCATGAGGCAGGCCCATGCACATACCAGGTTTTCAAAAAAACAAAGGTGGCCGATTATTGAGGCAGCTCTAACCACATATGAATTAGAAATTCCATTTTTTATAGACTTGTGGATGTTAGTTATTATATCGTATATGGAACCCCATTTAGGGTCAGGATGTGATATACAGTGGAAACTGCTTAACACGAAATGTGGGGGACCAGCGCAAACATTTCGTCTTAACCGAATTTCGTGCTAAACGAATTTCATGATAACCTTTTTTTAGACCTTATATTTTATTCATTACATATATACATAAATAAATTATTTTATTCCAATAATTTCATAAAAACAATGCACAAATATTAAGTATCAAGGTCGCTAAAGTAGTTCAATTGTCTACTTCTTAACAAAAAATTCCTTAATTTTTTTCTGTCTAGCATTCATAATGATCTTTTTTCCACAAATTGTTCAAAATCATCAACCGTCTCATACAAACTGTCCCTATCTGTTTGATTTTCCAAAAACCGACGCACACTTTTTAGCATTCCACGGATATCCGCAGCACTTGGCACTGACAACATTCCGTCGTCATAGTCATCTCCACTTTCACTACTATTTTCATTTTCTTTTGTTGCACTTGATTTAACAATGTCCACAATGTCACTGTCTGTTAAATGTGGTGTAGTTACAATATGGTCATCCACGGCTATATAATCATTCAGCATGATTTCAGTTGTCAATCTCATGACAGACGACACGCGACCGAAGATATCGCACAATTCACTTTCAGTAGATGTATTTACCCTAATTTCCGTAGTCGACTCAGTTTCATCCTGTCCAGAAAACCTATCTGCTGATGGCGAAGAGGAAAATCCAGCGTGGCGAAAACAATTTTCGATTGTTTTCGCTGTAACTGACCTCCAAGCGGCATACAACAAATGCAAGGAATCCAAAAGAGTCACGGGCTTAATTTCTTCATTTGATTCAATACCAGATAAATATTTCTGGAGTAATAACTTCCGATAGTGGCATTTTAGATTTTTTTATAATACCCTGGTCACATGGCTGCAATACGCTTGTTGTATTAGGCGACAGAAAGATCAGTTTAATTGATTTCAGCTTTTCCACTTCTGGATGAGCAGGGCTGTTGTCGATAATTAAAGCTATTTTGCGCTTCTGGCATGAAAAGCGCTTGTCCAATGCCCTAACCCAGTCTGTAAAAATGTTTCCCGTCATCCAAGCTTTTTTATTTGCGGTGTATTCCACGGGAAGCTTCTTTACATTCTTGAAGCAGCGAGGATTCAGAAATTTACCCACAACAAATATCGGGATTTTTTCAGAAGCGTCTGAATTGCAAGCCACCATTACCGTAATGCGCTCTTGAGATTTTTTTCCACTAGAGCACTGCTCATTTTTAAAAGCTAAAGATTTTTCTGGGAGGCAGCGAAAAAAAATTCCGGTTTCGTCAGCATTAAAAATGTCCTAAGGCGCAAAGTCTGTTAATAATTTAGGCAAGGTAGAAGTTACCCACTCTGATGTCATATCACAGGAGACATCTCCCGACTTGCCGGAAACACTTAAAAATTATCCTATTTCTCACCTTCAACCGCTCCAACCATCCAGGACTAGATTTGAATTCAATTCCCAATTCTGATCCCAAAGCGTCAGCCTTCGCCATTAAAACAGGACCAGAAATTGGAGCATTCTGGGCTCTTGCATGCTTAAACCAGATGATCAGCGCTGCTTCCAAATCCTCGTGCTTTGCCATGCGTAGATGCTTCCGTTCTGTTTCAGACATGCTTCTCTCAAACACAGATGTAATTTTATCACGATTTTTTATAATTGTTGACAAAGTTGAAAAGGGAATTTCGAACTCTTTGCAGATGTCTGTTTTGGTTCTATCACCGTTATCAACCGCTTGTAGGAGCTGCATTTTCACTTTCAGCGGTATTGCTTTTTGCTTATGCACTTTACTAGTCATTTTTATGTGGGTCTTTTATCTTTTATAAAAATATAAAATCACAACTGAAAACGATCCCGAAAAAGAAAGAAGAACTTCGCTCACAGATTCGTTACACATTCGCTAACCGTTCCACACGGAAATTCAGAATCAACTGAGTAGAACTGTTCTGCATAGGTGTCTAGAGACGAGAGCAAATGAGGAGTTGAGCGTATTGAAATATGGGGAAAGGGAAGGTACAGTACAGATAACAATCTGCACCTCCAAATCCTTCCTTTCATTCGAAGATGGTAGTTCCCAGAATTTAGTTTATTGCTGCCAAGGAAATCTCGGTAGCAACCCTCTCAACGGGGGCGCGTGAGTTTCTCTGAGGTCTACTAATGACCATGCCTATTGAAAGAGCAGGGGGAAGGAGGAGGTACAGCTGTGGTTGTGAGATTATTCATACTTCTATGTTAAGAAACGAGTGTGTCGTTTCGTGTTATCCCAAGAATTTGACGGGGATTTATTTTCAGGGGACTGAAAATTTTTTCGTGTTAACCGAAATTTATTGTTAACCATTTCACGTAAAACGAACTAATATACGTTGAAATGTATAGGCACCGGTAGGGACCGAGCCTGCATTTCGTGTTAACCGATATTTCGCGTTATCCGTATTCGTGTTAAGTGGATTCCACTGTAAAAGAAATCCCAAGGACAGCACACCGTTTTTATCTCTCAATCAACCATTATTTTGGCTTTATTATTATTTTTAAAGAAAGGCGACTTTCTGAATGAAACCTCCTCGCTGATTTATTTAGGATTTCATTCATACAGGAAATAATTTCAACTAGTGGAACTGTCAGTCAAAATAATGGGTATGACTAAACTAGGTGTGTTGCACTAAGGTGGCTGGCCAGCCAACCCGGCGACAGTAGTGCTAACGTGTGGTAGCGCTGGTCGCGTGAACTAATAAGGCAGGCATAAGTGCCACCTGGACATGGTTTTCAGCCATTATCAGACCTCGTGTACATTTTTCACAGATTTTACTGAATTGTGCAATCCGCACCGTGAATAGGCGTCAAATGACACCTAAACCTACCTGATTCGTTGAGAACCCTAGGAGGAGTTCTGTGGACAACGCTTGCGTGTCAGTGTTTAAATATATAGATTTTGCCTGAATATAATGAAGTTTTTAGTTTTCTATGCCATTTGAAAGTTACCAATGAAGATAAGTTATTGAAAAAATGTAAAGATTTGCATCTGGCATTGACGGAAGCTGAAAATAAGTTGTTTTTGTTTTCAGGTTAACGGTGTATTTTTATTAATATTACACTTTAGTTTTCACGTCCATGGAACCTATCCTCATTGACATAATGACCCTGCTTTGCACAAATTTTGCTTAGCAGGAAATTTTTAGGAGCCTATCTGTCGTGTAAAAGGAGGTAATGCTGTATATACAGGGTGATGAAAAATTCACAGACTCAACCACGCGATTCCTTGGCAAAAATGAAGGCCCCAATGCCCTTGTCTAAATTTCCACCGATGCATAGTTTTCATGGAAAACACGGGTAAAGTGAATACCAATGTGGCAACACTGTAATGAAGAAAACTACTTGGTCATGACGTCTGTTTATCGAAAGCGTTCATTGCATTGTGTGGTTTAGGTGAGTGGCTAGAGTCCTGGCCTGCGAAGCAGCGGACTCGGGTTCAATCACACTTTTTTTTTCTTTCCATGAATTTCATATATTTCTTTAACCCTAGATTACTAACCATTCATCGGGCAGACGAAGACCAAATCAAATACCCGTACTCCATATTTTTGAGTTCTATGTTTGGCTTTTTTTATAGCATCATTTTAGTTTGTGTTCTTCTAGTGTGACTGTTTACACAAGGGATTATTTGATATGATTTTGTGCTATGCAACTGAGGTTGCCTCGCAGAAGAATGGTTAGCCTTAACGTTACTTGGTGGTCCTAAAATTAAGTCCTACTCTTAAGTCGATGATCGCTAATGTTCTGCAAATAGAGCTGCCTCAGGAGAGCTAGAATAAGGGTGAACTGAGTAAACGTTCGATATGTGCATTTTGTCCTTCTAAGAAGAGGAGAATAACAAGATATTACTGAAGTCCATGTTCACGTGCTATTTATTTATTTTTTATTTATTTCCATGCAGCCCCTAAACAGCCGTAATCGGCCTTTTACAAGGGGCTCATTAACATAATAACAAGGACTATCACAAACATCCATGCCCTAGGTGAAGAAAAACCCACCTAGGCGGGATTTGAACCCGCGACCTTCGGATTGGTAGGCGAGGACGTTACCCTGCCACCACCGAGGCCAGTTTGTGGAGAACATAGTGGAAACGTGTTTGGAATGCTGTGATAAAATTTAATACAGTATTGTATGTTTAAATGTACCAGTGTGTGATGAAGAATTTAAAAAATTTAAGTGTATTTCTTTTTTCTTTTGTTAAAAAATATTATTATGAGGTAGTCTGCTAAATGAATGGTTAGTAATCCCATTTCTATTACGAAGGTTAGTAATCTAGGGTTAATGCGTTATTTTTACTTTACAGACTGTGCTAATAGTAAATGTTTGACACAAAAATACCAATAATCTTTAAGAAAATTTCATTTCTCGTAAACGTAACATTAATGATATAAAAATAGGCAACACACATAACACATGTGAAAGCATAGCAGTCGACAAGCAGGACATTGAAATCGTAATAATGCTTGCTATTCTATAATAGTTAAAACACCTGTTATAGGAAGTGTTGGGTTTTGGATGCTTGGTATTCACAATATTTTTTGTCCAATTTGCACAATATTTTGGTCATCCTTATGGCTCTTGAATATTTTGGTTGTACAAAAAAGGGTCTGTTCATTTTGCGGTAAACTATGGAAATATGTTAATGTATTTTTGAGGACATACTATGAAGATCCATAAGAATTGGTTTGTTTATTAAATGTACTTTTAATTGCTGAGGGGGAGTGAAAACTAACATTAAGCCCAGACAATCACGAGGATTGAAACGTGAAACTTTAAGGGCATTGATTCCGCTCTATTTATTATTAGGTTTTCTATATTTTTATGTTGATAGTAAGTAAGCATAGTCTGAATTTATCCGATAGATGTTTTTGTTAAAATATTTAAAGATCAACTGCATAAATATTCAAGTTTAACATTTGTCTGTGGTAGCTCCTACAGTTTTACATGACGTATTAGTATTGCTTATGATATGATGCACGCTGAAATGAAAACTACGTTGAGAGGGGAAGCAATACTGCTAAACTTAAACAGCCATTGTTATATATGTTAGAAGAAAAATGTATTATACACTAGGCTGAGCAGTTTCACCAGAGCATAAAAGACACATGGTAACTTCCATCTGTTCTAGAGAGAGATCGGCGAGCCATCAAAGCTCTTGAGCGTTGTTGCTTTGGAAGCTCTTGCCCATTGCAAAATAGAAGATTTCATCACAAAGCATACTACAGTTTTCTTTCAAATTCAGGGAATTTATCCTGAATTTATAAATTCAGACCCTGAAGATTGGCAGAAAGAGAAGATTTCCAGAGAGGTCTTCAAATAGTTCAAGAACTTCCTGTTGTTAATGACAATGCAGAGAGGGGAGTAGCTCTTAACGAAGAGTATAGTGGGAATTTAACAAGAAATGAAGAACAGCTTCAGTTCCTCCTTCAGGTGGTACAAAACCATAGGAAGAGGCTGCCTGATTGCATCAAGAAAACAATAGGCGAGTTTCTCAAGTAGAAAAGCAGGAATGTATCAACAACATTATTTGTTATAAATTTCCAATTCTTAAATGTTTCATTAAAATAAATTTAGAGCGATGAATATTCTTTTTATATTCATTTTTTATTTCCTTTGATCACAGCCTACTTATAATTTTTAAAACTAAGTTTAGTGAAACTGGATGTAGTGCTGTTGAAATAAGAATTGCACACTTTTCTCATGCAGATGAGATTCACCCCACTCTTTTTAATTGAGAGAAAAATCTGTTGAAATGGCATTTTTCAATCATTAGGTAATGACTCAAGTATTTCAGGGTGGAGAGAGCAAACACTGCTTCCAAGCTTCCTGAAATAGGTTTTATGATGCTCAGAACAATATTTGATATTATGATATGACTGATTTTCCAAGTATTTAGGGCTCTGGATCCACCCCTAAGTATTATCCAGTGGTGGAAAAACTTCAGATGCAATGTCTTTATATGTAGTGTATGTATTTACCTGAAAACAAATGATCATACTTCCATGGTTTGATGTCATAGCCTGCTAAATAAACAGACCCTTATTTGTCTGACCAAACATTCAAGGACCTGGAAAGCGATCTAAATATTGTGCGAATTGGAGAAAAAATAATGTGAATATTATGAATCATGTTCCCAACATTTCCTATACCAGGCATTTTAATAATACCCTAAATTCCCAAGTATAACGCGCACTCATGCATAACGCGCAGGCTAACCTTCGGCTGTTTTCCGCATATCTCCAAAATTTCTAGTATAGTATTAGTAGTATATAGAAGTATATTAGTAGTGTATTACGCGCAGGACACCCGCAGAACATGGGATCGTTGAGATTAGCGTTTTTAAAGAATGCTACACTTTTAGCGCCCTTTCCCAACTCTCCTGTGCGAAGGAGAACATTTGGGAAAAACCCCTAGATACCGATTTTTCCCATTCTTATTTCCGAAACAATGACTACTCGAGGGTTAAAGAAAACTGGTTGGGGAGTGAGGTGTAAGGAAGTGGTGAGGGTGTCATGGGATGTGTTGGGATGGTGGGGGTGGGTAGAGGTGAACAAAACAAAAGAGGGACCAGACCTCAAGGGTGGTACGGCAGGGGGCAAGAGAAAGCTAGCGTAAACAGCCAGAGAATCTGAGTGTGAGAACGAATGTGGAGGGGACACATGCCTGTTGATGACTCACAGACAGAGAGACCTGTAATCTGCATCGCCCATTCATTTGTGGTTTGCAGTCTGGCTGTAACGTTGTGATCAACGAGGTATGGTGCTGAAAGTACGGAGTTTCGTTCCTCTTTGACAGAAACCAGGTGAGGTATTTTCAAGGATTTTTTGTTTTCCTTAAAAACATTGACATTATTTTTACTGAAACTTGTTGACTTTGTCATTTATGGAGTGTTACCTATTTCATTTTTGTTTATCCTGACTGAGAAACGGTATGCTTTATGTGCGGTATTTCTTGATTTGGTAATGCACAGTTATTGAACCTAATGAAAAAATATTAATAATGTTTTCATTTTTCAAATTGTAGACCCACCGTTGGAGCATAACCTTATTTAAAAATGCCAAAAAGAAGGAAATCTTACACGGCGCAGAAAAAGTTAGAAATTGTGGAATATGCCGTGATTCACGGTAATCGGCCAGCGTCCCGTTTCTTCGAAGTGGGCGAATCCAGCATTCGTGAGTGGCGGTCCCAAAAGAATTTGTTAAGTGTTCTACCTGTGGCAAATAGGGCACGAAGCAAACGAAAGGCGTTTTGGCCTGATCTGGAGCAAGAATTGAAGGACTGGGTCTATGCGCAAAGGAGTGAAGGAAGAGGAGTTTCAACTGTGTCACTTAAATGCAAAGCAATACAAATGGCTCGTGAGAAAAATATTAATAATTTTAAAGGCAGTAATTGCTGGTGTTATCGTTTTATGAAGCGAAATAGTTTAACAGTACGAGCAATTACATCTACCGGACAAAAGTTACCAGAAGATTGGAAGGTGAAAGTGGAAGAGTTTAATTTGTTTGTTGGGCAGGAAAAGAAGGGCGTTGAACCAAGTCAGATAGGGAACATGGATGAGGTACCTATGAGTTTCGACATGCCATCAAAATTTACAGTTGACGTTAAAGGCACCCAAGACATAAAAATATGCACTGCTGGAGCTGAAAAATGCTGCTTTACTGTTGTGCTATCAGTGATGGCTGATGGAGAAAAGCTTCCCCCAATGGTAAATTTTAAGCGGAAAACCATTCCTAAAGAGGAATTTCCTAAAGGTATTGTTGTGTGCTTAAACCCAAAAGGCTGGATGAATTGCGATATGCTGCGAATGTGGTTAACTGAGGTATGGGGAAAAAGGAAGGGATCATTTTTTAAACCAAAATCGCTGCTTGTATTGGATTCAGCTAGGCCACACATAGCAAATGATTCGATAATATTATTAAAAATTATTCCAAGATGCAGTTGTTCCTGCAGGTCTAACAAAAAAGCTGCAACCACTGGACATATCCGTAAATAGATCATTCAAATCAAAAATACGAAGGCACTGGGAAAAATGGATGGTAGATGGTTTCCACTCCTATACAAAGTCTGGAAGGATGCAGCGAGCTTCTTATGCTGAAATTTGTAAATGGATTGTGGAATGTTGGGCCGATGTAACCCGTGAATGTATAATTAATGGTTTTAGGGTATCAGGAATTTATTCCCCTGATGTTGATGGGGGGGATGGAGGGTATTGTGATTCATCATCTGATGAAAGCGATAATTTTTCGCTTGAAAATTTACCGGACTCATTGGTTAAGAACTTGAATGATTACGATATAAATTGTGACAGTGAATCAGAAGATTTCGATGGTTATGTTAATTAATAATCGAGTGGGAATAAAAGTTTATAAAGAATTTGTGATTTTTTATTTTTATATGTGAATGTGTTTTGTTTTGGAATTCATTATCTTATTTAAAAAGGCACTGCGTACATTTTTTCAACTAATAACTCTGAATCTGCCTTAATTTGTCTTAGGTTGAATAATAATTAGTTCACTGAAATTCGACTTTGTATCTGTAATGATTGCAATGCATGGTCATTTATGCCAGAAAATTTGTTTTTATCAAAGGAACAAAAAGAAAGAAGTTTCGATAGATTTCAGCCATTTAGTGATTTCACGAAGTTAGTATGTATAACGCGCACTAAATAATTCCGAAAATTTTACAAAAAAACCTTGTATAATGCGCGCGTTATACTTGGGAATTTAGGGTAATAGAATATCAAGTGTTATTACAATTTTAATGTCGTGCATGTCGTCTCCTATGCTTTTACATACGTTGTTCGTGTTGCCTATTTTACCACGCATGCTAAACTTCAAACTGTGTTGTGATGCAAAGTAATGACACTATGCCAATACAATCTTTTATAATTTATTGGAGAACAAACCTGTAATTTATCCTCAGAAAACCATTTTCTTATTCCAATATTCTTTTTCCCTAGCCACTGAAATAAACAGACTACCCCTTTTTTAAAAATTACCAAATTTTGCATCCTATCTTTCTTACCTAGTTCTTGAATAGTTCCCTTGTTTTGCTATACACCAGGTCTGTTCTACAAATTCTTTCATACTCAACAATTTCCTCGCATTTCTCATTTATCCACTGTTCTCTGGCTTTCTGTTTCCCTTCTTAAAGCATTATTTAACTCCTTGTACTTTCTTTGGCCTTCTTCAGTGTTTATGTTCTTCCACTTTCTCCTCTTCCATTTTTTACATCATTGCTGCTGTGACCCAGGGTTTTCTGTTTCTTTCACCCGTTATCTTTCCTACCTTATTTTCCATTGCATCTTTAATGTTACTATGGATGTATCTCCACTCCTCATCTACATTGTTCCTATTTTCTTCAGCTCTCTCCCCCAACCTTTCCTCCAGCTCAGTCATGATAGCCTCCTTGTTCTTAAAAAGCACCGACTACTATATATATACATATATATATATATATATATATATATATATATATATATATATATATATATATATATATATATGGATGTCAACAAGGTGTTGGGATGAGGAAACCCAGTGAGCACTCACCAATCAGACGACTTCAGGTTGGCGAGGCTCCGGGGATGTCGAAGCGACACACGTAAAATAATTGTGTTATTTTACGTGTGTCGCTTCGACATCCCCGGAGCCTCGCCAACCTGAAGTCGTCTGATTGGTGAGTGCTCACTGGGTTTCCTCATCCCAACACCTTGTTGACATCCAAATATTCATTTTACCTTTCCTTTTCCGTAAGTTGTTATATATATATATATATATATATATACACACACACACACACACACACACACACACACACACACATATATATATATAATGTGTGTGTGTGTGTATTTATATGAGTAGTCGGTGCTTGCAAACTGCAAGCGCTTCAAAAAATCACCATACACCAAAACTAAACTCGTAAATAAACCAACGATATCTCCAGGGCAACAGCACTTCAGTCATGTGGAGTCTATGTGTTAAATAATAAATTCCATGAGTAATAGCAGTATATTTATAATTTTCCGCGAAATTAAGGCAACTATCCATAATTTCCAAATTCTCTGGCAATTGGCTCATGTCCAAGATTTCGTATTTCAAGTTTAGTGACTCAGATCACACTGCATGAGCAATAAGAATAATCATTAAGACAATATGCTATACATTAAAGATTATGGAATAAGTAGGATATTTTGTGTTAAGATTATGTTATCATCCATAGATAGATAGAGTAAAATCTTACATATTATCAGAAGAAAATATTGGTGATTATGTTTACATAATACGCATGATATTGAAAATTAGAATAAGTTAACTTATATGCTTATGGGAATAAACTTGATCTTAATTCAATTAAAGAAAAATGACAATAATATAATTCTGCAACTCGAATAATTGTTGCCATCCTTCGAGATTCGAGTTATAGAAGTTCCACTGTATGCATACAAATATTTAAAAATATATTTCCATAACTTTAATTTTCTGTTACTCGAATAATTATTACTTTTCCTTGAGATTCGAGTTATGGAAGTTTAACTGTAATTCATTATGATGGCATTAATTTCTATTAAAAGCATTAAATCACTGCAATCATATCGTACAAGGTGTCTGAAAAGTGTTGAGAGAAAAATTGTAAAAAATCAATAAATGCCGACATTGACAAAATTTATTGTTATTCTTCAAAGTATGCTCATTCTTGACTTATACAATTGTTGGCGCGTTCATGCAACTTTTTTATCTTTTTATGAAAATTTTAGCTTTTGGAATAGAAAATAGTCTTTGGGAGAAAGATCTGGTGAATAGTGCGGATAGTGAAGCACAGTAACACTTCTGTTCGCCAGAAACTGCTTCACAATCGCTGTTGTGTGATTGCGCATTGTTATGCAGCAGGAACCATTCCTTGGACTGGTACAGGTTCATCATCACTCAATTCATTCTCTTCAGCAGCTGTTCCAGAACACCTCTGTAATATGTGGCATTAATGGTCTGACCCTCTGGAACGAATTCTCGGTGGATGATGCCTTCTGCATTGAAAAAAAGGATGAGCATCATCTTCACTCACAATTTTTGGAACTGCACCTTTTTCAGTTTCGGCGAATGTTTTCCGACCCACTCTGCACTCTGCCGCTTCGTAGCAGGATCATACCCAAAACACCAAGTCTCACCACCTGTAATAATTTTTTCGAAGAAATGTTCATCCCTTGTTGCCATGAACAGAAGATCCTGACATGATACAATCCATTCCTGTTTCTGCTCCATCATTAGTAAGTGAGGAACAAATCTTGCATACACCTTTCTTTTTCCTAAATCTTGATCCACTATCATTGGAATGGTGTCCTTTCCAATGTTCAAACATTCTGCAGTCATTCGGAGGAAGGTGTGGTGGTCTTCAGTCAGTAGGCGATGAACTGTTTCCACGTTTTCATCGGTGCGCAGTCGAAGGTCGGCCGCTTCGGGGGTCATATTTCACGTTCTCTCTCCCTTCATGGAAATGAGTGTACCACCGATAAGCATTGGCACGACTTAGTGCGCTACTGCCATAAGCATTTCGAATCATTTCTAGTGTTTCTGTAGCACTTTTACCGGCCTTTACACAAAACTTGATCATTACCCTTTGCTCCTCCATAACCTCAGTTATAACGCACAAAATCTCGACTCACAAAACACGTCATAATGCAAAAACAGCCAAACAAAGACTACTGAAATTTAGTCACGTGTTAGCTGAAGGATAGCACTAAATGACGCTAGGCAATAGATGTTGCGTGCAGTACTCCTGCAAAAAAATCCGTCTCAAAACTTTTCAGGCACCTTGTGTATATCAGTTCCTTTTAAAAGCATTGAGGTCATTGCCATAATGTTGAAAGATTTACATTGTTGAAAAGAGGAAAATATTCACTTTTTTCCGATTAAAAGAAGATATTTATGCTAATTCAGTAGGTATTTGAATTCTGCTTTCAAAAATTAAGAACTCCGTTCTTTCAGATAGACCACTGTTCTTTTCCCGAATTCATATATAAGTTAAAAATAATTTTAAAATGCATTTTTAGAAAGCCTTGCACTGAATCCCAGGCTTTTCTTATGGGGTATTGAAATGAAACATTGGGGTTAAAAACACTCCTTAAATATAACTTTTTTTGTGATTTTCGATTTTTCTCATCAGTTGTGTCACTCTATCTACCAACATACCAAATTTCAGATTTCTATCCCTTCTAGAAGTACCTAAGAGTTTCGTGTCAGTGAGTGAGGCACCAGTCGCTATATTATTATTATAGCGAGTAGTCGGTGCTTGCAAACTGCAAGTGCTTCAAAAAATCACCATATACCAAGATCTAAACTCATACATAAACCAATGCAATCCCCAGTGTAACAGCACTTCTGTCATGTGGAGCCTATATGTATTAAATAATAAATTCTATGAGTAATAGCAGTATATTTATAATTTTCAGTGAAATTAATATTGGTGATGATGTTTTCATAATATTCCTGATATCGATCGATATGGATCATGTTGTTAACAAAGGCTCAATTAAAAATGTGTGTGCAGACTCTATGCCGACAGAAGAATATAAGGGCAAATAATCCAACTATAGCGGTTTTAATAAATACGATAATGCTTCATTTATTGAACGGGAATGAAATGGAAGTAATCCACACAAGTAATATGCCAATTGTTAATGACAACTGAATGAGAATTTATAAAATAATGATATGCAGAAAAGGTTAAGATAGAGTAAGGGAGAGGGGAAAGGGAGGAGGTTATAATAAAGAAATGGAGAAGTGTGTAGAGGGAGGAGGAAGTGAGGGGAGGTGTAATAAATTATAATGAAACATAGATAATATAAATATCAATCAACTAGAATTCAAATATAGGCCATATTGATATCTAGAGTATGAAGAGAAAAAAGGAGAAACGATGATGAGGGGGTCAGAGGGGCGAGGCAGGTTTCCCTTTCCCTTACTCTTTGTTAACTTTCTCGGCATATCATTATTTTAAAAATTCTCATTCGGTTGTCATAAACAATTGGCATATTACTTGTAAATGTGGATTACTTCCATTACGTCCTAGGTCAAAAAATGACACATCGTATTTATTAAAACTGCTATAGTTGGATTATTTCCCCTTATAATCTTCTGTGGGCATAGGATCCCCACATGCATTTTTAATACAGCCTTTGTTAACAACATGATTCATACAAGGCACTAAATTTCCTATAGCGATGAATTTTTGGTGGTGGTGGATTGCTGTCGGTGAATTTTCCGCGGCGTTGGATTGCTGGCGGTGGACTTTCGTAGACCCATAGTAGGAGCGTGTTCTCCGAGTTACAATCGGTGCAACCGACCGACGGGTTCCTTTTATTATCTTTAATTACTTCCCCTGGGTTCTCTGTGTACTTTTTGTGTTACCTATAAAAAAATTCTAATATAGAGCATAACCGTTACAACACTAATATTTTAGTCTTAAATATGTGTTAAGCTTATTAACTTCAATATAAAATTTTGAATATGAAAGTCCGAATTTTCATATATGATCATCAAAAATGGAAAATGTGCCAAATACTTTGAATTCTTAAAAACGTTCCTGATATGCAGCATATATTTAGAAGTACCTATAAATTAGTATTATAAATGAGAAGCATGTATTTAAGATGGATACATAACCTCTAAACAAAAAAATAACTACACTTCATTATTTTTTACCAAATTATTTCGTTATAACGTTAAATGTAATGGAAAGCGAAATGTAGATTTTGGCGTAACGAAAAACGTAACGAAAAAGAAATCGCTTTTTTTTCCTCTAATGAAAAATGTAAGGAATCGTTTTATTTTTGTTTGCCAGCGCTGGTTTAAAGAAAACTAATAATTTCGGGTTTTACCCAAAATTTTAAAAAGGCAATCAGAGGGTAAAAATCTGGTAAAACCCAAAAAATCCATACCCTAGTTAAAAAGTATTTCACTTGTAATCAGTGTGACAAACTCCTTTAACCATAAACAAATTGACGATAATCTCGATTCATTTCACCCACTAAGTGGGCATCTTCAGGGGAACTTACAACGACAGTGACTGGAAATCAACTGTTTCACTTGTACTGAAATGTTTTAATGTACTAATAGCAAGTTCTGAGTTTCCAAGAAATAATTGTTTATTTTTCAGTTAGGTTTAAATTAAACTATAAAAACATTATACCTCTGCAGTTTCTTTAACTACTAATTTATTATTCAGTTTTAAGATATTCATATCTCTAGCTTTTCATATAAATGGACGAGCAGCACTTCAAATAGGGTTTTTAAATCTCTGCCAGCCAATATACTGTTTTTATATGTCACATAATGCATATTGAACCATGAGAGCTGTGTGGTGATGTCCTAGGCAAATTGATCAAATATTTCTCATTTTAGACTTGACCAATTTTTTCCTGGCATGCATGCTGCATGGCTATTTAGTAATTGTAAAATTTGAAAAAAATGGTGCAAATTTATGCAAGTAAATTTGGTATGTTTTATGCTTTCTTTTATTCAGGTAATGAATTTTCAACCTTGGAAGGAGTTGCATTTGAGTGGAGCATTGGTGGGCAGAAAAGGGAAATAGCAACAGGAGGCTCCGAAGAAGCAGCTGGTGGATCAGTGTTGCGTTTTATAACATACAGAGACTCTCCGTATGAAGCACCACATGGCGTTGAGTTGCTGGAGTCTCGTGGACTTCGTGCCAACACGGTGCTTCTGGAAGGAGTGAAGACAGGATCTGCCAAGGTGAGCTTAGGTCTGCTCACACTAGGGAGAAATGCGGCAAAGCAAAGAGAAGCAAGGAGAAGTGAAAAGAATTTCTTGGAGAGAATATTTCTTCTCTTTGCCTGACGTCACGAGGCGACGTTTTGTGCGATCGGCAACCTTTGTAAAAGATCAAGGGTATTCGTAAGCACCCACTCACATTAAGACGTGGCGAAGGGAACGAAAGCGAGGAGAAACGAAAAGAATTGCTTGGGGAGAATGTTTCTTCGCTTCGTCTGACATCATGAGGCGAAGTTTTGTGCGATCACTGTGAAGGTATTGGGATATTCACGGGAGATCGGGAATCATCGTGAAGGTTCGGGCGTATTCGTAATAGGAATCCCTCAACTCTTACACTTCCTTCTCCTAAGTGTGAGTCGTTGTCTCCTCTTTGCCATGCTTCACCACGCTTCACCAAGTTTCTTCCAAGTTTGAACAGACCTCTTCTGAGAATATATCTCGTGTGGAGTTGTCTCTTTTACATTTTATTAAAATTTAATTTTTCTATTTCTCAGGATTTGTAGTTTTTCATTTTATGCACTGAAGCTTTTCTTTCAAGACAATCTGAATTAAAAGTATTTTTCTTTTTTGACTGGTTCATGGCACTGAATATTAGGCAGAAGAATCATTTTATTAGAGAGGCAGTTTTAAATTACTATATTGTCCCGAATATAACGCGGTTTTCTCCAAAAAATGAAATTTTAAAAATAGCCCCCACATTATATTCCAGTACTAGTGGTTTTAAAAGATTGTGAAATTGTATTTCAAAAATCGCCGTACAGTCTGCTTGTCTGTTTACGAGATACAAGATACTTGTTACATTGTAGACACATTAGGCGTACGTTACATTGTACTCGAAAAGCTTTCGATGCAAGAATAGATGGAGTTCAATTGGCAGCTGAACCCCTCGATAGTCATTGAATTGAAGCTATAAATGTGTCGGCGTATTCTTTGTAACTACCATAGCAAGTTTCTACCCATCCGTTATTTTAACAATGGGTGACAAAAAGGGTGTTGATCATGTTGAGAAAAAGGTTCTTCCAAATCCCAAGTTAACAGAGGAATCCAATAAAGTTATCACATGAATTTTAAATAGTCGTAGCTAAATCGGTGTTGTTAAAATCCAACAGAAATGAAAAATCAAGGATAACTGTTATGCTTGCAGTCACAGCCGACGGGTGAAAACTGACTCCTTACGTAATTTAAAATCGTAAAAGGATGCCAAAGGAAAAGTTACCGTCAGGTGTAATCTTTCACATGCAGGAGAAGGGGTGGATGAACAAGGAACTTGTGTTAGATTGCCTGAATGTTGTTTGGGGTCGCGTTATATTTGAGGTCACTTTATATTCGGGACAATATGGTATTAATTATATGTTCATGCAAGCATTATATGGCATATTAATGAGTGATAAGAATTTATCCTGATTTTGATGATTTATATATCATTTCCTTTAAAAATTTGTTTCTTTAACTTTAGAAGTATGGTTTTCAGTTTAAATTTTATCCCACTTTTGAATAGGTGTCTGTTAGGATCCCTAGGCAACAGGGTTCATCAATCAGGAGTGGCCTCGCAACTACAGTGGCCTCGGCGCCATCAGTAGCTCCAGTTGAAGTGACATTGGTTGTTGTGGCCAATCTCCTTATTGATCCTCCAGACGTGTATGTGATGCCAGGGTGTACCATTCAGTACCGTGTTTTGCAGGTTAGTGCACTAAAGGAAACCCAAAAGATCTCTTTGGTTTTGGTCAGTCTGTATTTTGAATAAAGTTGCAATATTTTAAATCTGAAATGGCATTGCCCATAATTTCAAAATTGCCTTTATGAGTAACTAGCTGAAGTGGCCGGGATTGTTACATGGATGAGTCAACTTAATTGGTCCATAAATGTTTTTTAAAGTTTTGACCTGTAAGAAATGTTCTCATATTTTTGTACTTTTGGCTCACAGGCTAGAAACTGTCTGTCATCATTGAGCTCGAGTACTTAGGCTGATGAACTATGTAGCGGCAACAGTGTACTTAATCTCAAAATTTAGCATTCGACAATGGAAAGTGGGTTTGTGCAGCAAGATGCTTTCATATCATTTGGGGAAAGATACTACATACGGAAAAGCAATTAAGCCTAAACAACTTTACACAGGTGACATTATTTCTGCATTAAGTGTCAAAATCCACGACATAAATATCAGTTACTGCCAGAATTATTTGGCATTTCCCAGGTAAATCCAATCATATACTTGGGCCCCCATTATTCATGGGAGTTACACAACAGAAAATGGCCATGAATTGCGAAACAGCAAATATGGGAGAATTTTATCCTGTATGACATACATGTTTTGACTCGAAATATTTAATTTTGCCTTATCCTCTCGTTTTCTGTACCCACACGGAATGAAAAATAGGACGCGTAATAATAGTATTCGCTATTTTCTGATAATCAAGTGTTCCCAAATAAATTTTACACTAACAAAATTCATGTTCTGTCAGCAAGAATGCTTCTGAAATATGCGATTATTAAAAGCTAAACAGAATAACTGTATTCCTGAGAATGCGATACGCACTATAAATTTTGGTCTATATTTTGCGAGAAATTGCAATATGTATGATACATTTTATAGTGAATTAACAATGTGAGATATTTTATGCTCTCGTTCACAAATACTCTGCCCTGCTATTAGATGGAGTGCATAAATGAATCCAATGCAAGACATTAATATTGACTAGTATTATTTAAATTTAAATAGTTAGATAAATGTTATTTCACTTCTAATTGTGCTATAAATTTAAAATTTGGCAGAAATGGGTGGCATTATTAACTCAATGGGGGAAAAAGTATAATATTCCTAAAATTGCAAAATTAGTGATTGTTTTACTCCTTTATTTTTCCATGATGAAAAAACGATAATCGGTCCAGAGGAGAAATCTTTAGAATTAAAGAAATATTTCTCATGATTAAATATCTCTCTGAAAAATGAATGTTTTTTCAAGGTGAGATGAAATGCTTGCAGTATGCAAGCACCTCCTACTAGTATGTTATAGCTTCCTCCTCCTCAGTAAGAAACGTCTATATATAATGATAGGAGGATACTAATGTTTAGGCACTTTCAGATGTGCTGGAGATTCGAATTTTTTTTCATAGGTAGGATTTTGTGCAAAACCGACTAGAAAAAACGAAAATCATGAAAATGCAACAATGCGGCCGCTAAAAATTCGCAATTGTTTAAACAAATTTTCAAGGATCATGTATTTCCGCATGTCCTACGGAGTTGAAATTTTTTTTATAAGTAGAATTCGTACAAAAACGAATTAGGGATTATACAAATTTTGATATTTTAATTTGTTTGGCAGTTAATAATTCTTAAAGTTTAAACAATTAGATAACTGTTTAGACATTACGGGATGAGCTAGGAAGAAATATTATACTTTTACCACATTGAGTTAATAATGCCACACATTTCTGCCAAATTTAAATCTATAGTACAATTAGAAGTGAAATAGCAATTATCTAATTGTTTAAATTTAAATAATTTTTAACGGCCAAAATACACATTTTATGTATAAATTGAAATAATTATTCGTTTACATAGACTAACATCTTAATAATTTGAAAATTTCAGCTCCCTAACTTATGGCGTAATGTCTAAACATCTACCAATTTCTTTAAACTTTAAGAATTTTTAACTGCCAAACAAATTCAAATATCAAAATTTGTATAATCCCTATTTCGTTTTTTTTTAATTCGAACCATAAAAAAAATTTCAGCTCCATAGCTCATGTGTAAATACATAAACGCTGAAATTTTGTTGAAACAATTGATAATTATTATCGGCCGCATTGTTGCAATTTTTAAGATTTTCGGTTTTTCTAGTCGGTTTTGCACAAAATCCTACCTAAGAAAAAAATTTCAAATCTCCAGCTCATCTGGGAGTGCCTAAACATTAGTATCCTCCTATATGTTATACTAGTAGTTGATGCTTGCATTCTGCAAGCATATCATCTCAACATAAAAAAACATTCATTTTTCATATTTCATCATTACAAATATTTTTTTAATTCTAAATATTTCACCTCCAGAGCGATATTTGTTTTTCCCTTATGTAATAAGCCAGCATTGCAGTCAGCTTCACTTTCCTCTGAGTCTTCTTTGGACAGTTGTTCAGCCAGCTCTTCTAAATCTTTCGTTGAAAGCTCTTCACCATGACTCTCAAGGAGCTCATTTATGCCACCAACTTCTACATTAGTTGCCGTACATTACTTTGACATTTGTTTATTTCAGATAATTAATTTACAAATGGGGATTGATGAGGTCAGAAAGAGGAGTTTGCTCCGTCAGCCGTCCTGTATTAGCTTCCATTTTTGGCCTGTTTTTGTCAGTTCATTTTCTTATATGTTTATGTTAATCAGACCCACTGAATGCTCTGCTCATCCTCTTTTATCTTTTGCATAGGACAGAGATGGTGTCAAGGGACCAGCTCACTCATCTTCTTGAGTAGAGTAGGTTGGTCACTTTACATGGTGGTCATATATTCCTCAGAGCTTTGCTGAGCTGCACACTTCTTGTTTTGATGATACACTTATCCTTGTAAACAGTCATCATATTGAACACCCTCAAGGATTTGATGATTCATATGTTTCTAGAAGCATCTCGAATGTTTTGATGATACTGGATTCTCTTACAGTTTGTCTTAACACAAATTCCCGATGGAAATATTTACTTGGAATATTTTTATTTACCACCTTGAAATATAAGCAACCTGGGTATATTTTGTACATATTGCCAGCATGACCGTCCCAAAGAGACATGGCTACAGAAATAGATCCTGGTAATCTGTACTTTCCCAGTCACCGGACTACTACTTAACAGAAATCGTTTGTTGTCACGGGATCAAAACTTTGGAATTTCTTGCCTAGTGATAGAAAATGTTCCTCTTCATTGTATACTTTTAAAATGAAACTCTTCAACTACTTACTACATGATATTTAATATCTGCCCATCCCATTTTCTGTTCCGGAAATTGTTCATGATATATTAGTACTGGCAAGCCATTATATCTAATTCTTTGGATTTGGGTATTATACTCTCATAAATCGATCCAAATATTATATACATAATGTATTCATATGTCACCTTTGTATTTATATTTAAAAATATATAAATTTTCTGTATTTTCATATACAGTAAAATTCCGTTAAAACGAATTTCTCAGGGCCTATGAATAATTTTGTTGTACTGAAATTTTGTTCTAACGGATATTACTAGAAATTATTTCACAAGATCAATTACTCATTCAAATAAGTTCCACTGCTTATTTATAAGCCACTGTAGCTTTAATTTTTACTTTATAATGAATAAAGAAAAGTTTAAATATGTAATTACAAAGGTAAATAAATATGTAAAACAATTTCATTTTGAAAATATATTTTATTTTCTAGAACAATTTTAAGAAAGCACAAATAATACATAGCGTGATAGATCAAATATAAATTATTATTTTTTGTGAATTAATTTTCTTTTATTTTAATAAAGTCTTTGATTTTTGATTGTACTAAACTTTTTGAAGTGCTTGTCATTAAATAATCATCAATAGCATTAATATGGCCAAAAACTGCATTTGGAACATCACCACAACTATAAAGAAACTGCCTCACTTTTTGAATACTCAGGATTGCTTCTGTGACAAATTTTAGGCTGCTCTGGTACATCAACTTCTCTTCGCCATCATTTTCAAATCAGCTCCTTCAGTCTTTGCACATTGCCTTATGCTTTCAATGATTTTGCTATTGGTTAATTCGTGAGTAAATCATTGTCTGCAGATATGTAGTCCATAAATTCTATTTCGCTCGAAATACCTGTGACAGCAGTGAATGAGATCCATAGCTTTCTGGTTTCAGTGTCCGATTCAACTTCTTCTTGTTGAGTATCGTCGTTGGTCATTTCTACTGGAAGAATTCCCATTTTTGCCAGCATTTTATAATTATGGATTTTTTTTACTGACCACCAAGCTCCAGCAATCATATTGAGTGCTTGTTTTACATCAATTTTATCATCTTTGTAGTTGTTGAGACCAATAAGAATTTGTTTTAACATTCTGCTTCTGTAATGGACTTCTACATTGCGAATTATGCCAAGATCCAATGGTTGTAAAACTGCAGTACAATTCGGTGGTAGATATTCAACCGGAACATTTTCTAGGTGTGGGAGCATACCTAGTCCTGCCATAAATACTGTTTCAAAATTCTCGCCGTGCTGCACACTCCTGTTTGCATCGTGTGGTCAAGCGAGTGTTGCAACATTGTATCTTTACCTGCAGAGCTGAGGGCACGTTATTATAAGTTGCAATCGTGGAATGGGATGATTATGAGAATCGTGTTGCTGTGATAATGCTGCACAGGGTCTGCAAAGATCCTTCAGAGCTTTTCAAGATGCTAAGGAAGCTTGGTATCAACAGGATGTTCATTTACCATACTATCCAGAGGTAGAATGAGATAAGTGGAGTTGCTGACTGCCTGAGATGTGGACACCTGTGCACTGTGAGGACAGTCAATCTTGTGAAAGCTGTTAGGGCATGCATTCACCAAAATCCAGTGCAGTAACAGAAAGTGATAGCAAGAGAACTGTTTATTTCTGCCCAATCAATGTCTAGAGTGCTACCAAGTGACCTTAACATGAGAGTTTACTGCCGCAGTACAAGAAATTTTTGACTCCCCACCTTAAGCAGCAGAGAGCTCTGAAATCAAAAGTCCTCCTCTAGTGAAATGCGTAAAACAAGCACAAGAAGATTCTTTTAATTTAATCCTTTTAATCAACAAAATGACTGGGCCTATGCTACTAATGCTTGCACGGCTCGGGAGAGAGCTCCAAAGGTTCAAAGGGCTCACTCCATCTCTGTTATGGTTTGGTGGAGCCTCAGCTATGATGGCGTAAGAAAGCTTCACTTTTCTGAGAAAGGGGTTAAAACTTCTGCTACAGTCGACCAAGATACTGTCCTGGAGCCTGTTGTGAAACCCCTTAACAACATGTTCATTGGAGAAGACTGGAGCTTCCAGCAGGACTCAGCCCCAGCTCATAAGGCCAAGACCACAAAGCAGTGGCTGGAGGCGAACGTACTGGACTTCATTTTGAACAATGATTGGCCCTCTTGCAGTCCAGATCTTAATCCCCAGGATTACAAACTCAGGTCAATAGTTGAAGAGATGGTCTGCAAGAAGAGACATCCCAGTATTGTCAGCTTGAAGCATGCTTTGGAGAAAGCAGTAGCTGATTTCCCATTGAACGTCATCTGTGATTCTATTGATGCCTGGTCTGGGTGTGTTAAAGCCTGCATTCAGGTAAAAGGTGGTCATTTCGAAGATTAGGTCAACAAAAACATAAGAAATAGTGCGATTTTTCATTCCTGTAAATTTAAAAAGTTTTTAACACGTTGATGACCAATCATGGAAATCTGTGTGTTTTCTCAGTCGAACATAGATGGCCGATCACGAAGATTTCCATTTTTTGCCACATGCAAATTAAATAATTTTTTTACTTACAATTTAACTAAAATATTTTTCTCTGTCAATTATATGTATTTACTAATGTTTTTGCTATCAAACAAAAATATATACGCAAACATTTAATTTTATATTTCAAAGTTTTTCATATCTTAAACATTTATATTTTACTGATTTCATCATAACTATGATGGAAATTTGATCACACAATACCTGCTCAATGAATGCATGGGTGCATTAATTAATTGTTATAAAAAAAATAAATGATTATAATCTTCCAAACTTGAGAAACGTAAAAGTTAAGTCGGCAAGGAACAGAAACTTCTTACTCAATGTGTATTAGTAGGAACAAGGAACAAAATCTTCCTCTTCCTAAATGCCGTATTTGTAGACTTGAGTGGATCATGTATCTGTCATCACTTAGTGTTTCCCACGCACAGGCATGACCCTTCAACTTACTATCAGCTGGGTTTTTAGTAGGCCATGCCTTGTCATCAATTCTTTTCGTAAACAAGTGGGGCTGGGCCATCCAAAAGGAATCCAATAAGCTTACCATTATAAGGAACTGAATGCTTTCTACAAGGACCTTAGAGTCAGCTGAAAAAAAGGATAAGATAACGTGGGCATGACTCATCTGGTCGAGGGCCATCTGTGTTTCCAACCACTGTTTCTGATCGCTGGTTCAAACTAGTCTTTTCTTGATTGTGTGACTGTTCGTTTCTTTTGCTCAAAGTTATTCTCCATTGCAAGTTTCAACCCAAGTATTCAAATAGTTTGCATGGTGCAGCACACTATTTAATTTATTTAGAGTTTACTAAACCTTGAATCCTTCATGCGACTTTAGCTGAAAAAAAATTGTAGTTGAACTAGCCGAGGCTTGGGCTAAGAGTAGGGCAGAGAGAAGTGCATCATCCAGCAATGATGACACTGATTGTGAGAGAGGGTAGCCGACTCAGCAAGCGCGTCGGAAGGACCATCCAGATACACTTTTGGGAGTTATGCGGAAGCATACTTTAGAGAAGAGAGTGGGGTATGAGAAATATCCCTCAAGGATATGCATAGTGTTCGCAGCTAGAAAATTGAGAAACGAAACTCGGTATGTTTGCTCATTATGCAAAGTTCCTTTGCATAATGGGGCATGTTTCAGTGACTATCACTCAATAATGAAGTACTAGGATATCTGGTGAGTAAAACACTTAAAAAATTTCAAAAACTGTTAAAAAATAAGCATTCTATGCCAATTTTAGTGTATTGACATTGTTTGGGTTTAAATTCTTTAAAACGCCCGGTCCTACACGAATAGATTAGATTTAAATACCCTGGTCGTCAATGTGTTAATAAAGCATTCCAAAAATTTCTCCTGTAATTGTTTTAACAGTATTTATGGCGGGACTAGGTATTATGTGCGGCACAATTGTCAATCAGAATTAAAATTTTTAGCATTTGGCTCGTTTCATATTCATATCAACTTTTATCAACCACTCGTTAAATATGCCATGTGTCATCCATGCTCACTGGTTAGCATGATAATCATGAAGAAGGGAGAAAACATATTTGAAGTAATGAGGCTTGGCTGATTTTCCAGTGATTAATGACTTCATCTTCTCAGTTCCCAATGAATTGCAACAGAATAAGTACTATTCTGTTCTGTCCCTAAAACTACCAAGTGATTTTCACTACCATGGACTACCAACGGGAGGCCTCAGAAGCCCACCATCTAAAATACAATAAAAAGTCATATAATGTTTCGAATCTATTATTATATATTTTAAAAATCAGGAATACAGCTATACAATTTTAGTAATTTATTTGAAATTATATGTACATAAAGACAAATATTTACATTAGAACAATTCTTTTACAATCTTCCTTATTATGTTTTCAAGATCATATTAATATTGCAGTAAGATTTTATTTACAGAAATAATAACAAATTGATTAGAAAAATGATGATTTAATCTGATTCACCTGACAACAGTTTAAACAAATAGCGTGCTTCACACTGTGCTTTCCACGCATATGGTTATATATATAAGTTAGACTACCTGCAAGTCAAGGCATGCAGCCAATGACTAAATAATTTGCAGAAAATTGAAATATACATACATTGATGAGAAACTTGAGGTAATTATTTTACATAAGTCGCTGCACAATGTTATAAAAATCCAGACTTTTTCTTCGTTTATAAAAGAGAAACAATGAAAAACAAGTTGTGGGCCTCGGGAGGCTCCCCCTTGGTAGTTCTATGGTTAATGGCAAGTGTACGAATCAGCAACAACTAATAAAACATGCCTGTCTCATTCGCGTTAAAAATACCGTCTAAACTGTAATCACTAATCACCTTTTTAATTTCTCCTGCACGCCACTCATTCACCTTATCTATAGGAACATCATTTACCTCCCTTCAGATTAATTTTGATGCAATTCCATTGCATTCACAAAAGCTGTTTAGCCACCCAACATTTGCTTGAAACATGTCATGTCCAAGCAGATTTGCTAATTCTACTGCTTTTTGCTGAATGAGGGGACCAATTATGGGAATGTTTCTGGATTGAACATCTTGAAACCATGAAAAACAGCCTTATCGATGTCATCATACAGCACACCATGCATCCTTTTCCACTGGGCTTTCATATCTGCATTTCTTATTTGTTCTTCTATTTATCACAATCCTTCAAGAAAGTGGATAATGTAGAGGGTGTGGTGTTTTACTCTTTTGCTCAATCTCTTTTCCTGCCAGAATCTACAGCTATCAGGAATTCTTTTTTTTCCTCCAGCGAAAACTGCCTGCATTTCTTCAATCCTTCATTAGCCATATTTGCAATGTATGGGATATACTCCACACTATTTTTGGATTGTGGTTTGTGGACACGACTGACAAAATGTAGAGACCAGACACATTTTTATAGACTACAGAGGAGAAAGAAGGGACTAAGTGTTGGGGGCAGAGGAGAAGGAATGAAAAGGAAATAATTAGTTGGGAATGGAGTGACAGTTAAAGGCTGGATGGCGGGTATGGAGTAGCTTCAAGGTTGGCTAATTAGTGGAGGAGGGGATGTTTGTGTGGTGCAGAGGGGAGACCTTAGGAAAAGGATTGTTTAAAAGATAAGAATTATCCAAGAAGAGAGAGTGGGCAGGAAAAGTAAGAAGCTGGCAAGGGTGATTAGGTTGTGACACACATTGTCAACTTTTCAACTTACATTTCTTCCAGAACCACCCACAGATATATCTTACTCGGTCTAGATACATAATAGAGGGTATAACATATTCTTGACATTCAGAAGAAATTATTTTCGCAGAAAAGCAGATGCCATGGTATTACCAGTTTACCTGCACTTAGTGAGGTGAAAATGACAGATTTATGGAAAGATTCACACTTCCAGAGAATCATTTCTTCATAAAAAACACATCTTATGCATAGATGATTCCAAAAAGATTTTGCTATACTAAATTTTTTGTAACAAGTAATTTCATTCTAACAAGATTTAAAAAGCACTATTACAAAGGAAATAATTTTCCATTGTAGTGAAATTTTCATTATAACAGTATTTGTTGTAACGAGATTTTACGGTATATGTTATAATTTGTTTTGTCTCCGCACTCAGTACTGAGATGCGAGTATACAGCCGTCATGTACTGCATTTCTTACTATGTTTTATGGGACCCAGTCCCAGAACAATAAACTTAATTCATTCATTCTCTTCCTTACTCCCAATCTCTCTCCCTTCCTCCCATTCTCTCTTTTCCTTCCTCCTATTCTCTCTTCCTCCTATTCTCTCTTCCTTTCTCCCATTCTCTCTTCCTTTCTCCCATTCTCTCTTCCTTTCTCCCATTCTCTTTTCCTTCCTCCCATTCTCTCTCCCTTCCTCCCATTTTCTATCCCTCTCTCTCTTCCTTCCTCCCATTCTCTCCCCCTCTCTCTCTTCCTTTCTCCCATTCTCTTTTCCTTCCTCCCATTCTCTCTCCCTTCCTCCCATTTTCTATCCCTCTCTCTCTTCCTTCCTCCCATTCTCTCCCCCTCTCTCTCTTCCTTCCTCCCATTCTCTCTTCCTCTCTTCCTTCCTCCCATATTCTCTCCATTCCTCTCATTCTCCCACCCTTTCTCTCTTCCTTCCCCTTGCTAGACTTTTAATATTTGAAACTGAAGCAATAGCTTCTTATGCCATTTCTTATTTTCATGAATAATTAACTGACCATAAATTCATTCAATATTATAGGCGTACAATATTGAGTTTGGCAACAATATCGGTCGCCATGGAAAGGAAAACTTTTTCATTAAAAAAACTCAAGATTTTGTAGTTTAAAGCTCAATTTTGGAAAAATTCGAACCATATTTGAAATTTCATCATAGGAGAGTGAAACTTCATTATTTTCTTCATCCTCAAGTTCAAGTCCTGACTTTGTACAATGATTTTTAGTAATCTTAATTTACAAATGAAAAATAGTCTACACTCATCTCCATGTTTTTAAATGGAGAAAATGAAATCAGAAAATATTTTAAAAAATAAATAAATTCGTTGAATGAATCTGTTTAAAAACCAGCCTACCATCCTATACCTACTCTTTATTGTGGTTAAAATGATACATTCCACTTGTCTCTACATTATGTAGTTTTTGAGTTACATACTTATACTTGACTGAACACCATCTCAGACACTCAATTATTTTTATATATAGTATGATATGAAATGCGATAGAGGCGCTAACAATATTTAAAGCATAAATTTGTGAATTTTGCATCTAAAAACCAAAATATTACATGCTACAGGATTTTACAGGATATTTTGATGGAATTAACAAGATTTAGAAAAAAATTGGTCGCAGCCCTGATTTACGATATTCTTGAAAATATCACGTAAATGGAAACATTTCTGTGAAACATCACAGATTTTCATAAAAATTTAAGAAGTTAAAGTAAATTTACTTGAAAGACAAGAATCTTCCTTTAGTAAAAGAATTTCATTAAGGCATGAATGAAATTGTTCTTAAAATTTGTTGGTGCTATTTTGTATTCAAAGTTAGAGAGAAACAATTTGCATTGACCATTTTAGATATGCTTAATGATTGCAGTAGCTGTATCTGACATATTGTTAACATTTTTTTATGTTTTTCCATGTAGGGAGCAATTAATTTCCTATCTTGTCCTAAATATTTTCTCCCTTAGAGGTTTATGAATTCAAATAAAAAATAATTTATTATGCCTTCTTGTAATTTGTTTCCTGATTAATAAAAGTATGCACATTGCCTTTTTAATTCATGTCACTAAATCTTCTGTGCTCACAGATGAAGCAAGGTCGGCTAGAGGAAATATCCATGCCATCTGAGCAGTATGAACTGGAGTTAGAAGAGGAGGGGGGTGAGATAGCCATCATTGATTCAGCCACAAATATTGTCACTGCCAAAAAAGTTGGGCATACAAGAGTGACTTTGAAGGATCGTTATGTGGATATGGCCCTGCAGGAGGGAGGATCTACAAGGGGCATTCCAACTGCACATCTCAAAGTAGGCCTTCCAGCTTCTCTCTCCTTGTCTGTACTTCCGCATCGCAACTGGGCCCTCACATTAGGCAAGGAATATGAACTCTCGGTGGAGGTTTTGGATGGGGGAGGTCGTCGCATGATGGTGCCGAGGGATGGACCTCTTCATGTTGCGACAAGAATTCCTGCAGCAATATTTGAGCTGTTTGGGTCCTCGAGCAATGGCACTTGGCACTGGGGTAAGGCATCATCATTGGGAACAGCACCAGTTTTGGCCAACATAGATGTACCAAACGAGTGGGCATCATCGGTCACACCAGCAAGGGCTGAAATGAGAGTTTTTGTGCCTGTAGAGCTCAGTCCTCCTGAGGTGATGCTGCCATGCATTGATGTTGTTGTGGAGATGCAGATGAGAGCCTTGGGTGGAGATGGGAACTATGTTTGGACTGGTGTTGGTGGTGGTGGAGTGGTTTCTGTTGCTCAATCTGGCCTTCTGAGTGTCGCACCAGGAGAATGTGGCCCATCATTCTCTGCAGAAGTAAGTGTCTCTATGGCTCGTAATGGTCATAACAGGGATACTGCAAAGGTTTGGGTTCTTCCTATGGAGAGATTGGAAATAACAGAGAGAGTAATTGAAGCAGAGGTTGGAGCCACAGTACCTTTGATGGTGGCTGTTTACTCGGTTGTCGTATCAAAGGGAGCTACTAAAGAAGGAGTGCCATTTTCAGACTGCAATTCTCTCAACTTTACGATTAGAGTTTGGGATGAGGAGAAGTTCGTTCAGTCATTAGGCAACAAACTTGCTAGAGGGACTATAAATCTGTCTGGTAATGCCTGTGCAGCTATCTCCATGATTGGCAAAATGCCTGGAACAACAAAAGTCACTGTATCTAGTGGCAAAATGGATGATACATGCATAATGGTGGCATATGAACCACTCAAGGTTGTTCAACCACTATCTGGAGTTGTGGTTCTGGCTGTAGGAACGTCAGCTATTATCCAATTTGAGGGAGGGCCTAGGCCCTTGCCAGGCCGACCTACTGCTGAGCACATCCGAGAGATTGAGTTTGTACTAACTTCTGAAGAAGAAAATGAGGAGGAAGATTACCTAGTGGATGCATCTGAACTGGGAGAAGAAAGTGAAGTAGCAGTAGGTATTTATACCTATCGAGTGCTCTGTCGTAAACTGGGCGAAGGAGAGCTGCATTTGACTGTCTTTAACTCCCCATCTGGCTCTCCTGGTTCAAAGTCATCAGCAGAAGTTTTAATTATTTGCTCTCCTCCTAGTGTCATCTCTTTAGGCATCATTTATCAAAGGGAATTAGCTCATTCGACATTAGCTCGTCCTTGTCCCATTGATCCTATGCCTGGGCGTGCAGTGTCACATTTTTTGCATGACACAAATCTGGAGGCTGTAATCTTAGATCCAAAAGGAAGGCGATTTGATAATGTGTCCAGCTTAATCCTTGATTGGCATGTTTCTTCACATTTACTTGGGCAGTTAAAAGATACAAAATTGGGATTTGACATGCTAAGAACTTTTCACCCAATTGGAAAAACTGGAACTGTTGAGGTTTCCTGCAAAATTATGGAATATAGGCGAAGTTATCTTCGAGTTGTTGGTGTTTGGCTTCCCCAGATATCCCTGGATGGCAATGCAGTTGCAAGCATTTCTATTGTTTTAGTATCAGAAGCTCGAGTCTCACCAAATCATACTATAGTTTTCAATCACCCAAGTATTAGTACTACACTTAAGATCTCCGATGGATCAGGCCACTTTGAATTATTAAAAAGCGCATCTGAGTTTGTTGATGCAACACTCGTGTCAGAGACATCTAGAGGAGGAAGTTTGATCAAAGTTTCTCCCAAATCTCCTGGAATCCTGAATTTAGCAGTTGTAGATCTCTGTCTTCCAGGAATGTCACCAGCTAATGCAGAAATCCAGGTTTTTGGCATTGCTTCCATTGATGCAGAAATGCCAGATAAAGTAGAATTAAGCCGTTCAATAAATGCCAGTGTTCGACTAATAGACACCTTAGGCAGGATTGTGCCTGACCCTTTGCCCGATCCCAAAAGAATTCTAGGCTTCAAATCACTTCCAGCATCAAACCTCATTGGTGTGGCACCAACCAGCAGAGTAAAAGCAGAAAAGGCCATGGAAGGATCACTTACGTTCACTGTTTCTGGACTTTCTTTAGGAGAGACAACTTTGAGTTTCTCTGTCAGCAACCCAGGCACACAGATGAGTTCTGTGGTCAGCTCTCCACAGCCAATTCAAGTTTTTCCCCCACTCCGTTTGCATCCTCGTTCCTTGACCCTTGTTCCTGGTGCAGTTTTCCAAATTGGTCACTCGGGAGGTCCACGCCCTGATCCAGGAGTAGAATTCCGAATGGGTGAAGAATTTGGTAGCTCCTCCGTGGCTGCTGTAAGGGTATCTGGTCTCGTGGAAGCTTTGGCAATAGGATCTACCACAGTTTGGGCCAAAGCAGTTTTTGCTCCGTCGGCTTCACAGGACTCCATTGAAGTGCGTGTAGTGTCTTTGGTTGGTGTTCAGATGAAGGCTCCACTCTCAAAGATGTGTGTTGGTTGTGCAATGCCGGCATGGGCTGAGGGTGTTGGTCAAGAAGCACGGGAGGGTGGGCGCCCAATTCAGGTACCTCCACTCGTCCTTGGGTCCATTCGACCTGTTCCTGAGTTTACTTGGAGTGTCACGCCTCGTGATATTGTGGCAGTACATGGAATTTTTTCAGCCATGGGCATCGAAGGAAGAGACTCAGACAGGGCATCAGTGCGCCTGCAAGGTCTTCAGCCTGGAAGGTGAGTATTAAGGATAAGCTTAATGGATAATTTGCTCTAGAGTGCTTAGCCTGTGCATGATCAAATTTCTTCTAATCAAAGAAAAATGTAAATGCAAGATTTGTGGGGGTTAATTTTTATTCTTTTAACTCCTGCTGAATTATCCATTTTCTAAAATTAATGTGGAGTTTATTTAAAAATAAAATGCACAGCTAAATAGAAGTTTTTTATTGTTTGTGATTTAACAAATAGAATGAAAACATATCTAACAAGGGAAGGACCAGACATCGATGTCACAAACTGTGACCAACTTTCGCTGGTGGATAGAAGCATAAAAATAAGCAGACACGTGTCTCGGCTTTTGACTCCATAGACCCTAGTTCACAAGAAATCAAGGATCAAAGTTTATAGAAAATTACTGCACTCCTTATAAGGTCTTCACAGGGAGTTAATTAATGCATAGGCAGGCTAGTCGAGTGGTTTAGGTGCTAAACTAGAAAGCTGATGATTCTTGTTTTGTGGATCAAACCCCAATACTAGCATTTTTTTGTTTTTTTTTAATCTATTACAGTGAAGTACTATTTGATAGAAGTTTTATTCTGTTTTGAAATAATGCCTTGGATTATTATTTTTAGAAAAACAAATTGCGCAATCAATGCTCGGTAAGCATATGCATGGGAAAAACAGTTCCTATTGCTTACATAATGCATATTCATTAACAGTTAATTGAACTTATAAATTAATTTCAAAGCAGTAGCATTGTTGAACAGCTGGAAGGTGTACCTGGCAAAATCTTTTATTATTTTGAAAATGTATTTTACTCTAATGGAGAGAGGACTAACAATTCAAAATGAAAGAATACAAATTGTATTCATGCACACACACTTGTGTTGTTAGTATGAATGTAACATGAGCGCTTCATCATTTGACCTTGCTGTAACATTTCTATGGGACCCATTAAATCCGAGACCCTGGGTTCTCTTGAAGCTTCAGGAATTTTTTAAATATCTATTACAATGAAGTACTGTTTGATGTAAGTTTTATTCTTTTTGAAAAAATGCAGTGGATTATTATTTTAAGAAAAACAAATTACACAATTCATTCTCGACAAGTGTATGTGTGAGAAAAAATATGTATAGATCCTCATTTAAATGGGCCACACAACAGTGTGTGTGTGCGCGCAAAAGTATATGGTTAAGTATATGGTTCCTGATGTTTAAAAATGCTTTACTGCTTTAAAATTCATTTATAAGTTAAATTTACTGTTAATGAATATGCATTATGTAAGCAATAGGAACTGCTTACCGAACATGGATTGCGTAATTTCTATTCCTAAAAATAATAATCCAAGGCTTTATTTCAAAACAGAATAAAACTTATATCAAATAGTACTTCATTGTAATAGATTAAAAAAACAAAAAAAATGCCAGTACACCACCTTTTTGAACTTCATGTGCTTACGGTTCGCGAATTTGGACTTCGCAACAAAATATTTTATGACCATTACTTGTGTTTCACGCATATTACTTTCATTTCACAGCATGTGTTTATGATGCCAACAAGCGTGAACTCCTTGTACTTTTTTGTTTCTGAAGTTCATTTTAATCTTGAACACCCTAGAAATCGACATTGTTATCCTCCTATATATAGTAAGCTAATTTTGTTGGTAACCCAATCTGAAGAATCTGATTGGCTGCTGAAAAGCCAATTATATCTTGAGGAAGTTTAACTTTATTTCCCTTGAAAAAATGCAATAAATAAATAAGAAATTGAATTGATGGAATGATATGATCCTATGCAGAGAGGCATAAACTGTAAAGTTGGGAATAATTTTGAAACAAGAGAAAAGTCTGCTATGAATGGGAATCGAACCCAGGTCTTCCACTTGCCGGGCTGATATTCTACCACTGAACTATTGTAGCAGATCAATTTTCTCATTTATAAACGCGGATGTTTTCTTGGTTGGGATGGAACTAGCCAAGCTAGTATCAAACTGCCCCAACGGATGTCCTCGAAGAAAACTCCTCCATCTCAAATGGTGAGATTGACAAGCAAGAAATTGATGGAATAAAGCGATCCGAAGATCCTATGCAGACAGGCATAAGCTGTAAAGTTGGAAATAATTTTGAAACCAAGAAAACATCCCCGTTCAGAAACGAGAAAATTGATCTGCTACGATAGTTTAGTGGTAGAATATCTGCCAGGCAAGTGGAAGACCCGGGTTTGATTCCCAGTATAGCAGACTTTTTTCTCATTTCAAAATTAATACCAACTTTACAGCTTATGCCTGTCTGCATAGGATCTTCGGATCGCTTCATTCCATCAATTTCTTGCTTGGCAATCTCATCATTTGAGAGGAAGGAGTTTTCTTCGATGTACCTCATCCCCTATTCAAATAAAATTTTTAATCTATACCTCATGAATCATATAAGAGCTTGGGAGAGAAAAATGTTTATATAATTGTTGTTTGCTGATAGAATTGTCATAATGACCAATGTAAACAAAGTATGAAATGTTATGCTTGGGATTTTCTCGAATTTTTATCTCCAAAACTATAAGTCTTAATCATATGGCCTCATGGACATTTTTATGGCAAATGATGTCCTCTATCCAAATATTTTTTTTTGTCTGTACTTCACTTCATATAAGAGTATGGGAGAGAAAATGATAAATTTTTAATTGTTGTTTGCCAATAGAACCGTCTTAGCAATTGATGTAAACAAAATATGTGATTGATGAAATAAAGCAATCCGAAAATCCTATGCAGACAGGCATAAGCTATAAAATTAGGAATAATTTTGAAATGTGAAAATAGTCTGCTATGACCGGGAATCGAACCTGGGTCTTCCACTTGACGGGCAGATCACTTTATTTTATCAATTTCTTGCTTGGCAATCTCACCATTTGAGAGAGAGGAGTTTTCTTCGATGTATCTCTTCGAGGACATCTGTTGGGACAGTTTGATACTAGCTTGGGTAGTTCCATCCCAACCAAGAAAACATCTGCATTCAGGAACGAGAAAATTGATCTGCTACGATAGTTCAGTGGTAGAATATCCGCCCTGCAAGTGGAAGACCCAGGTTCGATTCCCAGTCATAGCAGACTTTTCTTGTTTCAAAATTATTCCCCAAATATGTGATGTTATGCTTGGGATTTTCTCGAATTTTATCTCTATATATACTATACATTGTAATTATGTGGTCTTGTGGACTTGATTGTGGTAATTGCTGTCCTCGATCTGAATAAATTTTTTAATCTCTATTTTATAAATAATTTTGAAACGAGAAAAAAGTCTGCTATGACCGGGAATCGATTCCTGGTCATAGCACACTTTTTTCTCATTTCAAAATTATTCCCAACATTACAGCTTATGCCTGTCTGCATAGGATCTTCGGATCGGTTTAATCCATCAATTTCTCTATGTTATACTTCATATAAGAGAGAGAGAGAAAAATATGGTATTTAATTGTTGCTTGGAAGATGTCATTTAAGTTTAAGTGTTTTTAAGTGCTTATATAAAGTGGAAGTTCTAATTTACGGATGCAATTCAAATCACAATTGAGTGATAAATTTTAATAAGGATTCCTCGTACATAATTTAATTGAAATCTATCAAGCGGTTAACGAGATGAAAGTTACGACAGGCGGATGGGTGGACGAAATGTGCCCATAAGGCATTCCACTACTACCAGTTCATTGGTGAATGCCTAAAAAGTAAACAATAAACAAATTTCACATAATTGAATGTTCCCGAAAGTAAATCATAGTTTTGGGCATTTAAAAGTTATGTGGGAAAGAAATATTAATGAATATTTATTAGTTAAACATTACGCCAGACCAGTGGCTCTTAACCTTTTTTGGCTGCAAACCATAGCCTCCACTGGATCACTTGTGGTACGTGATACAATAAATAGAAATTAAACATGTAAATTCATTTAAGCCGTTAGCATTGAACAGGTTGCTTGGAGAAATTGAATGACCCACTCAAAATGACTTGGCGATTCAATTTTGGGTCGCAATCCTTGGATTAAGAACCCCTGTGCTAAACATTTTTTGAAAATTTTGAAAAATCAAATCGTACACACGGTTCTCAAGTTATTAGAGGAGCAATTGGCATGATTGTCTCCCATTTCCCCCTCCACCCTTGAGAAGTTTCTGGATCTGTCCCTGAGGCTAGGTTCTTTTGACATGCAAGAAACTTGATGGCAACGGGAAGAACATACCGGCATACCCCGCTATAACGTACAGATGCACTCCAGGGTTTTGGTACATAAAGCGAATGTATGTTAAGCGAGTACAATAATTACATGTTAAAGGGGTAGTTAGGTTCCAGACTCAAGCCTAAACATTAGGTTTTTTGCCAATAAAACCCCAAAAGTGTTATATTAACAAGGAGAGGACATGGTAGTGGAATCACAGATTTTTATGAAACCTGGTAGATGTATAGCTCTGGATTCCAGGATCACTGCAAACCCCCCTTTTGGGCATATGCGGCCAATAGTTTTTCCGAAAATCGCGTTTAAATATTGAAATTTCACGTCAACTGGTATAAATTTATTAATTCATGCCTAATTGATCAAGTAATTGTTGGCAGTCAGCATATAGTCAGGGTGCCCAACAACAGGGAAAACCGGGAAAACACAGGGAAATGAAATGATGTGGAAGGACACAGGGAAGAGCATCCATCTCCCCGAAACATGCCAAAATTCGGGAATAAAATGTGGTAAATTATCGTAGAAAAGGTCCAAATTCGACCGCTGCAAACCGTCACCTGTAGCCGTGATTTGTTCGCTTCTTTCTCACTCTTTGCGCTCTACTCCCTTTACCCCCCTCTCCTTCCCCTCGCTCCCTTACCTTGCCGGCAGCGGCAAGTGGCAGGCAGCACTAGTCTCTGAGGGAGCGTGCATGTGGATCGGCTGACGGACTGCAGTCAGTGAAGGGGCACGCTCGCTCTAGGTTCTATGTAACAGAGGTGTTTCGCGGCTACTCGACTTGCCATGATGTCGAGGTTCAATCCTGTGTGGTGTGATACCACCCTCTTTCCTGATTGGCAAAGTTGGTTACGGGAAGACTAAAAGAATCCCTGCTCTGCAGAATGTATTGTTTGCAAGAGAACTTTTTCTTTGAGCAATATGGGGAAGAGGGCTGTGACAAGCCATGCAAGTGGAAAGGCGCATCAGAATGCTATTTCGGGTCATCAGCGTCAGGTCAACATGGCAATTATGTAGTTATACAATCACCAGAGGAGGTATGTAAACTTTCATCTCCACTGTTTCATTATGTTTATTTTGTTTTGCTAGAAGAATGTCCCCTCTCTAATGTCCATCCTCATCGCACGAAAGTATGAATGAGTGACTATCAATTGCAAGGATAATAGGGGTTTTGCAACGTTTTTGCAAGCCGTCAAGCTTGCGTTAGATGATTCAACTCCCCAGGCCGAATTGCTGGCCTGACCGCTTCTGTGTACTCGCGATCCCCTGTACCACTTCCAAAATAAAAACGAGAGCCCTCAGAATCTGTCCGGATCAAAACAATGATTTGACAATGCTGTAATCCTCAAGTGGCCTGAGCCTTCGCTGAAGAGACCTTTTCTTTTGAGGGCAAACTTAAAAGGATCAGGTGTCTCCTCCCATCATAAGAGGGTCCTTCCAAGTTTTCTTAATAGAGACAAGCTACAGCCACACCAATTGGTTTTCTCTTTCTCAGGCGAACGAACTTGATTCTCCGGAATACAATTCAATCCTATTTGGGAAGTGCAAGCTATCATACAAGAGGATATTTTCATTTGTGTGCGAGATAATTTTTGTTATGCCTCGATTAACTCCAAGAAGAAGAAACCAAGTCATTCGTCTGCTGCAGAGCAATGTCTCTGCGGGAAATCGTGAGACATATGAACATGTCTCACGTTACTGTGTGTAAAATCAAAATTAAATGGGAGACGAAGCTAAGCGGAGACAAGAGGACAGGGAGGCCTATGTGAACTACCCAGGAAGAGGATGATCATTAAATTAAATGATTTAATGTCCAATATATCTGTTAATATTAATTTATGACAATTGGACGTTTCATATTCGCTATCAGGATCTCCAAGTATACCGAACTAGCCGAGACCCGCGCCATTAATCTGTGGAGTTTTTTCCATAAATTTATGAACAAGCGTTTATAAAAATGAATATTTATAACCACTTCTATATAGTAAATATTTTTATATGCAGGAAATTATACCTATAATTCAATTAATGAGAGTTGGGATCTGGCCGTTTCCACCTCTGGGTGAAGGGGGAGTGCTGACAGCGAATCAGGTAGTCTTCCTCAGGCAGGTCCTGTGTCGTCAAACATCACGAAGCCTCACTGCATACAGCTCAGCCCAGATGATGAAGGAGATTTTTAAAATTTGGTGAATCAACATCAAAAAAACTTTTTCACACTTTTACGGAATTTTCCAATTTTTCAGAACGTTTACGCATCCATAATTAGATTCAACGTGGATAAGAATAAGAACGATAGAATTTCAATCTAACGTCAGCATTCTGTTATAACACACAGCGAAGTCTCAATTCGCCTCATTATCACTCACTTCCAAAAGCGAACGGTATCTTTTTTAGAGTTAGTTTCTCAAGTTATTCTTTGTGTATTAAAATTCGTCATTGTTTGTAACTTTGGGGTGAGTAGTTCACAAACACGAGGTGTCTTTTCTCTGTGATGAGTAAGCTCATGATAAAAGGCCCTTAGTCTCACTCGCACAATATCACTGGTGTGCAGGAGAAGAAAAAAATCCCAGGACCTCAAGACTAAACAAGAGTGACAGTGAAGTATCATCATTTTCGAGCAGTAGGCGAAATGCGGTGGAGGGGATGGAGGGAATATTCAATGGAAGGGGAATCGTCATAAGTATAGACAACTGCGCATTGTAAGCTCTGCTTCCACAAATCCCAACTCTCGTTAATTGAAGTATAATATTAAAATTTTGTGATATAACTTATTTGACAAAAATTTAACAATTTCTTGTACCATACCAAGTCTCCAAGTCTAAGCCAAATCTCAAAAGGTTAAGGGGCCGTTGTACATGGCGAATTTAAGATGTAATTAATAACAGACGATTTATAAAAACAGAATTCTATAATTCGGTACTATTTGTTTTGTGTATGGAGCGCTTTCCAATGGCGAGAATTCTTCTGCGAGTTCGCCAAGGTGTTTGATGACGTAGGTAATTCCTTCTATGGTGGTAGGGGCAATCCCTACAAACGACGCAGACCGCCAAAATCACTGGCTGATACCGAAAGAAACTCCCCGCTGATCGCCGGACGTCTCTTGTGTCACAGACCCTCTGCTTGTGTCTGGCCGTCGCAGTGTGTATCAGGTATCAGGTTGCCATGCCCCTGCCACAGTCGTAATAGGTTCCAATCATGGGAATGACGGAAAGCATTTCCTTAGTGGCGTTCTCTCTCGGTTGATACTACAACTATTTGAACCCTTAAAACGGAAAAGATTTTATGTACCATGGCCCCTTAAACTTTTACCTTACGAGAATGTTTGCTAAAAAGACTGGGAAAACACTTGTGTGAAATATTGTATAGGTAATAGATAAGAACCACCGCGTAGTAATTCTCCAATTTCGTTCAAACTTTCCATGCCGTCGGTATGGTCAAAAGTAATTACCGTATTTTCCCATCGATAACACGCACCTTGAAATTTTTAGTACGGGTAAAAATGTATAGATAACGCGTGGTCAAGTTTGTTTTCTCCTGACTTAAAAAAAGTGGTTCTTTGGACTAATGAATAACGGAATAATCCTACTTGCTACGGGGCTACGGCGGAGTCTATAACAAATAAATAGCGGAATAAACTAGGAGTTTCCAGTTTTTAAACGTGTAGTTTATCTGCTGAAATTTGCCCTTGAGAAAATTAGCCATGAAAAACAAAGAATTTACGACGAAAATCAGGTGACGATTTTTATGGTTTTGAGTAATTTGATTTTAATGTATGCAATAAATATTTATAATTTTACTCATTTCGGTCAATTTTGTCTCATTTTACAATAGCACCCTTTATTTTAATCGAAGATTGCAAAAATCATAATAATAATAAGCAATGTAAATCCATAACTTGGTCTCGATATCATACTGTAATTGTGTGAAGATGTGTGGTCTATCAGAAATGCATTCAGAATCACTTTCCATGAGTTTGAATGGCAAGAATATCATGAAAATTGATACATAATGCTCTTAGCCAGTCGTAAGGGGTAGACCAAAAAAATCTCAAAAAACGTCGGGAGATTGACTTCTAGCAAAGACTACTACCCCTAAGGACTTCTAGGAAGATAACACGTAAAATTTGATTTTTCCAAGTGCAGTCTTTCATTCATTTTGAGATAAAATTAAAAAGAATCAACCAAAGATCTTAGGATTTGAATCATTTTAAAGAATACAAAATAAAGTTTCTTAACAATTCCTCTTTTTTATCGTACAATTCTAAACCACTCATGTTAAACGCTCGAGAAATATAGCCATTTTAACGGGTTATTGCCTTACCTACTAATTACATTCTTAGACCTAGAAATCCTATTGTTATGTAATTCCCATGGTTTTCGCCGAAGGAAAGGTAAGTGAAATTTCGTTACTATAAAATTGATCATTGAAATTGTATTGTGCGAAACTCTATTTTCTCTATTCCTGTGTTAGCACTGGTTATATGCTAGTTGAAATATAAATACGAGATAATAAAATTCGCCGTAGATAATGTGGTTTCGGACTTCATTAACTGTATTCTAATAATTTTTTGTTAGGTATTGGGCTAGTTTTTGTCATTGGGACATAGAAATCAAAAATTCATAACAATAGCCATTAATAAACCTTGAAAAAAGTGTCATTTTTCAAAATTTAATTTTTTCCCTTGTATAACGCGCAAGATAATTTTTACCAGATTTGGAATTTTTTTGTATAGATAACGCGAGCGTTATTGATGGGAAAATACGGTAATTCTTTGTTAGTTTTAGACAGTTTCATACATTCCATTGTAATTTTATTTCCATCCATATTACATAGCTGTAATAAAATATACGTGGTCGTATTTCTTATGACAGGTGATGATTTTACAATTACTTACAAATTCTTTTCTGCATTACATACTAAACAGATTCTCCCTTTGGGAATGCTGACAAGGGGATTTAAATCCATGAATTGCGTCATGCAGGCAGGAGGAAGGGGTAGGGGTCAAGCTTAGCGTAGCGCATGGGTTTAAAAGGCTGGTTCACATTGAGGGACACAGACTGGCCACGGACACGTCGAGGACTTTATGAGGGTTAGGACTATTTTTGCGGAGAGCATTCACACTTGTAGGTCGCGGGACCGTCGCATCCCTTATGGGTAAGGTTTCGAAATAAACAAAATGCTCGCGAGTCACCGGACCAGATCCTGACTTAGAATTTCATAGTAGACGTATTTCGAATAATTCGTACTAAAATGTATGGAAAATCCTATGATGTTGGCCGGAGGCTGCTCTTAGCTTTGAATTACACAATTTTTCGAATTATTCGGGATCGAAATCACGAGGTTTTACTGTATTAGGTTACCTTTATCAATTTTCTGGGCGATTGCATTATTAGTATTATTATTCAAATTTTCAGTGTTTCGAGGAAGCGTTCATTCATCGACATAAACGGACTAGCACTTAGTCAATAGGTAAATGCGTTTTGTATATTTTACCTTCAAACTCAATATCCTAATCGGAAATTCTAGGAAGTATTGTGGGATCTTGCAAAATGTTGTAATTTAGTAGCAGAGGACCCGGCAGAAATGACGAGTTTTATAAAGTATAAAATATTAAGAAGTTCTGTGAAAGTAGTAAAATTTGTGAAGTTTAGAAGCGGGAAATGGTTAACAAATCCGGAAATCGAACCCGGGTCTTGTGCTTACTAGTCAAGTGATGTAGCACAGAGCAAATAACGCAACATGCTTATAATATTTCTTGGTGGATATTTCAGTGACATAACAGCAAAAGGCACAAGAAGGTTCAAGGATTTACCTAAGCTCCAACTTCCCTGCGTTTGGAGGTTTGTCGTGTCATTTTTACTGTCTACATTATACAAATATTGTTGTAGGCGCTGGAAAGACGCAATAAGGTTCGGTGACATTGCAATACAATTGAAGGAGCTATACCACCGTTCGAAGGACAAAGATGAGTGTTGTGTGTGACTGTGCAGGAGGAGAGCGGAAATAACATTGTTGTGAAATGACTACTTTGATAGCCGCGGACATTATATAGCAACGATAGAACACACGCTCCCTGTCTGTGTCTTGAGGGCAATGTAAGGGGAACGTTTGAGTTGTTTGGGTGTGCTGGGCGGTTGTGTGAATAAAAAGGGATTGTATCTCTAAAAGCGGAACGTGTCACTTCCCTGTCGTTTTTCCCAACCCCAATTCTGTCTCTACATGCCGACGAAGACGTCGGGATGCGACAATATTGTATTCGTGCAAAACATTGATTTGGAGATTTCAACGGGAATATGTGTTTGAAGGTCCCTAGAACATATTTTGACCATTTTCTCGAAGATTTCTGTGTTGTCATAAAATATTTTTCCTATCACAACTAAATTTTATGAATAACATGTTTTATCACAATAACAGGAGTTGATTAGTTTTTGGGTAATATCTCCCGGATATCTCAAAAATGGCTCGTCCTAATGCAAAAATGACTATAATCAAATGGCTCTAACTTCGATTTGATAGACCCTTTTATGGTGGGAGAAGAAACCTGGTCCTTAAAACTTTGCCCTCAAAACAAAAGGTCTTTTCTGGGAAGGGGCAAGCCGCATGAGGATTACAGCATTGTCAAATCATTGTTTTGATCTGGACCTAGATTCTGAGCTCTATCGGGTGTTGTTTTTTTGGAAGTGGGTGTACATCATCGTGTAAATACTCGTAGGGGCATATCCAGCATTTGGCTGTTATATGTCGTATGCCAGCGCCCATGCTGTTTTCTTGTCTTGCGCGCTGTTGCTTGTGGGAGAGCTCTGTTCTGACTTTCAACTCATGCACTCTGCTGGAGTTATTCGCTGAAAAACGGATGCTCTGCTGTGACTGGAGTTTCACGAAATCATTCTCTTGTTTCAAGCAAATTTCTGGTCTTCACTTCTTTTTAGCTCGAGTATTAGACATTCAACAGTCACAGAATCGATCTGTTCCATGCGCGATGAGGATTGGCCACTCCGGATCATCGTTTTTGTTTTGCTTGTGAAACTCACGTGGCGTATCTTCGTCTCAGGGAATTCCCTCTGCTTCTGACGGTGCTGTGTCACTGTGGACCAAGCTGCTGTGCATCTGTCCACCATTTCTCTACCTGCGGTGAGTGCACCAGCCACATCGATATCACAAACAGTATCATCTTCTCGCCTTGGTTTTCTGCCAGACAGCGATGTGAAGAAGACTGAGATAATGTGGGCCCTGCATGTTGTCAGCAAGAAAGAAAGTTTCAGGAGTCAAGAAGGTATCGGTGACCTTTTTGGTAGGCTGTTCCCCGACAGTCACATTGCTATGAGTATGGAGCTCAGCCGATCCAAGACTTCCTACCTGGTTTCCTATGGGCTCGCACCATATTTTCATCATAAGCTGGCTGAAGACATGCGTTTCGCGAAGAAGTTGGTCATTTGTTTTGATGAATCTTTCAATAGAATCGCGAAACGACTACAGATGGACGGTGCAGTCCGGTTGTGGGATGCCAATAAGAATGAAGTCTCAACGAGATATTGGAATTCCTCATTTCTTGGACTTTCAACAGCTTCCGATCTTCTGCAAGGCTTCAAGGATAGCTTAGGAGAGGACATTGAAATCCGGAAGCTACTTCAAGTTTCTATGGATGGCCCAGCTGTAAACTGGACTTTCATAGAACAGTTGAAGGCTGATATGAAGCAGAGTGATGAGGATCCAGAAATCGTAGATGTAGGATCATGGGGTCTACACATCGTTCATGGTGGCTATCAGTATGGTTTCAATAAGACTTGTTGGCAAATAGCGTCATTCTTGAAGTCTATCTACAATGTATTTAAGAATTCTCCTGCTCGCCGTGCTGACTACATGCGCCTTACCAAGTGCAATGAATTTCTGCAACTGTCGATGGCTTGAAAATGGGCCTGTGTGTGAGAGAGTCATCAAAATCCTCCCGTCTTTGAAGAAGTACTTCGAGGGTCAGAAGGATTTGCCTGATACCTACTCAGTAAAGAAAGCAAGGGAGTGCCTTGAAGGCCATCTCCTTCTGCCGAAGCTCCACTTTTTCTCTTCTATAGCATCCATCTTTGAACTGTTTCTCAGAGGTTTCCAAACTCCCAAACCAGTGTTTCCATTCCTGCAAGGGACCCTTGAGGACCTATTAAGAGACTTAATGGGACGGTTTATAAAGTCAGACGTCCTTGACAAAGCCAAGTCAGCCTACAAGCTGAAAAATATTGATGTAGAGGATGTTGATAATGGCTTGAAACTTTCACAAATAAATATTGGCATAGACGCTCAACGTTTAACACAAGGAAGGAAGGAAGCTGGAAAGAAGTTGAGAATTGGCACGTGGAATGTAAAAACACTCCTACGAGCAGGGAAGTTGGAAAATTTAAAGAGAGAGATGAAAATAAACAAAATGGACATGATTGGATTAAGCGAAATGAGATGGGAAGGAAGAGGGGAAATAAAAAGTGATGATACCACGGTGTACTATTCGGGAGGTACTGGAGGAAGGAATGGAGTAGGAGTAATTCTGAATAAGGAAATAGCAAATTGTGTACAGAGGGTGATATTTGTAATTGATAGAGCAATTGGTCTTAGAATAGGAATGCACCCAAAAGATCTACTGTTGATACAAGTCTATATGCCGACCAGCCAACATGAAGATGAGGATGTTGAAGAAATATACGAGAAGATAGAAAATATTATGGAGGAGGAAGGTAAAAACTGTTGCAAGATAGTGATGGGCGATTGGAACGCTGTGGTAGGAGAGGGAAGAGAAGACCAAGTAGTAGGAAAATTTGGACTAGGGAAAAGAAATGAAAGAGGTGAAAGACTTGTCGAGTTCTGTAAAGAGAAGAGGATGTTCATATCAAATACTTGGTTTGAAAATCATAAGAGAAGGCTATACACGTGGAAATCACCAGGAGATGGAGCCAGATATCAAATAGATTATATTTTAGTGGAAGAAAGATACAGAAATGGAGTAAAAAAGGCATATGGACTTCCAGGAGCAGACATTGACAGTGATCATGTGCTCCTCATGGCCGAAATAAAAGTAGCCTTGAAGAAGGTTAAGAAGGCTAAGATAGTTAGGAAATGGAACTTAGAGAATATAGCCACAGTAGGAAAAGAAAGAATAGGAGAAAAATTAACTCAGGCAATCAAAAGAGAAAACGTGTCGGAGGAAAATGTGGATGAAGCATGGAATAGGATAAAGAAGGCTATAAGAAAAACAGCAGAACAGGCTATTGGGTTTTTCAAAGGAAAAAGAATAAAAAAGCCATGGGTGACAAAGGAAATTAATGGAAAAGATGGAAGAAAGAAGGCAAAAACAAAAGCAGGACTGATGAAGATGGAAAAAGGAAATACAGGAAACTGAATAATGAAATAAGAAGAGAAACCCAAAAAGCAAGGGAGAGATGGCTAGAGGAGGAATGCTCAGATGTAGAAGATCTAGAGAGAAAAGGAATGTATGACTTGATGTATAAGAAAGTAAAAAATGTAACGTGGGATAGATGGAGAACAAGTGCATGCGGGAAAGAGATTGCAAGTAAAGAAGATAAAGTTCTATATAAGGAAGAGGAGGTTCTTAATAGATGGAGAGAATACATGGAGGAGTTGTACAAATCAAATGAAAAACCAAAGAATCTCCATATTGAAGAGCAGGATGAAATAAATGAAGATGAAACAGGGGTTTCGATATTGAAAATAGAGGTGCTACAAGCAATAAAAGATATGAAGAATGGGAAGGCAATGGGGGTAGATGAGATACCAATAGAATTATTTAAGTGTCTTAATGAGGAAGGACTGGAAGAAATAGTGAAGTTGTGTAATGCAATCTATGACAAGGGGATGTGGCCAGAGGATTTCGTCAAAACAATTATGATTGCAATTCCGAAAAAGCAAGGAACAAGAAAATGCAGTGAACACAGAACAATCCGTTTAATTACACATGCAGCAAAGGTTCTACTTAGGGTTATCAACAGGAGACTAATTAGTAAATGGAAGAAAATATTGCAGAGGAACAGTTTGGATTTAGAAAGAGAAGAGGTACAAGAGAAGCAATAGGATTGATAAGGATGAGTGGAGAGAGATATATAGAAAGGGGCAAAGGAATTAGTCTGTGCTTCATAGATATGGAGAAGGCATTCGACCGAGTGAACTGGGAAAAACTGATGGAAATACTAAAAGAAAAAAAAAGTAGACTGGAAAGATAGAAGGTTAATTAAAGAGCTGTGTATGAAACAGAAAGCAGCTATGAGGATAAAAGATGCACAGACCGTATGGTATGATCTAGGAAGAGGAGTAAGGCAAGGTTGCTGCTTATCGCCAACCCTGTTCAATATATATGCTGAAGAAATGATTGACAATGGAATAGGGAATGATAAAGGAATTAGTATTGGGGGTAGAATAATAAATTGTATAAGGTTTGCTGATGACATGGTAATTTTGGCAGATGAAACGAGGCACATTCAGGAAATGGTTACAAAGCTAGAAGACAGGATGATGGAATATGGAATGAAAATGAACATAAAGAAAACAAAGGTGATGAGAATAGGGGATAGAGAGATTATGAATGGGTCAATAAAGGAGGGAAGAGTGGAGCAAGTAAAACAGTATAGATATTTGGGAAGCATGCTAACTGAAGACTGGAGTAGTGAAATAGAAATAAGAACAAGAATAGCAATGGCAAAAGAAACATTTAATAGGAAAAAACGGGTACTATGTAGTAAAATGGACTTAAATCTGAAGAAACGTCTTGTGAAGTGCTATGTTTGGAGTGTATTGCTTTATGGGTGTGAAACATGGATGCTAAAGAGGAGAGAGAAAGAAAGGCTAGAGGCATTTGAAATGTGGGTGTGGAGGAGGATGGAGAAGGTTAAGTGGATGGATAGAATAAGGAATGAAGCAATACTAACAAGGGTGAATGAGAAGAGAAGATTACTTGAAACAATTCAGAGGAGGAAAAGTAACTGGTTAGGGCATATCTTGAGAGGAGAAGATTTATTATTGATGGTGTTGGAAGGATCAGTAGGAGGTGAAAGGAAAAGGGGACGTAGAAGAATAAAAATGTTTGATGACCTGAAAGAAAGTGGAGGGTATCAGGAAATGAAAAAAATGGCAAGGAACAGAAAGGAGTGGAGACAACGCTGGTGCCAGGGACCTGCCTTGAGGCAGAACACCTCATGATGATGAGACGCTCAAATTGCAATTGGCGACGCATGTGTGAAAGATGTTGAAAAGGACAGATTTAGGTTAGATTGCAAAAGGTCCATATTTGCAATTGTAAAGAAAATCATCGAGAGAAGCCCAATTAAGTATAAGTTCACCAAAGCAGCATCTTGCCTGGACCCAAATAAGATTTTGAAAAAACCTGATCAGTGCAAAATGGACATGGATACTTGTCTGGGTGTACTCGTGAGAGCAAACCATATAACCGCTCTGCAGTCAGACCATGCGAGCTTCAGTTCAAGCAGTTTGTGTCCCACGTGGGTAAAGAAAAGCTCAAGAGTTTCAGCCGAAAGACAGGCTGGACACTTTCTACGCAGACCAATTCAGTAATAAGGAGGACTACAAGGATATGTGGGAGGCGGTGAAGAACATTCTTTTATTCTCTCAGGGTGACGCATATGTTGAGAGTGGGTTGTCTGTGAATAAAAAATGCTCATTGAAAATCTTCAGGAAGACACTCTTATTGCCCTGAGAAGAGTTTGGGATGGCATTTCTCATGCGGGAGGCGAGACTTCAGTAGTAGTTGATCAGGAGATGATCCAGTATGCGCGTGGAGCAAGCGCCAGGTACAAAGACGCTATTCAGAAGAGGCGAGAAATGGAGGATGAAGAGAAGAAAAAGAGCAGGTTTCAGAGACGAGCAGAAAAGGAAAGCAGAAGAATTACTGAAGCTAGAACAGGAGAAGAAACAGTTAGAGGAGAAAAAGGCAACATTAGAGAAGAAGATTACAAAATTGAAGAAATGAAAATGTAGACTGCTATTTTTATCACCTGATGTTACCCATAATTTTGTGGTCTTTGTTTAAGATAATTGCAAGATTTGTTCCTTTCCAGGGTTACTCTAATTTGTTGGTCTTTTAATTTTAAGATCTTAGCAATATTGTTCCTTTACAGGTTACACTTGATATTCTGTCTGGTCTAAAAGCATTAAGATTGTTGTAATATTGTTCCCTTGATGGATGATACCCTTTCTTTTCTGGTCTTAATGTTTTAATGTTTTCTGTAATAAAAAATGTTTTGTTTGATAAAACTAAATTTTCATGTTTTATGAGTTGTAGTTTACTTAATTCTAGTCACCCCTAAACCATGCCTCACGATTAGCTGTTGAACATTTTTAATCTGTTATAGAGGGATTCTATGCTCCTATTGTTCAAATATAATACCGAAAACCTCGGGGAAAATTCAGGGAAAACACAGGGAAGAGACAGAGAGAACTGGTGGGCACCCTGATAGTGCGTGTGTCCGAAACGTGAGGGCGCAAGTTCAATTCCCTCCTGATCCTGATCACCACCTAACAACATAGAAAAAAGATAAAAATATTAATGTAACTGCCCAGTTAAATTTTAACCTCTCAAGCGAGACTTTAATCTATGGCATTTAAATCACTCAGCGTGACTTTTTTTCGCAAGCACAAAATACTAAAATGCATGCATTCACTTTAATATTTTTTGTACTTTAATTATCATTTCAAAAATTTCCAAAAAATTATGTCGTATTTAAAATTGTTCATTTTATATAATAAAAAATAAATACATTTATTTCAATCCAATTTCTACTATGTGCTGCTCCTCCGACGTTTAGTAGTTCAGCTGCGTCTGGTACACATACTTCTTTACCCGGTATATAAATTTTATGGAATTTATTTTTCAAATAATCACTGATAGGTAGAATTTTATACAATAGGATCTCTATTTACAATGTCTTTATCGGTATTATCTACAAAATGCAAAAATTTGCTCAACAAATAAAATCTTTCTTCACTCATTACATTTGGAATAAATGGCATTTCTAATATATGTTTTCTACTAAAATACATTCTGAGAGTTGGTTTTTGAATTATTCCCATCAACATTAGCAAAGCAAACCACTTTTGATAGTGCGATTTTTTAAAGACGTGATCTTATTTTTCTCGCGGGCAAGGAATTGTTCCACGTAACGATTAGTTTCAACCACTATGAGGGCAATTAGATCATCAAAAAATAACTCAAAATATCTAAAGGGATAATCTGTTGATAAAACCTGCACTATTTGTTTTCCAACTAAATCACACGCAAAAGGCCAAGGAGGGTTAGCACTGTCGACATCTCCCCAAATATTCTCTTGAATATTCACAGTGGAGTGAGTTATTTCTTCCAATTCCTCTTCGGAACTGGAATCAATAGAGTATCCGTTCGAATCTTCAGAATATATATCTACACTACTTTCACTCTATTTCTCCAAAACACTTCCCAATCCGCCAACTCACGAGAGCTACAAGCCATGGTGAACTAAATAGGGGTTCGGCTAAAGGACAGACCCAAGATGAAAAAAAAATGAAAAAAATGCCCGATGCAAACGCAGGCACTAAGAAACCTCGACCATCAGCTCGAAGCATCGTAAATAAGAGCCAGGAAGATGAGAGCTCCAATGAAAGTCTGAGACGCAACGCACGAAAGATAAGAGGCCTGAGGGGCCTGAGTAAGCACTGCTACGGCCAGGTCCGAGATAGAAAAAAAAAATTAAAAAAAATACTAACACGTAAACACAGACAACAAGGAACCACAGAACGAAAGCAGACAGCATTAGCTTGCATATTCACTCTCTGAAAGCACATAAATCAGAGCCGTAGCGATAAGAAAACTTATGAAAATTTCGGACGCATACCGTGTGTCGCACACGCTTGAGGCATGGGAAAGAGAGGACGCAAACGCTACGTCGCACACGCAGGAGGGGTTAATGCGAAATACGAAAAAGGATTTGTAAAAGGAGGAGGAATGAAAGAAAAAAAAGCTTCCCAAGAGGGAATCGAACTAGCGCCCTTGTGTTTCGAACGCACTCACTATACGCTCACTGCCAGCAATTACTTGATCAATTAGGCGTGAATTAATAAATTTATACCAGTTGACATGAAATTTCAATATTTAAACGAGATTTTTGGAAAAACTATCGGCCGTATACACCCAAAAGGGGGTTTTGCAGTGATCCTGGAATCCATGTCCTCCTTGTAAGTACTAAAAGCATTAATTAATGCATACACAGTTCATAAAATAGTTTAAAATGTAAAGAATGTCGTGATAGTCACGGAGTTGTCTTTTGGCCGCCTGGTTTCTTGAGTCGCTGAAAATTTGAGTGTTTCGAAATCCTTGGTCGAAAATTTTTGGTGAAAAATTGATAGCGGAGGAGGAATGGAATGGGAATAAAATAAAAATTCAACATTAGTATTACCTGCAGCAGTTTGGCACTGTGAGGACTCAAAAAAACAAGCACAGTCCAGCAGGTACATTCTTTTGTAAAACCATCGTACAGACGATTCTGTTACCAAGTGAGCCTTGAGCAGCAAGGACAAATTTCCACATTAGTTTGATATCATCTCTCAATCAGTGTAAAATCATATAAAATATTGATTTATATCACAGAAAAAGCACAATGGAACCCCTAGGGCTGATGCATTTCGACAACATTGATGCAGATCCTTTAATATTTTCCAAAATAATGTCTTTCCGTTTCAGTATTATGTTCAAAGTTGATTTAGAAAAGTTCATAGACCTTCCAATTTCAGTTATTGAAATGCTATTCTCATATTTTCTAATCATACTTAGTTTATCCTCTAAAGCAGAGGTCTTAGTATGCTTCCGGACCATATCAGAGCTGGTAGCTGAAATGTAGCGTGCAAGCCCTTTTTTGGTACCATATTAAAAATACCATATTTTCTGGTCTGTAATGCATGCATTCTCTATGCAGAAAATATAAAAAACAGGAAAAAACATCGTGCTCGTTATACCAAGGAAAATAAAATTTTATTGAAATTAATGAATATTGCTGTCACAATTCATTCGAAACCATAAAAGTCATCACCTGAGTCAACGTCAAATGATTCAATAGTACTCATAATTTGGTCAGGAACATCCGAAACTTCATTTTCACAAGAATCACCTTCATCATCTTCAAATTCTTCCATGTCTGTCATAAGTTTATCACTAAGAGCCTTTTCAAAACAGTTTTTACACAACTAGGCGTCACAGATCCCCAACTCTCAACAACCCATTTACACATTTCTGCATAGGATGGTCTTTTCACTTTCCCGGAGTTAGTATATTGATGCACACCTGATAACATCTAATACTCCCACTTAGCTCGTAATTTTGATTTGAATGACTTGTTCGTGGTCAGATCTAGTGGTTGAAGTTTTTTGGTTAAACCACCGGGAATGCTAGCTAACTTTGTGTATTTACCGACCACTTTTTTAATTTCAGGCATCACATGACAATGACATGAATCCATGACAAACAGTGACTTCGGATTAAAAAAGGCAGATTTTTGCTTACTCCACACACTGTCCAACCAAACCCTCATCATGTCTTGGTTCATCCAACCTTTCTTATTCGTGATTATTACAATGTCCATAGGAAAACATTCTTTCAGCAGTCTTTTGTTTAAAAATCACCCTGGGAGGAAGCTTAGAACCATCAGACATTGCACACAAAACAACTGTAAAATTCGACTTCTCATGCCCAGTAGTTGCTACGGAAACATCTTTCACACCTTTAAGGTTCATAGTTCTAGCACAAGAAAGATCAAAACCCACCGGAACCTCATCCATATTGCCGACATGCATTGCATCAACTCCAGACATGTTTTCTTTCATATGTTGTCTAAACTTAATCATTTTTGCCTCCCAGTCCATCAATAATTTTTGGCTTATGCTTGTCGATGTCCGAACACAAATTGTTCCTCTTCATGAAACGGAATCCCCAGGGAGGATACGCTCTGAAGCCCACGATGCCCATCTCTTGAGCAATGCATTTCGCTTGCAATAAGACCCTCGTTGTTGAAATCCTAATGCGTTTTAACCTTTCTCGTATCACCCACTCATACAGTTCTTCCTCGAGTTCTGGCCAAAAGCATTTTCTAAAACGCATTGCTCGTTTTTTCCGATGCAACTTTTTCAGCACAAATTCACTTTTATGCCATTCTCGTACACTTGATTCCCCTACGGTAAACTTTCTTCCAGCCTCACGATTTACTTTTTCTATAGCAAATTTTACGACTTCTGATTTAAACTGCAAAGTGTATGATTTTCGCTTTCGCATATTTTCATTTTCCATGGTAAATTTAAAACTTTTTCAATACCGATGCCTAGCTAATTCAAGACTCAATAAGACCATGTGGTGTACAGTGAAAATCGCAATGCCAAAATGCGCTGGAGTTAAATTGTACAACTGGCAAAAGAATTGTAATCGCTTTATAATGCTGGGTTTTCATTTCCTGTTAAGCATTTTAAAGATAATTAAAAGAATTTTTTTCACATTATGATGCTAGATTTTCATTTGCTGTTACATTGCTGTAACATTTTCTTTTATTTTCTGTTAAACTGCATTATTTATGAAATAAATTGAATTTTTTAGCATGACCGGGAACCGTACTCTCCTAATAACATTGCGTCTTATGGGATAATAGGACTTGCACTTTGTGAATTTGCATTTTTCGCCAGTTTTCCAGAAAAAATTATTCGTGAAGTTCAAAAAGGTGGTTTACTTAAGTGTGTCAGAGAGAAGGAAGGAAAACCGCTTTGATTTCTTTCAGATGTCAAAACTCGTTGGAGTAGTCTAATGATAGCCATAGTTAGATTTTTGAAACTTATTGACTTGTTAAATCTTGCTCTGATAGAGATGGGATGTGTACTTTATATTGAAGGTCACATTACCCTCTTCAAGAAAATCGTATTGGTGCTAGAACCAGCCGAACTTGTGGTATTTGAATTGAGCAAACAACGCTCGAATTTGTTGACAGCTGAGGCCACTTTGATCTATGTACAGTAAACTCTCGATAATCTGGCACCCCTCGGGACCGGAGTAGTACCGAAATAACGAGATTGCCAAATCAGCAAGAGGCAAAATATATAATATATGTTCAAGGAGATAAATGGTCGGACTTGAGGAATACATTTCATTTGCCACCCTCAAATTCTACGTAAATTTTTTGTAAATAACAAAAAATGACCATGAACATTTAAATCCAGTGCATGATAAATGTGAGAGGGAATTGCATGCTGCATACAGACACATATGTACGTATGTATTTAGGTGTTATATCATAGGTTTCATTCCCAGTTTCATAATTTATTATGTACTTATCTGAATTTTTGAACCATAGCGGAATTAAATAATTATAAAATCATCTTTGGGGGCTTCTGTAGAAATAGCAAATGCGGCTACTGAAGATTTATGGAGAAATTACGCTATAATAGCATAAGATACGTGCTTTGTTACTCTTCCATAGTACTTTTCGAATAGCATTAAATTCATTCATTCAAATATTTCGTATGCTTTTAAGTTCGTCTGTGTTTTGTCTCTTTTGATCTTCCTTCAGACAGACTTAGCTAACTCCTTGCGGTAGCTTAACTCACAGTTGTAGAATTAACGTTAATTCTACGTGGGAATAGGCGTCCGCATTAACTCATTTGTTTCGTGAAGGAACAAGCAGTTTTGATAGTGCATTGTCGAAAACAACCAGGCTCTGTGGTTTTCATTTGAAATAGGTTATTGGAGACAGCTATCATTTTTGGTGAACTAGAAATAATTAACAAAGTTAATGTAAATATTGGTCAGCCCCTATTATTTAAAATTCACGGTTCCAAAGTTTCACAAAAACCGACCTTCTCGGCAAAAGAAATCTCTTTCTTTAATTTACATTACCATTTCCATCGAAATAAATGCAGTTACCCATATTTGTTTACAATACCACTGCGTCATCATCATTTAACGGAATTTGTTTACTTAAACTTCTAAACACAAATTGCAAATAACAACTTAGCACAAACATCATAGATGTCGTAACACAAAACACACGTCAGAGAAAATACAAACAAGAAATACAATAAAATGCAAAAAATTATAAAATAAAAATACAAAATAAGAAATAAGAACAAAATTGGCTGGATAATACCAATCAAACATTACACTTATCGTGGATGCTCCTTATTGTAATAAATCTAATTCCCCTCTTCGTGAGTACTTATACACTTTATATACGATTTCTCTTGCTTGTTTGTGCAAAACCTGGCATGTACATCCTTTGCCCTCCATTTTAGAACACCACAAGACAGTGCTATTTAAATCTCATTCGTAAAACACGCAAATAAACATGAAAATCACACCGCAAATGCACGAACTGCAACCCAAAAGCCGCTGTAACTGACTGATGCTGATTGGCCAAGTGAAGGAGTGGCGGAAACCACGTGACATTCCTGACCTTCTGCACATCCAGTTGACACCTGCCTTTTTTCGTGCTCCCTACGCTGCGGTTCTCAACTATTAGTTAAACGTAAATAATAATTTTAAACTATTAGTTTAATTTTTCCATTATGTAAAAGAAATTTACATGGCTTGTGTACTTCAAAGTTAGTTCAATGCCATCAGTTCTCATCCAACATGACAGTATGTCCATCTTGCGGCGAAATTCAGTACTTTGCGATCTCGTTAAAAAAAAGTGCCATATTAACAAGAGTGCTGGATCAACGGTTGCCAGATTATCGAGAGTTTAATGTATTCCAAGAGCTAAAATCAATCAAAACTCCTCTGACTCTGGAAGTCCAAAAGTCATTGTAAACTAGAATTAATGTTCTTGCATCATGAAGTATATCCAAAAGCCAAGGAGTTTTTCACATATTCCACAGTACTTGGAATCAAGACCACTGCCATAGCTCTAATTAATCAGTTTTATCCAAGTGATATTCAGGATTCAGAAAGTTATGACGATGTTGAAAACCATGAAGAAGAACAAAATGAGTACTTGAAATTGCAGAAATGCATAGCATCATTCACCATGCCAAGGCAAAAGAATCACAGCAGTTAAGCATAGATAAAGAGTTCAATCTATTGGAAGCAAATAATGGAAAACGTCCCGATGGACTGGAGAAATTCTTTCAAGCATTGCTGACTGTTAGCCAACTTCCACTGCTTCTGAACATGTTTTTTCTGTAGCTGGTATTTTCATCATGAAATTGCGATACCCCATGATAACCTGCACTTTAAATGCTCTCACTTTTTTAAATACTATATTTTTAATCATTGAATAACTCTCGCATTAATAAAAAAAAATATCCTTTAAATGAATGTTAATTTAAATTTTATTTTTGCCATTAAATATTCAAGGTACCCAGGTAGCTTGGTAAAATAATTATTGAATAGCCGGCTACCAAAAACTTGAGTAATTTGGAAATACTACATGCACTATGCACACAAACACACCATACAGACAGTCAATTCTTACCAACTAAACTGCCTTACGATAGAGTTGATGGATATCTAAGTTAAGTGCTGTACTGATATTTTGCTTCTCATGCTGTTATTTCAGTATTAATCTTCAGTCTGAATTGGCAAAACTCCCCATTTAAAAGTAAACCTTCCACCCTTACTATGAAAAGCCTTAGTGTGAAATTTTTAAACTCTCAGTACTTTACTAAGATTATTTTGGTCATTGTGAGTACACTAGTGCTTAAGGAGAAATACTGAAAATGTTTTGTGGAATAATGTTTAATGTTTTAAAATGAATCTGTAATTTATTTGTACTAAACCATTTTTTTGCTCATTACAGAGCTATAATTCACTTGCGTGTCAATTTACCAGCTGTGCCCAGTCTTTGGATGGCTGATGGCATTCTAGAAGACACTCTTGAAGTTGAGGTTTTTGAGGAGTTGTCCTTGGTTTTGCCTCCTTCATTGGGTATGGATCGACGGTTTGCAAGGCCAATGCTCATTGCTCCGGGGGCCTCTCTTAAGCTCCGCACCAATAAAGAGTCTGTAGATGGGAATGTAATGTACAAATTGGTTAGTACTGCTAAGGAGGCTTCAGTGGTGAAATTGGCACCTGGAGGATTTGTTTCTTCAAATGGTCAGCTAGGAAAAGCTGTCATTGTGGCAACTTCTACGGATGAGTCAGGCACATTACAATCAATTGGGATTGTAGTCGAGGTTTGTTAACATTAATTTTACCTATTTATATAATTAACACAACCCTGATGTCTTGAATGTGTCCAACTTACACATTTCTTTTAATTAAAGTAAATGTATTTTTATATTCAAATTCCTAATCTCAGTTTTTCCCAATAACTTTGTTATCATTTTTTTTTTCAATTTGTGTTCATATGCAGTAAAATGTCTGACTATAAAACTCATCTATTTTGTTGATAATTAGACATCTGATTTCTTTTGTTTTCTATGCCTCACTGACTAGATCAACAAAATTTATTGGAAGCAGGCATTACAGTTATTGGAAAAATGTCATTTAAGGAGTACAATTACCTCTTTCTGAACAGGCGCTTTCTAACTGCCCTTTTATTTGGAAATCCCCTGTAATGCAATGATTTTCTTTCCTTAAAAATTTTCTAAAAAGATGTATTGCAAAGAATTTTTTGTTCTGTTTGCATAACTGGGGATGCAAAAGGTAAACAAAGCAATCCTAGCACTGCCTACGAGAAAGTGACAAGAAATGGAATTACTTCATGGCACGACATACTTCTAATTGGCCTGCTGAATACGACTGCTTGGCCCGCAACATAGTCCAACTCGGCCCCCTGGGTTGAGTAAGTTAGGTGAAGTGTTTTCTGTTTCTTTCCACATTCACTGTGCCCACCTCCCCATTGGGTTGGGTTTGGTAGCCCTCATGGTATGACTCGTACTATTTGCAAAAGTAAAATTCAGGAATCATAGCCAAAGTGGATATGCATTGTGTGGCCTCAGCTGCACTTCTGTTCTCTTGCAATAACTCCCTGTTCCTGCAAATACCTTATGCTAGCTTCTTCTCCCAGTGGCAATTGATGATATTTTAATGGAGACATTTTACTTAATGCAAATAGTACAACGAGTGATACCACAGAAGATGTGGTTTACCCAACCCTACCTGAGGTGGAGGGGCCACAGTGAACGTGGGAAGAAACTAAAAACACTTCACCTAACTTACCCAACCTGGGGTGCTGAGTTTGAGTATGTTGCAGGCCGAGCAGTCGTATGCCACAGGCTGAGTACGAATATATTGCACCGTGTAGTAGTTCCATTTCTTGTTGCTTTCTTGTCGGTGGTGCTAGCATTACTTTGTTTATCTTTTGCATCTCCAGTTATGCGAACAGAACCGAATTTTTTTATTGTGATGGTTAGACCATTCCAAATATTGTATATACTCATGTATAAGTCGATCATGTATGTAGGTCGACCCTGACATTTTCATAAAAATTTTTGTTTTTTCATATATCTCGTGTATAAGTTGACTACAGATTTTCAGGTGTAGTAGAAGAAATTTTTTTGTATTCAATACATGTTGATCCATTAAGTTCCCTTTAGTCTGATATAACTACGTTGTGTCAAAATAGCAGCGAAGCAGTCCGATGTCTCTTACAGTACCACTGCATAGCATCAAAAGTAGTTACATTGTATATGCCTTTGTAATAGATCGAATGACTTGGGATAGACTTTGTATTTTGTCTTGGTGCTCATTCAGAAGCTTTGTAAAGGAGAACAGGGAAGAAAATTCACATTGGACCGCATTCCTAGGAAATCTGTGTTTTGCATGTTTTTGGAAGAGGAACAAAGGAACCTACCTCTTGGAGAGTGCAAATATGAATATATATATATATATATATATATATATATATATATATATATATATATATATATATATATATATATATATATATAACAACTTACGGAAAAGGAAAGGTAAAATGAATATATGGATGTCAACAAGGTGTTGGGATGAGGAAACCCAGTGAGCACTCACCAATCAGACGACTTCAGGTTGGCGAGGCCCCGGGGATGTCGAAGCGACACACGTAAAATAACACAAAAACACAGAAACATCACAAACGTAAAGCTTTCGGAACTACTCCTTCTTCAGCTACAGAGAGAGAACTGATGGCGGTGACACTGGGTGGAGGCATGGGGGTGGAAGGGTAGTACGGAAAGGTCGAGGATTGGAGGAAACGGAGGGGGTTGGGGATGGGTAGGGTGTTGGAAGAAGACAGAAAGGGTGTGAAAAGCTATCGAAGGTTGAGGCCTGGGGGAGTGAAGGAGTTTAGGAGATGGATATGCGAAAGCTCCCACTGACGGAGTTGGGGAGCCGAAGCATTGTCGGGGGAGAGCGCGAATGACTCTCACTGTGAAGCAGTTGTTGAACTTTAAATTATGTTTGTTCGCATGAACGGCCACCGGCAGCGGTCGTTTGAGAATGACGCTGTTGCGGTGGCCATTCATGCGGATGTTGAGGGGATTGCTGGTGAGGCCAACATAAAAGGCGGGACATTGGGTGCATCTCAGGAGGTAAATGATATTGCGGGTGGTACAGTTGGTGGTGGAAGTTATGGGGTAGGTGATGTTAGTTGTGGGACTGGAGAAGGAGTTGCAGGGGGGGTTTATTGGGCATGTTAGACATCGGGGTCTACCGCAGGGGTAAGATCCGGCAGGGTGTAAAGGCGTGGATGCTGGGGGTTCTTTCTTCCATAGAATATTTGCCAGATTAGGGAGACGGCGGAAGGAGAGCATCGGTGGTCTGGGAAATGGGATCTGGTGAGGGGAGGATGAGAGGATAAGGTGGGCGGCTTTCAGGATGTTTTTCAGAATGTCGTGGATGACGGGGAAATACAGGGTGGTTAGGGTGAGTTGGAGGGTGGAATCGGTGGTGGTGTGGGTATTGAGGTGGGAGTTAGGGGTGGCGGGTGCGACTGCCCGCCGGATTTGGTCTCGGATCAGATCCGGCGGGTATCCGCGCTGTAAGAAGGCATGTTCGAGGGTGGAGCAGTACTCGGACAGGGAATCTCTGTCCGAGCAAATTCTCCGCCCTCGTCGGGCTAGGGCGTAGGGAATAGAGGTTTTGGTGTGGAGGGGATGGCAGCTGTTGAACTGGAGATATTGAAGGCGGTTGGAAGGCTTGAGGTGCACGCTGGTGTGGATTTTGTTTTCCCGGATGGAGAGATCGACATCCAGGAAGGTGATGTTGGAGGCAGAGGAGTGGTGGGTGAAGGAAAGCGTGGGGTGGGATGAGAGGCGTTGTAAAAAGGATTGTAGCGAGTCGGGTCCATGTGTCCAGAGAAGAAAAATATCGTCAATATACCTCAGCCATAGGAGTGGTCTGGGGGAAACGTCAAGAAAGCGTTCCTCCCATTCGCCTAAGAAGGCATTGGCATAGGAGGGCCTTTCTGTCTTCTTCCAACACCCTACCCATCCCCAACCCCCTCCGTTTCCTCCAATCCTCGACCTTTCCGTACTACCCTTCCACCCCCATGCCTCCACCCAGTGTCACCGCCATCAGTTCTCTCTCTGTAGCTGAAGAAGGAGTAGTTCCGAAAGCTTTACGTTTGTGATGTTTCTGTGTTTTTGTGTTATTTTACGTGTGTCGCTTCGACATCCCCGGGGCCTCGCCAACCTGAAGTCGTCTGATTGGTGAGTGCTCACTGGGTTTCCTCATCCCAACACCTTGTTGACATCCATATATATATATATATATATATATATATATATACACACACAGTAAAACCTCTACCTTATGAACCCCTTTATAACGAAAACCTCCGGATAGCGAACTATTGACGGTGGTCCTGCCAAACTTATATACAAAATCCCTAATTGCAAACTCTTTACTACGAACTTCCGTACTACAAAAACTTCCGAACAACGAAAGAAAAAGTGGTCACTTCCGTTTATATTTACCTCTTTAGAATGAAATTTTGCTTGCTAAATATTTTTTTCACTTACGTACCTACGGAAAACAATTGAAAACAGTCAAGCTTACAACAAACCAATCATAGCACGTCTTCTATCATGATGACGTATTTCCTGTATTTCCGGCATTCTCACGCCATTGGCAATCTCGTCCGAGAGTTGTAGTGATGCCGCTATGCATGCTTTTAGGGAAGTGGAGACTGCCGTTTCCCAAGAATTCACAAGAATTTGAAACAAAAAAATAGATTCGTTTTTTAAAAAATGTTGATATATTTTAAATAAATCTTTTAAAAAAGTGTTGTATTTGAAATCATTCCCGATTAAATTCATCCCCTAATCCATTTAAAGGGAATTTCAACATAAGATTGCAGCAATGAGGTATGTATCGTGGTCAGGTGGTTTCTATGTGATACGTAATTTATTCGTCAGAGACGGAGCTCGAGTGTTGTTAAGAAGGTTAGTGAAAAATATTGATTGGAGTCTTGATTTAGTGTTCCAACGACAGTTAGTGCTTTCTTATGAGGAAAATGCTGCTTTCATTCATTTCGTTTTGAAATATTTGCAACTCGTGCCGTGGCGGTCAAATAGTAGTTTATTAATTGGTGTTAAGAAGTGGCGTTGCTGTCAATATTTTTTTATAAACTTAGCAGCTCGACAGATGCATTAGGATAGGCTCAGCGAGTTTCACGCATTGCAACCTCAAAAAAAGTCGTATAATAAAAAATTGCCGAGGATGTTTTCGTGCAAAACCTGCCAATCAATGCTAGAAAAAATAACATTGCATTTGAGTTATTTGGTGCTTGCCACTGTCAAACATTGCAAAACGAGATGAATGAAAGTGGCCCTTTCTTCCCATAAGAAAGCATTCTCTTGTCGGAGCTTCAAATCAATATGGCTGGTTATTAAACAATGTCCGGAAGCTCCCGCACAATAAGCTTACCATGTGAATCCTTGATTACCGTATTAGCCCGAATATAATGCGACCCCGAATATAGTGCGACCCCAAGTATTTTGAGAGGAATTTTAGAAAAAGACGAAAAACATTTAATTTTCTCTATTTTGCACATTTAAATTACCTGTAAACTCATGAATTATGTACTAAAGGGGGGTAATGTGACGCCTCGTAGCATCGTAACATGAACGTCCAGTCCACTCACAGTGTAGCAATTATAAAAATATTCGCTGAAACACGCGTCATGAAACGCGCCAATACGCAGTTATTTTTTAAAGATAAAGTATTCGAATATAGTAGGAATGATCTCCTCAGACCCCTACCGAGTATATTTGTACAATGTAGCATCGTAACATGAACCTCCAATTCACTTACAATGTAGCAATTATAAAAATATGCGCTGAAACACGCGTCATGAAACGCGCCGATACGCAGTTATTTTTTAAAGATACAAGTATTCGAATATAGTACGAATGCAACAAGTACTCGAATATAGTGCAAATGTGACTTTCAAAGGTACTGAGGGAAAAAACATCGCACTATATTTGGGTCAATACGGTAATATGAGTCGACAACATATGTTTTGTTCAAGTGTCAGATGCTTCATTTCGTCAGAAATCGCACTTAAAAATGAAACGATCTGGCAACACCATATTCAACAGATAAGAGCTTTTCGACGTGCATAATCTTCGTGTTCCACTAGCACCGTGGTAATGCGTTTATGTTTTGCATGCGAAAGGTTCGCAGTTCGAATCTCTTATCAGGTTCTATTGTTTTTATTTTTTATTGTTTGGTTTCTGGTAATTTTTGTTTTTATTTATATTTTATTTTTTTATATTAAAACATTTGGTGATTTGTGTCTTCATTGTTTTCCCTCATTTCTTTTCATTCAGGTACATTAAAATTCACGGTAAACTAATACAGTAATCTTAACAAATTAATATCATTAACCAAACAAACGTAAATAATGACAAAAAATAACTTGGACTTCATCATCACTTTAGTAAGTGTTCAAACAGAAGTGACATAATGTTACAGAAAAAAATAAAAAGTATTGTCATTTCATAGGAGATGTTCAAAGTGGCTCCCGTATGCAGCAATGCAGCCTTCAGATCGTTTGATTAGTTCTGCCCGCATGCTCTGCAGCATTTCCCTATCTAGCATTGCAGCACCGGCATGGATCCATTCTACTGCAACAACTACATCCTCAGGCTGGTTGACATCATACACAGCTGATTTGAGGTAACCCCATAAAAATAAATCTAAGGGGTTCAGGTCAGGTGACCTTGCGGGCCATTGACCCACCGGTCTGGCCATGTGGCATTGAGAACACGTTGCACAGCCATCCCTCAATGTGCTGGTGCCCCATTATATTAAAACCACATTCTCTGGCGTAGTGCAAGTGGCACATTATCTAACAAATTTGGGAGGACATCCTGAAAAAATCGTATGTCTGCGCACATATCCTCTCAGGAAGCAAATAGGGGCCAATGATTTGCTTTCCTAAAATTCCGGCCCACAGTTTGATGGACCAGCGCTTTTGGAATCCCCTCTCGCGAACAACGTGAGGGTTGACACGAGCCCAATAATGTTCCTTGTGCGCGTTGAACATTCCTTCCCTTGAAAACGTGCTCTCGTCGCTCCAGAGCACAGATGAAATGAATTCGGGATCTTGACGATGATGTTCTAACAACCACTCGCAGAACCTCATCTTGTGTCCATGATCTTCTGGTTTTAAGTTTTGCACCATTGTGAAATGAAACGGGTAAAAATTTTCCTCTTTAAGAATCTCATGAACGGTTGAATGAGGCAGACCTGTTCGCCGAGATATTTGCCGAACAGATGTTGGATGATTCTCTCGAACGTCTTGTAGCACAAGCTCCTTGTTCTCTGCTGTTCTTCTGTAAGGAATTCTCCCACCATCGATACGTGGAGGAGGAGCTAAACATCCTGTTTCTCGAAGTTGACGGTCCAGTCGTGTAAATACGTTGCTGCCTGGATGCCGTCGATTTGGATAACGTTCTGCATGCACGCGCACAGCTGTGTGTGCCACACATCGACACTCCCCGAAAATCAAATACATGTCTTCATACTCATTGAAGGTGTACTCCATGTTGTCTGAACGAGATTCAAGCAGCTAGTGTGTCGTATCCGTCAGTATCTGTTTCTACTACCTAAACATACCAGTAGAGGTGCTCGTGGTAAAAGGAAACTATGAGTAGGCCTAATGTTATTTCTAAAGAAAGAATACATTATTACAAAATTGAAAATAAAACAACAGACCTTTTAAAAAAATAAGATGAACTTGCAGTGAAAAGTATTAACATGCGCATTATAAAAAAAGGTATGGATTTTGGGTTCGAACAGCGAACCTTTTGCATGCAAAACAGTGCTAGTGGAACACAAAGATGTGTGTCAAAAAGCTCTATCTGTTGAGTATTACCATGTGGTGTTGCCAGATCGTTTCATTTTTAAGTGCAATTTTTAACGAAACGAAGCATCTGACACTTGAACAAAATATATGTTGTCAACCCATAATAATGCAAGGATTCATGTGGTAAGCTTATTATGCAGGAGGTTCTGGAGACCCTGTATATATATACGAGGGGTGTTTCCCAAGTTTTGGGAATTGGGTTCTGCTGCTTAAGTTTAAAGCACATAATAAATCATAGGAGTTATAAACAATTGCATACATATTTATCATTCCGTAGCAACAAAGCTATTAAGTTTGCTTTTGTCACTCGGTAAATAAACAGCTACTTGTAGAAAATTTTCTCGGGTACACAACCGGGTCAAAGTTTGATCTAGGATCGACGGCTGACTCTGCCATCTTCATCAGGATCCGTCATCCTGATGAAGATGGCAGAGTCAGCCGTTGAAACGTTGATCCTAGATCAAACTTTGACCCGGTTGTGTACCCGAGAAAATTTTCTACAATCAATCCACCGGGAAAGCTCCATATCAAACAGCTACTTTAAGAACTCTACAATTGTACCCATGGAAGACGCTGTAAAATCGCAAAGAGCAATCATTTTCTTTTTGTGGAAGGAGGGTGTTAAATCATCAGAAATTGTTCAGTGCTTGCAAGTAGTTTTTGGTGAGTCTGCGGAATCAAAAAGTACCGTTTATTGCTGGGTTGATTGATTTAAAAATAGACGACCAAGCCTAGAAAAGGATCAGCTCAATGGACGGACAAACACTGCAGTTAATGAGAAAAATATTGCTGCAGTTGAAAAACTTGTGATGGAAGACAGGCGTGTGACAATTCGCGAAATTGGTAAAAGTATCGGTATCGGTACCAGGCAAGTTCATCAGATTCTGCATAAGCATTTGAGAGTAACCAAGGTTGAATCAAACCCACCAACAGCCTCCAATACCTCCACTTTGATAGCTGCCATCCCCTTCATACCAAAAACCTCTATCATGCCATTGCTCGATGAGGATGGAGGCTTTGTTCCGATAGAGAGTCTCTTCTATAGTATTACTCCATCCTCGTCGACACTCTTCTCAAACGTGGCTACCCTCCAGACCTGGTCCGGGAACAGATCCATAGGGCAATGATGCCTACCACCAGTAGATCCCATCCTCACACACCCACTATCCTTGCATCAACCCCTCCACTCACTTTAACAACACTTTTCCTTCCTAGCCAAGCTAGTATCAACCAGCCCCAATGGACGTCCTCCAAGAGAATGCCAAAGATAACCCCTCCCTCTCAAATGGTGAGATTGCCAAAGTCAGAAATTGGTGGAATAATGTGAAACTATGCAGAATGGCATAAGCTTTAATTTTGGGAATAACTTTGAAACAGAAAAAATTCTGCTATGACCGGGAATCGAACATGGGTCTTCCACTTGCCGGGTGGATATTCTACCACTGAACTACCGCAGCAGATAATCTTTCCTGCTAGCCCAGACCCAACTAAGAAAAACACCCATGTTCAGAAACAAGAAAGATTATCTGATACGGTAGTTCAGTGGTAGAATATCCGCCCGGCAAGTGGAAGACCCGGGTTCGATTCCCGGTCATAGCAGAATTTTTTCTGTTTCAAAGTTATTCCCTTTCTTATAGGTGTTTAAAACTGGACATTTTGCTCAAAAACAACTCTTAAATATACCTTTTTCGAATTTTTTCCAGAGGTAACCAGTGACCTATATTTATGCCAAATTTCAGCTCTGTAGCACTTCTACAAGTACCTTATATTTTATATGATATATATATGTATATATATATATCACTACCTTCAAATTAGAGGCACTGAGATGGGCACCCGAATGGCGCCTTCATACGCCAATTGCTACCTTGGAGAATGGGAAAGACTCTTCCTCAACGTTCCACTCAGACCACTTTTGTGGCTGAGATACATCGACGATGTCTTCCTCATTTGGACGCATGGACCTGACTCTCTCCTTTCCTTTCTCTCGCGTCTCTCCTCCCATCCTTCACTGTCCTTCACCCACCAATCCTCTACCTCCCACATCACATTCCTGGATGTCGATCTTTACCTTCAAGACAGCCAAATCCGCACCTGTGTTCACATCAAACCCACCAACAGCCTCCAATACCTTCACTTTGATAGCTGCCATCCCCTTCATACCAAAACCTCTATCCCCTATGCCCTTGCTCGTCGAGGATGGAGGCTTTGTTCCGATAGAGCATCCCTTCTAGAGTATTACTCTGTCCTCGAGGATGCTCTTCTCAAACGTGGTTACCCTCCAGTCTTGGTCCGCGAACAGATCCATAGGGCGATGACGCCTACCCACATTGGATCTCATCCTCACACACCCACTATTCCTGCATCTACCCCTCCACTCACTCTTACGACACTTTTCCATCCTGGTATCCACGAAGCTCTCAAAAAAATCCTTCATGCTGCCCACCCAATTCTTACCTCTTCCTCCCATCAGTCCCTCTTTATCAACCTTTTTGCCAATCCTCCGCTCCTCTCCTTCCGCCGGCCCCCAAATTTGGGAAATATCTTGTGGAGGAAGGAACTTCCCACTTCTACCACGCTTCTTGCAATAGGTTCCCACCCCTGCGGAAAACCTCGCTGCCTCACTTGCCCTATCCACCTACCATCATCTTCTTTCTCGAGTCCCTCCACCAACATCACCTACCCCATCACCTCCAGAAGCAACTGCACCACCCGTAACGTCATTTACCTCCTTACCTGCACCCTTTGTGCCGCGTTTTACGTAGGCCTCACCAGCAATCCGTTAAACATCCGAATGAACGGTCACCGGAATAGCGTTTCTCTCAGACGCCCCCTCCCAGTTGCATTACATGCTAATACCCACAATGTTCCCTTTAATAGTTGCTACAATGTTAGGATTATTCGCGCTTTACCCTACGACACTCCTGCCCCCCTTCTCCGACACTGGGAACTAGCACATATCCATCTTCTCGACTCTTTCTCTCCGCCTGGCCTCAACCTCCGCTAACCCTATTAGCCCCCTTACAATGTTTCCTTGTTACTTTGTAACTATTCGGACTCTACCTCATCACACTCCCTCTTTATTGGCTATCCACCCCTCCTACTCCCCACCTCCTCCAATCATCAACCTTCCCACATCACCCTGTCATTCCCCGCCCAGTGTGTCACTTTACGTTACTCTTTCGCTGAAGAAGGGCTTAGGCCCGATAAGCTTGCGTGTGTTTTTGTGTTCGTGTGTTTTACGTGTCTCTTCGACGCCCCCAGCAGCCTGCCAGCTTGGTCCTCAACTTGGTGAGTGTCCGCTGGGCTTCCCTCAACACCTTGTTGCCACCCTCATCACTACCTTTTCTTTTCCTTTAGTTAATATATATATATATATATATATATATATATGTATATATATGAATATATATGTGGATGGATGGATGGCAACAAGATGTTGGGATTAGGAAGCCCAGTGAACACTCACCAATCGGACGACTTCAGGTTGGCGAGTCCCTGGGGATGTCGAAGCGACACACGTAAAAGAACACTAAAACAACACAGAAACATCACAAACGTAGAAGCTTTCGGAGTTATTCCTTCATCAGCTACAGAGAGAGAACTGATGGCAGTGACACTGGGTGGAGGCATGGGGGTGGAAGGATAGTGCGGAAAGGTCGAGGATTGGAGGATACAGAGGGGGTTAGGGATTGGTAGGGGGTTGGGAGAAGACAGAAAGGGGGTGAAAAGCTATTGAAGGTTGAGGCCAGGGGAGGAGGAGGATATAATATTCAAGTAGCTGGTGCTTGCATTCTGCAAGCATTTCATCTCACCCTCATAAACATTAATTTTTCAGAGAGATATAACATTATAAGAAATATTTTTTAATTCAAAAGATTTCACCTCTACATCCAATTTCTATCTTTCCTTATTGAACAATATTTGATTAAGTCAATGCCTTAAATTTGCAATTTTCTGAATATTATACTTTATCCAATGTAAGGTACTAATTCCACATATTTTTGTCGAATTTTGAAGTTGTAGCACATATAGTGGTGAAATAATATTTATTTAATTGTTTAAAATTTAAAAATTTATTACGGCTGCAATAATACTTTGTTGGAGATTTTCAAATGTTTTCAAGTTTCAATGCACTAAGCTCTACATAAGTTTAAATTTTCAGCTTTCTAGCTTACTCCAAAGTACCTAAACATTATCTAATTGTTTAAACTTGAAGAACTTTTAACAGCCAAACAAATTAAAATATCAAAATTTCTATAATCCTTATTTCGTTTTTTACCAGGTCTACCAGTAAAAAAATTTCGGCTTCGTAGCACATAAGGAAATACAAAAACCTTAAAAATAGGATTAAACAATTGCGAATTCTTAGCAGTCGCATTTTTGAACTTTTTCAAAATTTCAGTTTTTTTCTATGTATAATTTGCTACCAAATGATTTAAAAAACTAGATCCTATAACTAAGAGTAAGAGAGAAAGGCAAAGTGGGAGAGGAATAGATATAAAGATAAACTTTTGGATCACCTGAAGAATACCCTCTCCCACCCCCCCCCAGGTAGTCCACCGGAAGAATCTCTCCCTCCCCCCCCCCCCCCCCCCAACCCGCTCCACCTGAAGAATTTCCTCCCAGCCCGCTCCTGTAGAATCTCCTCCCCATGTAGTGCTGGAAGGAGATTCTTCATGTTATCCAAACTTCTTTATTATGAATAGATTAAGAAGTAGGAGACTAGAGGAAGGAAGAGTCAGAGAAAGGGGGAGAGAGAGGGATAGAGAAGGATGGAATAAGATGGAGGGAGGAAGAATGAGAGAGAGAAGAAATATAAATTAGCCTTTGTAAGATGGAACATCTCTCTCATAGAAAACTTGCTCGTTTATTTACAATTTTACATTAAAATATAATGGCGGTTTTTTATCGCTGACGCAGATATTTTTTTATGAAATGTTCAGCATAAGAAAACGGTCGAGCTGAGGGAAAGTAAGATTGATAGTGTTAGATTAAATTATAAATCGTTTCTAGTAGTAGTAATTGATTTTTTAAGTGCGTCAACGGCTATGGTCATTTTGCACTATCATTAACTGGACGCATGGACACACTGAAGGGAGGAGGGAAACCCAGTGCCGGCATTAGCCTACTCTTTACGAAAAGCACCATGGGGGCCAACAACTTATCGTCCCTTCCGAAGAATGGAACGCTGACTTTGTGTGGGCTCCTCAAACCGCACAAACAGGGGGCCGAGCGACCACGGAAAAAATCCTACTTGTACAGGATTTGTGCCCGCTGCCAAATCGCTTGTATATGCATTCATATCTTGGACTGCTACTCATACGTGACCAAATTTTTTCACCAAGATCTAAACTTGTAAGTAAACCAACACGATCTCCAGGGCAACAGCACTTCAGTCACATGGAACCTATATGTATTAAAAAATTAATTCCATGAGTAATAGCAGCATATTTATAATTTTCTGTGAAATGAAGGCAACTATCCGTGATTTCCAAATTCTCTGGCTATCGGTTCATGTCCAAGTTTTCGTGTTTCAATTTTAGTGACTCAGATCGCACTGCATGAGCAAGAAGAATAATTATCATTAAGACAATATCCTATACTTTAAAAATTATGGAATAATTAGGATATTTTCTGTTAAGATTATGCTATCATCCATTCATCCATGCCTTAACACTCTAACTGCTGGCTATTTAAATGGCAGCCCTTCCGCCAATGCTGGCCATTTTCGGAATATTTAAAAAATTTATGGTGGAAAAACTATATTACCTACCAAAATGTTACTTACATGAAAAGAAAGGTTCAATCTTTTACTCTTTGATGATAAATAGGTTTTTAATATTAAGCAAATATTAGGAGCTATAAAATTTACCTAATAAATGGGTTTTTTTTAAAAGAAAAAATAATTGAGTGTGGTGATTTTTATGTTAAAATAAATTAAATGCAAATCATGTGAGAAAAAATTATTTATAATTAGGAACACTTACATAATAAAAAACTCAAACACTAACTTTTGTAATTTTTTTTTAATGAAACAATTTGAAACATGGTTGTACGCACAGAAGGATTTTACATAAACTGCATTGATAAGATGTGTCCTTCCTTGCAGCCTTTCCTGTCTCTTTTTTTCCTTTGTCAGAGCAAACTTTGCATTTTCTCTGTAGTCTTTTCTTTCCAGGGGGAGGAGGAATCTTTTCCATAAAGTGCTTATTCCCTGTGAGCCTGGTTAGTTGAGTTCCGCTTGTGCTGGGTTGAGGTGAAGCTTCCTCAAATACAACAGCTTCATTGCATATGTCCTTCATAAATTGGGTGATAGTAGTTTTCTTCTCCATAACTTGGGTGTATAAAATGCAGGCATTGGCAACACACATTAGTATGATGTGAAAAGATAACTTTCGCCACCACTTGACGCTGCGATGCTCAAAGGCACCATACGACATTCTTTGGTCCGAAAGGTCAACTCCAAATTTTTTCTTGTTATAATTTATAACACATGCTGGTTTGGTTCTCTCTCTTCCTCTTCTATCTGCGTAGGTAATCATTTCTGCCCTATGTCGTGTACTTATCATATAAACATCACGTTTATCTCGCCAGCATAGTGCTAAAATATTACCATTTCTCCGAAATATTTGTTTTCCTCGTTGCAATCTGGGATTTTTCAGAGCAATGGGCATACCTTTTCTATTATTTCTTGTAGTGCCGACTAAACCTGTTTTTTCTTTCTCTAGATCAGTGGCAAGAGAAGGGCTAGTGTTATACCTGTCAGTGTACAATGTGTGCCCTTTTCCAGCTAAGTTACTGAGGAGATTTTTTACAACATTCACAATAACATTTTCTTGGCCACAGTAAACATCAAAATTCCAGATGTACCCAGAATCAGATTCTGACAGCATGTATACTTTTATGCCATATTTGCTGGGCTTTTTAGGCATATATTGCTTGAATGTCAATCTGCCTCGAAATTTACACATTCCCTCATCAATTGTAATATCTTCCGCAGGTTGATAGGCATTTTGAAAACGTGAACGAACTGATTCAATAAAAGGTCGAATTTTATGCAAAGGGTCATGGTCTGGCTCCCCCTTTTTTATATATGAGGTATTATCATTTAGATGAAAATTCACCATTATGGCTAAAAACCTATCACGGCTCATTATATTTGGACAGAAGTTACAAGAGACAACAGGATTTTTCGACCAGTGATCGTTGATCTGTGGCTTTTCGCTAATGCTCATATGCAGAATGATGGCTATAATTTTTTTTGTCTGCTAATGTCACTGGTTTCCAACATCAATATTTGGAACTTGATCAACTGAAGTCCATCCAAGTTGTGAGTCACTTCTATGGTTTCTAGCTCCAGTACCTTTTCCTCTTGGTCTCCCTCTAGGGGGAATTTGAAGTTGAACTTGAGCAGGTTCTTCTTGTTCTGAGTCAGAGTTTTCACTTACATTATCACTTTCGTCATCTAAAATAAAATAAAAACAAGTTGAATCGGAAAATAATAAACAAAATTGAACAATAAATACCTAATTCTGAAAAACAAACAGCTGAAATCCAAAATACCAACAAGAAAAGTAAAGTTCAGTAATAAAATTAAAAGGTTCACTTACTTGAATCAGCGTCAATCTCTTCTTGAACATAATCTGGATCGTCTTCCGAGTCAACATTTTCATTATCACTATCACTTTCGTCCCATTCACAACGTAATTCATCCAAAATATCGCCGTCTGTCAATCGATGTGAAGCCATGGTCGTTTGTTTACAAACTGTCAGAGCGACACAAAATGCGTTTCACTATCATTCGTCAAATAATGCACGCATACCCCACATAGCGGATTTTTTGTGAACTAAATAGATCGACGAACACCACGGAACAATGCTGGAGCCGTCAAAAGACGTCTTCCCGCATAAGATAGAATGTAAACTAAGAGGACGTCAAATGACGTCCTCCGCAATCTTCGGAATTTTTGAAAATACGTCAATTGACGTCCGCCGCAGCTAAAGTGTTAACAAATATTTAGATAAAAACAATCGTGAAATTGGTATGACAACATTATATTTAACAATTGAAAAGAGTTCAAATTTCTAGAAAAACAGCAAAACACAACATTAAAATACTTTTCATGATTTGCTGTCACTGCTATCAGGGTTGCTTCTCCTGTTGTAATCACTTAGCCCTGGAGAAAAACATACCTATTCGCTCCTTCCTCCAGTTTTGCTTCAGTGAGTGAGTGATTGAGGTACAAGTAGCTATATATATATATATATATATATATATATATATATATATATATATATATATATATATATATGATATATATATATATATGATATATATACGGAAAAAGAAATAATATGATAAAATAAATGCAACGAGAGGTTGAGAGGGATAGGAAGGAGCCAGCTCCTAATTACAAGCCTTCCTCTATCGCTGTGGACGTCCACCACCGTATGGTAAGTGTTCACTGGCTCCTTCCTATCCCTCTCAACCTCTCGTTGCATTTATTTTATTTATATATATATATATATATATATATATATATATATATATATATATATATATATATATATATATATATATATATATGGATGTCAACAAGGTGTTGGGATGAGGAAACCCAGTGAGCACTCACCAATCAGACGACTTCAGGTTGGCGAGGCCCCGGGGATGTCGAAGCGACACACGTAAAATAACACAAAAACACAGAAACATCACAAACGTAAAGCTTTCGGAACTACTCCTTCTTCAGCTACAGAGAGAGAACTGATCAGTTCTCTCTCTGTAGCATGCACCATGGTATAGAAAAATAATGAAGTTTATTTTTCTTGAAGACAGAATTCAAATCCATTCTGAATTTGCATAAAAATTTCATTTTAATTATAAAATTATGAAATTTTTTTCGGATTTCAACAATGATAAATATTAACTACCATAGCAATGACCCCAATGCCTTTCAATGGGAATTGATTGTCCATACTTCAAGAGCATTGATTTATTGCTTAGATTGCATTATAATCCATTTGACTTCAGCCAATTTTAAATTAAATTTTATCCGGAAACATAGGTACTAAAAGGCACGGATGATGACACCATAATCACAACACACAAAATATTCTAATTTTTATATAAATTTTAGTGGTATATATATACTATCTTGGTGTATGGTGATTTTTAGCACTTGTAGTATGCAAGCAACAACAACTCGTACGAAAGATTGGCACCAAGTGGAGAAATATACTAATAAGAAATTAATACATTGGATCTAGTGGCATATAATAATAGGGTGGCTTGAGTATCCAAATGCCACAGGCCCAAGAGCCCCTTATTTTGCAGAATAGAGTAGTACTTGCATTGTTGTATTTTAATATGGATGTGATGAGAGTTGCATAGTGATAAAACACATGCAGAGGATAAGTAAAAGTGATGAGGGGTGTCAGAGATAAGTGAAATATGAAGTGCATCTGCTTATGGTAAACTTCAAATTGAGATTGTATAGGAATTATGATAAATGTCAGCTAGAAACTAAAGCTAATAGCAGATAAACAGATTTCACAATACTTAAATGTACTTGAAAATTACCATCTCTTTCTTGTTAAGTGGTACATGAAGATATGGGCTGATTTGGGTATCTCTCATAACACTTATTCTTACCTTTGGTTTGATGCCTTTCAACCAATGACTTGGTGATCTCAAAAAGTTGTTACACTTTCAAATTCCGTAATTGGCCATATTGACTCCAAGAGAATGTTGAATGTGTACATGCTATGGGATATTTTGTCTGGGCAAAGGAGCATTTAAAAAAAGTTGTAATATTTGACTTAATTAATAGTACATAATTATATTTCAAGTTCACTTGAAAAGTTGAGCTAATTGTTTGGTGAGAAAGAAAACCTTCAATTGAAAATTTTCATCCTAAAAGGTAGAATTCATCAAATTGTTTTTTTATTATAATTTTTCAGGTGAAACCCATTCACTACATGATGTTGTCATTGAAAGGAAGCAGCTTAAATGTTGATGGGTATGATGAAGAAGAAGTTGGAGCTGAAGATGGATTATTACCTCGTGGTTTGCCACTTGCTCTCCGTGTCTCTTATCATGATGACCTTGGCTTCCCCTTTTCTGCTGCAGCATGTAATATTCATGTCCGAGCAAATAGGTAATTGATTAGAATATTTTTTAATTTAGGGTATTTCATTTTGTTTAGGTTGAAAATGTCATTTTTATTATTTATCTTTCAATTTTTTATTAATATAATTCTTAACAATTTAATTTTTAATAGTAAACCTTTAAGAATCATATCTCAGTTTTTAACATGTATGATTATTTCTGTGTGAGCTGACTCGATTTTTTACTGCTGCATGTTTTTTTAATTTCTATTTTATATATTATATATTTTTTCCTCATAAGAAACTGTTGTTCTTCCAACTATTGACTACGTAATGGCATACAGTGAAACTTCCCTGTTTTGGGGTTTATGTTCTAGAACAGGGGTTGTTAACCTTTTATTTCCATGGGTCACTCACTATGTTCTGGGAGAGGGAGATGGGCAGAAACCATATAAATAATGAATAAATTAACTTATTTGTTCTTGTAATGTTACAAAGGTAGCGTATAGAATATGCCAGAAAAACAAGAAAAGAGAAAACTAACAAAAATTCATCAATACTATATAAAATAAAACCTTGTTATACTTTGGGTCCTTTCCTACAATCTTTATACTTTTGTGCAGGTGCAGCACCCTTTGAATAGCTAAGGCATATAGTCCATGGTTTCCCCACCTTTTTTGCAGGTGCAGCACCCTTTGTATAGCTAATGTGTTAGCTATTCAAAAGGGGGATGCACTTGCAAAAAGGTTAAGAAACACTGGACTAAATGCATTAGCTATCAAAAGGGTGCTACGCCTGCAAAAAGGTTGTGAAATACTGGACAAAATGCGTTAGTTATTCAAAGGGTGCTGCAAGAAACACTGGACTAAATGCGTTAGCTATTAAAAGGGTGCTGCGCCTGCAAAAAGGTTGTGAAACACTTGACTGAATGCGTTAGCTATTCAAAGGGTGCTGCACCTTCAAAAAGGTTTTGAAAAACTGGACTAAATGGGTTAGCTATTCAAAGGGTGCTGTGCCTGCAAAAAGGTTAAGAAACACTGGACTAAATGCATTAACTATTCAAAGGATGCTGCACCTGCAAAAAGGTTAAGAAACACTGGACTAAATGCGTTAGCTATTCAATGGGTGGTGCGCCTGCAAAAAGTTTGGGAAACACTTGACTAAATGCATTCGCTACTCAAAGGGTGCTGCGCCTGCAAAAAGGTTAAGAAACACTTGACTGAATGTGTTAGCTATTCAATGGGTGCTGCGCTTCAAAATGGTTGGGAAACACTTGACTAAATGCATTTGCTATTCAAAGGGTGCTGCGCCTGCAAAAAGGTTGTGAAACACTTGACTAAATGTGTTAGCTATTAAAAGGGTGCTGCACCTGCAAAAATGTTGGGAAACACTGGACTAAATGCGTTAGCTATTAAAAGGGGACTGTGTTTGCAAAAAGGTTAAGAAACACTGGACTAAATGTGTTACCTATGCAAAGGGTGCTGCGCCAGCAAAATGGTTTAGAAACACTGGACTAAATGCATTAGCTATTCAAAGGGTGCTGCGCCTGCAAAAAGGTTGAGAAACACTGGACAAAATGCGTTACTTATTCAAACGGTGCTGCACCTGCAAAATGGTTGTGATACGCTTGACTAAATGCATTAGCTATTGAAAAGGTGCTGCGCCTGCAAAAAGGTTGGCAAACCCTGTACTAAATGCATTAGCTATTAAAAGGAGACTAACCTTGCAATAAGGTTAAGGAACACTGGACTAAATGCGTTAGCTATTCAAAGGGTGCATCTCTTCAAAAAGGTTAATAAACACTGGACTAAATGTGTTAGCTATTCAAAGGGTGCTGCGCCTGCAAAAAGGTTATGAAACACTGGTCTAATTGCGTTAGCTATTCAAAGGGTGCTGCACCTTCAAAAAGGTTTTGAAAAACTGGACTAAATGCGTTAGCTATTCAAAGGATGCTGCACCTGCAAAAAGGTTAAGAAACACTGGACTAAATGCGTTAGCTATTCAATGGGTGGTGCGCCTGCAATAAGTTTGGAAAACACTTGACTAAATGCATTTGCTATTCAAAGGGTGCTGCGCCTGCAAAAAGGTTGTGAAACACTTGACTAAATGCGGTAGCTATTCAATGGGTGCTGCTCTTCAAAAAGGGTAATAATCACTGGACTAAATGCGTTAGCTATTCAAAGGGTGCTGCGCCTGCAAATGGTTGTGAAACACTTGACTAAATGTGTTAGCTATTAAAAGGGTGCTGCGCCTTCAAAAATGTTGGGAAACACTGGACTAAATGCGTTAGCTATTAAAAGGGGACTGTGTTTGCAAAAAGGTTAAGAAACACTAGACTAAATGCAGTAGCTATTGAAAGGGTGCTGCACCTGCAAAAATGTTAAGAAACACTGGTCTAAATGCGTTAGTTATTCAAAGGGTGCTGCGTCTGCAAAAAGGTTAAGAAACACTGGACTAAATGTGTTAGCTATTAAATGGTGCTGCGCCTTCAAAAATGTTGGGAAACACTGGACTAAATGCGTTAGCTATTAAAAGGGGACTGTGTTAGCAAAAAGGTTAAGAAACACTAGACTAAATGTGTTAGCTATTGAAAGGGTGCTGCGCCTGCAAAAAGGTTACGAAACACTGGTCTAAATGCATTAGCTATTCAAAGGGTGCTGCGTCTGCAAAAAGGTTAAGAAACACTGGACTAAATGCGTTAGCTATTCAAAGGGTGCTCTGCCCCTGCAAAAGGTTGTGAAACACTTGACTAATTGCGTTAGCTATTAAAAGGGTTCCGCTCCTGCAAAAATGTTGGGAAACACTGGACTAAATGCGTTAGCTATTCAAAGGGTGCTGCGCCTGCAAAAAGGTTGTGAAACACAGGACTGGATGGGTTAGCTATTAAAAGGGGACTGAGCCTGCAAAAAGGTTAAGAAACACTAGACTAAATGCGTTTGCTATTCAATGGGTGGTGCGCCTGCAAAAAGTTTGGGAAACACTTGACTAAATGCATTCGCTACTCAAAGGGTGCTGCGCCTGCATAAAGGTTAAGAAAAACTTGACTGAATGTGTTAGCTATTCAATGGGTGCTGCGCTTCAAAATGGTTGGGAAACACTTGACTAAATGCATTTGCTATTCAAAGGGTGGTGCGCCTGCAAAAAGGTTATGAAACACTGGTCTAATTGCGTTAGCTATACAAAGGGTGCTGCGCCTGCAAAAAGGTTTTGAAAAACTGGACTAAATGCGTTAGCTATTCAAAGGGTTCTGTGCCTGCAAAAAGGTTAAGAAACACTGGACTAAATGCGTTTGCTATTCAAAGGGTGCTGCGCCTGCAAAAAGGTTGTGAAACACTGGACTAAATGCATTAGCTATTCAAAGGGTGCTGCGACTGCAAAAAGGTTACAAAACACTGGTGTAATTGCGTTAGCTATTCAAAGGGTGCTGCGCCTGCAAAAAGGTTAAGAAACACTGGACTAAATGGGTTAGCTTGTTCAAAGGGTGCTGCGCCTGCAAAAAGGTTGGGAAACATTGGACTAAATGCATTAGCTTTTCAAAGGGTGCTGCGCCTGCAAAAAGGTTGAGAAACACTGGACTAGATGGGTTAGCTATTAAAAGGGGACTGAGCCTTCAAAAAGGTTAAGAAACACTGGACAAAATGCGTTACTTATTTAAAGGGTGCTGCACCTGCATAATGGTTGTGATACGCTTGACTAAATGCATTAGCTATTCTAAAGGTGCTGCGCCTGCATAAAGGTTGGCAAACCCTGTACTAAATGCATTAGCTATTAAAAGGAGACTGAGCTTGCAAAAAGGTTGAGAAACACTGGACTAAATGCGTTAGCTATTCAAAGGGTGCTACACCTGCAAAAAGGTTGTGAAACACTGGACTAAATGCATTAGCTATTCAAAGGGTGCTGCGCCTGCAGATAGGTTTGGAAACACTACACTAAATGCGTTAGCTATTCAAAGGGTGCTGCACCTGCAAAAAGGTTAGGATACACTGGACTAAATGCGTTACCTATTCAAAGGGTACTGCGCCTGCAAAAAGTTTATGAAATACTGGACTAAATGCGTTAGCTTATCAAATGGTGCTGCGCCTGGAAAACGGTTGTGAAACACTGGACTAAATGCATTAGCTATTCACAGGGTTCTGTACCTGCAAAATGGTTGTGAAAAACTGAACCAAATGCATTAGCTGTTCAAATGCATTTAGTGCTGTGGTTCCCAATCTTTTTGCAAGAAAACTTCCATGTTTAGAAATAAGAAAATTGATCTTCTATGATAGTTCTGTGGTAGAATATTTGCCCGGCAAGTTGAAGACGCGGGTTTATTCTAAGTCTTAGCTGACTTATCTCATTTCAAAAATATTCCCTGGAATATTACTGACAAAATCATGAAAATTTAAAAAGTTGTCAATGAAATTTTTTTCTAAATAGTAGCTGCTAAATGAGTTTTATTAGAAAGTTTTTATATAGGATACTGATAAAACAAAAGTTCTTAATTTGACATAGTAATGGAAAGTAAATAGCATGATGCTCTGAAGGACACGAAACTAGTATCTATTTCTTCACCTTTTGGATTTCTCAGTGACCTAAGATATCTCAGGTTAAAATTAATAGAAATAATAATATAAATTATTTTTGAAAATAATAAAAATATTTATTCAGTAAAATGTAGTTAAACTGTGAAAATGCAGAAGGAAATATCTGTAGATTTTTGCTGCATTTGAAAATCATGGATATAGGATCCAGCACAGATACACACCATTGTATCAAAGTTGCACAATGTATATTCACCTGAAAATTTACTGTGGAACATCTGCTTAGAAAGTTAGTTAAAGACAACCTATATTAAATGTCCTGTTGAATTTAGCCCTATGTATATTTTAATAATAAAACGATACTTACTTATTTCCCTTTGGATGATTGGCCTATTTCTTGATGTGAGTGACAACTCCGCTGATTAAATACTGTCATCCCCCGTTTTGGCTGTTTCTTATTGCACTGTTTCACTATTGCGCGGTCAGGTATTTACTTCTAAAATTTTTGAATGCATGGTAAGAGTTTCGCTGCTGCGCAATTTAGTTCTTGAGGCTTACCGCGAGCAGAGGTCAAGAAGATTTAGTTGTGAGGCACTAGACAGCCAGTTGGTATGGAAAGGACATACATTTTGTGTAAAAATGAGGCACTTTTCCCAGAATGGTTGTTAGTTTGTAAATAGAGACACAACAGAGATCAATAATCATCGTTTCTCTCAACTGGCATTGACGCCCCAGTGTTGCTGACATTTTGTCGCCTCTATTGCAACATAGTATGTAGTATGTAACGCGCCTTTAATTTTGTAACACTCCTCACCATCTCACTGATCGAGAAGATGACCGGAAACATTTTTGGTGAAAAGCAATTTGTATTTGGACCCTTAAACACCCGTTTCACAGAAGGAGGTGGATTATTAGTGGAAGTGTAATAATAAAGGTTGACCGAACGGCAGATAAAAGTCCCTGCTTTAACTTCCGCTGGAGAGTATTTCCCATCACTGAATTTCTCAATGGCTTTATACATATATATCACTAACAATTTTTGGCTCAAGAAGAAACTCTTTGTGGCCGCCCCCAAATTTTGGCATCCCATGCACACGCTGAACCTGTTCAGCAATTTAAAGTATTTAATCAGTAAGTACATATTGCTTTCACTAATTTAATATTTCTTGTGTACATAAAGGGTGTATTTAACTATATACATAGGTATGTTTATTTTACAGGGCCTAAAATGCAGAAAGCTACAACGAAAAAAATTTTAATTTAGAGTCAAAATTATAAATCGTTAAGGAGTTAGAAAATGGCATAAAGATTGTGACGTTGGCCAAGAAATACAGCGTGAATGAATCTAGCATTCAATGAATTAGACAAAATGCTGAGAAAATTAAAAGTTCCACATCATTGGCTGCAAAAAGCACTACAAAAGTCAGAAATCCTATAATAGAGAAAACTGAAAAATTACTTGCTTTCTGGATAGAGGATCATAATCAAAATAGAATACCTCTTAGTTGTGGTGTTATTCGCACCAATGCTCTGCATATTTATAATCGCTTGAAAGAAGTAGAAGCTGGTCCATCCAATGCAGATGTCTTTCAAGCCAGTAAGGGCTGGTTTGAAATTTTTAAAAAGTGTCAAAATCTTCACAATCTAAAATTAACAGGCGAAACAGCCAGTGCTGATACGGAAGCTGCTTCTTTATATACGAAAATTTTAAAGGATATTATTGTGACTGAGGGCTATCTAGCAAGTCAAGTGTTTAATGCTGATGAGACTGGCTTATTTTGGAAACGAATGCCAAGCCGAACATTCATTTCAAAGGAAGAGAGAACCTCCCCAAGTTTCAAAAGACAGGTTAACACTTTTGTTATTTGGCATTGCGGAGGGTGATTTTAAGTGCAAACCTCTTCTAATTTATAAGTCAGAAAATCCTTGTGCTTTTAACGCTTCCGGTGTGTGCGACGTGGCATTCACGTCCTCCCTTTCCCATGCCTCCAGCGTGTGCGACGTAGCATTCATGTCCTCTCTTTCCCATGCCTCCAGCGCGAAATTTTCATTAAGTTTTGTTATCGCTATGGCTCTGATTTATGTGCTTTCAGAGAGTGAATATGCAAGCTAATGCTGTCTGCTTTCGTTCTGTGGTTCCTCGTTGTCTGTGTTTACGTGTTAGTATTTTTTTAAATTTTTTTTTCTATCTCGGACCTGGCCGTAGCAGTGCTTACTCAGGCCCCTCAGGCCTCTTATCTTTCGTGCGTTGCGTCTCAGACTTTCATTGGAGCTCTCATCTTCCTGGCTCTTATTTACGATGCTTCGAGCTGATGGTCGAGGTTTCTTAGTGCCTGCGTTTGCGTCGGGCATTTTTTTATTTTTTTTTTTCATCTTGGGTCTGTCCTTAAGCCGAACCCCTATTTAGTTCACCATGGCTTGTAGCTCTCGTGAGTTGGCGGATTGGGAAGTGTTTTGGAGAAATATAGTGAAAGTAGTGTAGATATATATTCTGAAGATTTGAACAGATACTCTATTGATTCCAGTTCCGAAGAGGAATTGGAAGAAATAACTCACTCAACTGTGAATATTCAAGAGAATATTTGGGGAGATGTCGACAGTGCTAACCCTCCTCGGCCTTTTGCGTGTGATTTAGTTGGAAAACAAATAGTGCAGGTTTTATCAACATTATCCCTTTAGACATTTTGAGTTATTTTTTGATGATCTAATTGCCCTCATAGTGGTTGAAACTAATCGTTACGTGGAACAATTCCTTGCCCGCGAGAAAAATAAGATCACGTCTTTAAAAAATCGCGCTATCAAAAGTGGTTTGCTTTGCTAATGTTGATGGGAATAATTCAATAACCAACTCTCAGAATGTATTTTAGTAGAAAACATATATTAGAAATGTCATTTATTCCAAATGCAATGAGTGAAGAAAGATTTTATTTGTTGAGCAAATTTTTGCATTTTGTAGATAATACCGATAAAGACATTGTAAATAGAGATCCTATTGTATAAAATTCTACCTATCACTGATTATTTGAAAAATAAATTCCATAAAATTTATATACCGGGTAAAGAAGTATGTGTACCAGACGCAGCTGAACTACTAAACGTCGGAGGAGCAGCACATAGTAGAAATTGGATTGAAATAAATGTATTTATTTTTTATTATATAAAATGAACAATTTTAAATACGACATAATTTTTTGGAAATTTTTGAAATGATAATTAAAGTACAAAAAATATTAAATTGAATGCATGCATTTTAGTATTTTGTGCTTGCGAAAAAAAGTCATGCTGAGCGATTTAAATGCCATAGATTAAACTCACGCTTAAAAGGTTAAAGGAATATCAAAAAGCTACTTAACAGTTCATTTGAAATCGAGCAAAAAAGCCTGGATGACAGCTAAAATCTTCAAGGATTGGTTTTTAAATTGCTTTTGCGTTGAAGCAGAAAAATATTGTCTGAAGAGAAACATATCATTCAAAATATTGCTTATTCTTGACAATGTGCCCTGTCATCCTGCACATTTAGTATCTGATCTGCACCCAAATGTGAAAGTTACCTTTCTTCCAGCGAATACAACTTCGTTAATTCAGCCTATGGATCAAGGTATCATAGCCGCCTTTAAACTCTTACCTAAGATCTTTTACACAATTGGCGGAAGCTACTGATGGAACAAACAGTCCTTCAATTCTGGATTATTGGCGGAATTATAACATTCTGGATGCTGTAAAAAATATTGTTCACCTGGAATGAACATAAGAACTCAGCAATGAAAACAGCCTGGAAAAAGTTGTGGCCAGAAAGCTGCATTGTAGAAACCACAGTCGAAATGCCAGAGGTAGTTGAGATTGTGAGAATTGGAAAAATGATTAGTGGAGAAGGATTTGAAGACCTGGAGCCTGCAGATATCATAGAAGTCCTTGAAGCTCATAGAGAAGAATTATCAGTGGACGATATTTTATCACAATGTGAAGAAGATAACAAAAATGACAAAACAATTCAAAATAAGGAAGATTCAGAGATTGTGACAGGCAAAAATTAGACCCCGAAAAACTAGCTGAGTTTTAAAAACTTGCAAATCAGCTTAGCCAAGAAGCGTTGGATATGGATCCTAATTTGGAGAGGAGTTTAAAATTTCGTAGAGGTTTATCATTAGCTTTAGCTCCTTTTGAAGAATTATACAGAGAAAAACAGCTTCCTGCTAAGCAAACAACATGAACTAATTTTTTCCAAAAAGCACCGGTTACTGTTGCATGTTTAACGTTATTCAAGTCAATAGACCAATACAATAAACTCAATGCATACGAAAGCATCTAGATACATAAAAACGAAAACACAGTTATGAACAACGACTTAGGTCCCATCCCCCACTCCCCCTTTTTCAGTTACTCAGTTAGCCGTTCCATTCCTTTTACTTTTTCCCCTTACCTGACGGTCATTCCCTGTATATATACCCCCATCTCCCTCCCACACCTCACACTACTGAAGATGACAGCTTAGCTGTCGAAACATCGGTGTCTAGTTCAATTCTTAGTTTGAGTTTACTGTGTGAGTGGTTTTTGCATGTTTCAGCGTGTGCGTGTGTTTTCCTTTGACTTAGGTCCTGCGACGGTGTTTACCAGCAACCTGCAGTGTGTGTGTGGGCATTCTCTTACTTTTTTACGGTGAAGGAGTTTTTGTTTGTTTATTCACTATTATATTGTTTCACTGTCTCGCAACCCCTCCCTCTTCAACTAAAATATTGTTTGGTGAATCTGCTTCTGACTGAGTTTGAGAACTTTGTTTATCAGTCATAGTGATTGGTGATTTTAGCAAATTTCAAACTACTAATTGTGAATTCCAATTTGAAAATAGTGAGGTTAGTGACAAAAAGAATTACTGCTATAGGTGTATCGCAAACTTGGGAACATGCGTGGATTTTGGCTGCACATGGAGAGGAAGTTCCCTCGGTCATCTTGACTTTCCCCACCCCACTACTAGCCCATCCTTCTCCTCCTTAGGTTGTCAGTTCTCACTATTTACAGTTGCTGCCTAGATGAAGTTTTGCATATAATTGGCAACAATGTAGTTAGAAAAGGACCCAGACAGCGATAGCCTGTGCGGTAAGGAATGGCCAGAGGGGAGGGTGCGAAGTGGAGTGAGGGATTAGGCCACACCCACTGTACACCCAAAATGTGGGATTAGGCCACACTCACTGTACACCCAAAATGTTCTTTTGATCGCGGCATACCTATAGCAAGTTAATTGTTAATGTAAATAAAAACGAATTTTGTAAATTTCCACTAGATAGTGGAAATTTACAAAATTCGTTTTTATTTACATGAAGGGATCTTTCCACTAAGTCGAGCCTTCCCAAGTGGAATATGTTAAGCAAATTGTCAGTGGGAAAACTGCAAACAGTAAGGGTTGCTATGAAAGGTTTAAGAGATGATAATTTTTTCCATTTGCTCTTGAAGGTTTGATCTCACAAGAATAGCTCATGGTGATGGCAATGGAAACGATACATTGTTGGTGGACCTTATCGAGTCAGGTGAAACAATGCTAAAGGTTTGGAGTGAAGGAGGACGTACAATAGAGAAGGAAGGAGAAAACCAAGTTTTAATGCTGCCACCTATAATGGACTATGTGAAGCTTCATGTAGGAGAAGTTATTCTTCCTGCCAAGGTTTGTGGAAAATTGCACTATTTCAGTGAAACATGTTGATAAACTGCATTGCAGTTTATGGCACCATCATGCTTTTTTTGCATTTGAATGAGCATGTTAGAATGTTAGGACGGAATCAATTAATTAGGATTAAGGACAGGATCATGTTGATTTATTTACAACTAATTTTATTGTGACACCCCTAAAATCAGTTGTGGCACCTTATTATACCAGAGGTGCCAGTGGTGTAGTGGTTAAGATACTGGCTGCTACTTGCCCGCTGCTCGAAAGGGCAGCGGGCACAAATCCTGCGCAAGTAGGATTTTTTTCCAAGGTCATCCAGCCCCCTGCTTGTGTGGTTTGAGGAGACCATGTAAATTCAGCATTCTGTCCTTCTGAAGGGACGTTAAGCCATTGTCCCTCTTGGTGTTCTTCGTTAAGAGTAGGCTAATGTCGACTTTGGGTTTCCCTCCTCCCTTGTGGTTGTGTTTGGTGTGGAAAGAGCTATGGTTATAATAATCCAAGAAGTCGATTAGCCAAAAATACACATACACCATAGTATACCATGACACCCAGGTTGGGAACCACTGCTCTAGTAGGTGAAATGTTAAGGGTGGAAGAATTTCAATTTTTTTTGGCCAACTCTTGAGAAAAATGATAAATTTGAGATGTGCCTACAATTAAGAAGTGACCAAAACCAAGATGCTCTTCGCTTTACTAAGTAATAAATTGCTCCTTAGTCAGCCTTATCAAATAGAAATAAATCCTTTGGATAGATACACAAGCAGCTCTTTATAAAGTATTAGAGCCTCAAAGTATAATTTTTCTTTTTATTGCATTTATACACCCAGACACTTTTCCCTTTCACTTTATATGATTTTTAATAGTATTCATTAACAATCTCAGTTACTGATTTAGTCACATCTCTTGGGGCTCTTTGCAGACTGAATGAGAGATAACATTGAAGTTGGTCTGCCATGAGAACACCCACTATCACAGCACCATTGTTACAGTTGACTGCCATGGTACTATCACACTTATCACAATGTGATCTCACCTTATATGATAAATGTGTAATTAGCAATTAAAGTGTATTAAAATACTCATGTGTTGCTGTATAAATTTGTATGAAAATGTTGAAATTTTTTTTACAGCCAGTCTTGACAGTTGGTGACATCATCTGTTTCCATGCTGCCACATCCTTCATTCCACCATATGGTATTACCAGAGGTCGCCGTAGTAGCGGGAATGGACCCTGGAAAGTGATTCCGCTGAGTGGTGGAGGGGGAAGAAGCGTAGCAGAAGGTGACATACTGCACTTGGATGAACAGACTGGTATTGGCAAGGCTGTCAGCTCTGGTCATGCACTTGTCAGACTTCAGCTTACTGCTTCTGGAGGCACAACCAGCACTGAAGTGGATGTTCGACCTATTGAATCGGTGAGATTCTATTGTTGAAATTTAATAGCCTCTGTGTGCAGCACTATCTGACTTCTGTTGCTGAGGATTGACATTTTTGCTTGCACTAATGTTAACATTTCATCTAACTTCATCAGAGATAACAACATAAGAGATATATTAGTTGCAAGTTACTTTACTTACCTGAATTTTTCCTATTTTTTATCATTTGAAATACTGAAAGTTATCTTGTAATCGTTTGATAAAAAGTAATGCCAGGTGGTTGAGTGTTTTTAGGCCAAAGCAGGTCACACTGTTGGAAGGCGGAATTCTCTCCCAGAAAAATATGAAGTTGGGATAAGGAATTTAATGTCACACACCCTCATCATTAATATTCCTATCTGAGTCAAACATAAACCTAGAATTAAATACAATAAAACAAATTGCCATCAATACCCTGGTTTTTTAGAAGATTTTTCAGGGAAAAAGTACCATATATATCTGAATATAGGATGAGGTTTTGTTCCAGTTTTTATCGCTGAAAAATCACTAGTTTTATAATCGCGAGATGTGTAATAGTGTGACTGACAGAGGAGCCGAAGGCAGAGATAGGCAGCTGGTGTACTGTTTTTATGAGCACGACTTATGTATAGACACTTACTGAGTGAATTATCTTCTTTGTATCATCAAAGTTGCAACTCCTGCATATGTATGGAACTTCTCAGCTGGCTTTGTGCATAGTAAGGTTGAATGGGCAAAAGATTTTACACCAACATAAATAATTTGATCCTTTCACGATATCATAGTATGTTGACCGAAGACAAAGTGAAGCATCTATGACTGTAGTAAATTCCAGGTGAATTCAAGTCTTTGTAATTGTTAACTGTCCAGTTTTACATAAAAATATGGGTGACCACATTGAGAAGAGAGGTTCTACACCTTCACAAATATCGAAATCATTGCATAATAGTTATGATGCAAAGTTGAAACTTTTAGTGGCAAAATATGCTGATGAAACTAACAATTGTGCAGCAGCAAGAAGGTTTGGGGCCACCAAGGCAAATGTGCGGCTGTGGAAAAAATCGCTGGACATGCTTAAGTGTGCAAGTTCAAATCGGAAAGCATTTCGTGGGCCTAAGGAAGGATGTCATAAAAATTTAGAGGATCAGTTAATAACATTTGTGCAAGAAAAGCGCAACAGTGGACTGTCAGTCTCATAGGAGTGTATGCAAATGAAGGCCCCGAAAAATTGCATCGATGTTGAAGTTTTCACGGCAGCAATTCAAGGCGAATGTAGGGTGGATCACCTAGTTTTTGCAGCAGAACAGCTTATCTCTGTGCCGAAGAACATCATTAGCACAATGACTTCCTGTGTATTTCGCAGAAGAAATCATCAAATATCAGTGTTATATTATTTGTTTACGGCATAAACATAGCTATCTCGTAGGCCAAATGGAGAATGCAGATGAAACAGTTGTGTTTTCAATTTGCCAACTAACAAAGGGGCAAAGTCAGTTATAGTTAAACCCACTGGAAATGAAAAACTAAGGGTAATAGTAATGTTATCGGTATTAGCTAATGGGACAAAATTGCGACCCTTCGTAATATTCAAGAGGAAGAATCTACCAAAAGAAAAACTACCCTCAGGTAGCATTTACAGATGCAATGAAAAAGGCTGGATGACTAGTGATTTGATGATTCAGTGGCTAAGTGAAGTTTGGGATAAACAGCCTGGTGCTCTTTTAAAGATAAGATCAATGCTAGTTCTTGATGGTTTTCGAGGACATCTTATGGATGTGCAGCATTTTCCTACTTTTGACAGTTTTTCGAGTTCCCCATCAGTTTTTCGTGTTCGCCAGAAGTTTTTGTGTTTGAACTCTTTCCAATGGCAAACTCCAGCAAATGACGACCTCTGCCTGCGATGCACCCTGCGTGCGACGCACCCCTTTTCGTGGGAAGCCTTCTTTTATAGCAACAGACATTAGCCCGGAAGAGGACACTAGTAGATCGCGGGTAGAACCAGTTAGCGTTCGCGAGTGCAGCGCAATCTACCGGCACCTCACTGAGAACTGCATTAGTTGCGAGCCGACAACGTCGCCATGAGCAGAGCCAGTGAAGGAGAGGGAGAGAGCGAGATAAGACGTGAGAGAGAGCGAAGACAGCGGAGCGAACGCACCTGCGGAAAGGTGATCTGCGAGTCGAACCCTTTTCCATATCATTTGTGATTCAAGTGGACATTTCTAATAAGTATTGTACTATATTTGTGCTTTGTATTATGTCAATGCAATATAATTGTTAGTACGTTTCGTGACATTTATCCAGTGTATGCTATTTGATTTGTGGTCGGCAGCAGCAGTGTCTCCGAACTATTTTAAAATACTTTTAGCATTACAAGAGAATAATGTAAAATGAGACAGTCTCGTCTCAGATGATGTGAAATCCAAAATATCACATCTCCACACTGATCTGGTGGCTATACCAGGAGGCTTGTCCCCTTAACTACAAAAGTGCCCGTCAATAAGCCCTTTAAAGATCACCTGCAGTGCCTTTACAGGAAATGGTTGCTGTCAGGCAATTTACCTCTGACTCCAGCAAGTAAAATGAAAAAACCAACTGAGGCTCTAAGGAGAAAATGAAATGGATTAAGACTTTATGGGACAGTATCTGACCAGCATCAATAGTCCACGGATTTAAGAAGTGTTGTGTTTCTAACAGTTTGGATGGATAAGAAGATGACATTCTGTGGGCGGAGGGAGATTCCTCCAGTAGTGAAAGTGAAAATAACAATTACCGTATCTGCCTGAATATAAGCTGACCCCCAAAAATTTCCACCATTTTTCGACAAAAAAGTAGATTTCGTAGATTTTATGCTCAAGTTGGCCAGGCATAGGTGTATCCAGGATTTTTGTTTGGGGGAGGCACATTGGTAAACACTCATTTCTATGTTTACATTTTTATATGTAAACATGCACACGCATGTATTCACAAACAAACATATACGTAGGCAGTAGTATATTTAGAATGAAACTCATTGATTTAGTGTATGAAAGTACATGTTTTAATAACACATTTAATATCCTGTGGATAAAATATATTTCAATTTCAAAATTACAACATTTGTACCATTACAGCCAAAAGAAAATATGTTGATTTACAAATATATAAAAATAAGTTGTCATAAAACAAAAAATACAAGGTCCCCAGCTAGCACCTATGCATAAATCCGCCTCTACATACATACATACATACATACATACATACATACATACATACATACATACATACATACATACATACATACATTTATAAAAACATCGAAAATGAAAAACAATGTTAGTTACAAATTGATCTGTTATTTAGAACATACATTCTCAGTTTCTCATAGAAATATGTATATTAACATTGAATTTGAATATAAATTTTTCGATTTTTCATATCATGAAATTAATATTTATAGATTTTCTTTACTAGGACATAAAATAAAAATTAATTGGGTAACACAATTACAATTTTATATCTAATCTTCTGTCTTTTTTGTAATTCATCTAATATGTCTTTGGGGAGCAATTCCATTTCCCTATAAATGTTGAGGAGCGCTAAACCATTCAGTCTTTCCTGTCCCATGGAATTACGCAAGTACGTTTTCATTCTTCTTAACGTTGAAAATGTTCTCTTTGCTGTGCTAGTTGATACCAGCAGAGTTGCAAATATTTTTAATAAATAATGAATGTTTGGATATATATTTTGATTGCATTGCATTAATGCTTAAATGCATTTGTAGGGGGTATCCTGTTTTCATACCGTTTTTGCCAAAGCTTTAGTTCACTCTCTAAGACTGAATCGTATACTTCCACGGAATAAAATTTTGCCAAAGTTGATAGGCTATCTACATCTGATGTAGAACTACATTCTTTTGGAAGGAGGCACATGAAGGATTTTAAAATACTTTTATGAGCCAAGAATATAGTCTCTAATTGTGTCACAAGACAATCCAAAAATGGAATAAACATAGATCGCCTGTAATAAACTTCCGCTGATTCAGTAGGAATATTATTTCTATTTTTTTATATTTTGATATCGTCGGTATTGTAATTTCAACCCCAAAATCTCCTACTTTTTCTGTTGCCTCTTTGAAAATATTTGCAAAGTTTGTATCAGCGTTTTCTCGGATACATTTTAGAGCAGATGTTACATCTTCAACGAGATGTATTACGGAAATTAAGTCAATGTTTTCACTTTGTAATACTCTACTTAATGGCAGCGTATAACTGTACAGTTTTTGTATACTATACACAGACACAAAAAATTTTCCTTGGAATATTGCATTCTGAAGAATCTGTGCTGTAGATGAAGTGTCTTTGTCATTCCAGTCACTTATTTCTTCGAGCGCTAAGTAAATTGCATCTAAAAGTTCCACCATTACCATGACAGAATCATGACGCTCTATCCATCTAGTTGGGCACATCTCCTTTGATCGTAGATGCCTACAATTGGGAATACACTCGCTAATTTTTAAAAATAATATATTTAATCGCTTTGGAGTGTTAAAAAAAGTGTATGATTTTTCAATAAATCCTAAGCAGTTCCTTATATCTTGATTATTTGCACTGTTTCCAATGGCTAAATTTAAACAATGCGAGGTGCAATGTACATATAATGCTTGTAGGAGCTGTTGTTGTATATGTGCCTGAACACCTTCAAATTTGCCACTCATAGAAGCAGCACCATCATACCCCTGACCTGAAGGTAGGAAATATCAATACCAAATTTTAGTAAACTATCTATAATGGCAGAAGCCCAACCTTTTCCTCTAGTGTTGATAACTGGAACAAACTATAAAAATTTCTCGCAAACTCTAATTTCCTTATCTACGTATTTGATGCATAATGTCAATTGCTCAGTTGTTGAAATGTCTGTTGTTTCATCTGCTAAAATAGCAAAACATTTTGCATCATTTACTTCTTTAACCCCTCCAGCGTGTGCGACGTAGCATTCACATCCTCTCTTTCCCAGGCCTCCAGCGTGAGCGACACACCGTATGCGTCTGAAATTTTCATTAAGTTTTGTTATCGCTATGGCTCTGATTTATGTGCTTTCAGAGAGTGAATATGCAAGCCAATGCTGTCTGCTTTCGTTCTGTGGTTCCTCGTTGTCTGTGTTTACGTGTTAGTATTTTTTTAATTTTTTTTTCTATCTCGGACCTGGCCGTAGCAGTGCTTACTCAGGCCCCTCAGGCCTCTTATCTTTCGTGCGTTGCGTCTCAGACTTTCATTGGAGCTCTCATCTTCCTGGCTCTTATTTACGATGCTTCAAGCTGATGGTCGAGGTTTCTTAGTGCCTGCGTTTGCGTCGGGCATTTTTTTATTTTTTTTTTTCATCTTGGGTCTGTCCTTAAGTCGAACCCCTATTTAGTTCACCATGGCTTGTAGCTCTCGTGAGTTGGCGGATTGGGAAGTGTTTTGGAGAAATATAGTGAAAGTAGTGTAGATATATATTCTGAAGATTCGAACGGATACTCTATTGATTCCTGTTCCGAAGAGGAATTGGAAGAAATAACTTACTCCACTGTGAATATTCAAGAGAATATTTGGGGAGATGTCGACAGTGCTAACCCTCCTCGGCCTTTTGCGTGTGATTTAGTTGGAAAACAAATAGTGCAGGTTTTATCAACAGATTATCCCTTAAGATATTTTGCGTTATTTTTTGATGATCTAATTGCCCTCATAGTGGTTGAAACTAATCGTTACGCGGAACAATTCCTTGCCCGCGAGAAAAATAAGATCACGTCTTTAAAAAATCGCGCTATCAAAAGTGGTTTGCTTTGCTAATGTTAATGGGAATCATTCAAAAACCAACTCTCAGAATGTATTTTAGTAGAAAACATATTAGAAATGCCATTTATTCCAAATGTAATGAGTGAAGAAAGATTTTATTTGTTGAGCAAATTTTTGCATTTTATAGATAATACCGATAAAGACATTGTAAATAGAGATCCTATTGTATAAAATTCTACCTATCAGTGATTATTTGGAAAATAAATTCCATAAAATTTATATACCGGGTAAAGAAGTATGTGTACCAGACGCAGCTGAACTACTAAACGTTGGAGGAGCAGCACATAGTAGAAATTGGATTGAAATAAATGTATGTATTTATTTTTTATTATATAAAATGAACAATTTTAAATACGACATAATTTTTTGGAAATTTTTGAAATGATAATTTAAGTACAAAAAATATTAGAGTAAATGCATGCATAAAGTATTTTGTGCTTGCGAAAAAAAGTCACGCTGAGCGATTTAAATGCCATAGATTAAAGTCTCGCTTGAGGGGTTAACAAGTCTTTTCAGAATCAAATCATTACAATTTTCTATTAATTGGTTCTGGATGTTGGCGCTTAAATAGGTACTGTTTCGCCCGCATTGTTTAAAGTGATTTTTTTAAATCGGTGTCACCAGCTTCCAGCCTTGCTCTAAGGATTGCACGGAAATTACCTTCATTTTTCTCAGGCTTTGTATCAATGTTAAACTCTCCAGAATCCACATGACCACATAACATTATAGTCATGATTATGGGTTCCAAGCATTTCCGATTCTCAATAACTTGTTTCATTCTCATCGTATCGAGCTGTTTGTCGATAGGTATTCTTTTGTCTGTCATTATGTATCGTTGGTTTTCATAAGAACATAATGAATTTGAATGATATAAGGCTTTTTCATGTGCTTCAAATGTTTCAACTGCATGTTTCCAATTATTGTACCCACTTGATGCGAGTTGATCTAAAGGTTGAGATTTACTTTTACCAATTTCTTTTGGCGCAAATAAGCAACAATATTTACAAAAACATATATCTAGTCTCGAATAAGCAAGCCACTCATATCTGTGCAACCATTGCAATTGAAATTTTCTTTTCTTTCCATTTTTTTCAGTCATTTATGGAAATGGAAAAAGATCATCTGGTTTCCACAAATTCTGTATGAAATCCACTTTTTCTTAATTTATAAGTAAGCTCTTGTAAGTCGCGATATCTAATTTAATTAATGTTCCAGTAGTAGTAGTAGTGTTATTCGATGCTGTCTGCAAGTTTTCACCCATCTCGGGTAATTTTGATAGGACTATCCTGTTTTCAAATTTTGGTTTTTTGGTCAAATACTTGAATATCGTTCCTATTTCCGATTTTCTTTTATCATCCATTACCCCTGTAAATATTTTTTGAATAATTTATTTCTTATAATTGTAATACTTAGCATGAGAAAAATTAATGCTATTGACTTAAAACTTTTAATTTTACAATTTTAAGTGAACTTTTACCTCGTAAATATAGTGGCCAAATGAGATTAGCACTTTTTTCAATGGATAAGAACGGCTATTTCGTGGAAACGTGACACCTGGACACAGCTTACTGAAAATATGCACAAATTTTAACCTTTGAAATATATAATAGTTATATTTTCAAATAAAAATTTACAGTATTTATTTTTCAACAGTATTATGGCATAACATATTCGCGGGCAGAATAATAAATAATTGAAATTCATACTATCATAAAAAATAATTTGGCATATAATATATGTAATAAAAATAATCAATATAGAAAGATTTTTCCAATCTTTGAATCCAGAATTTGAAAATTAGTTTTTAAAATCAGAAAACAACTTGCAACAGAAGCAGAAAACGCAGTCAAGTTTTTAAGAACAAACTAGCCAACGATGATCGATGAATTAACCGTTTAAAAGTTTCCAGGTGTACAATTATACAGAAAACCACCTATTACTCTCATTCACAGGAAAGTCAAAGTTACTATCCCTGTTTGGACCTTTATCAATTACAAAGACTAGCTGATTATCAATCAGAGGTATTGGCCACAGACCAATATCACTACAGTCAATTCCACATGATTCTGACTTTTCAAACCGAGTTTCTGTTAAGGATATAGATGAAGCTGATGAGAGTACTGGTAATTCTACTAACTGTGTTGTTTCAATGTGTTCTTCTAGTTAATGAAATTACGATAACATTTTATTAAAGTTGTTATAAGTTTAATTCAAATTACTTTATCAAAATCATCCAGTTACATTACGGAAGGTCAGTCTCCTAAAGGACATTATTATTAACAACGAAAATTAAACAAAATTCCACATCATAAAATAATTAGCTTTACTTAGCAAATACTGCTAATTTGGTACTGTAGGAAGTGGCCGTTTTGGGAAAGTATCCGGGAAAAAGAATTTGTCAGCAACCAAGAACTTCCGAAGCTGTTCCCTTCATCTGTAGAGAAACACTCGTGATCAACGTAAAATGTTGATATCAAACCATGAAAATTAATAATTTCAGAAGAATATCTTAATCACCTTTGCATATTTTCAAACAAATTATCCAGTGTTCAGTGTAAATGAAACATACGAACTTGAACTATTGATGTTGTTTCAAAGAGAAACCAAATGAGACTAATCCTCTGAAATAGTTTCCCTCTTTCAAAAAGGACTTGGAAACATTCCTACATCTGGAAACTATTAAAGGGGTAATTTCCTTTGACCCATTCGTGCGGAGAAAAGAAAAAGACCCTAGTAAGGGACCCGAGACCCTCTCCCTCCTCCTACGGTCAACGTTCGGTCGGAATATGGGAAGGGATAGTAAGATAAGCTTGAAGGAATGTGTGAGAAAAGAAACGCTTTTGGAATTTTGTGAAGAGCAAGTGTGGCAGAATTAATGATAATTACATTTACTCGATCACTGTTATTTTTACAAGTCTTTGTGCCGTGATTATCTAGCACAGGTATGTAAGTACTAGCAGCAGCCTCTGTAACTGGCGGATCCCTTGGAATTGGCGGCCCTAGGCAGCTGCCTAGCTGGCCTATACAAAGTCCAGCCCTGCCAGTAACTAAAAAGAAATAGTAGTATTGGAAAAACAATGTTATTACATATTTTGAATTACATGTCAATGTGAATATTGGGAACCTTCAGATTTTGTGGGATAAAAGTTATTTTAACAGATATTTGTCATAAAAATTCTTAGAACATCGTTTAAATGTTCGTCAGCAAATTAGATTTTGCGAATGTCTTTCGTAAGAACTTTTTACGAAAATGTAATCGCATCCAAATATCGTAATCATTTGTGAGACAAATCGGCTAATTTTTGGAAAGTATTGCGGCATAAAGAATCGAATAAAATTCCACTAAATCATTTGCTTCATATGAATTTTTACTTTCTCTATATACGTAGATAGAGAAAGTATTGTTGCCTTTTTCATTTCTCTCAATATATCTAAATTTCAAATGCAGTGTTTAAGCCACAAATACAGTTTATAAGCCACCTATACGGTTTTTAAGCCAGATATCTCCTTTTGTGAATCGAAGTAGAGTTAATACCATAATGGCATATTGCCATAATTTACAAGATATTCTTCGCTCGTGCTCACATAGTCTAAACGCACCTTTAATAGCCAATCTGTTGATCGATTCGACGTGTATTAAAAAATCTATGGCAGGAAAACAAACTTCCAATATTTAGGTGTAAGTTGTTTCATGTCTCTAACTCCTACGATGATTCTGTGATTTTAATATGTGAATAATTAATGTTCTACATTCAAATTTATTCCTTCTCACATATAACACAACGAATGTTGTTTAAATTGGTTGCCTAAACCCTCTTTCAAAACATGAATTGCCCAAATTTATTTGGGGGGGGGGGGGGCAGGGGCCCCTCTTTACGTCACTGGTGCCAGGCATGCATGCACGGCATAGAATACATTATTCGAGATCAAGGAAAAGAGTGGGAAATGGTTTAGTTGTTGACATTTTGAAATATTACTCCAATTAATAATTTTGCGTCATTGAATAATGTTCCACGTTCAGTGACGATAATTTCATTTGTCTTCATTTTCACAAAAGGTCAAATAAAGCAATAACGACCTCACCAAATAATTTTTAATCCAAGTCTATTACCAATGAAATTATCATTTACATTGCCTTAAGAAATTGCATTTTTATAATTATACACGTTCATGTAAAGTTTTACCGAAATTCAAACAGTTGAGCATCAAAAGCCGTCATCCCACTTTGCCTAATAATCTGCATAGTCAATGTACGGAATTTTGATAGATTCCATGAATGATGTTTTAACATGCATACAAACATTACAATTGCTATAGCAATAATTACAATAGCCATGTAAAACTAATAGGAACTTCTGTTAATGACTGATGAAAAATAATACAAATTGCTAACTATTCTTAATGATACATATGCGTAGCCATGAGAAACGAAAGAAAATATCCAATAACGAAATAACAGGTAACAATGGCAACAAAACGGGTACTGCTAAATTCAATATTCTAGCTTTATTATTTATTCATTAATATTTATCATAGGTTATATATTTACTTTACGAAAAATATAGTACTATCATTTGAACGCGACGGCAATGAGAGATGTGCTGCCATCTATGGGTGACTACGAGACAACCCTAACCCCAAATTTTTTCTCGGACTCACATTTAAGCCGAGGGGTGATTTTTTCATGATAGATTTTGATGGAAAACATCGGCTTATATTTGGGCAGATACATTAAAATGTGCTAATGAGAAATAATTTGCATGAGAAATTCTAATGTTTCAAAATATTAAATTGAAAATTCCAATCAAAATTGCTTATTTCAATTGGTTCAATGTTCATTACTCAGTGGTATAATAAACTTGTCATTGTGTGTACAGTGGAAACCACTTAACACGAAAACGGATAACGTGAAATATCGGTTAACACGAAATGCATGCTCGGTCCCTACCGGTGCCTATACATTTCAACGTATATTAGTTCGTTTTATGCGAAATGGTTAACAAGAAATTTCGGTTAACACGAAAATATTTTTCGGCCCCTGAAAATAAATCCCCGTCAAATTATGTGGATAACATGAAACGACCCTCTCGTTTCTTAACATAGAAGTATGAATAATCTCACAACCACAGCTGTACCTCCTCCTTCCCCCTCTCTTTCAATAGGCATGGTCATTAGTAGACCTCAGAGAAACTCACGCGCCCCCGTTGAGAGGGTTGCTACCGAGATTTCCTTGGCAGCAATAAACTAAATTCTGGGAACTACCATCTTCGAATGAAAGGAAGGATTTGGAGGTGCAGATTGTTATCTGTACTGTACCTTCCCTTTCCCCGTCTTTCAATGTGCTCAACTCCTTCCTTGCTCTCGTCTCTAGACCCCTACGCAGAACAGTTCTACTCAGTTGATTCCGTTGATTCTGAATTTCCATGTGGAACGGTTAGCGAATGTGTAACGAATCTGTGAGCGAAGTAGTTCTTTCTTTTTCGGGATCGTTTTCAGTTGTGATTTTATATTTTTATAAAAGATAAAAGACCCACATAAAAATGGCTGGTAAATTGCGTAAGCAAAATACAATACCGCTGAAAGTGAAAATGCAGCTCCTACAAGCGGTTGATAACGGTGATAGAACCAAAACAGACATCTGCAAAGAGTTCGAAATTCCCTTTTCAACTTTGTCAACAATTATAAAAAATCGTGATAAAATAACATGTGTTTGAGAGAAGCATGTTTGAACCGGAACAGAAGCGTCTACACACGGCAAAGCACGAGGATCTGGAAGCGGCACTGATCATCTGGTTTAAACAAGAGGCCAGAATGCTCCAATTTCTGGTCCTGTTTTGATGGCGAAGGCTGACGCTTTGGGATCAGAATTGGGAATTGAATTCAAATCTAGTCCTGGATGGTTGGAGCGGTTGAAGGTGAGAAATAGGATAATTTTTAAGTGTTTCCGGCAAGTCGGGAGATGTCTCCTGTGATATGACATCAGAGTGGGTAACTTCTACCTTGCCTAAATTATTAACAGACTTTGCGCCTTAGGACATTTTTAATGCTGACGAAACCGGAATTTTTTTTCGCTGCCTCCCAGAAAAAACTTGAGATTTTAAAAATGAGCAGTGCTCTAGTGGAAAAAAATTCAAGAGTGCATTACGGTAATGGTGGCTTGCAATTCAGACGGTTCTGAAAAAATCCCGATGTTTGTTGTGGGTAAATTTCTGAATCCTCGCTGCTTTAAGAATGTAAAGAAGCTTCCCGTGGAATACACCGCAAATAAAAAAGCTTGGATGACGGGAAACATTTTTACAGACTGGGTTAGGGCATTGGATAAGCGCTTTTCACGCCAGAAGCGCAAAATAGCTTTAATTATCGACAACAGCCCTGCTCATCCAGAAGTGTAAAAGCTGAAATCAATTAAACTGATCTTTCTGCCGCCTAATACAACAAGCGTATTGCAGCCATGTGACCAGGGTATTATAAAAAAATCTAAAATGCCACTATCGGAAGTTATTACTCCAGAAATATTTATCTGGTATTGAATCAAATGAGGAAATTAAGCCCGTGACTCTTTTGGATTCCTTGCATTTGTTGTATGCCGCTTGGAGGTCAGTTACAGCGAAAACAATCGAAAATTGTTTTCGCCACGCTGGATTTTCCTCTTCGCCATCAGCAGATAGGTTTTCTGGACAGGATGAAACTGAGTCGACTACGGAAATTAGGGTAAATACATCTACTGAAAGTGAATTGTGCGATATCTTCGGTCGCGTGTCGTCTGTCATGAGATTGACAACTGAAATCATGCTGAATGATTATATAGCCGTGGATGACCATATTGTAACTACACCACATTTAACAGACAGTGACATTGTGGACATTGTTAAATCAAGTGCAACAAAAGAAAATGAAAATAGTAGTGAAAGTGGAGATGACTATGACGACGGAATGTTGTCAGTGCCAAGTGCTGCGGATATCCGTGGAATGCTAATAAGTGTGCGTCGGTTTTTGGAAAATCAAACAGATGGGGACAGTTTGTATGAGACGGTTGATGATTTGGAACAATTTGTCGAAAAAAAGATCATTATGAATGCTAGACAGAAAAAAATTATGGAATTTTTTGTTAAGAAGTAGACAATTGAACTACTTTAGCGACCTTGATACTTAATATTTGTACATTGTTTTTATGAAATTATTGGAATAAAATAATTTATTTATGTATATATGTAATGAATAAAATATAAGGTTTTCATTATTATAACTAATTACTGTGCTGTTTCCATCGCATATTTGTTATGTCAAGATTTGTTTACGAGCTTATATCAATATCTCAAATCAGTCTCAAAAAAGGTTATCATGAAATTCGTTTAGCACGAAATTCGGTTAAGACGAAATGTTTGCGCTGGTCCCCCACATTTCGTGTTAACCGCTTCCCTGACTACCCCAAGTATACTCGGAGGCGAGGGTCAAATTCTGACAAGGCCGAGTATACTTGGGCCGCTGTATTTTTTCCTTTCCATTAGAAACGCAACCGAGTTTTTTCGATCCTTCGTAGTAGTTTATGTTCCGACCGTTAGAGGTCACTCAGAGAGATGGATTACTCGGAGGGTTTCTCGATGCGGGTTTTTCGAAATATCGGCGTACTGAACTCACACGGTCATTTGCACCGCTGATGCCAAAATTTCTCTTTACAACCCAGTTGTTTCAATTGCTACTCCAGATGTTCTTTACCCTACCAAGGACACTTTCCATTGCTAGGCCATTCGCTCTGAGAGGGTTTTCCCCACCCACCCTTTCTTTCCATTGCTAGGTCATTCGCCCTGAGAGGGTTTTGCCCACCCATTCTTTCGTTCCTCAGTTCCTGGAAGGTCCTTTGCCTCCCCTCCTTGGTGATGCCCCTCAAGATAAGTATGCACCCTTTAGGATCGGCCTTTCAAAGACATTTTCGGGTCAGTTATTCGTACAGCTTTCGAGTGAATACGTCTAGCAGTTTTCCTTCCGTTTCTGCTCCGTAGCATTTTTTTTTCTCTTGTTTTTGTTGTTATATTCTGTTACCTTGTTACTACTACTGAACAGAAGAAGAACCCCACGAAGCAGTGTGCATTGTGTAGATGAAAGCGAGACGCCCGGGGAAAGCAGATAAGGAAAGAGAGCCGTTTCTACTGTGCGGCGTGTAATGTTCCGTTATGCGTGGTGCCGTGTTTTAGAATTTATCATTCAAATTCAAATATATGAATGCTGTATATTTTGTATACAGTTTATTTGTTACATATGTGAATTAGTTATGTTTAATATTTAGCACTTTTTTACCTATTATTAGTTATTTTTTATTGTATATTATTTTATTTTTTCATGTTTATTACGTAAGTGTATATATAATTTACACCATATATATATATATGCATTTTTTATTGCATAGAAATGTTTTATGTTGTATATAAGTACGTTTTATACGTAAGTTTTTCTTAATTTTGTAGTTTGCGCCAAAGAAATGTAACTTTTAAATATGAATCGAGTTCAAATACCTCGTATCTATCAATAATATAAAAATTTTAAAGTTCGATAACATTTTTCTTAAAATTTACTGTTAAAAAATGAATGCATTTCTTTAATTGTATCATTATAATTTTTTCGAAATTGCAATAAAAAATATGACTTTTTTTAGATCTTATATTGTAAAAAAAATCGTCAGGGAAGCGGTTAAGCAGTTTCCACTGTATAATAAATTTTTCCTTTCATTAGGAGTTAAAAATCTTATAATCAGAGTCGTCTTATATTGAGGTATATACAGTATTTTGGTTCACCAAGGCATTTAGGGAGGTTCACATCATTTATCATTTTCAACTGTATTTAAATCCATATCTGGCAACATTTACAGAAAATATTATGGTTTGATAACAGGTAAATATAACATTTTAGATAAACTTAATTCATAAAATAAATAGAGATGATCTAAAACATAAGTAATTGCTTTGACACTTGTATAGCTAAATGTGCCCTGCGCGAACTCTGTATTCATACTGTATTTACTCGTGTAATACCTGCACTCATGTAATGCCCGCACCCCTGTTTTTATAGTTAAAAATCTGGAAAACTGGATTTCATGTATTGTCCGCACTTTCAAAATTTTGATGTTGATATTTTATGGCAACATCGGTTGAATAATTTATCTGAAGCAGAGTTTGATGATACAATTACTGCAAAAAGCAAATATTTAAGAAGTGACTTCTAAAAATTATTTTTAGTACTTTTTTAACTTATGTAATCGTGTAAAATTGGCATTCATTGCCATTATATTACAGGGAGACAATGTAAAGTAGAATTCACTGCCCAAATGAACAAAAAATGTTGAAGCATGAGAGAAATAAAACAACATTTATGCATTCTAAAATTTAATTTAACATTGTACAAAAATGTTATTATGTTATAATAAACAGTACAAATAATACAGTATCTATATTATATTGCACTAGGTGAAACGACACTTTGTTTATAGAGTGTTATGGTTACTAACAAAAATGTATAGTTAAATAATGTCAGTAAACAAACTTAAATAAATCGACGATTGAACACCATTTAACATGATTCGCAGAGAATTCCCAATCCATTTATCACACGCACTGATAAAAGGTAATTCACTAGAAAAACACTTAAAGAAATTAGGCATATGAAACACGATTTCTGCTTTGGACATTACATGTAGTTAAGTCCTAGAGCTAAAAAATATTTGTGAAAATTTCAATTGATAATAGATATCAGGTAAGAACACACTCTCACAACATATTTTATATAATGATTTGCTGCAAATAAAATTACACTGAAAATATAACAATCCTCCAGTTTGTTCATAAAATTTACATCGTAGGTAACATAGTTGGTATAAATCAGGTACAAATAACATTTTATTTAAAGAAATGTTATAAATTAAATTATATTTAAAAGATAATAGGCTCCTAGTACAGTAATAAATTTAATAAAAATTTACTTTGCGAGCTTTTAGATTGGAAAAGCATTTTATCACATCATCTACATCTAATTTTTCACAAAGCTCATGTTCTATTGAAATAATAGACAAAGATGAAATAATAGACAAAGATGAAATACTAGACAGATGAAATACTAGACAAAGATGAAAGCCCCTCTTGTGTCATGGATGACAGTAAATAATTTTTTATGATTTTTAATTTTGAAAATGTTCTTTCTCCAGATGCAACGGTCACAGGAAGGGTCAGCAATATTCGTAGTGACACTGAGATGTTGGGAAATACTGAAGTTAGGTTATTTTCGAGTATGTACTCCAAAACCTCGGTTATATTCATGTTAGGAGCCAAAAATGTTTGCAATATTTCCAATCCATTCAACAAATCCATCGCACGTATATCAAATTCATTCCTCGTTGTATCACTCAGTTGGATCACTAAGTCTATGCATAATTTCATTTTATTTTCTTTGTTTAATTTATTAAAATTATGAATATCATATAATAGTTGAAAGTTTTGTTATGATCATCAAGCTGTGCAAATCTTTCTCGAACAGATGCAATTGCAGTATCTAAAATTTATAAAAAGAAATGTATTTTAAAATATTGCTTTGAATCAGGTTGTTTCTCGTCATGTGATTTATAGTTAAAATCTGTCTTCTTAACTCGCTGCCTAAGGACTATCACTTCTGGAAATTTCGATTCAATGTAAACATTTTCTGCAATTTCCCTTGCTGTTATCAAAATTTCTTCAAAGCCTTCATCGGATCTGAACTTAATTATATATTGAAGTAGATCTTTTAACATATCAATGCATTGGAGAATATTTGAGCTTAGCTGTTGCATGGCTTTACTCACTATGTTAACTCTTGATAAAATGTTGTACCAAATAACTATGAAACAAATAAATTTGTATGATTGAATTTTCAAGCCAAGTGATTGTCTTTGTCTTTGGGTCATGATTATGATCTGGAGAAAGTTCAAATAAGGCATTGTAAATTTCTGGTAAGTTTAATCTTAACTCTTAAGAGGTCGCGCACGGTCGAAAAGACCGGGTGGGTTACATTATTACAATTTTTAAACCTCTCAGCATCACTTTATCTCTGGCCTTCTAAGTACCTTATTTGTTGTCCATTATGTATCATATGACGAATTTGAAGGGCTCTCCGATTAAGCTTTATTTGTTTACATTGTGGTTTTCCACTACTGCGCATCGGTTTTTCTGATTGAATACTAAAGAGGTCGCGCACGATATAAAAGACCAGGTTCTCTATCAGTAATATCTAATTCTTGGCATCCTTATTTCACCTCGAGTTCACTATCAATCATTTTTTTGATCAGGAAGATTCCTGTCGTAAATATTATTTGTGTTTACATTTGTATTCCTTATGAGAAATCAAGCAGCGCTGGCATGGCACTCCATATGGTCTCTTATGTAGTTATATCACCTGTTATTCCTTCCATAATGTGCAAGGAGAAGCGCCATCCTCTTACAACTTTCCTGATTGAATATACAAAGCAATAACTAGTTGTTCCTGTCTAAGAGAGAGTTGCTCTCTTTTGTCTGTTTGAGAACGTACGTTGGCGACTACGCAGTCCTTTTCAAGTGAGTGTGTGTGAGGCCGCTTAGAACTGATATCACACTCTTCATTATTTTTGTTGGAAAATAATATACATCCAATATTCTACGAAGAAATCACCTACTTTTCTTCCTGTGAAAAACTGTCCTGCATGCCGTGTGGTAAGTGTTTGATACCGCTATTTATTGTATTTATTTCCAATATGTATGTGCTTATAATTATTTTCGAAAAATGTTGGTTTTTGTATATTTTTATAGCCACGACCCATTACAATGAGTTACATAGATGAAAGGGATGCTGAAAGGATCTTACACCTCTTGGAAAGTGTGACAGAAGAGGAGGAAATAATTTCATTTGGTGATTCTGATGAAGAGGTAGACTGTTTAGATGAAAGCGACCATAATACATGCAGCGTAGTGTCTGCAGATGAAGAGAGTGAGGATGACAAAATAGAGCAATGCAACAGTGTGTATTATATTGGAAAAGACGAAGTAAGTAAATGGTGTCCACATCCCCCGCCCCGACGAATTCGCATCAAATGAAGAAATATTGTGACACAAGTTGCTGGAGTAAAAGGATCTGCACGTAATGCAAAATCTCCAATTGAATCTTGTGCATTATGTTTTCATGACTCTGTAATAGAGGAAATTGTGGAATGCACAAATATATGTATTGCTAAAAAACAGCCAAATTATTCTTGCCAGAGGGATGGTAATGACACTAATCTTGTCGAAATCAAAGCACTTTTTGGTTTTTTATACTTGGCTGGTGTTTTGAGATCATCACACCAAAATCTTGAAGACCTGTGGGCAGTAGACGGAACAGGCATAGAGCAATTCCGTGTCACCATGTCTATGAAAAGATTTAAGTTTTCGTTGCGTGCGCTGCATTTCGACAATATAAATGATAGACAGGAGAGAAGGAAACAGGATAATTTCTCCAATACGCAAAGTATTCTTTAACTTCGTTGAACGTTGTTCTAAGCATTACACAATTGGTGAATATGCGACTATAGACGAAATGTTAGTCTTTTTGTGGCAGGTGTGCATTTAGACAATATTTGAAAAGTAAGCCAGCAGGTATGGAATCAAGATATTTGCTCTTACTGATGCGTGAATATTTTATGCTTTCAATATGGAGATTTATGTAGGAAAACAGCCTGGCGGTCCTTTCGAAGTAGATAACAGCCCGTAGAAGGTTGTGCAAAGATTGATACGTCCAATTTCAGGATCCGGTCGCAATGTAACTGTAGATAACTGGTTCTGCTCTATTCCACTCGCCATCCATCTCCTAAATAACAATAGGTTAACACTTGTTGGCACAATAAGAAAAAACAAACGGGAAATACCACCGATGTTCATAAATACTAAACACTGTGAACCTCATAGCAGCCTATTTGGGTTTGGAAGCTCGTGTACACTTTTGTCTTACGTTCCAAAAAAAAATAAAGTAGTCATGATGTTGTCTTCAATGCACTTTGATGATAAAATCGATGAAGATACTGGTATTGCAGCGAAACCGGAAATTCTTACATTTTATAACGCAACCAAAGGAGGAGTTGACACAGTTGATCAGCTAAAAGGAACTTATTCTGTAGCTAGGAAAAGTTGTCATTGGCCACTTACTGTATTTTATACACTAATGAATAAAGCCTGAATCAATGGGTTTATTATATTTGAAAGTAACTCAGAAAATAAAATGAACCGCAGGGCTTTTTTGAAAACACTTTCAAAAGAACTGTGTGTAGACTATTTGACAATACATGCTACATTAGAAAATTTGCCTCGGAGCCTAAAAGTAAAAATCAGGAAGTTGGTAGGAATTTCTGAAGGAGAAAGTGAAGCACAGAGGAGTGATGGACCAGGAGGATGTGCCTTTTGCTCCTGGAAGACCCGTACGTGCTGTGTAACATGTTCAAAATATGTTTGTAGAGAGCACACCATTACTTCATGCGTCATTTGTTCCCTAGTTCAAGATGACGATTATTAAATGTTTTATAAAAAAACTTGTATTACCACACTGTCTCGAGTTCAATTTTCATTTTAACGTAAACGTTTTTTTGTGTTTGAACTTAAGTATTGTAATCTAATATATATATGTCCTTTGAAATACTTTACGTCCTGTATATATGTCTAAAAATAGATTTCAGTTAATTAATATTTTAGCTAATTCAAAGCGTCTTTATTGATGAAAAACAATTGTATGAACCTAAATGCATTTAAAAATAAAGAAAATGTTGAATAAAAATATATATCTATTTTTATTTTTGCATCTTTTTCCAACACGGTCAGAAAGACCTCACGTCACAAACTACTGCGCAATCTCTTAAGGGTTAATGGTTTAATAGCTTCAATCTTACTTTCCCATCTAGTGTCTGACAGCGGTTTTAATGTGAAATTTACATGATTTTTCATAACCTGCAATCGGTGTGTTGAATAAGAGAAAAAGTTATACAAATCTTGAATTGTACAAAAGAAATTAATTGATTCATTTGTTACTTAGCAGCATCATTCACAACAAGGTTTAGTGTATGAGCTGAACATGGAACAAAGAAAGCTCTGGGATTAACATCTAATATTTTTTTGCAAGCCAATTATTTCCCCCTTTCATGTTAGCCCCATTATCGTAACCTGCAGCAGCAAGTATAGGGCCGCAACGAAAATACTTCTGCTCTCCTACTTTAAATTTTCTTTAAAATTCTTCGGGAAGAAATTTTCTGTTTTTTCGAATTGTGCCTGTAGCCTATGTTCCTAGTTATACAATCTTTTCACCAGAGGCACTGACATGAAAAAATTATCCATAAAAATGTGATAACCCTTAGAGAGATAGCTCCCCATACTAAGTAATTTCATAACAACAATATAAGCCAGGCCATGTTTTTGAATTTCGGCTTTGTCCTGATTATCTTTAGCCCCTTTGTATACAAAAAATCCCAGACAATAGTGTACCACAGAATCGCACAGCATCCAAAATTTTATGCCCCAGCGATGGTGACGCTTGTTGGGTATATACTGTAATAGCTGTGTACGATTCTTAGTGCCAACCAAACTCTCATCAACACTCAATTGCTCATGTGGTATGTAGTGCTGCCTGAATACTATATTAGCATGGTCTATGAGAGGTTGTATCTTAGCACATGGATCGTAACCGGGTTCTCCTGGTCTGGGAAGCCCTTCTGTGTCGGCCAAGTGGAAGAATTTTAGTATTAGGTAAAAACGGTCTCTTGAGAACATGTCATGGAACCAACCTATGTACTGAGATTTTTTGATAAACCAATACGATTCAATTGTTGGGCGTTTATGAATGCCCATATTCAATATACATGCAATGAAGCCTTTTAGTTCAGGTAAATCAACTTTTTTCCAATCTCTTGCGCGAGATTTTGGCGACAGATTTTTATTTGTCATAAGAAATTTTTTAGCATATCTATTTGTTTCCCTTAGTATTGAATTAAGAAGTGTGTTGGTAAAAAACAAGTAGAAATAACTTATTGGTGGGGAATCATGGTGTGGGGCGTGTTTTGGTCCTTGGGCTTCTTGGTACTCACAAGACGGCTGAGGAGGGTTATCAGAGTTCTCAAACACTTCTTCCCATTCACTATCTTCAATATCAACTATTTCCTCATCTCTCTCCAAATCCTGATAGTCATCACTCTCCAAGGAAGAAATAATTTGCGGGCGGGAAGATGTTGTCCGGACGAAATTGCTAAATGACTCATCACTGCTTGAGGATAAAATACATTCCTCACTTGTGTCAGATTGTAATTCACTGTTACTAAAATCAAACTCAAATATAACATCTTCGATGTCTTCGTTTTTCAAATGCTTAGACACAGCAATAAAATAAGATAATCACAAAATTAAATGACGTTAGGCACAGCTTAAAAATATACGCACATGTGAACGCTCCACGATACAGCACGCTACTGATGGCTGTGCGAGATGTAAGTAAAAATATGAAAATAAAATGTCCAGCTCATGAATAAGCATGACATTTGATAAGACTTAGAAGCATAAACGTTACAGATAAAAGAGGCATTGTGGTTCACCACACATCGCCTTCGCTAAGTTGTTTATCGCTGCGTAGAAAAACAGCCGATGAATCGGCCCTCCGCAGTTTTCGTATACGCTGAGTGGGCCTATAGATCAGCCGGTCCGCAGTAAGAGGGTTTAAACATGCAGGATATAGAATACAATTTAATTATGTTGTCTTCACTGCATTTACATTTAGGAAAAATATTTTATTCATAAGTTTAATTATAAAAAATATCAACTTTTACATTTAGATTATAAAAATTGTGCATAGAAAATTATTGTCATTAGTAATTTAGTTAATATTAGTTACCTGAAAACAAATTTTTTGCTCATGCCATAATTTTTGCAAAAATTACACTTAATTTAATTAAACCATCACCCACCCACATTTTACGTAATTATATGTATTCTAAAATACTAATAAATTATGGTGTAGATTATATAATATATGTTCATATTATTTATATATATTTGTATATTACAAAACCAATGAGAATATTTAGGCTTGTCCAAAAAAATATTCAAAACTTGTATTAGTTTATTCGTGGTACTTTGCGAAAATTATTTTTAAAAACACGGAAATACATTACCTATTATTACTTGAAATGAAGTAACTCCTTTCCCGTATCCAAAAATCAAATATGAATTGGCTAAAAGTAACTATTACAGGCAAGATAAATCACTGCTATGACCTTTTCTAAGCAACACCAGATGAGCTACTGCAGAAAAAACAGCCGATGTTCTTCCAGTCGAAAAATAAAGCAAGTGTTGCAATTCTATTGAGATTTTCGTTGACAGAGATGAGTAAGCATCGGAAATAACGGATAAGTGTTTACGAAAGCCATCTGACTCACAGGTGCAAGAGGGACAGAGCATAAACAAACGCAGCTGATAGATCGGCCGGTGGCAGTTTTCGCACATACCCCAAGGGCTGATATATTGGCCAGCTGGCAGTATAAGGGTTAAAAAATAAAATGTTATAATTGGATTGTTTTTCATTACTTCTTATGTAAATGGGTTTGAGGCATACATATATAGCAGTGAAATGGAAGAAATAATTTTTTTTTGTTAAATGTGAACGTTTTTGGTAGAAAATTGTTAATTTCTTGTAAATATTTTTTACGTTAGACTTGAGCTAAAATCAGCAGTAATGAACTCTGATTATGGATAAAAACCTACCCCCAAATACAAATTTATAGCCTATGCATGATGATGATGATCCAAAATTTAGCATGTTTGTCTCATTATTCGCATTAAATAGTTGCTAGCATTTACCCATTTTTGTTAAAATTACATAATGGTACCAGCAACTAACTGCTGCTATCGGACAGAACATAGATTTGCATCATGAATGCTTGCCGCGTGAAACGCATTTTCCAGCGATAGGCTATCTCTGTTTCTGTTACCTTAGCATAGGGTTTATGAAAAAAGTGCTATTTGGGTTACCAGGAGTGTTGTAACTTAAAAGAAACCATAACAAAAATTCTTTTTAACCTTTTATTCACAGATTGGAAAATAATAAAGGTAGTAAATCATAAAAAGGTACTTTAAATTGATTAAAAAAAATTGTGAAATTTATACAAATTTTAAAGAATTTTGCCCCTTGGAACATAGGCAACTTGTGGCGTTACACTTGTGAACTTTATGAACAAATTAATTCATTTTTATAAAAGGAAATTATACAGTAAATTCTAGGTTTTAACTTATATCTTATATAATATACCTTATATATTTTATATTACATAATACAATTTACATTATTCTTCTTATTATATAACAATAAGTCTACAAGACAGATGGCAGCAGTCAGTTCAATATCCAACACCTTCACAAATACAGTATAAATAAGTCTTATGTATATCATATATTGTAATATATTTAAAGTAAGGTATTCTAATTCATAGTATCAATTATTTATAACAGGAGCACCAATTCCTATACTTACTAATTGTGTGATATTTTTTGAAGCATGGGATCACACATAAGGCAGGTTTTTCAGGGCAGTCATTGAAAAGTATATGGTTTGCTTTCTTTTGCATAATCCATTCCCTTTCTTCTTGCACTATGCTGGCCAAATACAGTAAAACTTCACCGAACGCGGGGGTTAGGTTCTACAAGGGTGTCGCGTTGCGCGAATCTGCATTGGAGGAATCATTAGTCTTATGGGAATAAAAGGGTTCGATTCCGAGTTCCGGTTTCGGAAAAATGTACTCGAAGGCGTTTTTTCAATAATAATGACATAGTTTGCTTATATTTCCTTGTAAAAAGATTATAAACATCGCATCAACTAATTATATACAGTAGTATTGCGTTTAAAACAATATTTATTAAAAAATTAAAATTAAATTCTCGCGTAATTTTACACTAGGCAGACATTCACTTTTATAGTTTTCCCTTTATACCTGGAAATGCTTGCTTAAATACGACACTTTCATCGCTCGCAGTGATAAATATTTATAAACAAGTTTTGAAATATTTAAACTTAATGTTTACAGAACTGAAACAATACATATAAAAAACTTGTTGATTAATATCGACAGTGAATCCAACGATCGGTCCTCAGCTATGCCGGATTGGCCTCTGCACAGATGCATAACACTAGCGGCACTACCGGCAGTTGTTTGCACTCACTGGAACGGTACATACTGGTATTAATTATCGCTAGAAATATTTTATTGAAAATTTAATGAAATATTTTAGCGAAATTACAGTGAAACTCACCAAGGTTAATTAGATGGTCTGCTCTTGGTCTTGTGATTTCGATGTGCTCGGACCTTGACTGGAAGAATTTCGTGATAGGCATCTGTTTGGATTTTTTAAACTCCCTATGAAGTTCTACGTAGGGAGCTAAAGCTGATTCTAGGCTCCTCTTGTACTTCAGGCTTCTTTCTACTGAAGGATCAAATTCCAGTGGTGCTTCTTTTAAATCTTCTGCCTGCCTCAAAAACTTCTCCAAAATTTGTGCTGTTAAGTTTGGCTTCTCAGGCTCCGAATCGTTCTATTCTTTTTCGCCTTCACTCGAAGTTTGTGTCACCATATCTAATTCAGCAACGGTTAGTTCCTCTGCATGGGACTCTAACAATTCTTCCACATCACTTTCTTCCATGTCTTCAAAGCCTTCACCCCCGATGTGTTTTGCGATATTAATTATTTCCCTAACGTCCTCCGTATTATCGGGAAAACCTCGGAAGTCATGAACGATATCAGGCCAAAGAGTTTTCCAGCAAAGGTTCATTGTTTCACTTCTCACTTCATCCCTTTATTATTTCAATGGCCTTCGAAATATCAAATTTTTTCCAGCAATCGCTAACTCCTAAGGATGGATTTGTCTCCATCATTGAAAGAATGTTAGCGAAACTTTTGCGGATGTAATACGACTTAAAGGCTGCAATAACACCCTGGTCCAAGGGCTGCAGAAGTGAAGTTGTATTAGGCGGTAAGAACTCAACTTCAATTTCAGAATGGGTCTCAACAAGAGATTTCGGATGACCTGGTGCATTATCCAATACGAGGATCACCCTAAATGCGAGATTTTTTTCCTTCAGGTACTTTTTCTCTTCACGAACGAAGCAATTCTCAAACCAATCCTGAAAAAGTCTTGCAGTAACCCGAGCTTTGCTGTTACTCCTCCAAAATACAGGGAGCGAACTTTTGGTCTTGCCCTTCAGGGCCCTCGGATTTTCCACTCTATACACCAACATTGGTTTGCACTTAAAATCTCCTGCTGCATTTCCGCAAAATAGAAGGGTAAATCTGTCTTTCGCTATTTTAAAGCCAGGAGCCGACCGTTCGTCTTTAGCAATCCATGTTCGTTGTGGCATTTTTTTTCTCCAAAATAAACTCGTCTCATCAGCGTTAAAGACTTGCTCAGGTCGGTAATATTTCCTTTCGGTGAGTTCACTGAATACATCTGGATATTTAGCTGCTGCTTCATGATCGGCAGATGCAATTTTGCCAGCAATCTTCACATAATGAAGTTGAAATCGCTTCTTAAATCTATCAAACCATTCTCTGCTGCCTTGAAAAGTAAAAGCTCCTCGTTCTTCACCACTTTCTTGCGATTTTAAATGCTCATATATACTAAGGAGCATGTTTTTGCGCCTGATCTTCGATCCAAATGTTTAACATCTTTTCCATTTTCTCCATTAGTGCATCTCATCTGCTAACATAGAAGGTACTAGCAGAAGCACCGGCAGAAATACTAGAACGAATTTTTTCTTCCGTCTTCTTCATGGTTTTTATCGTAGATTCATTTACGTCGTATTGTCGGGATGCTGACCGTCCAGAATTCATCTCGTCAATACCTTAGTGATTCAGCCTTGGCAACCTCCGCAGTGGGTTTTGTGTGCGTTGCATCTTCAGGGAGAAAAGATATTTCCAGCGGAAATATTCCTGGGGGCTAAGAGATCCATCGTCGTTACTTATGTGACTTCTTTTTAACGACGGTAGTAAAGTGCTAAGTCTCACGTGACATGAAAAACTGAAAAAAGGAACCTCATCTCCAGGTTGGAGTTGAAGATAAAAAAGCAGTTAAAAACGCTGAATGATTTTTTATTGGGTGCCGACAGACTTAACAAAACACTATAATCGTAGTACGATTTTTTCTTACGAATTATCTTTTCAGGGCAAACCTTTTATTGAAAATGGTCATTCAAGGAAATCGCGTAAAAGTGAATCACTTCCCGCGGTCAGTGAAGCTCATCACGCATTTGAGTACCGCGTAAATTTGAATCTGCGTTGCGGGAAGCCGCGTTCTGCGAAGTTTTACTGGCTTATGCTTCTTATTCTCATAATGGAATGGGAAATGTCTTTCTCTCAATGTAATACTCAAGGTGGAGGAAGGCCTACTAACTTGTTGTGATTGAGTGTTTCTTTCATATCCTTCTAAAAGACCGTCTATTACACTCTCTCTTAAATTTTTTTCTTAGAATTCTGAATTGTGTAGCATATATATGAATTTACCAATGCTGTTTCAATTAAAATATGCCAAATGCATTGGTGCCATTTTTTATTCCTCCTGTTGAAGGGGTCAGTGGAGCATAGTTGGTCGAATTTATCGACTCCACCCATGTACTTATTGTACTCTATCACTATGTTTGGCTTTTCTACAGTTTTCTTGCCTTTTTTAGTATTTACCTCGACTTTTGTAACCTGCATTTCCCACAGTGAACAACATACTAACTTGAGCGGTATCTTGTCAAGTACATGCCAGCATTGTTCTATCTTCGTCTCCCACATAATAGGTAATTCTCCTCGTTTCTGTGTAATGTTTTTAATTTCAGGTGGTAATCCTCGTCTATTGGCACGAATTGTCCCACAGGCTTCTGTACTGCAATCTGAGAACACCATATAAGGGAACACTAGAATAAAAATTGTCCATATATACAATATGTCCCTTACTTTCGAAACCAGTAATTAGGGATTGCACTACTCTTGATGCTAGGCCATCAAACGGGACATTTTCAGTTTCTTTTCCAGTATATACCTGAAATTTCATCAGAAAACCTGTGCTTGAGTTGCAGAGAGACCAAACTTTTATTCCCCATTTCATGGATGGCTTGGAAGAAAGGTATTATTTTAAAAAAAGTCTGCCTTTAAATTTTAACATTGATTCGTCTATAGAAAGTTCCATATTACTTACGTAATGTTTGATATATAGATCCTTCATTTTATAGTCTTATCAGTTTTATTTCCCTCATCTTCGTTATCTACAAAATGTAAAAAGGAACGAATTAATTGATATCGATCCCTAGAGAGCACTGATCCAATTCCTGGTGTCTGAAACAACCAAAAAGGGTCTTTAAAATAAGAAGCAAGTGTAGCTTTATGGACCACTCCCATACAAATTTCTTATGCTACAACTGCTTGGATGTCATTTGCGGAAACATCTTTCCATTGTGCGAACCTCGACCTCGGAGTAAGGGTTCCAATCTCGTTAATCCTAGCCTCTGCATACCTGTTAATTTCCGTAGCAGTTTTCTGAAATGTCTTTGGAAAAAACTTTAAAAAACACTGAACTGGGAATTAATTTTCAAAACCAGTTACACTGTGCATTCCCATAAATCAGGAATGAAACTTAAATCTCACGTGAGTCCTCTTGAAACATTCACTCTATTCCATACATATGTTGAAGCCCCCAGTACATTTGACTGTCCATGAATCAGAGTCTCTCTGCCTTCCTCTTTGTCTTCATTCGATGACTCCATTGATTCTTCATCATCAAAGTCTGCTTTATACTCCAAGTCTGATTCTTGAAGCGGAAATTTTTCTTTTGTTTCTTCTCTCATCCTCTTCGTGCTCATGGCTGAGCTCGAATAATAAAAAAAGAGAATAAAATCTAGTGTATTTCAGAGGTGGTACAAGAGGGGCAAGGGCTAGGCAATTGGAAAGAACTAAGGCAGTGAACTGCAGACAGTAGAAAACAAGATGCAAAAATGATAGCATAAGTGCGAAAATAGACAACTTCCAAATTCTGCAGATATTTGAGAAAAAGTATGTGTTGAGGTTTGTGGAGCCTAGCAGGATAACATGCAGGCAAAGACATGTCAAAAACAATAACCTCAACACCCCCAATAAAAAAGAGGCACCCATGGTTTTTCGCTGGCACATGACGGGTATGGGCATGTGTGCCTCAAGTTGTAAACCCTTGTTCGAGTGCATGTCCTTTGTCGGCTTCCATTCAGTGGTAAAGAGAACCTTTGGTAAACTCTAACCTGTGTCGAAGTTGTGTGAAAGAAAGGTCACAGCTTGCTCATCTGCCTTTTCATTCTTGCAACCCTCGAGTGAGGCAAGAGTCTCGCAATTATTTCGACAAATGTTTATCACTATCGCATTTGCTCATTGTTACTCTATATAAGGCCACTTTTTTCATTCGCCTATGCATAAACTATAAGTCTCCACAATAAAATATGCGAAATATACTCAACCGTTTCGAAAGAATCTGTGAGGCTCCTACTGCCGGGGCATTGAGGATTTTCCTAAGAGAAGTTTTTTTTTTGCGTACAACCTATAGACTTGGGCATGCAAATACTTCAGTCCTATGAGTAGTGATCTTTTGAAGCCAAAGCACATAAGCATTGTGGCATCGAGGAAAAAGAGCTTTTGCTCGATAAAAATGTGTTTTCTTTTGTTAGAAGAAAACAAAAAAAAAACACTTCCAAGGGGTTAAATGACCAATAAACATTATTGATTTAAACATTTTATTAAAAATAAACAAGTAAATAATATTAAGGTACTAAATTATATATATGAAAATAATCATTATAACCTGCCATAATAGCTTCCTATGCATTATAATATGACAAATAAAAAATACGCACAATTTTCCTGGAGAAAATCAACCTGACAAATTTTGGCAAACAGTATTCGTATTTAATAAATTTTCAACTAAGTTTCTGCAAATAAGTGCAAAGGAGGGTTGTCTTAAGACGTTGCGACTATTTTCAATTAGATCCTCCAACTGAAACGTTTTTTATCGCACATGGACTAAAGTCGACTTATGCACTTAAAGGTAAAAAAAATATGTCCACTCGAGTTGCCCATTGTATTTAAGGGGTTAAGGATCGAATTGCTATTCTTTTTTATGTTGAAGCTCCAACACCATACTTCTCTGGTAACCTTTGAGCAGATCCATCCTTCTTTAACTCGTTTACAATATCCATTTTGTCCCTCAAAGGAGGAACAACTCTTTTGTGTTTGGTAGACATTTTCACCTGAAGAAAGGGCCACTGTGAATTAAAAAATAAATGTGATATTAGTTTTTAGGTTAACAACAAGGTGCAATTGTTTATGTATGTAATATGAATAGGTGCGGTAGTCGTGAACATTTGCTGCTACTGGTCATTAGGGATGATCGAAAAATACATTTTTCTGAAATTCAATATCTGACTATGCAGAAAAGATGCCAGTTGCAACCAGAAGCACACAAAAAAAATATTTTCAAATAGATCAATATGTTGAGGTACTCCAAGCGGCCCAAAGTTTTCAAAAATTGCCCATTTCTAGCTCTGTTCGAAAAATAGCATAACTGAATATTAAATGTGTAGCTCTTAACTTGTTTAGCCATCTCTCTTCATTGTCTCTGATCATGGTCTCCTTTTTCCTCACTCCTAAACCTCTGTATCCCTTTCTTTTTCTCTGTGATTAGTCAAACTAGAGATACATCTTCCTAATATCTTTTATTCCCTTTCTACTTGTAATAACTTAAGTGTTGGTTATCAGATTTGCTGATATTCAAACAGTCTTAATGATTTTAACTGTTTTATCACTTTGTGTCAGCTGAGGGGAGTGTTGTGTGTTATGCAACCTATTAGTTTCAGTCTGCATGAGGCACTATGAATGACATCTACCTAATGAAAAGTTGTCCACATCTGGTCAGTAGATTAGAGAGACCAAGTATCCTAGTTTTTCTGCTCAAGGTCAGCCCAAGGTATTTTGGCACCCCAGTTTAGAAACCACTCCAGCACCCCTTCTGTAAATTTGTGTTAAGATATTTTTAAAAGAACTTGTTCACTTATTTATTGCTCCATAAAGTAATTGATAATGAAAAGGAGAATTAATTCCATCTAGATTCCTGCCTGTACTGCAATATAAATTGATATCCAACAATTATTCATTCATAAGTAATGTATGGATAGATGATCTGGTTAGCACCCCCAATACTTGGGCACCCAGCTCACCCATAGCTTGGGCTGATCCTGTTTCTGCTACAGTTCAGAATTTTGTGCTGCTGCCCAGGCTGATTGATCCAGTTCGTGTTTGTGAAATTGAAAGATATACAATAATTATTAAGAAAATTATATTCAGACAGTTTTATGGTTAAAAATATGCAAATAACCAAAAGACTGAAAAGAGAAGTTTTTCTTCTTAATGGGTTGATTTGAATTCAAAATCATTTTCCTTTTGAGCAAACATGGTAAATTTATAATTGTTTTTGGAAATTCCATTAATCCTCCTTATATAAGTAAGGTCTAAATATAAGCCATAATTATTTTCATTAATTTCTTTCCTTAGATTGTCTTCCTTTCATCAGGTGGACCTGGAAATCTCACAAACTTGAACCCGGAGGAACCCTACAGGGTACCATTGGTCATTCTTGGCCCTGAAGACTCTGCCCTTGCCAAAAGATCAAATGTGATCCCTCGTCCAATTGAAGGCTGGGGTAAAGAAGTCAATGAAGAGGCTTCTTGTGGGATTCAAGCTAATGTGCTTCACCCTTTTCCTTTCCGATGCATTCTCCAGTTCTCTGAATCACCTAGTCCTCTTGGCCTTCAAGTTGGGGACATTTTCACTGTTCGTCCAGGATTTGATGGAAGGAGAGGTAAAGTGTGTCATACTGTGCGAAATGTATTTATGTAATTTTTAAGGAATATTACAAATTCTAGTGAATTTCATTTGTAAAAGTTGACTCCAGCATAATCTGGGTGCACTTTGGCTAATTTGACTCATTGGTAGGCTTACCATATGTCCCGGTTTCGAGGTCTTGTCCCAGTCGGTTTGTTGTTCTGCCCTAGAAAATAAATATGAGCCGAAGTCAGAGGACGTGGTAAAAAAATTGTTTCAAAATAAATAAAGGGGTTCCTAGCGTCAAATAATTTCTTTTTTGTTAAAATATTGAATTTTAGATTTAATGTTGTGATATTAAAAACATTTCTGGTTTTTCCCTTCTACCCCTCATCCCCCAATATCCCGGTTGGGTGGTTTGAAAATATGGTAAACCTACCTATTATAATATTGCATTTGGCAAATTGATAATATTATTTAATAGCAATAAAAAAATAGGTTTATGCTATGCATAGTTCGTTTATATTACTTTTAAGTTTGTTTAACAAATAAAAATAACAAAAGACGGTTTTTCATCTACAGAAACCGTTTTGTCCTGGCTTTGTCTCCTGAATATATGGTAAGCCTACTCATTGGGCTGGCAGTTCAGCTACTGCAGCAAAGAACAATATCTTTGCTGTGGGCTGGGGCATAGCCAGGACTTATGCTTTTTAAAAATACAGATCTTGCCAAATAGCTAAGAATAGGCATATTCTCTCCCACCAAACTGTCCCTAAGCACAGGCTTGGCTCTCCTGTTGTGATTTTACACAGATTAATATTCTGTATCAGTTTGTCCTGAAGTTAATCTCAAATTTTTTGTTATGACTTTGCCTTTCAATGCAGGTTGGTTAGTGAATTTAAGTAGTTTCCAGAGATTGAAGGGTAGGGAGATCACCAATCCTGACAAATTTATTATTGCTACAGCAAAATATTTATATGCCATGCAAAAATAATTGCAGTATATAACTTCTACCGAGACCATTACGAGATTTTTTAACCAAGGTAGATGCTGGTTGTAGTAATACAGGCTTAACACAAGTTCACTTAACACTAAATTTGCTTTAGCACGATTCACCAACTGGGGAATCTGTTCACTTTATGCGAAGAATTCCTGGTGTTACACGAGTTGCAACACGATCCATTGTGTAAAAAATAAAATAAAAAATGTTGCCATTAAGGCAACAAATATATTAATTTATATTTATTCGGAAAATGCTAGATAATAAATAATTTGCAGTCTAAAGTCGAAGTAAAAATTCACGTAGTCATTTTTGTGTTATTTACCACAAAAGAATGAAAGATGATGTCAGAAAAAGAGACACAAATGAGGGAACATTAGACTAAAACGTGTGAAATAAGCTTTGGGAGACAAATTTTGATTGCTATGCCTTTTACGAAAAAAGCATACTCGTAGTTGTAGATGTAAAACCAAAAACAGTATCAAAACATAATAAATATCATGATCACGATGAATATCAAATCTCGAAGAAGTGATCCTTGCCCTAACTTTGTAACAAGATGCTGCTGCCTCCACTCGGAGGGAAAATCAACTTTCGCGAATTCTACTTCATGTTTTTCATCACTTTCGCAGTTCAAGTCACAGAAAGTATTATGAGAAGTTTTGTTTAAAATTTTCAGGTGCAAATCATAAATTAATGAATATTCTAAGTATATTTAGGTATAAATAAAAATGTATACATTCACTGTGATACGATGATCTATCTCACTCAAACATGTATCTCTCGCATTTTATTTAGTTTCTTATAATAATTATTCATTCGCTTAGCACAAATTCACTTAACACGACACTTTTTAGGAATGTATCTCTTGTGTTAAGCGAGGACTAGGGGACTACCTGTATAGCTATCTGCTTCTAAGGATTATCATTTGAGTATAAATCCTCCCAGCTTGCATAGTGACATCTGTATTACCATGTTCATAAGTTACTGATTGATTGCTTTTGTTTTGAAAAGGGGATTCTTTCATTAAATGCATTTTTGTTGTATTCAATAACCCTTTTGGAGTTGATGGAGTTGCTCTTTCTGGACAAAAGTGAATAATTTAGCTAATGACATTTTGGGATTTTTTATTTAGCTGTAGAAATTTTTAAATTTATCAATAGAATTCAACAGAGAATTGTGAGCTTGTTTATGTCTAAAATCAAATTGACAAAATCATTGCTCACTCAAGATTACCTTTTTTTGGCTATTGGAGATACTGTAAGTGTTGGTAATTTGTCACTCCATTATTAATTGTTTTCTTAATTTGTTAATTGAAATTATCTGTTATATTTGCAAAAAATATTATCTCAGAAAAGGCAAACTGCGTCATTACAAGAAAAATTGTACACTAAAGACTTCCTGATGGTGGCATGGCTACTGCTCGCAAGAGATTCAATGCTTAGACCATAATTTTGAGAGTTTGTACTTGCAGTTCTTTAATTCTTCAAAGTCTACTACTCCTACATCTGATGTAACGTTCATTATTAGAGCTTTCTTCTGCTAGATAGCTCTGATGATCTTCAAGAATATTCGCAGGTTTTGAATGATGGTAACGATAATGAACAAATATTCTATTACTACTGATATTCATTTGATGATGTCAGGAGTGGAGATTAAAATTGCTGAATTTTTAAAGGTCTTTGGGAACATATCCTGCGAAAGATAAGTTTTTTCTGTCATATTGACAAGCTTTCATACTAGTAATATAATAATTTTGGTCACGAAATTTGGAGAGAAAGATGCTTGAATTATGCGAGTAAATACAGTATTACTTTCACTGCCATTAAGAAAATTTTGAGAGCCATGGGATAGATAGGTTGAGATAGTCACATGACATGGGTAGGCAAAAGATTGGAGTACAAATTCGGCCATAAAGTATCATTGTTCATGAAAAATGTATTTTCTGTAGTTGTAGCTGGAGGATAATAAAATGCAGTAATATCCTTCCCTTGCTTATAATGTAAAATATACCGCAGCACACCAGACTATCATGGTATACCGATTGCTAAGCTTTGCCATTTCAGCGCAATATGAGAAGCTCACATATGAATCTCTCGACGCAACAATTTTATAAGGTATAATAATTACATGAATCAGTTTGTCAGTATTTTTTCTGTAAAATATTTTACTGAGAAGTTTTTATCATTTATATTTTACGAGAAATTTAAAGGTTAACTGTGGTTTTAACTTGTCAAACCGTGTCTTAGCGAGGCGAACCACTGCATCTTCTGAGGTTTGGTAGAGAAATGCATACTACGTCTTACGAGGGAAACATTCAATAAGTGCACCTGAGATTTTGATGAAATTCGGTAGTCTGCTAGTCCTTGGGTCAATATTCATGATTTACCCCCATATGGGCGTATACCTCCGGTAGTTTTTGCAGAAATTGCATTTGAATATTTGCAGTGCAAGTAACTACATAATGTATAACTACATAAACCAAGTGGTGGACCTGGTCTAGTGGTTGTTGTCGAAGCCTAGGGATGGGAAGGTTGAGGGTTCGAATCCCAATGATTACCTCACCATTATTTTTCTTCCACTTTATTTTTTCTACAAACATGCAAAGCGCAATGATCGTAATTCTTTTAACATTTTTTTAAATTTTAATACGCTTTTAATGAATATTCAGATTTTTCTATAGAAATGGTTTTCCTCCCTTTCTCATGCTTTTTCTCCGCAATTCTCATTAACTCAAATGAAAAATTATTCTCCCAAAAGCTGATGTACACAAAACATTTGCTTAAAACTTTCAAGTACAAAACAACTGCTATGACTACACTATCTCCGCGTAGCGTCGGTTGGAGGACACTTTAACGTATCGTAGAGCGTCTTTCCGATGTGACAATAAACACAATACTGCTGCCGAGTTTTACCACCACCTTCATTTCCTTGCCGCTATAAATATCTTTCCCACCCCTGAATGCTAGGCACAGTGGCCGCTGCAGTCGACACGTCTTCAAGCAGTAATACCTACCCTTTCACCCGTTCCACCAGATGTGCGCCTAATGGTGGTTTTTCGGAAATTTCACTACCCCTGTTCTTCCCGCCACTACTCCAAGGTTTTGGAAAAATGTATTTTTAGGTTGTAAAAAATAAACAACATTTTATTAGTATTTTAATATTTTTATTTCACATTTTCTCTTTTATCTATTTTCTTATTCGTATGGCATTAACTCGCAATCTTTTGGATGATAATTATCGTAAAGGCAAGGGAAACAAAATATTTTTCTGCACCACGAACAACAGGCAAAACCTTCCTCTGCACTTCGATTTCAATATTTCTTGTGGAAATACGACTTGCTTTACATTAAGGAAAATCTCCTGCTCATTAGACAGTTTGGAGGCAAACCATGCATATTTTAACATCGGTTTAAATACCGGAGTAGATAATTGTGACTGAATTAATGCATGGATTTTTATCATATCCATTCGATTCGTTAAGTCCCGTTTCTCTCGTAAAAGAAATGTAGCATTCTGAATGCGCGAAATAAACAGTTTCACTTGTCTATAAAAGTAAACATCAAGAGGTTGGCATATAGGGGTGCAATTTGGCGGTATCACCTTGATAGTACAAGTAGGCTCATTTTCGTCATTCATAAACCGCTCATCATAAAGAGCCTGATTCGTCTGTCCAGCCCAAGAATCTATAAATAAAAGGAACTTTTGATTGTTCACATATGGTCGCTAAATTTCATCCAAATACATTTCAAATGTGGAAGTGTGAAGCTTCCCTGACTTTGTGCATGTCACAAACACATTTTTAAAGCGGTTCATTGAATCTTCTACTTCAACTCTCACTCTTGGCCCAAACTGTCCCGATACTTCCTGAAGACAACCCTTAATTACTCGCATGGGGTCCTAAAGACCCCAAGCATTATTTTTTCATCCATATCATAAGAACTATGACTCCTATTCATTTGAAACTTGCAATACCTTCATTATTTAAGTTCTAATATACAATTTTACATTTTTGTTCAGTTTCGATTAGTCAGTTTTTAGTACTGAATGTTATGCATAATATAAACTTGAACAAATTTAACGAAAGTTAAAAGGTATTACTTATGTTTATTTTTATGGGAATCTTCTTTCCAGTTTGCTCATAAACATGTTTTTTCGCACATTTATCTGTCTCACTGATACTTATTTCCTCGATAAGTTTTGATCCGCTGCAGGCATAACGCAGTACAACTACTACTTCTGACATCAAAATAAAAATTCTGAATAGTTATTTTTCTCTTTATATTTCTAGGGACATCTTTTCATCACTTTTTTCCTTCACATGTGGTCCCAGAACCTTCCCTTCGCTGCAATAAACTTATCCTTCGGCAACTGCACATGCCGTCCCTTCGACCGCCCGAAGCTGTCTTCACCCCTTGCTATTTGCTACCTGCGGAAACGAACATGTGTTCACTTTTTGTTTTTTATTGTCATTATATCCTTTCGTGGCCAATGCACACAAGTGCTTTTGGAAAGATATTTGAACTTATTTTTCGGATTTCGAAATTCTGGTCAGTTGAAGCGGAATTATAGCACCCGAGTACAAAAAGAGTAATAAATGGCGGCTTCTCCTTTTACAATGGTGTAAACATTTCATTTTACAAGAAGGAAGAAAAAGAATGAGAGTTGTCCACTATTTATTCCAAGTGAAAAGATTTCATTTGTGCTTGTGAAGCCGAGGAAGCAGTATCTGAAGACACTCGGGAGTTTTTCCTAGACTCGAGCATTGAACAACTCAAAGAGGTTTTTGTCATCTGGCTGAAGTAATACTCGTATATTAGAGTCCTCATCCAAACTGGAATTGGAGAAGTAAATATATTATTTCATTCAAAATATTACTAATATATGTTTGAATAAGGAACTTTGGTTTAATAAATTTATTTAATTTCCGAGTACTTCATATTTTCTAAATGTGACTTATCATTTTTCCCTTCGAATGGCTCATAAAGATTCAAACCAACCCCAGGAAGTGGACTACTTGGATATGTTTTACGAAAAAGAAGACGAAGTAAGGGGTGAGCAAGAAGATGAAGAAGATTACGAAGACAGTGCAGGACATCAGCTCGAATGACGAAAGTGAAGAAGAGGAGTTAGGAAGTGAATTTTTTATTAGCAAAAACAAGGCAATGAAATGGAAAAAAGCACATCCTCCGAAAAATGTTTTGCGAAAAGTGCTAAGACTCCTTCAGCAGTGTTCTTGTTATTTTTTGATTCACATATAATGGAGATTCGTGTAACACAAAGTAATATTTATATTGAAAAAGTGCAGTAACATTTTGAGAGAGATCGTGATGCTAAAAGGTTTCAAAAGAAGAAATGCTTGCTTTCCTAGGGCTGTTATTAATGTTAGGTGTATTCAAGTCCGGCCATCTCAACTTCCGTGATTTATGGCACAGGAATCGATGTGTTTCCTTTGACTATGTCTTACAATAGATTTCTTATTTTGATAAGGTGCCTACGATTTGACGATATTACTACCCGAGAAGTGCGAAGAGTAAGTGATAAGCTTGCTCCGGTTAGGGAATTCATTCAAAAACTGTCTGAAAACTTTGAAAAGGTGTATATACCATCGGAATATGTAACAATTGACGAGCAGTTGATTCCGTTCAAAGGTAGATGCCCTTTTCGCCAATATATGCCGAAAAAAACAAAAAGATATGGGATAAAGGTTTTTGCTTTAGTGTACTCAAAAACTTTTTATTTATTGAAATTTGAAATATATGCTGGAGTTCAGCCAGTAGGACTATACGCATTAGGAAATAAACCTGATGAGGTAGTGAAACGCTTAGTAATGCCTATAAAAGGAAGTAATCGAAATGTTACCACTGATAATTGGTACACAAGCATCCCTCTTGCCCAGTCCCTTCTGTCGGAGTATAAGTTGACGATTGTCGGCACCCTGCGGAAAAATAAAAAAAATACCGGCCGAGTTCCTTCCAAATAGAGATAGGCAGGTTAGGAGCAGTATTTTCGGTTTCACTGAAGATATTACGCTAGTGTCGTATGTTCCCATTAGAAATAGATCTGTGATCCTCATCTCAACGATGCATCACGATAATAAAATAGACGAATCCACACAACATCTACAAAAACCAGAAATAGTAACGATGTACAACAAAACAAAAGGGGGTGTTGACACATGCGATCAGCTTTGTAGTATTTATAACTGTGCGAGATGAACAAAAAGATGGCCTTTAGCGGTTTTCTTTCATTTTCGGAATGTTTCTGCCATCAATGCATTTATAATTTTTAATATATATGTTCCAAGTAAAATGACGAGGCAAAATTTTTTGAAGTCACTTTCTAAGGAATTAATCGAGGGACATCAGATGTTAAGGTCTCAAAGCCAGTTCATTACAAAAAGTCTCTGAAAGCGCATTAGGACATAGCATAGACTAGAAGACGCAGGTTCATCTTTCCCTGCAGGACCTTCACGGGGAAGATGTAAAATTTGCCCTAGAACCAAGGACATTAAAGCGAAAAATAAATGTGCTAATTGCCATGGTTTTATATGCAAAGAGCATACATTATTGAAATGTTATGAATGTGAGAATAGTGGTGATGAAGAAAATTGAAAATAAATTTGTTTAACTAGAAACTTTGTTTTTTAATTATTTATCTCATTAAAATTCTTTCTAAACTATATAATTATAATTCATAAATGTTTTAATTATAATTATAATGAAAATAGCCCAACATTTTTTGTTAAAATTCAAAATCTATTTTGGGGTCTTAAAAGACCCCACGCGAGTAATTAAGGAACTTTTTTTCACGCGAGTAACTAAGGGTTAAATACTTTTGCCAACAGTTCTCCGCTGTACGTCATACTATACTGAGCTGTGTATGAATGAGTCATTTTATTTAATTGACTGACACAATTCAGTGGATTTTTCGATGAGAGAGCGTGCGCCTGATTGGTGTCTTGTATTTGCAGCCTGTTTGATCAGTATTTATTATTAACTTCGGTTCAAAATTCGGAATCACTTTCATGCTTTGCTCTTGGAAACGGAGCGCAGCTTCCATGATCTATCTGGCAGATGCTTTCTCTTTACCGCTCACGTATCTCGTGACTTTTCTTTGTTGAATTCCATGTTTTCTCATGAATTGAACGATCCACCCTGGGGATGCTTCAAATTTGAAGTCGTTTGACAAGAATTGAAAGGCTGCTGCCATACCCCACTGCTGAAGCATCCTTGTATTAATATGCTCACCTTTAGCTCTCGCTTCACAAAATCTATCGTAAGTCCACATGTCAATCACTTCCCATTTATCCCTCTTCATTTTTCCTGACTCTATGTCTTTCTCCCAGGATGCTATATTGGAAAGATGTGTGATACGACGAGTCACTTGAGCACGTAGAGCAAAGCCTCCATCCTCGTTGAGCAAGGGCATAGGGGATAGAGGTTTTGGTAAGAAGGGTATGACAGCTATCAAAGTAGAGGTATTGGAGGCTGTTGGTGGGTTTGATATGAACACAGGTGCGGATTTTGCTGTCTTGAAGGTAAAGATCGACATCCAGGAATGTGATGTGGGAGGTAGAGGATTGGTGGGTGAAGGAGAGTGAAGGATGGGAGGAGAGACGCGAGAGAAAGGAAAGGAGAGAGTCAGGTCCATGCGTCCAAATGAGGAAGACATCGTCGATGTATCTCAGCCACAAAAGTGGTCTGAAGGTACGTTGAGGAAGAGTCTCTCCCATTCTCCAAGGTAACAATTGGCGTATGAAGGTGCCATTCGAGTGCCCATCTCAGTACCTCTAATTTGAAGGTAGTGATGCCCATAGAAGGAGAAGTTGTTCATTTTGAGCACCATTTCTGCCAAGTCTAATAAGAAATGGGAGGACGGTCTTGCATCGGGTGGTCTTGAGTCTAGGATTTTACTAAGGGCTGAGAGTCCGTCATTGTGGGGGATGTTTGTGTAGAGGGAACAGACATCGATAGTGGCCAAAATGGTATTGGGTGGGAAAGGAAAGGGGAGGTGTTTGAGAAAGTGGTTAGTGTCTTGGATGAAGGAAGGAAATTGCCGAATGAGAGGTTGTAGGAGGGAGTCAATGAAGGCGAAGATGCGTTCTGTAGGGGAATTAAAGCTGGCAACAATGGGGTGGCCAGGGATGTTGTGTTTATGGATTTTAGGGAGAAGGTAGAATGTGGGTGTTTGGGGTTTGTTGGGGATCATTAGAGCAATGGCGGAATCAGGAAGGCCTTCCTGTTTTCCTGAGGAATGAAATTTGATAGGAGTGGTGGTCTGTGGGGTTGGAAGTAAGGTGATGGTAAAAGGTTTTGTCAGAAAGTTGGCGCTTGGCTTCCTTGTTGTATTTGGCATGACCCATCACAACCGTGGTGGTGCTCTTGTCGGCAGGCAGGATGATGTTATTGTCAATATGTTTAAGTGTAGAAATGGCTTGCCTTTCACGTCTGGTAAGATTGTATGTATGGTTGATAAGATCGGAAAAGTTAGGTTAGGAGATTCTGAAAAGGATATAATTGAGATATTGTTCGACAGGGTGTAGGGAAGGAAGGGTAGGTGGAATGTATTGGGAAGGAGGTTTGAAGATGGAAAAGGTAGGTGGAAGGCCGGGAGGGAGATTTGGGTTGGCAGAAGTAAGAGAGTCTTCTTTGGGAGGGTTGGTTTTTAGACGTAGTGTGCGGGCAAAGTACTGGACGTCGGCAAGGAGGCGAAAATGATCAAATTTGGTAGTGGGACAAAAAGAAAGGCTGCGTGATAGGAGTTCATTCTTGGCAGGGGTAAGTACATGGGAGGAAAGGTTCAGGACTTCATCTGGTTGGCAAGATGAAGAGGTGGTGGCAGGAGTGTGCGTAAAATTGGAGAGCTTCAAAGGTTAGCGAGTTAGGAAAGTGTAGGTCTTTTTCAGGATATAGAGTGATGGTGGCGTTGGGAATCCCAGGAGATCCGCAAGACAGGGAGTTTGGCTGAGGAGTGGTGGGGAAGGAGGTGGTTTGTTGACCTCGCCAGCTAATATGAACAGAAGGGGAAGACCAAGTTTGAGGTGGCGGATGCAAATCGGAGAAAAGTCGGTTGCGATGTGCGGTGATATCATTAGCTGCTTGAAGGAAAGCGGGGTGAAGGTCGGATATGGAATGCGAAGAATGATGAAGATGAAGAACGAGTGATTTACAATTAGTGAAGTGGGTGTTATAGAGGGTGGTATAATGGTGTATGGTGGAACGGATAATGTGGAGCGAGGCGAGGTGATATTTGAGGGCTAGGGAAGTGCGGATAGGGAGAGGAAGGCCTGAAAGAGGAGTTCTGATTGTGAGACAATTGGGAGTGAGTCCAAGTGCATGGCAGGAGTTGAGGAATTCAATCTGGCAGTTGAGGAAAATGTGTCTGCGAAGATGATAACGGAGACAGGTCAGTTCTATGGTGGATGAGAAGGATAAGAGAAAAAGACCACAGGAGAGAAATGTAAAAATATAGACAAATAAGGAGAAAAAAGGACGTTATATATATATATTAACTTAAGGAAAAGAAAAGGTAGTGATGAGGTTGGCAACAAGGTGTTGAAGCAGACACTTGCCAAGTTGAAGACCAATTTGGCAGGCTGCTGGGGGCATCAAAGAGACAGACAACATGCACACAAAAAAAAACACGTAAGCTTTTCGGGCATATGCCCTTCTTCAGCGATGGAGATAGAGTAACAGAAAGTGAAACACTGGGCGGGGAATGACAGGGTGATGTGGGAAGGTTGATGATTGGAAGAGGCGGGGAATGGGAAGGGTGAATAGCCAATTGGGAGGGAGTGTGGTAAGGTAAAGCGTGAATAGCTACAGTGTAACTGAGGAGACATTGTAAGGGGGCTAATAGGGTTAGCAGAGGTTGAGGCCAGGTGGGGAGAAAGAGTATATATATACATACATATATAACAGCTTACAGAAAAGGAAAGGTAAAATGGATATATGGATGTCAACAAGGTGTTGGGATGAGGAAACCCAGTGAACACTCACCAATCAGACGACTTCAGGTTGGCGAGGCCCCGGGGATGTCGAAGCGACACACGTAAAAGAACACTAAAACACAGAAACATCACGAACGTAGAAGATCAGTTCTCTCTCTGTAGCTGATGAAGGAATAATTCTGAAAGCTTCTACGTTTGTGATGTTTCTGTGTTTTAGTGTTCTTTTACGTGTGTCGCTTCAACATCCCCGGGGCCTCGCCAACCTGAAGTCGTCTGATTGGTGAGTGTTCACTGGGTTTATATATATATATATATATATATATATATATATATATATATATATAACAATACGGAAAAAGAAATAATATGATAAAATAAATGCAACGAGAGGTTGAGAGGGATAGGAAGGAGCCAGTGAACACTTACCATACGGTGGTGGACGTCCACAGCGATAGAGGAAGGCTTGTAATTTGGAGCTTTCGGGCAACACACGCCCTTCTTCAGCGAGAGAAAAACGAAGACTAAAATAAGCGTAACACTGGAGGTAGGGGTTCGGGAAAAGAGGGGTAAGGGGAAGGGGAAAGAGGGGTAAGAGGAAAGGAAAAAAGGGGGGTGATTGGAGTGGGATTGTTAGCGAAGGTTTAAACCTGGTAAGGAGAGGGAGCGGAGGATGTCAATATGGGCTAGTTCCCATTGACGGAGTTGTGACGCGGGGAAACTACTTGGAAGAGCACGAATAGTTTTTACTCTGAAGCAGTTATTGAAGGGAAGGGAGTGGGTTAACGCATGGTCGGCCACCGGAAGGGGGCGCCTAAGAGAGACGCTATTCCGATGGCCGTTCATGCGGATGTTAAGGGGTGTGGTTGTGAGGCCTACGTAGAACGCGGGGCATTGTGTGCAGGTAAGAAGATATATTACGTTTTTGGAGGTACAAGTGCTGTGGGATAAGATAGGATAGGAGATTTGGGTAACGGGGCTGGTAAATGAGGAGGAAGTATCTAAGATGGGGCAAGTGAGGCAACGTGGTCTTTTACAAGGGGAGGAACCTGCGGGGGAAAGTGGAAGACCGGTGGGGAGTTCCTTGCGCCATAGCAGGTCGCCAAGACTCCTAGGTCGGCGGAAGGATATCATAGGGGGCTTAGGGAAGAGTAGCGTAGTTGTGGGTGTGTTAAGGAGAATTGGATGGGTGGCTGCGAGGATGTTATTTAGGGCTTCGTGCAGCCCCCGGTGAAAGGTTGTGGTGAGAGTCAGAGGGACTTCTGTCTTCGAGGGTGGGTTCAAGATTGGTGGGTGTCTGGAGGGGGTGGAGATGGCGCGATATATTTCATTGCGGACTAAGTCGGCAGGGTATCCTCGATTGAGGGAAGCCTTAAGGAGTAAGGCGCAATAATCGGATAGCGAGGTGCTATCCGAGCAGATTCTAAGGCCATGCCTGGCGAGGGAGTACGGAAGAGATTTCTTTGTGTGCTGTGGGTGGCAGTTGGTGTAGTGGAAGTATTGTAGGTGGTTGGTATCTTTAATGTGCACCGAGGTGCCAATGCGTCCATTACGGAGAAGGAGGTTAACGTCGAGGAACGTGGAGTGTGTTGTAGAAGAGTGATGAGTGAAAGAGAGGGTGGGATGGGTGGAAACTGTCTGAAGGAAGGAATTAAGGGATTCCGCCCCATCGGTCCACAGAAAAAATATGTCGTCGATGAAGCGGAGCCAGAGGAGGGGCTTTTGGGGAGAAGATTCAAGGAGCTGGGATATATATACAGTCAAACTCGGCTATAACGAGCGCCACGGGACCGTCTAGTTTTGCTCGTTATAGCCGTTAAACTTAATATCCGTGAAGGCAAAAGCATGCATTCGTATGGTGAAATAAGACATAAGAAGTAAAAGTGAATATATAAACAGAAAGTTTATTTAGTAAATTTATGGAAAAACATTAAAAAGGAGAATAAACTAGAAAATTTAAAATAAACATTTGTACATACATAATTTACTCACAGCTGCATCCTTAATCACTCCCCTTTTTAGAAAAATAACTTTGAATGGTAGCCTGTTTCATAGATTTCACTTTGAAGTCTCTTAAGTTTCCTCTTATTACACTTATTGCACTAAAAACACCATCGGAAATGTCAATGTTTTCAAAAAAATCATTTAATGTTTCCACAGCATCCTGAGCTTGAGAGTAAGTTGGCACGGCTTTCGTCGGGATTGTGTCTTCGACACATTCAACAATGTCTTCATCACTGTCTGCTGTGTTTTGTACTGTCTCTATTATTTCACTCTCCGTAGGAATTCCACTGGTAATCAAATCATCATCAACATAAACAAAATTGTCAATGTCATTTACATGGTCAAAATTCGCAATTCCATTTTCTTTAAGCCATTCTGATCTTCATCAACGTTATGGTTATCAATCGAAAATTCTCCCGATATTAAACCAGACATTCGAAAACAGTTTATGATCGTTGTAGGTGAGACATGCATCTGTCATCAAATGAATTGCATCCAATACAGAGTCGTCGCCATCTAAACCTCTTTCCCTCCTTTCAATCAACTGTAGAACAAAAAATCGCTTGAGATGGTATTTAAAACTTTTAATTATCCCCATGTCCATTGGCTGCAAAATAGAAGTCGCATTTGGAGGCAAAACACCAGTTTTACATTGGATAACTCCTGCATATGTGGGTGCGCAGGACAGTTATCGACAAGGAGTAGAATGTGTGTATTTTTCCTCCGTAACTCGTTGTTCCACTGACTTACATATTTCTGAAAAATATTGGAAGTCATCCATGCCTTTTAATTAGCTGCATATTCAACGGGAAGCTTCTTTACATTTTTGAAACAACGTGGCTTTTGTGACTTACCAATAACAAAAAGTTTTTTTTTGTCACTCCCATTCATGTTTGCGCACATTAAAACTGTTAAACGATTCTTAGGTCTTTTGCCACCAACACATTTGTCACCTTTGATTTTAAACGTTGCATCAGGCATCATGTTGTAAAACAGTCCAGTTTCGTCGGCATTGTAGATGTCTTCTTCTCTGTAACCTTTTCGACACTCCTCCCAAACACTTTTCACCCATTCACTTGCCGTTTTTGAATCTGCTGACAGGGCCTCTCCACTGACTTTCGCATAAACAATGTTATGCCGATTTTTAAAACGATCGAGCCACCCATTATTGCATGTGAAATTTTCATGTCCTAACTGTTTTGCAAATTTATCTGCCTGTACCTTTAAAATGGGGCCGTTGATGGGGAAACCAGCATTTCTCTGCGTCTTAAACCACTCCAGCAGTGCTTGATCAACAGTACCCAAGTCACACTTCCTCATTTTCTTGTTCGTTGTTAGGTTGTTCTCTAGTGCAGATAAAATCGCTTCTTTGTTTTTCCATAAGGTTGAAACCGTAGACGACGATAAATTAAATTTTTTGCACACTTCAACATTTTTTTCACCACGTTCAAGCTCTCGAATAATATCAACCTTTTCGCGAATAGACAGACACTTCCTTTTATGTACGGACATGTTACTCGTTCAAGGGCAAAATCTCAACTGATTTTTGTGATCAACGCTACGAACTTTCTTTGCAAACTGCGAGCATACCTATTCCAGGAAGTGTTAATGAGGAGACGGATTAAATCTGGGATTTCCCATCTTTACGTGGGAAAGGGTGTTGGGTGCATTCGGCTGAGCGACGGGGGCGGGCGCCATTGTACATGCCCTTAGCCCCTTACCCCCCTTCCAAACACAACCTCCTGGCTGTAAAAGAGCTGTGGGTTGGGAGGAGAGGACAAAGGACCTCCGCGAGTGCTACTGTACCTGCAAGTTGGGAATTCTCGATTCGGACGAAGGGATTATTTTTTAACAACAACGCCGCGGTCTTTAACCTCCCCGAGGGATAGGGTGTAGAGGCTGGACTCGAGAACACAAGGTTACATATCTTGGGTCACTAGGAGGATTGAAGGGGCTGACCGCCACCGCGTTTGAGACAGTGAGAAGTGGTCGAAGTTTGCTCGATATATCCGTAAAGCGTGCTCGTTATATACGTGAAATATTTGTATGTAAATACTCGTAAACTTATCTTGGAGGTAGCATTTGCTCACTATAGCCGTGACCTCGTTACAACCATGATCGTTATAAACGAGTTTGACTGTATATATATATATATGGATGTCAACAAGGTGTTGGGATGAGGAGTTCTCTCTCTGTGGCTGAAGAAGGAGTGGTTCCGGGGGCTTTGCGTTTGTGATGTTTCTGTGTTTTTGTGTTGTTTTGCGTGTGTCGCTTTGGCATCCCCGGGGCCTCGCCAGCCTGAGGTTGTCTGGTTGGTGAGTGCTCGCTGGGTTTCCTCATCCCAACACCTTGTTGACATCCATATATATATATATATATATATATATATATATATATATATATATATATATATATATATATATATATATATATATATATATATATTAACTAAAAGAAAAGAAAAGGTAGTGATGAGGCTGGCAACAAGGTGTTGAGGGAAGCCCAGCGGACACTTACCAAGTTGAGGACCAAGCTGGCAGGCTGCTGGGGGCGTCGAAGAGACACGTAAAACACATGAACACAAAAACTCACGCAAGCTTATCGGGCCTATGCCCTTCTTCAGCGAAAGAGTAACGTAAAGTGACACACTGGGCGGGGAATGACAGGGTGATGTGGGAAGGTTGATGATTGGAGGAGGTGAGGAGTAGGAGGGGTGGATAGCCAATAAAGAGGGAGTGTGGTAAGGGAAAGTGATAATAACTACAATGTAACAAGGAGACATTGTAAGGGGGCTAATAGGGCTAGCGGAGGTTGAGGCCAGGCGGAGAGAAAGAGTCGAGAAGATGGATATGTGCTAGTTCCCAGTGTCGGAGAAGGGGGGCAGGAGTGTCATAGGGTAAAGCGCGAATAATCCTAACATTGTAGCAACTATTGAAGGGGACATTATTGGTATTAGCGTGTAATGCAACTGGGAGAGGGCGTCTGAGAGAAACGCTATTCCGGTGACCGTTCATTCGGATGTTTAACGGATTGCTGGTAGGGGTAGGTGATGTTGGTGGAGGGACTCGAGAAAGAAGATGATGGTAGGTGGATAGGGCAAGTGAGGCAGCGAGGTTTTCCGCAGGGGTGGGAGCCTATTGCAAGAAGCGTGGTAAAAGTGGGAAGTTCCTTCCTCCACAAGATATTTCCCAAATTTGGGGGCCGGCGGAAGGAGAGGTGCGGAGGATTGGCAAAAAGGTTGATAAAGAGGGACTGATGGGAGGAATTGGGTGGGCAGCATGAAGGATTGTTTAGAGAGCTTCGTGGATACCAGGGAGGAAAAGTGTCGTAAGAGTGAGTGGAGGGGTAGATGCAGGAATAGTGGGTGTGTGAGGATGAGATCCATTGATATATATATATATATATATATATATATATATATATATATATATATATATATCATCATACTGCTGTCCAAAGACAGGTTTTAGCTGAATTGCTGTCTCCATCTCTCTCTCTCCCTAGAAGCCTCTTTTATACCTCTATAATATAATTCGTGCTTTATATTCTCTAATATTCCTATTCTTTTTCTCCCTCTTCCTCTTCTTCCGCGAATTTTGCCTTCTAAGATCGTCCTTTGTGAACACTGTCCTCTCAATATGTGCCCTATCCAATTTGCTTTTCTTTTCCTGATTGTTTTTATTAGCATCCTTTCTTCTCCCACCATTTCTAATACTTAATCATTTCTCTTCCTTTCTGTCCATTTCACTTTCATCATCCTCCTCCATGTCCACATCTCAAGACTTCTAAATATTTTTCCTCCTTTCTCCTTACCGTCCACGTCTCTAGACCATAAAGAGCTATGCTCCATATGTAGCATTTTGCTAATTCCTTCCTTGTTTTTAAATTTATTTTCTTGCTTGTGAGAAGCCCCTTCTTCTCGTTAAATGCTGCTTTTGCCATTGCAATCCTACTGCTGATGTCCTGTGTACTACTTCCATCCTGCGCTAAAATACTGCCAAGATATTTGAAACTACTTAACTTGTTCCAATTTTTGGCCATTTACCATTATATTTAATTCTTTATGTTCCTTTGAAACCACCATGACTATTGTTTTTTCTGTATTGATCTTCATTCCATATTTTTGGCCAACCTCCACTAGTCTGTCTGTCATCCTCTGAAGCTCTTTCTCGCCTTCTGCTATTAAGCCCTGATCATCTGCGTATTTAATGGTGGTAATACTTTCACCTCTTATCTTAAATCCTTTCTCTTCCATCAATGCTTCTTCTGTTATTGTTTCTTCATAAATATTAAATATCGCTGGTGAAATAGGACATCCCTGCCTCATTCCCCTCCCTATTGAAGTACATTGTGTTTCTTCTGCTTTAACCCTGACTCCAATCTTTTGATCAAAGGTTTTTAAGCAGTCTTTTAGCTTTTCAATCTATTCCTATTTTATTTAAAATACCCAACATTTTATCCCATTTCACTAGGTCAAAAGCTTTCTCCCAATCTACAATACAAAAATGCATATCTTTATTGACTTCTAGCGCTCTTTCTATCATCATCCTCATACATCTTATAGAATCTCGAGTCCCTCATCCTCTTCTGAAACTAAGCTGAATATCTTGCAGCTCCTTTTCTATTTTACCTTCAATTCCTTCTTGTTAGAACTTTAGCTGTATGGGAAATTAAACTAATAGTTCTGTAATCCTTACAACTTTTTGCATTGTTCTTTTTCTCCAGTGGTACCATAACAACATCTAAAAAATCTTCAGGCCATATGCCAGTATCATATACTTGTTTAATGAATTTTGTGGGTTGCTTAACTGCTTTCGACCCCAAAACCTTAGGAACGTCCACTGGTTGATCATCACTCCCAACAGCCTTCCTTCATTTCATGTCGTCAATTGCTCTTTTAACTTCAGACTCGAGAATAATTTGTCCTAGCTGATCTTTTTCCACATCCTCTTTTTCATTTAATTCAATATTTCTTGGCTTTCCTTCTTTGTCACACAGCACCTCAATGTATTCTTTCCACACATTCTTTACATTCTCTGGCTCCGAGACTATTTTACCACTTTTGTTCATGATTCCTTTACGTCCTATCTTTCTTGCTTTTTTCTTGAATAGTTCCCTTGCTTTGCTATACATGAGGTCCGTTCTACAAATTCTTTCACACTCGACAATCTCCTCATATTTCTCATTTATCCACTGTTCTCTGGCTTTCTGTTTCCCTTCTTAAAGCATTATTTAACTCCTTGTACTTTCTTTGGCCTTCTTCAGTGTTTATGTTCTTCCACTTTCTCCTCTTCCATTTTTTGCAGCATGGCTGCTGTGATCCACGGTTTTTTGTTTCTTTCACCCGTTATCTTTCTTACCTTCTTTTCCATTGCATCTTTAATGTTGCTATGGATGTATCTCTCCTCCGCATCTACATTGTTCCTATTTTCTTCAGCTCTCTCCCCCAACCTTTCCTCCAGCTCAGTCATGATAGCCTCCTTGTTCTTAAGGAGTTCCTCTAAGTTCCATTTCTTGTTAACTCTTATGTTTCTCTTAACGCTCTTCAGTCTACATTGTGTATTTGCCACCAAAAGGCTGTGATGGTAATCGATATCTGCCCCTGGTAGTGTTTTCACATTTTTAATACTATTTCTAAATCTTTCATTGACTAGTATGTAGTCTATCTGGTATTATCTCTGGTTTCCTGGGCTTCTCCATGTGTAAAGACTCCGCTGGTGATGTTTAAACCATGTATTAGTTACAATCAATCTATTTCTATGGCAGAATTCCACAAGTTTCTCCCCTCTTTCATTTCTCTTCCCTAGTCCATATTTTCCCACTATGTTATCATCCTGTCCCTCTCCGACTACACTATTCCAGTCTCCCATTACTATGGCGGTGATCCTTCCTTTTCCCTCCTCCTCCAATATCTCTGTAATCTGTTCATACATTTCATCTACTTCGTCATCACCAGCATTAGTTGTTGGCATATACACTTGAATTATAAGCATTTCCACTGGCTCCATCTGAAGTTTTACGGCTATTTATCTATCATTAACTGTCACTACGTTGCTAATTCTTTCAGCTATCTCTTTTCTCATTATAATCCTCACTCCCCTTTCCTTTTTCTCTCCTCCCGAGTAAATAATCTTAAATTTGTCTGAATGTATCTCACCTTCTCCTTCCCACCGAACTTCACTAAGACCTACTATACCTACATTATTCCTTCTCATTTCCCTTTTTAAGTTCTCTAGTTTATCCCCTGAATTCATAGTCCTAACATTCCATGTGCTTATTCTTAATTTCTCACTACTTGCTTTCTTCTTATTAATGTTACATTTCCTCTGTGCATCACCTAGGGTAGTCCCCACCTGGAGATTGGGGTACTATTTTACCTCCAGAATATTTTACCCCAGAGAGATCCATAGAGGTATTTGCAGCTTTTCTGCCTATCGTGTAAAATATAATGAGGTAGTTTCCCCTTGCTTTCCTCATCGCAGTTTCACAGAGTGATTACCCATCTGTAGCTGTTCAGATCCAAATGATCACCACCTACAGAGGTACTGTGCAAGCTGCTGCCCTTGCAGAAGGGGATGTAAAACCCCCAGGACTGCTTCTTAGTCTGACTCTTCCCCTCAGACCTTTCCGGCTTGGATGGTCCTACCAGGAGAATGATCTCCCACCGGAATAGCTCCTTGGTTCATAAGAGTACACAAACCCTCCCATCTCTGGAAGGTTATGCAGTCCTTAGGGAAAGATATATATATATATATATATATATATATATATATATATATATATATATATATATATATATATATATATATATATATATATACACACAGTAAAACTCCTTATTTACACTTTTATAGTAATTAGATTTTTTACAGTTGTCCCAGTTTTTTGCTGGTCAGTATATTAATGACAAAAATGACATATTTGGACCAGATCGACTCAGCAGGGGTTCCACAATTGTAAAGTTAAACTTTTCGGTAATTTGGAAGGAATTGGCCAAATCGATTTCAATGAAACTTCGTATGATGTAGGCATGTAACACAAAATAACAAAATCAAGATATTTGGTTTAGATTTAGAAAGCAGGGCTGTCACAATACAAGAAATAATAAAAAATCTTTTTACATGTATTTGTGTTATACTGTCAACATTACCCAAATTTAATGCTTATAATATACACATCATCGTAGTTAGTCTGTCCGTAGACAGGTCCGTGATTATTCTTGGTTAAACCTGGTTCTCCATATACTCCTATTTTCCGCTGTCCTCTTTATATCTTGATAACTCTCTTTTCCTTTCAAATCGTCTATCAGCTGAAACCTTTTCCTACCTCTTTCCATTTTCCCATCTAGTTTTTCTTCTAACACATCTTTAATCATACTCTCTCTCCTCAGGTAATGTCCAACCCAGTTAGCCTTCCTCTTTCTGATAGTCTGTATAATCATTCGCTTCTCTCCTATTCTTCGTAGCACTTCATCGTTTTTCATCCTATCTGTCCATTTTATCTTCAGCATTCTCCTCCAAGTCCACATTTCAAAGCTTTCCAAGTATTTGATGTCATTTTTCCTTAGGGTCCATGTTTCTGCCCCATACAATGCTATACTCCATACGTAGCATTTTATCAACTTCTTGCGGATATCTTCCCTTATATTCCCTGTAAGTAGTTGTTTCTTTCTCCTGAAAGCCGCTTTTGCTTTTCCTATTCTAGTTCTGATCTCATCCGTACATTTTGCCTCCCGTGTTATGATACTTCCAAGGTATTTATATTCTGAAACTTGTTCTAATGGCTTTCCCCCAATAGTTATGTTCAGATTCTCTTCTTTACCCGATATTCAAATGACCTTGGATTTTTCTGTATTTATTTCCATACCGTATTTTCTACCTGTTATCACTAGTCTATTTATCATTTTTTGTAGCTCCTCTTCCTTTCTTGCTAGAAGTACTTGATCATCTGCGTATTTTACTGTTCTTATAATCCTTCCTCCAATTTTGAAATCTCCTGTGCCTTCTAAAGCTTCTTGCATTACACTTTCTCCATATATATTGAATAGGGTTGGCGATAGGCAGCAGCCTTGTCTTACTCCTCTACCGATATTTATCCCGCAGGTGTCCACATTCTCAAACCTGACCTTTACAACTTGATTCTCATATAGATTCCTAATCAGTCTCCTGTCTTTCCAGTCTACACCTATATTCTTTAATATCTTCATCAACTTTACCCAATTTACTCTATCAAAGGCCTTCTGCCAGTCTACGAAACATGCGCAGATATCTTGACTGTACTCTATTGCCCTTTCTGATATGATTCTAACTACTCCTATAGCATCTCTAGTTCCTCGTCCTTTTCTGAAACCGAATTGATCTTCCCCTATTATTTCTTCTGCCTTTTTCTCCAACCTTTTATTAAGAATCCCTGTGATGATCTTCTATGTGTGTGACAGAAGGCTTATCGTTCTGTAATCTTTACACTGCATTGCCTTTGGCTTCTTCTTTAGAGGGATCATTGTTACTTCTAGGAAATCCTGAGGCCACTCTCCCGTGTCGTAAATCTTATTAATTAATTTCGTGATCGCTTTTAGTACTGTATTTTCCGCCAGATACCGCGCACCAGCAGATAACGCGCATCTTAATAATTTTATCGAATTGAAAATTGTATACATAACGCGCAGACGAAATTTTTCTGTTTCTGATAGAAAACTGAATCAGCGCAATTTCTTCTTTCAATTTTTTAATCCAACTTCAAATTCATCACGTGATTAGTCGTTCATTTGTTCTGGTTTTGGTGAACGGTGTGAATACGTGCTCAGTTATACTAATTACTAAAAGTTTTATAATAAAGCCCATGGAAAACAAAAATAAATTATGACGAAAATCTTATACTGCAAAATTTAAATTAGAAATAGTGAAAGTAGCCCAAGAAAAAGGAAATCGTGAAGCCGGAAGAATTTTTAGTGTAGGAGAATCCAGCGTCCGAGAATGGAGAAAAAGTGAAGCAATTCTCAATTGCTTGCATGAAAGAAAACGTTCAATGCGTTTCGGTGCGTTAACGGTGCTTGTGTGTTATCTCCATGACCCTTCTAGTCGTTCTATTCGTTTATTTTATGCTTGTTATTATTTACAATACAATCAACTCAACTGCGAGTATTTTCTGTAAAAGAGAAAATGCGTAAATGAAATGATCGGACACGGAGTTGGGTTGTTTCGGTTGGTTGTATTGTAAATAATAACAAGCGTAAAATAAACTAGCGAGTATGTTGAATTACGTTAGAACATTTAGTGATATTGTTTCATATGTTGCTTTATAGACTGATATATTTATAGGTATTACTAATTGAAATTGTATAATATGGAAATGCTTTAATTACGTGGTAAAACGTGTATTTTTTTAATTGAATAATTATTTTCACTAGGAAATAATTTAAATTGCCATTTGATGAAAAGAATGTCTGCAAGTGTTTTTAAAATGTGACGAATTGTCGTAAATTTCCATTACTATAAGAAAAGCATAACAATTACAACGAAATAACGTTCGCTTTGAAATACAATTTTTTTCCTGCGTATAACGCGCATAGTCACATTTGCTCGATTTTTATATTTTTTTGTATAGATAACGCGCGCGGTATCTGGCGGAAAATACGGTACTTCTGATCCTATGACTTTAAGTATCCCAGCCGGTATTCCATCGCTGCCCGTTGCTTTCCCCTTCTTTAGTTCCACTATCGCCTTTTCTACTTTGCTCTCCATAATACTTGGTCCTAAGTTGTCTTCTTCAATGTTTTCCTCATTTTCCAGTTCTATTTTTGCCGCTCCTGCCTGTTTGCTGTATAATTTCTTAATGTATTCTTCCCATACCTGTGCTACATCCTTTGTTTCTGAGACTATCTTCCCATCCGTATTCATAATTCCTTTACCACAAATTCCATTAGACTTCTTATCCTCTAATTCCAGTGCCCTAGCGTACATCATATCGTACCGTCCTAACTTCTCCATTTGTTCTATTTCATCACATTTTCCTTTTATCCAATTTTCTCTAGCTTTATCTGTTACCCTTCTCAACTCATTGTTTATACGCCTATTGTTGGCTCTACCTTCTTCAGTGTTAACGTTTTTCCATTTTCGTCTCTCATCCATTTTCTCCAGTATTTCCTTCGTGATCCATGGTTTTCTGATTTTCTTCTCTTGTTTTCCAATCTCTTTATCCAAGGTATCCTTGATACTGGTTTTAATTTCATCCCATTCTATATCAATGGTCTTCGGTTTGTTTCCAACTTTCTTAGGTTATCTTCCAACTTCATACTGACTACATCCTGCCTTTCTTTCAGTTTTTCTAGATCCCAGGTCTGTCTTTCTCTTCTTGTTTTTCTTATTTGTTTGAGCTTTGTACTCATGTCAAGTACTAGAAGGCTGTGATCTGAATCAATATCCGCTCCTTGCATTGCCTTGGCGTTCTTTATGCTGTTCCTGAATCTTTGTTTTACAAGGATGTAATCTATTTGGCATCTCATTCTATCTCCTGGGCTTTTCCATGTGTATAACCTTCGTTTATGGTTTTTGAACCATGTATTAGTCACTACAAGGTCATTATTGATGCAGAATTCTACGAGTTTCTCCCCTCCTCGATTTCTCTTCCCAAGTCCGTATTGCCCAACAATATTTTCTTCCTGTCCTTCTCCAACTATGCTGCTCCAATCTCCCATTATTATGCAGTTTACCTTTCCTCTTCCGTCTTCTTTGTAAATTTCATTAATTTGCTCATAGATCTCATCTATTTCTTCATCTTCATGAGCTGACGTTGGCATATATACCTGGATTATCAGCATGTCCACTGGGACTGCTTTTAGCTTTATTGCCATCAGTCTATCGTTAGTTGCTATTATCTTTGTCACGCTTTTCATCATATCTTTCCTAAGTACCTGAGCTCCCCTTTCCCCACTATTTCCTCCAGAAAAATCTACCGTGAATTCTTCCGAGTCGAACTGTCCTTCTCCCTCCCATCTAGTTTCGCTTAGCCCTATAATGTCAACTCTATTTCTTCTCATTTCTTCTTTCAAGTTTTCTAGCTTTCCTGCCTTTCTCATAGTTCTTACGTTCCAAGTCCCTATTCGTAATGTACTTTCGACAGATGTTTTCCTCAAGGCACTCCCCGCCCGGAGATCCGATTGAGGGACTATTTTACCTCCGGATTGTTTTACCTCGAGAGAACTCATATTGTCCAACCATATAATCTTTACTAGGCATTGTAATGTGGTAGTATCCCTCTTGCTTTCCACATCGCAGTACTGTAGCCGTTCAAATCGTCCTGATCACGCCTACAGCTGTATTGGATTTAGACCCAACCAACATCATTTGTTTTCGGCTCTATACCATACTGACAGTACTGCTGCCTACTGCCAGGCACTGATGATAGTTTTTTTTTAATATACACCTATATACAAAACCATATTAGCATATTTAAAGGATCAGCCAAACAGGGGGGCCACAATTACAAATTTAACTTTCAGTAATTATGGATTTGAAAGTAATTAGCGGAATGGATTTCAATTAACTTTTGTATATGAGATTTGTACAACATACCGTAATGAAATCAAGATCATTAAAGCGGAACCGCAGAGCATGTATTTATAGAAAATTGACCTGATGGATTTTAACCAAATATGGTATATATAATCTTATATAAATAAATAACCAAAATATATTTCAATCAGGTCGACTAAACAGAGCTACCACAATATCAAGGTTAGTTAATGGTTTCAGGCATCACTTGGTGGAATTTCTTCATAATGTAAAATAAAGAGACTTGTTGTAATTCCACATAAATTTATTTAAAACGACCTAGGTTTCGTTGCAATGCAACATCGTCAGGTGAATAAATTCAAAGCCGGCAGCAATTTCTAGTAATAAGTACAATGGGTGGGTGGGGGAAGGTGAGTTGGGGAGAATAAAGAAAGGAATCGTGGGGCAAACATTATTGGAGGAAAGGAGTGAAGGTATGTTCGTGGGAAGGGGAGGGGGAGAAAACGGTTGAGCTTAGTGTTGTCCAGTAAGTTGGATAATGAGAAGACAATGGGGATAATTGGTAGGAATAATTAGATTAGTGGGAGGTCGAGAAGTGGAGAATGAAAAGGATACAAAATATCATTTAAAACTTCACAGCTTTTTGAAGCCACACATTGTATAATTTCAAATTGTTCCAGAATATCAAGCCTGGTTCCCTTTCTTTCATAATGTAGGATTTTGGGAATAAAGTCGCTGTTGTGTCTACGTTCTAATAGATGTTTGGCGAAGAGAGATGTTGTTTTGCTGTTTATGAAGCAAGAATGATGTTCTTTGATTCTTTCTTTGAATTTTCGTCCTGTTTGTCCTATATAAACGGCAGTACAATCTCCACAATGTAATTTGTAAATTCCACTTTTTCCAAATTTTTAATTTTGTCTTTTGTATGGCATAAAAGGTTTTTTAAGTTCTATCTATTGTAAAAAGCTGCTCTAATTTTATTTTTGGCAATTAATCTGTTAATTTTAAGGCATATATTGCCAAGAAATGGTAATCTTCGCCATTGTGGTTTCAATTCAACAACAGGGATCGTTATTTATATATATTTGTTTCATGGCTAGTTGGGATCGTTTCTCTTGAATAATATGTCAATTAATTTTTTATGGTAGCCGTTGTTTAATGCTATTTGTTTAATAATTTGAAGTTCTTTCCTGACGTTGAAATCTGACAAAGGAATGTTCAATAGCCTGTGAAGCATGGAATGAAATACAGCAATTTTTTGTGAGAAATGGTGCCTTGAATTGAAGTGAATGATTTGGTCGGTGTTTCCTGAAAATGGCAAAATCTAAATTTCTATTTACCTTTGATATGGTGATGTCTAGAAAGTTTAGGGACCCGTTGATTTCTGTTTCACATGTGAATTTTATTGCTTTATTAAAAGAATTCAAGAAATTTAGGAAGATATCCAGTCTCCTTGATGACCCAGACCACACACAAAAAATATCATCGACATAATGAAACCAACAGAAAACGTTTTTGACAATAGGATTCTCTGAAGGGAGAATAAATTACTTTCAAAATTGTCCATGTAAATGTCTGCAAGTAGTGGTGACAAAGGAGAGCTAATGGCTAGGCCATCTAATTGTTTATAAAAACTTCCATTAAACTTGAAATAGTTTTGAGAAATGCACACTTTAATTAGGGAACTCAATTCACTGATTATTGGAGTGGGAACACCTTTCTTGATGAGGGTAATTTCAGTTAACTCCAGAGCTTCTTTGGCAGGAACACTGGTGACAAGATTGCACGCATCAAATTATACTAGGGTGCACTTTGGAGGGAGAACTTTTTGTGATAAGGTATTTGCTAATTCACAAGAATATTTGACACCGTGTTTTGTGGAGAACTTCGAATGTTGCCTGAAGATTGTATTTAATTTGTGTGCTAGGAGGTGATTCGGGGCTGAAACATTTGAAACCACTGGCCTAATGGGGATGTTAGGTTTGTGAATCTTGGGAAATCCGAAGAATCTGGGCACTAGAGGATTCATTTGAAACAGCTTAAACACTTCACTGGGTTTAAACAACACTGAGCAGGAGACAATGGATGCTTTGAACTCTTTCTGGTAAATAGGAGTGGGATCACTGGGTAATAAAAACATCATTTGTCTTGATGAAATCTTCACACTTTTCAAACTAACTGTCTTTCTTCATGATGACAACTGAATTTCCTTTATCTGCTTTTTGCACTATGTGGTCATTAAGTGATAGTGAACGTTTGATAGAATTTAATGCAAGGAGTTCTGGCATACTATGGGGTTCCTTGATTGAGCTCTGGGAAGAATGGTTTACAGGAATAAGTTTTTCAATTTCATGAGCGATCCTTTGCTTGGCACCAGAAACATCTTAATTCACAATCTACTGAAAGGTTTTTTAAAACTTGAATTGATAATGGAATATTTGGCACATATTTTAAACTTTTTTCAAGTAGTGCTAGTTCTTTGGAATGGAATTTATGTTCAGACAAATTTACTATTCTGTCGCTGAACTTTTGTGAAGCTGCATTTTCCGGTTGAACCAACTTTTGGCGGTTGAACTTTGAGATCAACATATGTTCCATAAAATACATTCTGTTCATTTATATTCAAGTTTTACTGTTCGGTTTAAAATAAAATTGCATTGCAAATGACTACCTATTCTATGCTACGTAATATGGTTAACAAAGAATACTTTGGTGTATTATTTATATAATACGACCCATTTTCATTTCCATTAATAGAATCTCGGGAATGAATTAAATCTTATAACGTCATTTCTTATGGAAGTACGTGTTCCAAATAGCACCATTTCAGTTAGCACTCGATTTTCCTGGCACCAATTAAGAACGTTAATCGGGGAGTGGGTGTGTACAAGTTGTCGGTGCTTGTGTACTTCAAGCATTAAAAAAAACACCATACACCACGATATAAACACGTAAATAAACCAACGTGACAGCACTTGAACTACACAGAGCCCATTTAAACAAGATGATAGCTTTCATTTTCTGCAAAATTAAGGCATCTATCCAGAATTTCTAAATTCTTTGGCAATCGGATTCGCGTCCAAGTTTTCCAATTTCAAGTTTCATGGCTCAGATCGCCCTTTTTAAGCAATAACTATAATCATCATTCCCTCCCTAAGGACTGCATAACCTTACAGAGGTGGGAGGGTTTGTGTACTCTTACGAACCAAAGAGCTATGCCGGCGGGAGATAATTCTCCTGGTAGGGCCATCCAAGCCGGAAAGGTCTGAGGGGAAGAGTCAGACTAAGAAGCAGTCTTGGGGGTTTTACATCCCCCTGTGCAAGGGTAGCAGCTTGCACAGTACCTCTGTAGGTGGTGATCATGTGGATCTGAACAGCTACAGATGGGTAATCACTCTGTGAAACTGCGATGAGGAAAGCAAGGGGAAACTACCTCATTATATTTCCCATGATAGGCTGAAAAGCTGAAATACCTCTATGGATCTTTCTGGGGTAAAATATTCCGGAGGTAAAATAGTCCCCCAATCGGATCTCCGGGTGGGGACTACCCTAGGGGATGCACAGAGGAAATTTAACATTAATAGGAAAGCAAGTGGTGAGAAATTAAGAATAGGCACATGGAATGTTAGGACTATGAATTCAGGGGGTAAACTAGAGAACATAAAAAGGGAAATGAGAAGGAATAATGTAGGTATAGTAGGTCTTAGCGAAGTTCGGTGGGAAGGAGAAGGCGAGATAAATTCAGACGAATTTAAGATTATTTACTCAGGAGGGGAGAAAAAGGAAAGGGGAGTGGGGATTATAATGAGAAAAGAGATAGCTGAAAGAATTAGCAAGGTAGTGACAGTTAATGATAGATTAATAGCCGTAAAACTTCAGATGGAGCCAGTGGAAATGCTTATAATTCAAGTGTATATGCCAACAACTAATGCTGGCGACGACGAAGTAGATGAAATCTATGAACAGATTATGGAGATATTGGAGGAGGAGGGAAAAGGAAGGATCACCACCATAGTAATGGGAGATTGGAACAGTGTAGTCGGAGAGGGACAGGAAGATAACATAGTGGGAAAATATGGACTAGGGAAGAGAAATGAAAGAGGGGATAAACTTGTGGAATTCTGCCATAGAAATAGATTAATTGTAACTAATACATGGTTTAAGCATCACCAGCGGAGACTTTACACATGGAGAAGCCCAGGAGACCAGAGACGATACCAGATAGATTACATACTAGTCAATGAAAGATTTAGAAATAGCATTAAAAATGTGAAAACACTACCAGGGGCAGATATCGATTCTGACCACAACCTTTTGGTGGCAAATATACAATGTAGACTGAAGAGCGTTAAGAGAAACGTAAGAGTTAACAAGAAATGGAACTTAGAGGAACTCCTTAAAAACAAGGAGGCTATCATGACTGAGCTGGAGGAAAGGTTGGGGGAGAGAGATGAAGAAAATAAGAAGAATGTAGATGAGGAGTGGAGATACATCCATAGCAACATTAAAGATGTAATGGAAAAGAAGGTAGGAAAGATAACGGGTGAAAGAAACAAAAAACCCTGGATCACAGCAGCCATGCTGCAAAAAATGGAAGAGCGGAGAAAGTGGAAGAACATAAACACTGAAGAAGGCCAAAGAAAGTACAAGGAGTTAAATAATGCTTTAAGAAGGGAAACAGATAAAGCCAGAGAACAGTGGATAAATGAGAAATGCGAGGAGATTGTCGAATGTGAAAGAATTTGTAGAACAGACCTCATGTATAGCAAAGCAAGGGAACTATTCAAGAAAAAAGCAAGAAAGATAGGACGTAAAGGAATCATGAACAAAAGTGGTAAAATAGTCTCGGAGCCAGAGAATGTAAAGAATGTGTGGAAAGAATACATTGAGGTGCTGTGTGACAAAGAAGGAAAGCCAAGAAATATTGAATTAAATGAAGAAGAGGATGTAGAAGAAGATCAGCTAGGACCAAGTATTCTCGAGTCTGAAGTTAAAAGAGCAATTGATGACATGAAAATAAGGAAGGCTGTTGGGAGTGATGATATACCCGTGAACGTTCTTAAGGTTTTGGGGTCTAAAGCAGTTAAGCAACTCACAAAATTTTTTAACCAAGTATATGATACTGGCGTATGGCCTGAAGATTTTTTAGATGTTGTGATGGTACCACTGGAGAAAAAGAACAATGCAAAATGTTGTAAGGATTACAGAACTATTAGTTTAATTTCTCATACAGCTAAAGTTCTAACCAGAATAATAACCAAAAGAATTGAATGTAAAATAGAAAAGGAGCTGCAAGATAATCAGTTTGGTTTTAGAAGAGGAAGGGGGACTAGAGATGCTATAGGATGTATGAGGATCATGATAGAAAGAGCGCTAGAAGTCAATAAAGATATGTATTTTTGTTTTGTAGATTGGGAGAAAGCTTTTGACCGAGTGAAATGGGATAAGATGCTGGGTATTTTAAACAAAATAGGAATAGATTGGAAAGATAAAAGACTGCTTAAAAACCTTTACTTTGATCAAAAGATTAGAGTCAGGGTTGAAGGAGAAGAAACAGAAAGTACTTCAATAGGGAGGGGAATGAGGCAGGGATGTCCTATTTCACCAGCGATATTTAATATGTATGCAGAAACAATAACAGAAGAAGCGTTGATGGAAGAGAAAGGATTTAAGATAGGAGGTGAAAGTATTACCACCATTAAATACGCAGATGATCAGGGCTTAATAGCAGAAGGCGAGAAAGAGCTTCAGAGGATGACAGACAGACTAGCTGAGGTTGGCCAACAATATGGAATGAAGATCAATACAGAAAAAACAATAGTCATGGTGGTTTCAAAGGAACATAAAGAATTAAATATAATGGTAAATGGCCAAAAATTGGAACAAGTAAGTAGTTTCAAATATCTCGGCAGTATTTTAGCACAGGATGGAAGTAGTACACAGGACATCAGAAGTAGGATTGCAATGGCAAAAGCAGCATTTAACGAGAAGAAGGAGCTTCTCACAAGCAAGAAAATAAATCTAGAAACAAGGAAGAAATTAGCAAAATGCTACATATGGAGCATAGCTCTTTATGGTGCAGAGACGTGGACGATAAGGAGAAAGGAGGAAAAATATTTAGAAAGTTTTGAGATGTGGGTATGGAGAAGAATGATGAAAGTGAAATGGACAGAGAGGAAGAGAAACGAAGAAGTATTAGAAATGGTGGGAGAAGATAGGATGCTAATAAAAACAATCAGGAAAAGAAAAGCAAATTGGATAGGGCACATATTGAGAAGACAGTGTTTACAAAGGACGATCTTAGAAGGAAAAATTAGTGGAAGAAGAGGAAGATTGAGAAAAAGAATAGGAATATTAGATAATATAAAGCAGGGATATACTACTTATAGAGGTATAAAAGAGGCTTCTTGGGAGAGAGAGAAATGGAGGCAGCGATTTAGTTCAAACCTGTCTTCGGACAGAAGCATGATGATGATGATAATCATCATTAAGACTATAGCTTATATGTTACTCTAAAATTTATGTAAAAATTAGGATATTTTGCGTGTTAGGATTATGGTTTCTTCATCCATGCCTTTTAGTATGTGTATAGATAAAAAAATTAATTTAAAATTATCACGTCATCGGTATATGTCATTGGCTGAAATCAAATGGATTATAATGCAGTATAAGCATTAAATCAATGTTCTTAAAGTATGGAAAATTAATTCCCATTGAAAGACAATGGAGTCGTTGGTATGGTAGTTAATATTTTTCATTGTTGAAGACCAAAAGCAATTTTATAATTAAAATAAACTTTTTGCACATTTTCAGCATGGATTTGAATTCTGTCTTTAAGAAAAATAAAGTTAATTCTTTCATCCATGGTGTGGTGCATCTTCTGACTTTGTATCTTAATTGTAAATAATTTATAAAGCAATTTTATATAGCACTGCACAGTTTTCAATGCTTTTCTTATGGGTGTTTAAAGTTGGATATTGTGCTCAAAAACACCTCTTAAATATAACTTTTTCTGAAATTTTGGATTTTTCCCCAAGGTTGTAACCAATGACCTATATTCCTACCCAATTTCAGCTCTGTAGCACTTCTAGAAGTACCTTATATTATATATATATATATATATATATATATATATATATATATATATTAACTAAAGGAAAAGAAAAGGTAGTGATGAGGGTGGCAACAAGGTGTTGAGGGAAGCCCAGCGGACACTCACCAAGTTGAGGACCAAGCTGGCAGGCTGCTGGGGGCGTCGAAGAGACACGTAAAACACACGAACACAAAAACACACGCAAGCTTATCGGGCCTATGCCCTTCTTCAGCGAAAGAGTAACGTAAAGTGACACACTGGGCGGGGAATGACAGGGTGATGTGGGAAGGTTGATGATTGGAGGAGGTGGGGAGTAGGAGGGGTGGATAGCCAATAAAGAGGGAGTGTGATGAGGTAGAGTGCGAATAGTTACAAAGTAACAAGGAGACATTGTAAGGGGGCTAATAGGGTTAGCGGAGGTTGAGGCCAGGCGGAGAGAAAGAGTCGAGAAGATGGATATGTGCTAGTTCCCAGTGTCGGAGAAGGGGGGCAGAAGTGTCATAGGGTAAAGCACGAATAATATATATATATATATATATACACATACACGAGTAAACGGTGCTTGCTTATTGCAAGCATTGGTGCCCTATAACCACCACACCAAATTTCATTCCTCCTACTTGATGTTTTCCCTTTGCTTTTCAATGTCACGTTCTGAGAGAGACGTCATGACACTAAGCTACTTTTCAGTTCGGGGCACTAAGCTCTGGTTCAGTTTTATTAACACGTAAAATAAATTCCCGAAGAAAAGCAGTGTCTCGTAGTCATGACAGAAATATTGTTATAAATTTTATAAAATCCCATTTTTATGCAGTAAAAATCGAATAATTGGACTAATTCGACACAGATTCGTGTTCTACTTTCAGGAAAAATAATCTTTGTTCTTTTTCCCATCTTCTGATTCAGGTCCGGAGTTTGTACCTTAATTAAAAGTAATTTAAAAATGAAATTATAAAAAGTCTTGTATGGATTTAAATGGTTTTCTAATGGTACTTGAAAATGAACGTTTTGGGGTGTAAAAGACCCCATTGTAAGGGGAAATTTTGGAATTTTCGATTTTTCCTGATGATTTTGGACCAACACCAAGGTTCCCTCCAAATTTCAGCTCTGTGGAAATTCTAGAAGTACCTTAGGTTTTATATCATATATAATATAAATAATATATATAAATAAATAAATATATATATATATATATATATATATATATACATATATATATATATATATATATATATATATATATATATATATATATATATATATATATATATATATAACAGCTTACGGAAAAGGAAAGGTAAAAGGGATATATGGATGGCAACAAGATGTTGGGATGAGGAAGCCCAGTAAACACTCACCGATCGGTCGACTTCAAGTTGGCGAGGCCCTGGGGATGTCGAAGCGACACATGTAAAATAACACTAAAAACAACACAGAAACATAACGTAGAAGCTTTCTGAAAGATTCCTTCTTCAGCTAGCGAGAGAGACAACTCCCAACATCTTGTTGCCATCTATATATATATATGTATAATATATCCTCCGTAAGAAGCAGCTATTTATCTTTTTGAACATTTATTATGATTTTTAAGTACTTTATAGGATTGTTGAGAAAATTAATAAAGTTACGCACTACAATGCTGCTCCTATTATTCCTTCTATGACCCCAACTCCCACTCAGCAGCATGGACCAAATGGTACTGTATCTCATAAACGGTGCGTTTATCGATATATAATCATATGAACTTTTCTCTTTATTTTGAACCGCTTAACAAGCTCCCGAAGTTTTCAGAGTTATTTCCGTATCACCCTGTATATCCTAATATATCTACCATAAATATCTTGAAGAATGTTTGTTTGTTTGTGAATTTATAACGCAACAACTACAGAACGTAGAAGCAAGAAAAATGTGTCATTTTAACCACAATAAAAAGTTAACACATTCCATGCGGGCGCAAATTTGTTTACCATATGTACACACACACACTATTTGAACAATGTCTAGAACTACAAAATAAAGAACTCGACAAATTACTCATCTGCCATGGGGGTATATCATGCTAACGTTAAATGCAGTGAAAGTGTTAAGTACTTATTTTGTGAATTTGTTTTTTAAGTATAGTTGACCCACGCTATCCACAGGAATCACCAAGGGTGATAAAACCACAAATACTGAAACCAAGGATGTATGGGAAAAAGAGGGTTCAGTTCCTTTTATTGGCAATTGAAATAAACTTATTTGTTTTAAATATCTTATAAACAGCAATTAACAGCCTTTTACAATGAGTATGAAGCAATAACAAATACCATTACATACAACTGTACCTTCAAAAAGATATGACCCTGACATTGTGAGTCATTTATTATAACCATCCTCCTACCAAGACCTGCACAAGGATAATTTATAAAGTGTGCTACTTATAAAATAATACTGAAAATATGTTTCGAGGGTTTAGCTGGACTGGTTCTTTCTTTCTGATTGTTTGGCATTTTCTAGAATTCCTTCGGAATTAATCCCATCTTATCTACATTCCTTTACAACATATACAATTTTAGGTATGTAAAAACCTTGAATTTATGAAAGCGGATTCCCTGCCATCAAGTGGTATCCATTTCTTTCAAGACTTTTTTACTAAAGGCATAATTTGTCCTCACAAATTTGATAAATTATTTGATTTTCTCGTTTTGCAGATTCTTGTACAAAAATTTTGCAATTTTATTTGGTCTTTCTTCTTCTTGCATTGTCATTCAAAAGAAACATTCAGACACTTTACACTTGGAGATATTTCATTATTTCTTGATGAATAAGTTTGTGTCACTGCGTTTATGAAGTTATGAATGCAGTACATTACTATTGAAAATTGATACATTAATGGTATTTATTCTAAAGATTACATATTTTCTATTCCATAGGTGTATATGTTTGTGAAATTATCCCGGTGCCTGGAGGTTTGACAATGGAGATATCAACACTGCAGGTGGAATTCATCCTTAGGGCTGTGGCTACATCAGCTTTCCAGGCACCAAGTGCTCTGTTACAGGCAGATCCAAGCTTGGGTGGAGGAAGTTCGTCGCTGGTGTCACCACTACCCTCTTCACAACCACTGCACCTGCCATTTTACCCAGCTGTTATTGTGCATCCACAAACTATCCAACTGAGCAGTGGTCGTCCCTCTTCTTCTCTAACAGTCACTGGTTCTCCATCTGTCCTTGGACATGTCGAGGTGAGTCTACATATGCATTTCACATGTACAGCAACTTCTCATTATTTGTCGCCTTGTTGATCACAATTTTGTTAATTTATTTGCTAGAGAATCATCGAGCTTGTCTTATTGCTGAATGCAATTTTCTGGATAAGCACACAAGTATCAAAATTAAGTACAAGTATCCTCTCTTTAGGTATCTTCAATAGCCATAACAAGGTAATAAACGAGTGAGACAAGAATTGCATAGCAAATTATATGTGCTTTTTTCTTGTTTTAGGATTATGATATCATATGATATAATATCTTTCATTGAGATCACCATTTTTATAATACAGGATTATTCTAAAGTAGCTTTACAACTTTATGTGCTGATAGCAGCTTGATGATAATGGGAGTGGGAGTAGTATTGGCACTGAATGAGAGCCATGATTGTCAAGTTTTTTTCCTAGCGGTTTTAAGTGTGTCAGCTGCCCACCAGAGGCACTGCTGTAACATCAACAGAAATGGTGGATTTCACCGGTGCTGAGAAAGCACAGTGTATCTTTAGGTTTGAGGATACCAAGTCTGCAACACAAGTGCAGAGAAGATTTCACACTCGTTACAACAGAAAGCCTCCGAGTAGACCATTTTTGTATGAATGCCACAGAAATCTCATGAATACCGGTTGATGTGTGCATCATGCAAAGAAAACAGGCAGGCCGAGTGTGAGCAGGTGGATTGGACGTGGGGGTCCCATTGCTTGGCCTCCACGGTCACCAGACTTTACACCAATGGACTTCTATCTTTGGTGTTATGTCAAGGGCAGTGTTTATCAATCACCATTACCAACGAATGTGGATGAACTGAAGATCAGAATCTCTGCTGCCATATCACAAGTCACCACTGAAACGTAGCTATGGGAGGAGCTGGAGTTATACTGGGATGTTTGTTGAATAATCTCTGGTGCTCATATTGAAAATTTGTAGCCCATCATAAACTTGAGGTGTTACTCTTTAATGTGATGTATTGCATTAATTCATTTTCATAAGTATACAGGATGAATACATTGTCGAAGATGTTAAGCTACTTTATAATAACTCTATATAGTGGAGGGGTTGGAAACCTTTTCCATATGGGTGGCCGCATTCGTTGTTGTAAATGCCTTGGAAGTCACGAGAGCTTCGGCGGGCCAGATAAATGTTTTACTCGGAAGTTACTTAGAAATTCTGTGGTCACATAGTAGTGTAAATAATTTACTAGCATTAAATTTTACTGAAAAGAAACCTGGTGAGTCCAGCACAAGACTTTCACCACACAGTACAATGAATATAATTGCAATTGTATTTATGAGTTGCACTCGTTATGTGTCCTCAAGAATAATTATTGACAATTACACTCTTGAATAATTTTTAAATACTGGAATAATTTTCACAGTGAAAAAACAATAAGTAAACAAAATTGTTATTTGTTGCTATGGATAACAAAATATCAATGCACCATTAAAATTACTGTTGATGGTGCTGGGATCACTGTCAATATTTACAATAAAAATTATTTACAAAATATTATGCTAGGTGGCATTAGGATAATTTTTATCCCAATTAAAATTACTCTTGGTTGCGTAGGCATCAACATCAACAATTGAAAAATGTTATCATAGCAATGGAAGGAAAGGTATTGCTTAACAAATTCAGACAAATAATCAAAATACAGTAAAACCCCTTATTTACACTCTTCTAGGGAAAGTGTAAATTGCGGGAAAAGGAAAAATAGCTAAACCAGTTTTACTTTTAAACTCGTTCATTTGTTACAGTAAGACTAACAATAAAATCAGTGCTAAAAGAGCAAAGTTTATAAAGAGTAAATCTATTTAATCATTTACATAACCAGCATACTTTTTAATAATATTAATATTAAAATATATGCCGAATTAAAATGCTAGTATAGTATGCTTGGGTTTCCATTGCATTATCCATATTACCGTATCTGCCCGAATAGAAGCCGACCCCACGAAATTTTCCAACATTTTTTGGCAAAAAAAGTATTTTCGTAAATTTTATGCTTAAGTGTACCAGACATGCACGCACAACCTAGAATACATTATACATTACATCTATATAATTATATACGTTCCATGTAAAGTTTTATTAGGTATTATTACTGTTAATTATAAATATAGTCAACGCCGTTGCTCACACCTTACAATCAAATGTAAGTATATTTATTTATCTTACTGGAATTCAAACTGTTGCGCATCGAAAGCTGTCATCGAATTTGGCATGATCGTCTACTTAGTCATTATACGCAATTTTAATAGATTCTATGAAAGAGGTTTCCAAGTTTTATTATTATTGCTGTTAATTATCAGATGAATTACAGTTAACGCCATTGCTCACACCTTCGAATCAGACATATCTTATGTTAGTGGAATTCAAACAGTTGCGCATCGAAAGTCGTCATCGAATTTCGCGAATTGACTAAGCAGATGATATCGTCTGCCTAGTCAGTGTACGTACTTTTAATACATTCTATGAAAGAGGGTTTTAACATGCATACCAAAATGACAATGGCTATAGCAAAATATAAAATAAACAAGAAAAATTAATATGAACTTCTTTTATACTGTCGGCTCCTAACTTTAACGTACCTGCCATTTAAATGATCCGTAAAAGCTACGACATCTGCTACATCTGAACTTTAAATCGATTGCAGCACCAAGAAGTGCAATTAAAACAAAGAGTTGAAGAGGTTTAGTGTAGTCAGAATTTGTAAAAACCTCTAATAAGACCGGTGTTGGTATCTTAAGAACTCGTTGCAAATTATGATCAAAACGAATTTGCTGTAGCGTGCAATCATGCTATGAACCTGGTGGGTTGTTAAAACTCGATTGTTTTATATACCGCCGTTTCCTTTGGATAAGAACCCATTTACTTTTAACTACGTGTTAAAATATATAAATAACCTTCAATAGCAATTTAAATTACAGCGCTGGGCAATCGCTTTAAGAAGGGAGCGTTTTTCAGACATCGAGTGCCTTATCAGTGGAATATAGGAGGTATGCTATGGAAACAAGACATTTTTCAGCGATGGCGTCGTACAAGGATGCCAAATTTTTCCTCAGGCTCGCATTTAAGCCGAGGGTGATTTTTTTAACGATAGATTTTGACAAAAAGTATTGGCTTATATTCGGGCAGATACGGTACATTTGTCTGGAAAATTGTACATAGACATACATAGTTATATTTACTTAAGGAACATCATACTTTTTCGAAGCTTGAATAATGTTCATTTTTTCTACCTCTTGAGCTAAGACTATTTTAAAATTCATGTTATAACTTCATCGGATTCCTCTGTTAATCTGGGATTTGGAAGAACCTTTTTTCTCAATATGATCAACATCCTTTTTGGCACCTATTTTTAAAATAATGGATGGGTAAAAACTTGCTAAGGTAGGTACAAAGAATACGCCGATGCACTGATAGCTCCAATTCAATGACTAATGAGGAGTTCAGCCGCCGACTGAATTTGACCTATTTTCGCCTCAGATGCTTTTCAAGTACATTTTAATATGTACGCCTGATGTGTTTACAATGTATCACTTAACAGCCGTGCGGAATGTACAGTGATTTTTTGAAACACGATTTTACGATCTTTTAAAATTACTATTACTCGAATATAACGCAGTGGCTACTTTTAAAATTTTTTTGGAAAAAACACTGTGTTATATTCTGGAAAATATGGTAATTTAAATTACAACAAATTACCAACTAAGTTAAATGTAATTACAAACTGTGGGAGCCAAGGGGCAGAATTTAAGTGGAAAGGATAAAAACATGATAGCGCCAAACTTGAACATCTTTTCAATAGCATTCATACTTGGTTCAAAGAGTAAATAGCGTAAATAGTATTTCCGTATCTAGGTGCGCTGTTTATGCTCTGCTAGTGTGATTTACGTTTGAGGTTTTTGAAGTTTTCACCCAAAAGAATTCATACGTATTTCCGTCTCTACTACGCTGTTCCTAAGTAGCATCTGCTAAAGCGAGTGCTTTTTTGAAAAGAAGGTTCATATTTCTAACTCTAGGGGTGCTGTTCCTACTCTGCTGCCAATTTTGAAATCTTCGTCCAATATTTCTGATTTTTTTTTTGCAACGCTAAGCCAAAAAATGTTAACAACTGTTGGGGATTGCATGCTAAATTAAAAAAAAATCGGAAATTCTAACGTAAAATGGCATGAATAGTGGGAAAACTTAAATGAAATTGTGTAAATACAGGGTTTTACTTACATTGGAATCATAGGAAAATTGACGGGACATAAAAAAAATGTAAATATCAGGAAAACGTACATTCCGATAACCTAAGTACGGGGTTTCACTGTATCTCTTAAACAACCCATTTTGTCTGTGTAATATAAAAATCCTGTGTATGAACCTCCTAGGTGTCCCATGCCTCATTCTAAGTATCTCTAGAAGGGCTAAGGATCTGAAACTTGGAAAGCTGGTTTGTCATAGGTCACAACTGATGGAAAAATCAAAAAATCTCAAAAATTACATTTTTAGGGGGTCTTCTTGACCCCATCTTTTCATTTCAATACCCATAAGAAAAGCATGAGATTTAATGCAGGCCATTCTATATATGCTTTTTTAAATTACTTAAAATTGAGATGCGAATTTAGGATAAAGTGTTTTGTAGATGAAAGTTTAGAAGAAAATAGTTTAATTTTTGAAGACAAAAGTCAAATCCGTCCCGATTTAGCATAAATATTTATTTTTAATCGCAATGAAAGTATATTTTTCTGATGCACAACAATAAAAATTTCAAACTACCATAGCAACCAGCTCAAAGGTTTTAAAAGTGAAATGGCAATCTTTCAATAATAATAATAATTAAGGATGTCATAATGAACTATTGATTTATAATCTAATCAACTCGCAACAATTGATGCAGACCATAGATTAAACATTCTCCTTACCATTAGGTTTGTTTTTGTCACCATAGACTAAATATTCTCCTTACCATTGGGTATGTTTTTGTCCATGCTCCTTATTTTCTCACCCTCTCAAATTTGACTCCCCTTTTCTGTTCGTTCTTTGTTTGCACCATATTGGAATAATGGATGGAGACAGGAGTATGGGAAAAAGGGAGAGTGAAAGGGAGAAGGAAGGAAAGAGAGATAGCGGAAGGGAGAGAATGAGAGAAAGTGGAAGTTTGGGAAAGCAGGAGGTTTGGTGGGAGGTTGAGAGGGAGAGGAGTGGGAGGAAGGGAGATAGAAGCCTGAAAATAGAGCTGTATATAATTTTCTATCTTAAATATATGCCATATACGGCCAAAGACCACTTGCCCAAAAATACCTATGAGGAGACCTACTTGTCAACTTTGACGTAGTGTCTCTGATCACCAATATCCCCACTGAAGATGTCATCAACATCACCAGATCGCTAACAAACCAAGGTTTTCCAGAGGACTTCCCAGACCTAGTAGAATTCTGCCTCAACAACGCCTACTTTATGTGGAACAGGAAGGTTTACCAGCAAACCATGGGTGCAGCCATGGACTCCCCACTCTCGCCAGTCATCGCAAACCTGTTCATGGAAGAATTCGAACGGAAAGCCATAGACTCGTATGAAAAGAAACCTAAGCTTTTTTTTTAGGTATGTGGACGACACCATTGCGATTTGGCCCCATGGAATGGAAGAATTAAAAAAGTTTCTACAACACTTGAACACCCAGAATGCTGCTATACAGTTCACGATGGAGATAGAAAAAAACCATCGCCTGCCCTTTTTGATGTCCTTGTTACCAAGAAGCAAGATGGAAGCTTGGGACATGCTGTTTACCGGAAGAAGACAGATCGATCGGTATCTGAAGGCCACTCTTCTCCCCTTGACACCAAGGGCACTCTTCTCCTGGCCTGGTCCCACTTCAATCAAGGAAGTGAATGCCAGCCAATCTCCCATGGTCGAGACGCCATGCAACATTGGCCTCACAACCGAGCGAGGGATAATCTCTGACTCCCAGCCAATTAATGGCACAGCCAGTATATGCACCCTTTATAGGCCATTTTTCTCGCATTGACGCATATAATAATTCCCCATAAACAGACCATTTGGCCAAGGGCAGGGTCCTGTAGTTAGTAAATTTGCTGCTATAAACAGTAAAATCCGGAAGGGATACTGGTGAGGGCCATCCATTAGGGAAAGGCCTTCCATCCCTGCCCTCTGTCACTCTTGGTTTGAGAGTCTTCCACGCCTGAACAACTGAATTATAGAAGGCTCCAATTTTATTGGACCTCCGGAAAGGATCCTGTCCATAAAATATGTTAAGGGCATCACCCTCTCTCCTGTAGTCTGCCAGGCAGTTGGCTCTGAGGATCCTCCAAGGACTCTGGGGGACCAAAAAGGAAACGTTGTGTAAACAGGAACCAAAAAGTTCGTGTCTTCAGGGTGATGTCCACCAGACCCAACCCTTCTACGGCAAGTGGTGTAAAGAGTGTGGCTGAGCCAGTCCAGTGCCTGCCCCCATTCCAGACAAAGTCCACCAGTCTGCTCTGCAGACCTTGCAGGCAACCACTAAGTGAGGTGTACACCTGCAGGATGTGCCATATCCACGGGGCGATAAATTTATTGACCGCGAGGACATGACCTCTTAAGGACATCAGTGTCACCCTCGGTTTCCACTTGTTTAGGCCCGCCGTTATTTTCTGCATATATGCAGCGTTGTTTTCGTCCCTCTCCCATTGAGGGTCGATGTCGAGCCAGACGTCAAGGTACTTTACGCCGTCACTCGACCAAGTGAAGCCCAATGGTGCATCTGGACGATTTCTCCAGCTCCCCATCCATGGTCTTTGTGTTGTTCAGGAGAGCACCAGACATGAGCGCATACTTCTCGAAGGAGTGAGAGACTCAGATGAAGTCCTCTTCCTCACCAAGGAAGACACATTCTTCATCGGCATAAGCGCTGACAGTGAGGGCAGTCTCAGCTGGCGGGGGGAGGAGAAGCCCTCATAGATTTTTCCTCAGCATGGAAAGCAAGGGCTCTATTGATATGGAATAGAGCTGGCCAGACAAGGGACAACCTTGCCTTATCCCTCGCAAAAAGGGGATGGGGTCACAGAGAGAGGCAACCCGAACCAAGCCCCTCGCACTGTTATAGATTGTGCGTATCCTTGCGATGATGGTGTGGCCAAACCCCATATCCTGCATGCTGCGAAACAGGTGCCTATGCAAGACCCTGTCGAAGGCATTTTGCTGATCAAGGGAGAGCAATGTCGACGGGGCATTCCCCTCATTCTCTAGCCAGATGGTGTCTCTCACAAGAGCAATGTTATCGAATATCATTCTTTCAGGAATGCAGTAGCCTTGTTCTGGAGAGATCATGGAAGCTATGACGGAGGAGAACCTCGCAGAAAGCACCTTTGCCAGGATCTTATAGTCCGTGTTCAGCAGGGATATGGGCCTCCAGTTCCCCATCGATCGGGCATCGCCCCCCAATCAAAGCAATCACCGCCGTCACGACAGAAGGTTTGGAAAAGAGGCTGCCGTCGAATCAGTCTCCTGGTGGAAGACTATATCCAGAGACCAACGTCTCAAGAAGGCTGTGAGTTGAGCCCACTTAGCCCCACTACAGATGGAGTAGACATTCCATTCTTGCCTCCCACTAGCCATTATAAATACGGAAAAATAGGTGTGTAAATAAATAAATATAGAAAAAGTAGCGGAGTATAGACAATAACTAGAAAAATAAATAAATAGATAGGCAATAGAGAGAAGGTGGACTAGATTAGAATCAGGTATCTTGCCGGTCTAACAAGGAGAGGCTACGGACTGTAACTCACAGATTTTGTTCATCTTCTACCAGCGGACAGTTTAGATCAATATAAGAATGCCTTTTTGGAATTGCTGGCCAATGGCTTTTAGTTCAAGAGAAATAATTAATTAATAATATATATAATATATATATAATAATAATTAATTAAAAAGTACAAAAATGGACCCATTTGCTTAAATACTTGTAGATTCCCTCTCCCTTTCAATAGAGGCTGTAGCCTAGAGCAGTGTTTCTCAACTGAAAACCAGTCGCGGACCGGTAAAAGTTATGAACATTCCACCAAGGCCCGGTAAAATTTAGCAACCTATATTCAGTATTTTATTCAATTAAATTTCATTAAAACATAAGAATAAAACATTTTTAATAACATTACATTTTTGAAAAATATCACAGTTTTATCAGATAATCAGTGCGATTGCTGCTGCTCCTTCTCGCTAATCAATTTTTCTATTCTTGGACTGAGAGAGGTAACTGCTAAACGTAGTGCGCGGCTAACAGCAAGTCGATTTCTTTCTTTTGTCTTTATGACAGTCATGGCTGAAAAGGCGATTTCGCACAAGTAAGTGGTTGAAAATGGTAATAAAAACTTGACTGCGTTTTCATACAATTCTGGATACTCAGTATTGACATTTAGCCAAAATTTAATCACACTCGTCGAGTTAAAGACTGATTTTAATCCTAAATCTGAAGACAGTTCAATTAGTTGTTCCTCTTCAGTGTTCGTCAGGCTGTTGTTTTCATGTACTACAAACGGATCTATAACCCATAAATTTCCTAATCGCAGATCTTCCTCTGGTGGGTAATAGGCATTGAATGCTCGAGAAAGTACTTCAAGATGTTCACAAATAATTCTTGTGATGCTTTCAATATCCAACTTCACTGAACCCATGAAATCAGAAAACAAAGGAAACATTTCGTAATTTCTATCACGTACCCGCTTGCACCAAAGTGTTAACTTTTTTAAATGCATCCATTTTATTGTTCAAATTAAAAATAGTTGTCGTGTGCCCCTGAAGACTCAAATTCAACTCGTTCACAAGGGAAAATATATCAGCTAAATATATTAGTTTTGCTATCCATTCATTGCAACAGAAACAGTCAGCAAATGCTTCTAGCCTTTGTTCAAACAACCTTTTCAAAACTTTTTCTCTCAATAGCCACCGAACTTCTGCATTAAGTAGTAAGTGCACGTGATCAGCACCCATTTCTTCGCACAAGATAGAAAAAAGTCGTGAATTCAATGCACTGCCCTTTATAAAGTCTACAATTTTTACTGATTGCATGAGAACATTATTTAGGTCTGGAGACATTTTTTCCTTTGCTAAATGCTCACGGTGTATGAAGCAGTGAGTAACTACCATTCTAGCGTAACCTAATTTTCTTATCCTTTTTACTTCTCCAGAATGCCTGCCAGTCATGCTTGCTGCTCCATCTGTGCATATTCCGAAACAATTTTTCCATTCAAGACCTTTACTTTCAATGTACTCATTTATTGGGTTGAATATTTCCCAGCTTGTGGTTTGAGAAGGCAGTTCAAGGCAACATAATAATTCTTTCTTCATATCTCCTGCATCAAAATAAATGAAACATACATAGCATAAAAGTATTGCTCTATTAGAAACATCTGTTGACTCATCTAACTGTATTGCAAACCATTTAGACATTTTGATATTTTGGATCAACAGATCTTCAATGTCCGAGGATAATTCGGAAATCCTGCGCTCAACAGTATCATTGGAAAGTGGTATGGTTTTCATTTTGTCTCCGGCTGTTGAACCTAAAACTTCAATACAAACTTCTACCAAACAAGGTTTTATCAATTCTTTGCCAGTTGAATATGGTTTCTTGCATTTAGCTATTTGAAAGGCCACCAAATAAGAAGATCTTAATAAGGACTTTTCTACCGCAAAAAACTTTTTAAATACATTATTTTGTGATTTCACCTCCTGCAATTTTCGTTAGAAAAATTCTACTGGTTTATTTTGTAATTCTGGGTGTTTTGAGTTCAAATGACGAGAAAGCTTTGCAGGTTTCAAACATTCGTTTGACAGAATATCCTCACAAATTATGCACTGTGGTTTTAGTAAAAACATTTCTGATCCCGGACATGCGATAAAACCTAATTTTAAATATTCACTGCTATATCTCTGAACAAAACCAGTCTTTTTCTTTTTCTTGTGCGGACAGTCAATTTCATCTGCAGCATCCGATTCATTATTAATGTTACTGGTTGATGGACTTTTAGTATTTGCCTCTTCTTTACAAAAAAACTGAGCAATGTTCCTTTTCTTCGTTTGTCACTCATTTTTAAACAACCCCACTTATCAGCATGTAATTATCAATAATTTGACAATTCTGCATTTTCACGCAGTTCCGAAACTGAAAACAAACAAGCCTATCATTAAAATTTATTATGAGTAAAATCAAATTAAAGTTTTTGTAGTAAATAAGAAATATTTAGAGTAAATTAAATTATAGAGTATAATTTTATAGGCAATTTAAATATCTTGACAACCATTGACTTGGCATAAGTAGCAGCTAAAGACATTTCGCCGCCCTTAAAAATTTGCCGCCCTCCCTCCCCACGTCATATTATGTGGGTATTCGATGGTCAAGAATTTTATTTTACTAAATTATTTATATCTATAATTATAACATCATCGAGCCAATATTTATTTTATTTTATTTATTAACATAAGTATTTATAGAAAAACTTCAATCTGTATAAGACGTCACCTCAGTAATAAACATGTATATCTGTTACGAGTTGTCGGTGGTTGGATACTACAAGCGCGTTAGTTTTCGTATTTAAAATTTAGTGGCTCAGATAGATCTGCATCAGCAATTACAATAATCATCATTAAGACAATAGCATTCAAATCGGTGCTGAATTGGCGAAGAAATATGTTTTCAATCGAAAAAGGAGGTTTTCAACAATAAAGAATCTCAGCTACCATAGCAACTAGGACAATGCTTTTCAATGGGAATTTGCAATCTGTATCATAATGGCATCGATGTAATGCTTTTTAATTGGGAAATTCTTATAGTCCAATTGATCTCAACCAAACACATGCGTGTGACGATGTCATAATTATAAAACAAGATATATCTTATTAAATAAAAAACATTACTCCTTTCAATTGATAAATGTATATTTATAATAGCTTTGATTTAGAGCTTCTAATGAGAATAAGTGGATTTTATTGTAATGCCATTGGTTTAACATTTCCAACGCTAACTTTTGACAATGTCATAATCCTAAAATACGAACTTTTAGCAAACGGGAACAAAATTAATGTCGTATTTTGTTAAGTTTTCTTATAAATTTATAAATGTAATTATTGAGGAAAGTGAACAGATTTGAAACTTGGTTTGTCAAAATCATGGAAACATTAATGCTACAACCTTCTATTACTATCAACAGAAAAATATGAAGTCATGGGTATTTCGGGATTTATTTTCATCCGGAAACATTCTAAAAGGCACCAATAATCCTAACACACAAAATATTCCAAGTTTTGCGATTTTTTTGTGTAAAATATAGGCTATTGTCTTAATGATGTTTATTTATATTTCTGACGCAGGGCGATCCGAATCAATGAACTTGAAAAACAAAAACAATGACGCTCTTGCAGTATGCAAGCATCGAAAACTTGTATTAGTATTATCATTTAAAAGGTAAGCTATTAGCCATATATTTCTAAAATTACAAGTATTTAAATACTACAGATGACGAATTCATTTCCCATTATATGAATCGTAAAAATCACATTAAAGAAACAAAAAGAATGTGTACATCGCTATTTATTTTCCACAGGGATTGTGATTTCTCATACCCAACAAAAATAATTTATCTAGAAAATTTTCAACTTCAATGATGTCTTTACACTGTACGCTATCATGAGCATCGAATCTTAAAAATGATTTATTTTGAACTAATCTTTCATATACTAACTATACTAATATACTGTCGAAATTAAATATTTTTTACTACTTACTTATTCCACGCCGAATTATATCTCTTTCCTCTGATGTTGGGAACAATTAATATTTCACTTCAATGGCTAAATATTTTGACACAAAAAAGAAAATAACATAAGAATATATAATTCTTGTCCACTTTTAGAAATGATGTTTATCAAATATAACATCTAATGTTAGATGTTTGAATAGACCGTCACAAAACACTACTAACCTGCGCCAAAGACGAATATAAAAAAGCACAATACAAAACCGTGGAGTGTTCCTTCTTCTGTAACTAGTAAGACAAGACTGGCGGAGGGTGCACAAAATACGTTTACTTGGACTGGCGATGAAAGGTTATGGCCAATAACCTCGAGAGAAAACGTCACACTGGAAAAACCTCTTTAAAGCAATTCAGAAATGACCCTTCATATGGCTCTTGGTGGACAAAATGTTATCTTTAGTAGAGGCTGCCGACATTCCCTTCTCTGCAGGAATTCTCGAAAGGGCCAATCCTGCCATTGGAGGGGGTCTTTTCGGCATGCGATATCTTAAGGAAATGGTGAAGGACACATTCGGGTAGCGATCCAAAGCTGTTGAAGATTAGTGGCACGGCTAAAAGTAGACCTTTCTATTTCTTTTGTTCTTTACTGGTGCATTTGGACCCCGTGACCATGCTGCGTGGTTATAGCGAAAGATGAATGCAAGATGAGGCGAGTCTCCTGGCCGTAGGGAAATCTTCCTTAATTTTGCTTTCTCCTACGCATACTACTATCACCCAATTTATGAAGGACATATGCAATGAATTTGTTGTATTTGAGGAAGCTTCACCTCAAACCAGCACAAGCGGAACTCAACTAACCAGGCTCACAGGGAACAAGCACTTTATGGAAAAGATTCCTCCTCCCCCTGGAAAGACAAGACTACAGAGAAAATGCAAAGTGTGCTCTGACAAAGGAAAAAAAGAGACAGGAAAGGCTGCAAGGAAGGACACATCTTATCAATGCAGTTTATGTAAAATCCCTCTGTGCGTACAACCATGTTTCAAATTGTTTCATTCAAAAAAAAATTACAAAAGTTAGTGTTTGAGTTTTTTATTATGTAAGTGTTCCTAATTATAAATAATTTTTTCTCACATGATTTGCATTTAATTTATTTTAACATAAAAATGGTAATATGACATGGAGCAACTTTGTAGAGTATTTTTCATCATATATTCATTTGATATATACTATCACATTGTCATAGTTTTTTCTGTTCATGAATTTTCCTTCATTCCCCCTTGCGGTTGAGACTTTCTTTCAGTTGGTTGTGTAGATGGTTACTCAGAGGACGTGTTGTATTCCTCGTGTATATTTTATTTGGTGAACCTGTATTCTGTTGTCAGTAATTTCTTTTTGAGTGCTTCAGAGACTTTTTATCGGTGTAATAAATTGTGCTACCTGGAGCTGATATAAATTCCTATAATTTCTGGAACCCATAATGGCTTCTCTCTAGTAAAGCAACTGCATTGGATAAGGAAATAAAGTCTACCATAAATGGGAAAGAAAAAATTATGCTGAAACCGGAAATAATTTGCAGTTACAATAAATTTATGGGGGGGATTGACACTTCTGATATGATGCTGTATACTTACATGGATGAAAGAAAGTGTAAAATATTGGAAAAAAGTTGCGTTCAATATAATTTCAAGGATGGTTTTGAATAGCTATATTCTATATAAAGAAAATTTCCAAGGATCTGGGAAACTGCAATCGAGGCTAACATATGTAGTAAATATAATTGAGCATTTAGGTAATGAGTGGTTTTCAATGAGGTAAAAGACAGCTAAAGTGGGTGTTCAAAAACTTGATGGAAAAAAAGACGCTAATTGTAGTGTTTGCAGCGCTAAGAATAGAAGAAAAAGATCCCAAACTGTTTGCATTAGATGTAACAAAGGCTTACATGGGAAGTGTTAATGGTCAAAAATAATCTTTGTAACTTTTTTAAAAAGAAAGTTGTTTTATAGTAATTTTTCAATGTGATAAATATTTTACTGCTCTGTTATGGGAATGTATGCCTAAAGGAAGACATCATTTTCCATAAAATTTTATATTGGGATGTGACATCTTAAGAAACTAGAAATGATAGTGATAAACGGTTAGTATGTACGTGGCAAGAAACTACTAAAAAATAAAGTAATTATTTCTTCATGAGCATTTATTGCATTTAAATAAAGTATACATTTTCATTTCAGACTTAACTACTGTTTATAGATAGCTTGAGCCATTACACTCTCTGTCTGAAACTTAAAAAAATAAGTACAAACATCTTCAAAATGTCAATTTAAAAAATTAAAATCACCCAAGGATTGCATAACAGCAAAAAAACATAAAAATATAAATGGTGCAATATACATTGTACAGATTTTCTCGTATACCTTTGATCTCACTACACTTTTTGCCCCGAAATTAACTCTCCCCTCGGACGTGTGCACTCAGGAATAATGCCACTGGATGATATATAGTAACTTTTTTGGGACATATGGCTTAGTTAGTATTATATGTGACATCAGGCTGTACATTTGGATGGAATTTAAACGAAATCCTTAGAGCCATTTTTGAGTAAATCTAATTTGGTTTCAAAATATCCAAGAATAAAGTGCCCTTAATTGTTGCGCAATATCATTTATCTCATCAGAATGTCTTTTATGAATGATATTATCCATAACTATGATATATCATTCGATTTAGTTTAACCGTAAGGCTGTAGTAAGAGTTTGAATGGATTGCGGAGGAGGCATGACTTCATAAGGATTAGGTAAGGTAGCTTAGCATACATTGTAATGTCACTGGATGGCATATAGAGTGTTCAAGAGATATATGGCTTACGTTGTATTATTTGTGACATCAGGCTCTACAATTGGTATGATTTTAATCATTCTCTGGAGCCATTTTGAGTAAATCAAATTTTTCAAAAAATCGCCAAGAATAAACTACCCTTTATTTTTGTGTGTCATTTTTATGAAAAAACGGTCAGCAAAATATGATATATTGCACAAATACGAGATATCATTTGATTTTATGTATGTGTTTGGGCTCTAGATCGGCCAACAGACCGACAGACAGCATGGCGAAAACCACTTTTATGGACTCGGGGACGCCTAAAACGTGCATTTTCATCAAAATCTTGAAATCGAATTTTTTCACGAAAGCAATACTTTCTCAATATTCTATGTATATGAGAAAGTAAAATTTATGCTCGGGTAATATAAGGCAGACTCATATTTACCAACTCGAAGAATAAATTAGGTACAGGAGCAACATAATGTACATACCATATTTCTTGACATATAAGACGCACCCCAGTTTTTAGAATATTTTCAGAAAAAAAATATTTTGGTTCACCAAGGCATTTAGGAAGGGCCACGGTGTGTGTCATTTCCAGCCGTGATTAAGTCCGTATCTGGCTACATTTACAGAAAATATTATGGCGTGATAACAGTTAAATATAACATTTTCGATAAACTTAATTCTTAAAATAAATAGGATGATCTAAAATATATATAATTGCTTCAAGACTGTATACCTAAATGTGCCCTGCATGAACTCAGCAGTCATATTATTTAAAGCTGTTGGAGTATGCCACAAACATCGCACGTATAGATACCCTTTACCGATAGTACTTACTTAAACTTAAGTTCAACGTGATATTTGAATATAATGGGATAAATAATAAATGGAATGCATATGGAATAACAATACATACGCTCAACTAGCCCTTTTTCTTCTGCAACTTTCTTTGTCTCGTACATAATGATTTTGTATCAATACAGCCATACAAAACTTCCTCTGTTCTACTGTCAATCATTCTAGTTGTGGCCATTTAAGACCAACCTTACGAAGACTATATTTCTCTTATCCCATCAGCTTCAAGTTTTCTTCATTTTTTCTATTCACGGATCATTTTTTTATGGACCGAAATGACGTGATGTGGTTTCCGTGCATTTTTGCGTATTGAATCACCTGAAGCTTATAAGTAATCAAAGTTTCTAAATAATATTACAAAATTATTATTCTTTTATCGCATTAGTGCAGTCGAAGCAAGTGCAATGCATTTTGCCCATGTACTTCCCACAAACCATTTTCTTGCATACTGTGCATTTGGTTGAGGTTTTATTATCCCTGCAATTTTCCATGATTTGGCATCTTCGGCATTTTGGAACAGCTTCTTCCAAACCAGATCCTTCATCTTGACTATCATAATTTGTCCACTTTTTCACATACCTACTTCACTCGTAGCTTCTCTGCAAGCTGTCTGATGAATTTTACCCATAAAATTTTCTTACCAGTGACAGCTGTGTATATCACGACAGTATTTATTGCCACTAAATCAAGAATGTTATAAAAGATATGTCTGTCTGACACATCCTCGAGGCCTGCACGTTATTGTGCATTCAAATACTTCCAGGGACTGAGCAAAGGGCTTGTTGAGATAAAATGAGTGAAAGAATATATCTCTAGGTTCAAACCCACACACACAATGTTGCATTTTTGGGACAGAAGACATTCGAGTGATGATTAGGAGGAAGAATCGGGGAGATAGAGGAATGCAGGGTTGGATGCAAAGAACAAGCTGAAAAAAATAGTAATTCAATATCACCAGCTACGATAAAATGGAAGCATTTTGGCTTTCCATGTTGAAGAAAATATGTTTCATTCTACACTCAGATCAAAATAACCCATATGGGCAACCAAGGTAAATTTCTTTATAATTCATGACATATTTTTATAACAAGATTAAAATCTCTTGTGGGTAAATACCTTCTAAATTGATTAAAAGTCACGAGAGGAAATTGGGTTCAAGATCATATTAGAGTAGAAAAATGCATTCAAATTCTCCTTCGAGTCAAATTCTAGTGTTATGAGGTATTTTAAAAACTAATTTTTTAGCTGCCACCACCACCACACCTCCTGCCGGCGATTATTGTAAGCACTTTATGCTTAGTTATGTCTTAGTAATGCTCCTTTTTATTTTCTTAATTGTTGGAGTTTCCTGGCTATATCCAGTATCTGAAGGCAACAGTTTATTTCTGTTCTTTGTAAAGTCTTTAAATTTTTCTCGCAGTTCCTTTAAATGTTTATTATCATTTAACCTGGAAATTGGTGGGATAATATGAAACTATGCAGAATGGCACAAGCTGTAATTTTGGAAATAACTTTGAAACAGAAAAAATTCTGCTATGGCCGGGAATCGAACCCGGGTCTTCCACTTGTCGGGCAGATATTCTACCACTGAACTACCGTAGCAGATAATCTTTCCTGTTTCTGAATGCGGGTGTTTTTCTTAGTCATTTAGCCTATTTGGAATTTATAGAAATATTACAGGTATGGAGAAAGTCATGTGGTGGCCACATCAGATTTTTTTCCTTTTCACTGATAGTTGACTCAGATTTAATTTTTGAACACTACTGGTTTTTAAAGCCCCATGCTCTGGGAAACAACTCAAATAAAATTCCAAAAAAAACTTCTTCCTTAGCTCATTTCATTATAATTACAAAGTAATACAGTAAAACCCTGTATTTATGTTATCGGAATGTATGTTTTCCTGTTGTTTACAACATTTTATTTGGGTCCCGTCAATTTTCCTACACACAGATCTCATGCTGTCTTCAATTTGATGATGCTGAATTGCATACACAAAGTCGAGGAGCTGACAAACTGTCACCAATATTATCTGTATTTGAAGCTTGGACATATGCTTTGCAAGATACTTAACATTCTACATGATAAAGTCATGGTCGATGAGCAGCTGGTAATCTTTAGAGGAAGATGTCCATTCCGCCAATATATACCATCCAAACAAATATGGTATAAAATTGTGGGCAGCATGTGACAGCAAAACATGCTATGTTTTCAACATGCAGGTCTACACAAGGAGGGAAGCAAATCAATCAAGAGTGATCAATCAGGGAAAGAGAGTTATACTGGATATGGTAAATGGGTTAGAGAAAAGTGGAAGGAATATTAGTACAGATAACTTCTTTACAAGTCTTAGTTTAGAAAGAGAGCTTGAACAAAAACAACAAACCCTGCTGAGAACAATAAGAAAAAATCGTTCGTAGTTGCCACAAGAATTCACAACTACCAGAAGAAGGGATTATATTCATCTCTGTTTGGATTTCAGAATTCAGCTACTATTGTATCATACTGTCCTAAAATAGGCAACGTGGTGACACATTTGAGCACTATGCATTACACAACTGAAACAAATAACAAAAAAACTGCCAAACCTCACATGATCCTGGATTATAATGCAACAAAGTCAGGTGTTGACACTACGGATAAATTAGTCCGAACATGTACAACAAAGCGTGCTAACAGAAGATGGAAAATGATTCTGTTCTATAATACCGTATCTGCCCGAATATAAGCCAACCCCCCAAAAATTTCCATTTTGACAAAAAAGGAAGTTTTGTAGATTTTATGCTGAAGTGTGCCGGGCATGCATGCACGGCCTAGAATACATTATTGGAGATCAAAGAATAGAGTGGGAAATGGTTTAGTTGCTGACATTTGAAATATTACTCCAATTAATAATTTTGCATTGTTGAATTTGTTCCACATTCAGTTACGATAATTTCATTCATCTTCATTTTCACACAAGGTCAAATAAAGAAATAGCGACCTTGCAAAGATAATTTTTAATCCAAGTCTATTTCCAATGAAATTAGCATTTACATTGGCAGGGTGTCTACTGGTACTGGAAATATACTGGGATTTTGGATAAGATACTGGAAAATAAAGAGTTTCTCCGTGATTTAAGAAAGTTCATACACGACCTGGAATTACTGAAATGTTGAAAACTTTTTGTTCTCGAATATGTTCATATTTCTGATATGTCCTGGAATTTCTTATTGAAATTCCAATATCGATAGGATGATTATTGCATCCTAGTTTTTATATCAATAACATAATTATTGCTTGCAGCTCATACAATGGGAGGTTGGTTGGGTGATGGGTGGTTTTAATCTTCCCATATGTTTTTGGGTTAGCTTTCTGCTATGCTTAATATTAATTAATATATTTTTTAAAATTTAGTATGCTTTATGAAATCCCTTGAGGTTCTTTATAGATTCCTAAAATATGCTGATTGAACTGAATTTAACTTAACTTGTGAGGGCTCTTGAATTGAATTGAATTATTAGGGGGCAAGGAAAGAAAATAGGTTAAAACCTAAGAATCTGTGCCATAATAATTATATTAAATTACATGTGACTGAAGTTACTGTAATTTTCTTGTTGTAGTTCTAGATGACTGTTCATTGTGTGTCCTTCGATTTTTGAGAAGATATGAGTAAAATTAGAGGGAAAACCTTGTTCAAGAAAGAGTGGTTGGACAGAAGACTGTTTGCAGATTGGAATTGGTTGCAGAAAGTGGACAGTGATAAGACTAAAGGGCATTGTTCTTTGTGTAGAACTAACTTTGATGTTAGCAATGTGGGGGTATCTTCAATCTGATCTCATGCCATTGAAAAAGTCAAAGCTGCAAGTGGAAACAAGAAAACTAGTTGACTTGGTTCCTGTCAAAAACATTCCGTTAGCTGCAGGCATTGGACCTGGCCTTGCACCTGCTGAAGTGGCACACTCCAGTGCGAATGACGGAAAAGAACTTGCTGAACATCATGCGACTAAGGATACTCTTAGGAACTTCATCACTAAAGATGAAGTTATCTGTGAGGAAATATTATGGGCTCTTAATCAAGTAATGACACCTTCTGCTCGAAGTTTTTCTGTTTGCAGTGATCTTTACAAAACAATGGTTTATGACAGTGAAATTGCCAAGAAATTTAAACTAAACTTGGATACTTAATAACATTTAGACTAGGTCCATATTTCCAAAAAGAATAGGCAGTTATGGTTAATGAGTGCCCCTTTTACTCTATTTCTTTTGATGAGAGCATGAATACTGTTGCTCAGAAAGGCTAGATGGATGTTTTGAGATTTTTGGATATTTAACTTATACCTTTTTGGTCATGCTACTGCAGAGGACCTCCTGATGGCTTTCTTGCTAGCGTTAAAGGACGTGTGTTTGGATGCCAAAGAAATGCTTCAGGTAGCTATGGACGGACCAAACGTGAACCTCAAGCTTAGTTTTTGAAATTCTTAATTTTCTTATGTATTGATGACACTGGTCAACAAAGATTTTGTTAGATGTAAAATATCTTCTGTTTCTTATGTATTTTTACTTGCTGATTTCAAAAATGAAGTCATAATTTTTTTATCACCCACCATTTTTGTGTAACAGACATAATAATATGTATATAGAAATTAGTGTATAAATAAATATTACTTATTCTGTTCATAGAAAGAAACAGCTAGTTTGTAAATGTTGGTTTGTTTGTGTGTTGACTTCTAACATGAGGTCATTGTTTGCACATCACTATGAGTTATCACCTTGGATCTCTTTGCTCTCAGTTGAGTGTCAGCTTTCATTTGTGAATCATGCCTATTGTCTGTGACTCATAGTCCAAAAACTATGAGTCATCACCTTGGGTAGGCAGCTACTAACGTAAATATGCTGACAATTTTACAATGTCTCATTCAGTATCTTTTCTTTGCTCTCAGTTGAGTGTCAGCTTTCATTTGTGAAACATGTCTAATATTTGTGTTGTAGCTTAGTGGTGAATATTTTTAGTGTGTAGTGTGTTTTTTAAGGGAAACATGCCTCGAAATTGTAAAAGTCACCCAAACAATTTTTGCTATATTTGTGGTGAATTAACTTTTAAGGTACAGAGGCTAAATATTACCCCTCTAGTTAGTAAATCATATGAACTTTATTTTGGATGCAAAGTAGGTGATAAGGACAAATCTTGGGCCCGTCACATCTGTTGTGCTTCATGTGTAACACTACTGACTGGCTGGCTTAAAGTATCCCGCCACATGCCATTTGCAGTTGCATGGTTTGGAGAGAACCTAATGATCATTCATCAGATTGCTATTTTTGCTTGACTGACATATCTGGAATTACATCTATGTCTAAACGTACTGTAAAGTATCCAAATCTTCCATCAGCTATTAGATCTGTGTCCCACAGTCCAGAGCTTCCTGTACCTAAGCCACCAGAAACATGGACCTTAGATGAAGAAGATGATGGTGATGTCGAGACCTGGAGTGACTCAGGAGATGAAATACAGAATGGCCCAGCATTTATGGAAAGCCTGACTTCTTCTAACCCTCACTTGATAACTCAGTCTGAATTCAATGATTTGGTTTGTGATCTTAATTTATCTAAAAGTCAAGCAGAACATTTGGCTTCAAGATTAAAAGGATGGAATCTTCTTGATCAGGGCACTAAAATATGTTTTTTCCGTAAACGTTAACAGCAATTTGAACATCTATTTTCTAAAGAGGAGATATAGTTTATTGCAATGATGTTGATTCTCTACTGGAGGCATTGGGGTAGCAGCACAATCCTCAGGAGTGGCATTTGTTCATAGATTCCTCAAAGGTGAGTTTAAAAGCAGTCCTGATTCACATAGGAAACAAGTACCCATCTGTTCCACTAGCCCATGCTGCTCACATGAAGTAATCGTATGAAAAAATGAAACTTCTGCTAACCAGTATCCACTATGAAAAGTATTTCTGGCATGTCTGTGGAGATCTAAAAGTGATTGCTCTGTTACTTGGGTTACAGCTTGGGTATACCAAATTTTGTTGCTTCTTTTGTGAATGAGATAGCAGAGATAGACAAAACCACTACATCAAAATGCAATGGCAAAAAAGAGAAACACTCACTCCAGGAAAGAAAAATATAGTTAGTCAGCCACTGGTTAGTTCTGAAAAAATCTATTTACCGCCATTGCACATTAAACTAGTTTTGATGAAAAATTTTGTAAAAGCGATGGATCGTAATGGACATGGATTTCTCTTCTTGAAAAATAAATTTCCGAGAATTAGTGAGGCAAAAATCAAAGAAGAAATTTTTGTGGGTCCTCAAATAAGGGAACTGATGAAGGATGCTTTGTTTGAAAGCCAACTGAATGAAACTGAAGCAGCTGCATGGGCATCTTTCAAAAAAGTAGTCACCAACTTTCTGGGAAACTACAAAACAGAAAACTACAGGCAACTTGTGAGTGAGCTTCTTGTGGCCTACAGAGAAATGGGGTGTAATATATCTCTAAAAATACACTTTTTGGACTCTCGTTTGTACGGTTTTCCTCTGTGCTGTGAGCGACGAACATGGAGAATGCTGTCATCAGGACATCTCTGCTATGGAAAACCGGGTACCAGGGAAAATTGAGCCCAAAAATGTTGGCTGACTACTGCTGGACACTTAAAAGGGATGTTCCTCAAGCAAAGTTCAGCAGACAATCCACATCAACCACATTTTAGGTTAATAAATATATACTAAATTTTTTTACATTAATAAAAATACCTTTAATTTGAATAACATACATCTTTCGATTACTTAAAAACCCTGAGTGATAGAAAAATTTGGTAAACAGATATGAAATCAGCGCAAAAAATTCTATAAGAATCACCATCTTCTTACCATCTAACAAAAAGTTTTCTTTTGTTATCTAGTGTAATTTTACATTAAGACTGAAAAAAGTAGTGTGTTAGTCTTGATTGTAACATAAACATATATGATAATGTTACCTTTTTTCTGATATTGTCTTTGTTTGCCTTTGATTATGTTAATATTACATGATTTGTTATTTTTGCAATGAGAATTCTGTATACTTCATATTTTTGTATCATAAAATAAATTTTGCCTTGGTGAGAAAATGATTGGCTGTCGATGAAGCTGGAGGCCAAAAACAATTGTTTTCATTTATTTTTTAACAAAATTAAATAAAGTTACAAAATTTTATATAGGGTACAAATCCTCGTAACTAAAGATTTTCAGTATGCAAAAATACATTATGCAACTTACAAAACAAGCAAAAATTATTTACAATATTTACAAACTTACGAGGAAGCCCACAAGGTGTGACACTTGCATCGAATTGAGACTTTGCAGAATGAATGTATATGCAAAATAGTGGACTCCTATTTCTACCTAGGTGTCAACTCGATGCCATTTATGAGAAAATGCCCTTTGAAAATCACGATGCGAGAGTCAACAAAATAAGAACTGTAAAAGTCCTTTCAAAATCAGCCAAGATCGGTGGTGCAGGAGAACCGAGCTGCATTTCAAATATTTTTGTCGGAGTTCGATTCCCGAAGGGACAAATTTTATATATTTTTTTGCAATTTCCAGCATATCGTCGATAAAACTTGCACGATATCTTTTTTTAATTTATTCCATCCATTATAACTACTAGTTTCTTCAGCGTATTTCTTCACGAACAAAATTTTACGGATCACTACCCATTCGCTTTATATTCATGATCAATACATGAAGAGATTTAAAAGAAGGAATACAGAACAATGCATCGAAATAACCCAAGAATATTGTGACATGACATTTATATTTATAATGCCAATAATTGAACCAGCAACCAATTTATCATAATGAACAATACATGACGAGATTTGAAAGGAGGAATACAGACCAATGCATCGAAATAACCCAACAATATTGTGACATATTGACAAATATAATTATAATGGCAATAATTGACACCAGCAACTGATAACGAATCCCTTTAACAACAACACCGTAACTTTAGTAACAACATTATAAGATGACTAGACTTAGTTTTTCGTGGCCTTATTAGTAGACATCCTTGTCTCTCTTGCAGTCAACATCAGAAGATTGCAGAGCGTTTTATTGTTATAGGGCACATTTTGGAGTGGCGATTGGAATGTGTTTGTTTTTGTTCATGTTTTGTGAGTGATCTTCAGTTCTTGGGGCAATAAAAAACTACATCATTTACTATTATACAAAACTCTTGAAAGTGAGAAGACGAAAATGGATCATAGAGAAGCAAGTTCTCCAGCGCCTGGAACTTCACGATCCGTACCATCTGAAGAATTTGATTCTGGCTCTGCAGTTGCTTATAACAACACTTTGTCTGTCATCGAAAGCGATGTTGGGAAGCAAGAGGTAACGGATGCACTTTATTTCTGCAACCAGTTGTTGAGGAATAATAAGCTTATTACTGACAACGTTAGCCCGGAAATTTCTTACCGAAGTAAGATCTTGGGACGAGAAATTTACAGATGCATATGTAAAATGCGATGCAAAATGGAGTTCACAAATGAGGAAGAACTCTTAGACTGCAGTGAGGACATTGGTGAGGAGGTTATGGAGGAAATTTCTGATGAAAGCAAGACGGAAGCTTCACAATCAGACGAATCCTCCAGATGGTCGATTAGTGATGACGATAAACAGACAAAAGATGAGATTCCTTTTGAAGTAAAGGTAAGCTATTTTCCTCTCTTTTTGCTAAAAATTTGACTTTATAAAATATCTTCCCCAACTGATTATTCTTTCGATATGTTAATGTTGTTAAACTCACAGAGCTACATCCCAAATGGTCTCTTCAAATGCTCCGACAAATTACCACCCGAAGGTTGGAAGATAGGCACCAATTATGGAGATGGAAGAGGCAAATCGAACAAGGAGGGACCAAGTTCGACAAATACCGAATGATAAATGCATTCGTGTATGACCATTTTGTGAAAGCAAGGGAGCATTTGAATCCCGTCTCTTCGAGAGATATACGGCAATGGGCAATTTCTGGTGCTGTACAATACACTGGACCGGACTTTAATTTTAAAGCATCAAAGAATTGGGTGGCAAAATTTAAGGTGCAGAATATAATTCGTCAGCGATATGTGACAAGATATGTGTCGCACAAGGAAGTGACTTCTTTGGGTGAATTAATGAAAGCAGTGGAACTATTTCAAGTGCAAATTTTAGCCATTGCTCCAGAATTTGATCCTGACTATGTTATCGACACTGATCAAACAGGATTTGAGTATCTTCTCATGAGTAAGTGAACCCTATCTCATCAAGGTGAAATGGTAACCGAAGTCGCTGTGTCTCAGTTAAATAAATTAACACATTCTTACACAGCACAATACACAATGACCCTCTCTGGAAAGCTACTGCCGAAGATGTTTGTGTGTTTACAGGTAGTGGGTGGAAAATTTAATCCTCGAGTACAGCAAGAAGTGAACCGAATAATCACTGACTACAGCAACATTTGCATTATGGTTACAAAATCAGGGAAGCTCACTAGAGAAACATATAATCAATTTTTGTTTGAAGTTCCAGCCGTTTTTCTATGTTGTAGATTCCTGGAGTGATCAAACAAGTCATAATATGTATGATCAAGAGTTTTATGATGAGGATAGCGTTCCTACATGTGCGCTCAAAATTATTCCCCCCAGGTGTACTCCTATATGCCAGCCTTGCGATGTGTATTTTTATCACCAGGTGAAAAATTATGCGAGAAAAATACAAAACTGTTGTTTCCTTCTGGCACAAAATAGGTCTTTAACAAGTAGGGAGGACACCATTAAAATACTATCTATAATACACAACCAATTGCAGGCACCAATCTATTGTAAGATGATTCGATATGCATGGTATGCCTCAAAATTATCAAATGAGCGTGAAGTGTTTTTAAATGTCAATGACGTGGCTTTCCCTGCAGAGGTCACTTTAACAAAATGTAATTTTGGACAATATTCATTCATAAGATGTGCATGGTGCTGAAAATGTTCGTTTTGAATGTTTTTATGATAAATATCTCCCTAAAGATTGTGCACAACATCTTTCCTAATAAGGGTTTTCTATAAAATGACTTTCTAGAGTGTATAAAAATATTGAAAAGTATTTCGTACATTTTGTTCTGTATTCCTTCTTTTAAATCTCTTCATGTATTGATCATGATTATAAAGCGAATGGGTAGTGATCCATAAAATTATATTCGTGAAGAATTACGCTGAAGAAACTAGTAGTTATAATGCATGGAATAAATTTTTAAAAAATGTTGTGCAAGTTTTATCGACGATATGCTGGAAATTGCAAAAAAATAAAAAAAAATCAGAGGAAAAAATTTTGGTCCCTTTGGTAATCGAACATGCAAAAATATTTGAAATCCAGCTCGATTCCTCTGCACCACCACTCTTTGCTGATTTTGAAAGGACTTTTACAGTTCTTATTTTGTTGGCTCTCAGATCATGATTTTCAAAGGGAATTTTCTTGTAAATGGCATCAAGTTGACACCTAGGTAGAAATAGGAGTCCACTATTTTGCATATTTCATTCTGCAAAGTCTCAATCCAATGCGAATGTCACACCTTGTGGGCTTCCCTTGTTAGACAGTGAACAGGAAGCCAATTATGACAACTCTCTATGGTACTCCTGGAAACAGTTATCTAGGTAGAGGCGAGGTTCACCCGGACAGTCAGGACAGAAGGTAATAACCATTACTTTTTCTGTTTTTTTTTTAGCATTGCCAGAACCTTTTTTGGACCTTTCTGTTGTTCCTTCTTTCACAGTATTTCGGTAAATGCGAATCTATGGATATTATAGAAGGTTTCAGTACTGCGGGCAAATTGAGATGCCGAGAAGGTTCCTTGGCAAGGGCATCTATGATAGACATTCTGTATGTGTACATATTACTGGAAGTGTATTTTTTGTACAGGAGATAACTATTTATTAACATTACTCGAATGATATGAATTCCCAATCTCCTGTACCTCTTCAATGTTTTATGGTCACAGGGATAATATGCCATGAGTTGGTCGACCTTGTCAACACCCGCCATGTGCGTGTTGTATTCGGCAACTGCAACTGGTTTTAAAAAAATTCATTTCCTCTTCTATTCTTAATATTAACCAAACAGTTGCCAAATTCTGTACTAATCATTATCACATCTTGTTTGTCTTTCCATGACATTTATCCCTGTATTTGTACACACAGCTTGTCTCCTTTTTTCAGTTTGGCCCTGATCACCTCAGGTGGATTTCCTCTCCGATAAGTGCGCAACGTTTCAGTGCAATAGCACTGATTATTGAGGAGTTTCTGGACCAAATTGATGTCATTGTAATAGTTGTCCATAAATAGTGAATATCCGACCCCAAATTTACCCTCCATAAGTTTATGGACAACTTTACTAGCATGCCCTTGCCCTCCTAACTCAATATCACTCTTGCCCACATACATGATAATGCAGTGGACATACCCATTAGGTTCAGTCAGCATCTAAAGCTTGAGACCAAACTTATGCTGCTTCCCCTTTATATATGTCCTGAACCACAATCATCCCCTCCATAACACCATAGACTCATCAATGCAGAGGTTTTTCTGAGGAGTGTAAGTTTCATCAGAAATACTGTGAAAAATATCCAAAAGAGGTCTTATTTTGAATAAGGGATCACCTGGAATAAGGTCGCCTAAATTTGGATTTTCAGAAAAATGCAGATGCTGAAGGATAGATAGAAATCTATCCCTCGTCATCCTTCGGTAAAAAAATCTGAAATCAAATTTCTCATCCCTATTCCAATAATCCCTTACTCTATTTGTTCTAACAGTACCCATCAGGAATAACAATCCTAAAAATACTTCCAATTCATCTTTCTCCAAATTAGTCCAATTGGCAACCCTCCGCGGAACATCAACACATGTTTGATTCAGAAATTCATTTTCTACATATTTATGTGTTTTTCATTACCAATTGGAAGAATTCGTCTGTGAAAAATAAATTGAAAAAATCAATAGGATTGTTTCCTCTGGGTACCGTTAATAACATCTGTTTTCCAGAGAAATAAAAAGGGGCAGGCAAACATTCACCCTTGGACCAGATGGGAGCAAGGGAAGGGTCAGGTTGTAAAGGGGTGGGAAGAATGGGTGTTGGGACTCGACCAGATGCGGGTGAAGGATAACTACCCAGAGTAACTGTTTCCTCTTCTTGTTCACTATCCAAATCAGAATCTGAACTTGTCCGAAAATATTTCCCCATTTCGATCAACCGCATAACCTCCTCATCTTATAGTGATGAAATGTGGCAGAATTTTTCTTCCTTGGTTTTCTTCTTCTTAGTAGGTATTTCTATAATGATTAAATGTTTATAAAATCTACAAAAAAAAGCAAAAAAGTAAATATTTTTGAAATTATATAATTATTAAATTCATCGTGATGTGGATTCCTCATTTATTATATTGTTGATATTTTTGAAAATCTTTACCTAAAGTTGGAGGAGAAACGCTTCTCTGTCTTGAGGTTGATGGGATAGGTGATCACCTCATTTTTCCCTCTCTTTTTGGAGATCCCTGAAGAACAAAAAATATAAGGAAAATGTAATGAAAAAAATAAATGTGAAAATAGCATAATAAACAACAAAACAAATTTAACTTACAATGAGACCTTTCTGAGGGTTCGGGCACTTTCCCTCACGAAGTAGAGGGGTGTGAAATTTTTGAAGTACAGAGGGAACTGCAGCGCAGCACATCATCTATTGATGGCTTTCGGATCTCAGAAAATTCCGAGCATCATCTATTGATGGTGCTCGGGCTGAAAGTGTTAAATCCTGTTACAGTTTCTGGTCACTTTTCAGATGTAGCATATAAAATATTTGTAGAAATCATTCCCTTCATTCCTTCTAATATCACATCTGTCCAACCTTTCCAGATGTATCTTTAGATAGTTAATTTGCCAGTCTAGACCTGTCATAGTTATTTGTCTTATCAAAAATACTTTTTAGCAAAGATTCACTGAACTCCTTTGCATATAACCATCTCACCAACTTATTAGACTAATGGTGATTTTAATATCCTTCCTTCCTTCGAGTTTGAAGCACCTTACCATTGCAATCTTGTCCAATTTTAAGAAATCGTATTGTTCCCTCCACATTCTAATCAGAAATTCTCAGAAATCCAATAATGGTTCACTCCACTGGTATTTGCCATTATACTCAACAGTCGATATTCTTATCTCTTCAGCATTTTTTATTCAGTGTATTTCCATCATCTCTCACACAGGATTTCCCATCAGAATATAAATTGGAACATACGAGGTGCTACCCAAAAGTTCTGGGAATTTGTGCATAAAAAAATTACGCTATCTTAAGGAAGTTATGTTGGGTGGCAAAGCCAAGCACTTTACTTTGCCATCCTTGCTGGACAGATTTTCAATATCTGGATGTACAGGGGTATTGTCAAGAATCAGAAGTGCCTTAAACTGGTCATCTGAAAATTTCAACACCTTTCTGATGCCTCCTGACTTCAGTTACAAAGTGCTTATGGAACCAGTTTTTTGTAATTTCTTGTATGAACCGGGCATTTTGCGAGTTGTAGTAGACAACAGGCAATATGTGCATGAAGTCTTTTAATGCCCTTGGTTTCCTACCCTTGCCCACCACAAGACTTCAGCCGATGGGACCCATCTGTATTGGCACAAAGAAGTTCAGACAATTTCTCCTTCCTTTTTTTCCCCCCCGTATTGACTGTTCTGTGCAAACGACTTGTGTATTTTCTGGCAGAGCATGCCAAAACAGGCCTGTTTCATCAGTAGTATACATTTGAGAATAACACCAACCTGATTGTTTTATTATTTCATTAAGTTTTTTCTAAATGGCCCAACACTTTCAACATCACCACTTAGGGCTTCACCAAAACTTTTTCTATTAGTGATATTGTGCCTTTGTCTAAAGTGCCACAGCCACCCTGAACTGCAAGTAAAATTGTGTAACACAATGTTTTGCAAACCTTTCTGCTGCTGCCTGCAGCTCAACACCATGCACACCAACACAACTTGATCATTGCTGCGTATACCACTTATATACAGCTTCTTAAAGCAACACTTCTTTTGGCTTCTTTAATGTCTGCCTTTTTGATACATTGCTCTTATCACTCCCACATAAAATTTTAAAGCAAATGCCTTCATTGCTTCTTTTTGTTTTTTTTTATGTATGACACTGTCTATTAGCCTATACCAAATTCTTCGTCTATTTTTCTTCCAGAAACACCTTTTTCAAGTTGTTCTATCACTTTCAACTTGTTAACGACAGTTAAAGTAACATGTTTTCTTTTTACATCACTTTTCAACTGTTTAGGACCCATAATAAAATAAAATAATTTAACTTAATTAAATATCCGAGCACAAATGATGTGTTATAAGCAATAACATCTGTCCATCACAGAACCAACGACAACACTGAGCAATGATTGAATAAGACCTATCGCCTCTCTCTTGAAAGTTTTGTTTACACACTCGGAGGTGAGGATACTCTTGAGTTCTGTAAACATATTTTGCAAACATACAACTGACGTCAATTCCTGTTCGAGGACGGGAGATATGTGGAATATTAAAGCTGGGGAAATCCCTCTATGACACAGATAGCCAACCTTTATGCATTATACTTCAAATCATCTGTAATATTACTCGACAAAATTCATATCTGCTCTCCGCAAGTCTGCACCCGCAGTAGTGCATTAACAGCCTTATGAAGAGGACTTTATTTTTTGTAGTAATATCTAGGTATGTTGAACAAATAAAATATTATCTATATATAATTTCTTATATTTTTAAAAGGATATTTCATGTTTGATTTGATTTGAAAACACTTATTTAAAAAATAATAAATATTTTATTTAAAAAAATTACATTGTTCTTAAAAAAACGTCATTTTTTGCACCACCGAGTATATTAACATACCTAAATAGGCTCCATTCCTGCTTATGTCGAACTAGGCCCTGCAAATAATCAAGCCATCCCTGGTTGAGCATGGCGAGCAATAACGTCACCCGTCGATCCGGATTAGCCGACATCTGGATTAGCTATATCCGGACTAGCGAGGGTTTACTGTACGTGAAATTTTTAGAATTTTTACATTATAGTACATTTATTCTACCATATGCTTTATATAATTCTATTATAAAAAGATTGCATTATCGCACGAAGAATAAACAAAAGTTTATTCCACACAAATGTTTAACATTTACTCACTGCTTTATGTGCTAGATTTGTTCCCATCCATTCAAATGACGCACAGCAAGTTGCTCAGCTCTCATAACGACGCAGTTGTTGAGAGCCTTTTCTCACTTTCTTTATCTCTTCCAAACACAGACGGGAAACTCAAGAACTGTTTACAAATAACATCACATGAATACTATGTATAAGAACGAGAGTGAATCATCTCTAGCTGTCCCCTATTCCCCTTCTTCTCACGGTACCTTAGCAACCTTGGCCGCTACTAATTCCTATTGATTGCGAGCACTCACCTTGTGTTCTGTATCTTTGATTGTATTCTTTCTGAAGATGGGATTTTCTGTTGAAAAGTATTGACTTTTTTCGAATTATTTCCTTACATAAAGAATTAGCTAATTTCTGAGTGATTTAGAAACATAAATAAATCTTTGTTAGGGGTTAAGGGTGAAAAAATAGTGCAAATCATTTTTACTCGCATCAACCAGCAGAGCAGACATCGTCACAGCGGATGGAATTTCGTCTTCCATAGTAAAACAGAAAAATATTGTATTCAACGTCTTCTTAAGGTGAAAACCTTTATATATCATAATGTGAAAGCCAATCGAAAAAAATTAAAAACCTATTTCCGTGTAGCAAATTAAAAGCAGCATGACATGGGTCTGTACCACGCATGGGCCAGCGATACGGTAAGAAGCCGAGGTTCATACCATGCACAGAGGCCAGTGCTGAGGGGTTAATGGGTATAGTAGTCATTGATATAATTGATATGTTTTTACATTTTGAATCATACATAAATAATCTTCATCTTTGGTAGTCAATTTCTTAAGCTTTTATATACTTTTAGGTTCAAGTTTGTGATGATTCAGTGCTTTTGGTGGAGTCATCATCTCCCCCAACCTCCTCTCCCATGGGAGTAACTGTATTGCCATCATCCTCATTTGCCATTCATCTTAAGAAAGAATTTTGGTCATCTGATGAACTTAGCCGTCCATTGTTCATCACCATCATCTCGGAATCTACACAGCAAAGAGTTGAGGTAAGATATGTTACAGGTGTTGCTGGTTTTGTCAAAATGCCAGAGAATGTTTTCTGAGTTAGTAAATAACAATTGCATCAATTAGTTACATTTAATAAATTCCATTTTTTACTCTTCTGCCTTGATAAGTCCAGTATAAATGAATACAGTATCTTTATTCTTTTGGATTATTCATACATAATCATGGAACACGTCATAATTAAACATTGTCTTAAACAATTTGATCAGCATATTCAAATAGAGAATAATAACTCTTACTCTGGAGAAATTTAAATGGTACATTTTAAAATTTGTTATAATTTTGAATAGCCTTAAGGTTGCTAGTAGGGATGGGACGATCGGTTCCTAGGTTCTGCCAGTTCTCTCAAGAACCGAAATAACCGGAACCGACTGTTTATAATCCGGTTCTTCGGTTCCGGTCCTTATTTTAATAAAAAACAAGAGTGTAAAAATGCACATCATACGTGCATGCATGCAAGGCAGAGGCGTTCTATAGTAATGGCTTAGTATAATGTCTACGAACTGAAATGCCACTGGTGATGCCAAGGAAATGTTGAATTTTTAATTCACAGATTAATTTCCTAATCAATTGTAATTAATAGAACATACGACAATTACTCGAATAGTAGCAATGTAATCTTTATGTTCACATTCATTCCTTCGTCGTAAATTACCATTTCTTTTCACTTACAAACACTGTGTATATGTAAAGAAAATACATGTTCATTTCTTCATCCTAGACAATACATTTCTTTTCACTTACTTTATAGTTATGTTATATTGTACGAAATATAAAGAAAAGATCATTATTTGTCACCTGTAAAGTGGCACTCCCAATAAAGTCACGTAAACTATCTATATAATTTTCATAGTTTCTTTGCACCTATGTCCTAAATACCAAATTTCATCAACATCCGCTCAGTAGTATATGAGATGAAACATGCGGACAAATGGACGGACACAACCTGACCATAAGGTGTTCTTTTTTTACTTATTGTAAAGAACACCTAAAAACGATTGCGACTCAGAAGCAGACGCTACCCGAAAAGTGACCGCCTTACTCCGCCATATTTTTCTGCGACAGCATTCAATTTTCTATGCATATATCGATGACGACATAAAATATATTTTTATGCTAGATGTGTTATCAGTTTCAAGCAGGATAACTCTGATTTTCCTTTATTTCATGAGGTAAAAGAGCATTGTAGCATGTACTAAAATCAGGACGACAAATCAGTTCAACGAATGATAGTTCCATAAAAATATCTGTCAAAAAATTGAATGATGGGTTCTGAATTTCCAGTATTCAATATTTGTTCATGACTGCGTGGTTTTATTTTGTAAAAATTCAAGCAATATCTTGAGTCAAATCCATCAGTTTAAAGTGTTACTATAACTTATTAACAGGAATAACTTTTATTTTGTTTCGTAGTAATTTTGAATAGATACCCCATGGATAATTTTTAAATTTAACCGATTTATTGTGAACCCTAACAAAAAAGCCATGTCGGACTTTTGGAACAACTTCAGAATTGACAGTACAAATGACAAATACGCTATATGCAGCTTTTGTAAATCTAGAATTTCCCGTGGTGTATCAAAAAGCACTTCTAAGCTAACAGAATAAAACCAAGAACCAGGATCAGATTCATATAACCGGAACTGGAAAAAAGTGGAACCGTCCCATCCCTAGTTGCTAGGCAAACTATTGCACATTATGGAGAGCCTACTCATAGGAATCTTCTTATGCAGATCACTGTTATGTCCAAACAAATGTAATATATCAGACTTTCTTCTGGTATTGAGGAATGTACATAATTATTTTTTACAAACATATGATAATATTTCTTTACAAAACGTGCACATTCGAAAATATAGATACATAATCATTATGAATACGGATGGGAAGATAGTCTCAGAAACAAAGAATGTAACACAGGTATGGAATGAATACATTAACCCTTTGCGGTCCTATGTCGAGGTGGACTCGACATAACAATTCATTCTAGTGGATCCTATGTCGAGGTGGACTCGACACGCGACTTTATGACGATTTACGCCATCTGTGAATGATTTAGAATACTGCAAGTATTTACGTGATTTATTTTCCGCACGGTAGATGGCTGGACAGTGATGCCGATATATATTTTTATCTATTTTAGAGGTTTTTCCCCTTAAATGACTAGTCGCTACCTGACGCTCGACAGGTATCGCCGGTATCGATGCGTACTGAGAACGATGGGTAAGTTGTAATAGCAAAGGAGAAGAATTACATGTTTATTAATAATGAATAGGATACTACATATATTAACGTGATATTTTTTTCTTCGCACTAGTTTACTTGGCAGTTATGTTGACACTTTTATGAGTCAGTGCCTTTGAGTGACGTCTCGAACCATTCACCGCGTAATAAAAACGGTGCGTAAACTTTTGTTATTATGGATAAAAAAGTAAAGAAAACGAACCCCATGTTTGATACTAATGAATTTGAAAGTAGTGACGATGATTATATGCAAGAAATAGATGTTGATTTCGACGAGCTACAAGAAAGTGATAACGAACAAAGTGAACGACGTTCATGCGTGACCAAGCCAAGACGGAAAAAACGAAAACTCGTAGCTGATCCTGGTCCATCGAATGTTTTTTCAAGTGATTCTGATGATGACATTGTTCTTAGAAGGGTACATACAAATGTTCCGAGAATTATTAGTGACTCGGATAGTTGTGATGATGATGCTATTTTTGACAATGATATTTGGCAAAATGTAACATATAATGACAATTACCGTTCAAAGATACATTTTGAACACGGGAATAAGACTTTAGGTCCGCAAGTTCCAGCTGCCACGACCACTCCAATTGAATTTTTCAAATTGTTTTTCACGCAAACCCTTGTAAAGAAACTCATTGCTGAAACCAACGCATATGCCAGAAAAACAATAAGCACCAAAACATTGTCTCAATATTCGATATGGCTAACCTGGACTGATGTCGTAGAGGAAGAGATGTGGGCATTTCTAGGTGTAATAATCAACATGGGGATAATTCCTTTCGCTGATATAAAGGATTATTGGTCTCAAGCATTTCATTCAAAAATCTCATTTTTCGGTAAGATCTTCACCCGCCGACGGTTTTTACAAATCTTTTGGGCACTACATTTGGAGACCATGCCCAGCTTAGATACAAGTCTAAAAACAAGAATTCAGAAAGTTAGTCATTTCCTCCATTATTTAGAAAACAGATTCAGGGAACACTTTGTGCCAGGAGAAAATATTTCTATAGATGAATCTACTATTGGCTTCAAGGGGAAAATAGCGTTCATAACTTATAACCCAAAAAAACCTACAAAATGGGGTCTCCGTGTTTATGTTTTGGCGGACTCTTGTTGCAGTTATATATATTCATTTGTTCCATATTTTGGAAAACTTACCACAGAAGGACTGATCAAACCGCATCTGCCATTTACAAGTAGGATAGTACTACATCTTTACAACAATCTTACACAATCAATACCTGAAGCTTCTGGTTACCATATTTCGGCAAAGGCTTCTAATGGAACTGATTGGAGATTTCCGGAGTGGTTCTGCATCCAGAAGAGGGCGACCTTTTACTTCTGACAGGGAGCAACGCTTGGATGGGAAGCTGCATATCATCATTTCACACCCAGAGGGAAAGCATAAGGACTGTTTGGTGTGCTCAAACCGGAAAGTGGCAGGTGGGAGGAAAGAAACCTGCTACATTTGTGAAACATGTGAAAGGAAACCTGGACTGCATGTTGGAGACTGTTTCAGAAGATACCACACCATGGTGAATTATAAATTGTAAAAATACGTTTCAGAGCTTGCATTTAAACACAGCAGCAAAATAAAGTAAATTTTTCAGTGTCATTTATTACATTTTTTTTATAAAATAATATGTTTCCAAATTCAGCAAAACTATCAACATTAACTTGGACCACCTGGTACCCAAACAGAAAAAATATCTGGACCACAAAGGGTTAAGGAACTATACAGCAAGCAGGCAGGATCAGCAAAGATAGAACTGGAAGATGAGGAAATCATTGAAGAAGGCAACTTAGGACCAAGTATTATGGAAAGCGAAGTAGAAAAAAGTGATAGTGGAACTAAAGAAACAGAAAGCCACAGGCAGCAATGGAATACTGGCTGAGGTACTTAAAGTCATGGTATCAGAAGGACTCAAAGCGATCAAAAATTAATTAATAAGATTTACAACACAGGCGAGTGGCCTAGGGATTTCCTAGAAGTAACAATGATCCCTCTAAAGAAGAAGCCAAAGGCAATGCAATGTAAAGACTACAGAACGATAAGCCTTCTGTCACATACTTCAAAGATCATCACAGGGATTCTTAATAAAAGGCTGGAGAAAAAGGCAGAAGAAATACTAGGGGAAGATTAATTCGATTTCAGAAAAGGACGAGGAACTAGAGATGCTGTAGGAGTAATTAGAATCATATCAGGAAGGGCAATAGAGTACAGTCAAGATATCTGCGCATGTTTCGTAGACTGGCAGAAGGCCTCTGATAGAGTAAATTGGGTAATGTTGATGAAGATATTAAAGGATATAGGTGTAGACTGGAAAGACAGGAGACTGATCAGGAATCTATATGTGAGTCAAGTTGTAAAGGTGAGGTTGGAGAATGAGGACACCTGCAGAGTAAATACCGGTAGAGGAGTAAGACAGGGCTGCTGCCTATCGCCGACCCTATTCAATATATATGGAGAAAGTGTAATGCAAGACTTGTTAGAAGGCAAAGGAGATTTCAAAATTGGAGGAAGGATTATAAGTACAGTAAAATATGCAGATGATCAAGTACTTCTAGCAAGAAAGGAAGAGGAACTCCAGAAAATGATAAATAGACTATTAATAACAGTTAAAAAATACAGTATGGAAATAAATACAGAAAAATCCCAGGTCATTTGAATATCGGGCAAAAAGAGAATCTAAACATAAGTATTGGAGGAAGGCCTATAGAACAAGTTTCAGACTATAAATACCTTGGAAGCATCACAACAAGACAAGCAGAATGTACGGATGAGATCAGGACTAGAATAGGAAAAGCAAAAGCGGCTTTCAGAAGAAAAAAACACCTACTTACGAGGAATATAAGGGAGGATATCCGCAAGAAGTGCATAAAACGCTATGTATGAAGTATAGCTTTGTATGGTGCAGAAACATTGGCCACCGTTTTCTCAGGGATTAAAACCTAAAACTGCAGAAATGTAAATTAACTTAAAAACTTGGTAATTACATGCTAAATTGTTTTTTAAAAATTGGAAATTCTAACATAAAATGACGTGAATAGTGGGAAAACTTAAAATGAAATAATGTAAATACAGGGTTTTACTTATATTGGAATCATAGGAAAATTGATGGGACCCATATAAAATATTGTAAATTGTGGCAAAACGTACATTCCGATAACGTATATATGGGGTTTTTACTATTTATGAAATTACCGTATTAGTCTAGCCCCCCCCCGCTTTTTGGCCAAAATATTAATAAGAAAAGTAAGGGGGGAGACTATATTCACGCCCAAAAAAATAGCAAACAAAAATATCATCGCTGGCAGTGGGTATAGGTAACAATTAATGCCCTCACGTGATCTGATACTTTTACGGAGAATTTCTAGATACATATGCCTCGATAGCTAAATTCTTTTTGTTCACTCTTAGGAATCCTTGACTTAAATGTTCATATTTTCATAATAGTGGGAATTGCAGAAGTTTTTGCTTTAAAAGCGTTGATTGGCCGACTTCATCCTTTCCCTAAGTCCCAATTGTTGATATGTAGTGGTGCCACCAATCGTTGTTTTAGAGAAAACATCACTACGATAAAAGAAATTATCTTCGTTACTTGTCAATCTGTAGGCAACTCTGTCAGCTGATCAGACGGATCATACTGTCCAGCTTGCGCAGCTGTTGATTGTATATAAGGCAATCACATTATAAAAGTATTACTTACGTAATTCAAACTGAGGTGTTGAAAGTGTTTTAACTACCTACAGAATGTATTCCTTGATGTGATACTCTGAGGTATAAATATTTGAAGTAACAAAAATACAGGTAAAATAAATTATAAAAAGAATATGTTAACTGGATATCTGGTGATAATTACTTTTTTATACAGGCACAATTCAAATAGCCATTGGCAACGGCATCTGAAGAATACAAATGGAATTTAAATAACATTCATAAATGCAAAGTTTTTCGAATTTACTCCAGTAACACTTGATACATATTTAAATTATGCCTACAACTATAACACGCAAAACATGATGTCACCGTTTCATTGTAAATTGATAGCTCTAACTATATTGCTCGTACATATTAAAACTTGTTCTTTAGAATATTAAAAGTGAGGTCTGTAATGGAGCTCAAACTTTTTTTCCCAAAATTGAGGCTTCAGAAATGGGGGATCTTTGTTCAAGGAGGGACTATATTCAAACTAATAAGGTATATCTTTCAAGAATTTGTTACCTTATGGAGTATATTTATCTGTAACTGGATAATTTCATTACTTATGCCCTGTGAAACATATTAGTGGACAACATGGCCAGAGCTCTGTCTCTTGAGTTGTCACTTAGTGAATTATAAATTCGCATAGAAAGATACTGAGAAAAGAGTTTCTACCACATCAAAAATATCTAAATTGATGTTATAGTTATAATGCATAATGTTCATGATTATGAGGCATATTAAAGGGATGAAAAATGGTACAGCAAGGTATAAGTTTGGAGTCTTTTAAGTGAATGAAGCAATTTTGAAGAAAATTTGAGAACTATTTGTGAGTGTAAAGATGAAAGAATTGTAAAAGAAATCAAAAGATCTAGTCGGCAATAATAACCCTAGAGACCAATTCATCAGGAAAACATACATACAAAATCAGGTTCAATAATAGCCCAAAAGGCTGAATTCGCCAGAAAATACATACAAATCAGGTAGTGAAAGTTTTTCATGGAAAATATTAAATCGACTTTCTGTTACAGGCAACACCCGAGATTTGACCATTCAATATTAGACTAATTCGAGAATTCCACCATTATACATTATAACCTCAGTTCAACTTTCAACTGGTTGAAGCTCGCCTGTTCGACCGAACGGATTGGTTGAAATGGGAACTAATTATCAATATATAATGTATCTTTTTAAATAATGTCAGTTATATTATTATTATTTTACTTTGATGGTTTTAAATGTTGGATAGGTTACTTAATTTATCAAACTGTTTCTTTTGGAAAAGTTAATGCTACACAAAAATAGGCTTGTAAATAAAATCGAGAAATTATTCATCATGACGTAAAAATGCATATGAGTATAAAGTCAAAATAAAATTTAGCAATTATGTTTCTATGGTACAATATTGGTTAAATGCCTAAAATATGCTAAGAAAGTTTCTGAAAATGTACTTTTTGAATGTTTTCGAATGAGATTTGAATTTTCACGATAAGAAAATTTACCTTCATACCTTTCTTCGTATAAATGTGTGAATCCTGCGTCGACATCTCAACTATATGGTATTGTAAAATTTTAACGGATAACACCTCATACGCTCTGTTTCAACCATAGATGCTACTGCTCACCGACAGAATTGTTTGTGGAATAACTCTTATATAGATAGATAACACAAAGGGGGAATCCATACTTTCTTTCCGAGATGCTGGGATGCATCCCCCAAATATAACTTATCTATGGGAAAACACTCGACATTTGACTATTTGAGATTCGGCTCCATTTCCAAGAACGCATCCTGGTCGAATCTCGGGCATTGTCTTTATTCATTAAATGACTTGATTAATGAAAATTTTGGAATTTGCAATATTTTACATTTCATTTGGATTGCTGGGCTCATCAGAAGGAAAAGCTTGGCTCTTTGTTGAAGAACTGCACTGTTGAAAGACTTGTGGATTATGTTGGCAAATTCAGTATCACCTTCCTTTGATTCACTCCAAGGAGTGGTTGGCAACTATTTTCTCATGGCAGTCCTTCTTTGGGCTGCCCAGAAAATCATGAGCACAGGCCAGATATGAGTTAACATTGATATTTCCTAGAAAATCTATCGTGTCTAATCAGTGAAAATTGTGTCTAAACAATATTTTAGCATTCAACATACAAGGTTTTATGACCAAAATTTTGACTAACTAATATGAAATCATTGTCATAAATCACAGTTTGCTTTTCTTTGTAGCTTCACCAGGTGCATAGAATGTTCTTTTTGGCTACATGCAGGCTTGCCTCTATGTTGTGGTGTGAATATAACTTCTTATCTGATCAAATGGGCAATGCAGAAAAATGTGTTTCTTGATGTACCTACTCATGCTACTGTTGATGGCTAGCATATGAAAATGTTGTTTGTGGAAAGCTATGGTGGTGAAAAGCTAAATATTAAAATTCAACTATGATTAAAATTAAACTACTCGTTATGGATGATGAAACTGCTAGCTTTTATTACTCTTAAATGGAATGAATGTCTAAAGAGAAAGGTTATTGAGCAATGAGTAAATGAGCTGCTTTTTCAGTTGTTTTTGGGAGCCAATTGAATGCTCTTTTTAGATACTGAAATCGGGAACATTCATATGGTGGAAACATGATATCAATATGGTATAAGTTGGATCAAAACGTTCATTGGAAAAGCTGTTAATAGCAGATTCACAACATAATTGTTGGTGACTTGATTTGGCAGAACCAATAAAAACCCTCCACTTCCTTATTTAGTCAAAGAATAAAAACTGTCCAGAATGCGATCAATAGCAATTTTTCTTGGATTTAAGAAATGTACTGTTTCAATGAAAGGGCAGAGATGGTTGAGTGGCTAGAATGCTTACTTTCCTCACTGTAGGCCCTAGTTCAAATCAGAGTTTCTTGGCCACCTCACTTGTGCATCCCGAGAAGAGCACTCTAGTAAAAGCATGTAATTGAAAGGAAAATAAAGTTGTTGCCATGATTGGTGCTTGACATTAGGAGAGCAGGCTAATGCTAGGATTGGGTTCCTTTTCTTCTGTGTGTGGGTGGGTAATACGCTTCCCACAGTAGGAGCTGTTGCATGATAGGCTAGCAACCTATCTGTCCAAAACCACGGACCTGACAAGAAATCCTTATTAAAAGAGGATGGTCCACAACCTCCATGGTCTGTAGTGTTTGTATGTATGTATTTTTTCAGTGAAGGACAGATAGTAAGAATACAATCAGATGAGGGAGGGAGGTGAAGCAGCTGTTTTTGGTGACTTCTAGTGTTGGAATGAAAAGACTATGCTTGGATTGGATGGGAAGAATAATTATAACTATTTTTTAGAATAAAAAGTACTGTATTTACCCGAATCAAGAAGAAATTTTTTAAAATTTCAGCTTGCAAAAATCAGGGGGTCATCTTAAATTTGAGTACGAAATCGTATACCATCAATACATCACAGTCAATTGATTGCGCATCAATTCATGATGCATTAATTCATCACATGACAAACTATCATGCATGACAAACTAATCGCGCATCAATACATCACTTGGCAAATTCATCCCATGACAATTTCGTTATGAGACATTCATCGCAAGAGATTTGTCGCGAAACAAATTGGAAGGCAAGACACTATGACTGGTGTATGGCAGGATGTACACTTTTGATTGGGTGTCACCCCTTGCCATACACCATACTGTGTGTCTTGTGTAATTCTGGTATTATCGAAATATAAAGAAAAATTATTTTGTGGAAAAGTGTCTCCCCCTGCTGTTCACCAATCATGGTGTATCGCAACGAATTTTTCGAGGGATGAATTGATGTATGATGAGTTTGTCATGCGATGTATTGATGCACGGTGAATTTACACGCAACGAGTTATTATAGAACCATAGGAAGTATGATTACACATTTAATCAATGTTTTCTAAACAAATGAAACACGTGATAAAATAATTGTTTACTGAAATTTTTCATTGCAAACATACGATCCAGAATTCAGTTAATAGTCTAATTTAAAAAATATTAAGAATAGTTTTTTACAAACAGAAATTTGAAGCAAATCATTTAAATTAATGAGCAAACTAGTATAACTAAACTGAATACATGTGTTCGAAATGTATGTCGAATATAGTCAGTGAGAAATTAGGTCATAAAATCTTTTTTCTGTTTTGACAGTCTGCTGAAAGGTTTTGATTCGGGCTTATACGGTATATCAAGTGTATTGTATGCATTGAAATTCTATTAGTTAAGTAGATTTATTCACAAAATTAAAATTAATGAACGAAACTCTTCTTTAAAATGTTTTTCTAATAAAATCAAATGTAATTGCTTCAAATTGTTCTTTTACTTTTAGGTTCCAGTGAAGGTCCGTTTGTCAGGAGGGGAAGACACTGATGGAATCGTTTATGCTCCATGCGTTGCATCTCATGTGAATACCGTTGGATTTTCTATCATGGATTTCATTTTTGCATATCGCAATTCTGTCATCCTTGTGATTTCAACAATTGTAATAGTTCTTGTCTCTGTTTATGGTGAGTTTTATAAGTGAAAAATATATATTTAATCTTTTCAAATTCTGAACCAATTTTTTGTTGATATCATATTTCCATATTTGCTCATGTAATACCCACACCCCTTTTGCAATATCTGGAAAAATTAACATCCGTGTGATACCCATACTGCAACATTAGTACAGGCAACTCTCATTCAACGAACGGCATGCATTCCTGAAAATTGTTCATAAAACGAAAATTCATTGAACAATCAGGATCTTTCTGTTGACTTCCCCATTAATACTCTAGATCAGGGGTGGGCAAACTGCGGCCCACAAGAGCATTTATATGTGGCCTGCGATGCCATTTTCAAAGCCAACCGTGAAATTCACTGCAGTTAATTTCATATTTTTTTTAAATTAAGGCCTGCAAACCTACTATAGTAAAGTTAAGATGCCAAAATATTATTAACTATTGATTTTTGCTGATAGGATCCTGTGTTCTCTCAAGTAAATTCCAATGTGAACCCTAATGCATTTGAATCTTTTAATGCGGCCCTTCCAAGCACCCGCAACTGCTAATGTGGCCTGTCTCGTAAAAAGTTTGCCCACCCCTGCTCTCGAGGCTTTCCAGACAAAAGATTTTTTATTCTTCAATATATAATTCTTAGCTATTAAAATGTCTGTCAAAGCAACTACAATAGTGGATCAACTAGAAAACCGAAGCAACAAAAATCGAGCATAGAAGTATGTACAGTTCCATCTATTGTATGATACGAGAAAAATCAACTTTCGAATGAAAAACAGAACCTCCCAACACCTTCAATAAATAATTAAAAATTCTTCATAATTTAAAAATCTTCAGGAAAATAATTAACAAAAAGTTGAACAACTATGAAAAAAGTATGAGCAAGTACGATAAATGTGGCCATGGCAATGGCTTGAAAACAAATTCTCGTGATGTAACGATTATGTATGAACCACAAGAAAACAAATGCAACCGAACGTAGTCAATCCAAGACACATACTAAAGTATAGGATGGCTGTGGAAAACACTGCGTAGTGCACTTCTTCCTTATCGGTACACAAGAGGTCCTTCAAGTCTAAGTGGATATTTGTAAATATATTTTGAGTAACAAACAGCATGTTTGGTGATGTCATATTAAGCATCTCAAGAAATGCAGGCAATAGGAAAAATTCATGGTAAAGTGGACACACAAAGAATCCATGGGTAAACAAGATGGTCTTTGTGACCCCAAGAGCTTTCGTAAACATCCGATTTTCTTCGATTTGAGTTGGATGCATGTTATTTAGTTCGTTAAAGTGAACAGAATTTTTGGTGAAAAGTAAAGCTATGAAATTCAATTCATTCGTTAACGCGAAAATTTGTTCAACGAACATTCACTGAACGAGAGATACCTGTATATTGATGTCCCCAGGCTGCCTCTGTTTAGTAATCTATCATAAGTAGCATTTGATGACACAATTAGGGTAACGAGTCAATTTATTAAAAGTAACTTTTTAAAGAAACTTTTTTAATTTTATTTAATGTACATAATGACGAGAAATCAAAATCTTGGGCCATTATATTACATGGAGATTACTCAAAACCCTTTTTGGGAGATGGTTTTTTGAAACTTGAAAGATCGATTAAAATACATTCAGTGATTTAAAAATGATGTAATCCTCGCCATTGTTCATACAGTACTGAAAAAATAACCTTGGTTTGGAGGACCATCAGCAGACTTAGGTATTTCCCTGCAGCATTGCAACCTTTCTCAATATGTTTCCGTAGTAACAAATTACCATTTATATCAGAAAGCAAAAAGAATTAATTATGTAATTATTATGTAAATTTAAAACTTAATGTTTAGTGTTAAATTTCTTCCACTTTTTTATAGAATATACAGTTTCAGTGTGGGAATTTTCCTTACTTTTCCAGAAAAATTGGCATGTTCATCACAAAAATTTGCAACACTTTCACAATATGTAGTTGACAAAAAGAAATATATATCATCATCATAGGTAGTCTGTTGATAGACAGGTCTGTGATTATTCATGGTTAAACCTGGTTCTCCACATACTCCTATTTTCCGCTGTCCTCTTCATATCTTGATTACTCTCTTTCCCTTTCAAATCGTCTATCAGCTGAAACCTTTTCCTACCTCTTTCCCTTTTTCCATCTAGTTTTCCTTCTAACATGACTTTAATCATACTCTCTCTCCTCAGGTAATGTTCAACCCAGTTTCCTTTCCTTTTTCTTATAGTCTATATTGTCATTCGCTTCTCTTCTACTCTTCGTAGCACTTCATTGTTTTTCATCCTAACTGTCCATTTTATCTTCAGCATTCGCCTCCAAGTCTACATTTCAAAGCTTTCCAAGTATTTGATGCCATTTTTCCTTAGCATCAATGTTTCTGCCCCATACAAAGTTCTCTCTCTGTAGCTGAAGAAGGAGTAGTTCCGAAAGCTTTACGTTTGTGATGTTTCTTTGTTTTTGTGTTATTTTACGTGTGTCGCTTCGACATCCCCGGGGCCTCGCCAACCTGAAGTCGTCTGATTGGTGAGTGCTCACTGGGTTTCCTCATCCCAACACCTTGTTGACATCCATATATTCATTTTACCTTTCCTTTTCCGTAAGTTATATATATATATATATATATATATATATATATATATATATATATATATATATATATATAGTAAAACAAAGTTATGGCATGAATTTTAAAATAGTCGTAGCTCAAGAGGCGGAAAAAACGAACAATATTCAAGCTTCGAAAAAGTATGTTGTTCTTGAAGTAAATATACCTGACTCTATGTACAGTTTTCCTGACAAATGTAATGTGGGGGATGTAATGGAAACCCAAGCATACTCTACATTCTAGCATTTTAATTCGACACATTTTAATGTTATTATTATTAAAAAAGTGTGCTGGTTAAGTAAATGAATAAATATATATACTCTTTATAAACTTAGCTCTTTTAACACTGATTTTATTGTTAGTCTTACTGTAACAAATGAGCGAGTTTAAAAGGAATATCAGTAACTATTTTTCCTTTTCCCTCAATTTGCATTTTCCCTCAATTTACACTTTTTTTTCCAGGTTCCTAGAAAAGTGTAGATAAGGGGTGTGTTTGTGTATATAGTATATAGCTGCTTCTTAAGGAGGATACATATATATATATATATATATATATATATATATATATATATATACATATATATATATATATATATACATATATACATATACATACACATACATACATACACACACGCACATACACACATATATATATATATATATATATATATATATATACACACACACACAGTAAAACCCTGATTTAATGTTCCCGCATTTAGTGAAATCCCGGATTTAGTGAAGATTTTTTCAGGTCCCGACAATAGCTCCATATAAACAATGTATTATTTTCCCGCATTTAGTGAAACCCGATTTAGTGAAAAACCCGCATTTAGTGAAAAAATATTATGCACTCGTACTTCAATTTTTATTTGACGCTTCCCGCATTTAGTAAACTTTTTTATGTGCAAAAAGAAATCACAAAAGAAACATATTGTACGTAAAAATTACGATATATACGATTTTCACTAAATCGAGTTTCACTAAATGCGGGAAAATAATACATTGTTTATATGGAGCTATTGTCGGGACCTGAAAAAATCTTCACTAAATCCGGGATTTCACTAAATGCGGGAACATTAAATCGGGGTTTTACTGTATTCTTAAAATTGCAAATTTTAGGTAATGTTTTACTCCAATATTTTTCCATAAGGAAAGAAAGAAAATTGGTCCAGAGGCGAAATATTTTGAATTAAAAAAAATATCAAATAATGAAATATCTATCTGAAAAATTAATGTCTTTCAAGGTGAGATGAAATGCTTGCAGAGTGCACGCACCTTCTACTAGTGTGTGTGTGTATATATATATATATATATATATATATATATATATATATATATATATACAATAAAACCCTTTATTTACACTTTTCTAGGGACCTGGGAAAGAAGTTTAAATTGCAGGAAAGTGCAAATTGAGGGAAAAGGAAGAATAGCTAAACCGATTTTACTTTTAAACTCGCTCATTTGTTACATTAAGACTAACAATAAAATAAGTGTTAAAAAGCTCAGTTTATAATAAGTATATCTATCTATTCAGTTACTTAACCAGTACGCTTTTTAATGATAGTAATATTAAAATATATGCCGAATTAAAATGCTAGTATAGTATGTTTTTGGGTTTCCATTGCATTCTCCATATTACATCTGTCTGGAAAATTGTACATAGACATAGGTATATTTACTTCAGGAACATCATACTTTTTCGAAGCTGGAATAGTGTTCATTTTTTCCACCTCTTGAGCTACGACTATTTAAAAATCATGTTATAACTTCGGATTCCTGTTAACCTGGGATTTGGAAGAACTTTTTTTTCAACATGATCAACATCCTTTTTGTCACCCATTGTTAAAATAATGGATGGGTAAAAACTCGCTAAGGTAGATACAAAGAATATGCCGATGCACTGATAACTTCAATTCAATGACTAATGTGGGGCTCAGCTGCCGACAGAACTCGGATCTATTTTCACCTCAGATGCTTTTCAAGTACGTTGTAATATGTACGCCTAATGTGTTTACAATGTAACAAGTATTTTGTATCACTTAACAGATGTGTGGAATGTACGGTGATTTTTTGGAACACGATTTTACAATCTTTAAAAATGTAATTTTCTGGAAAAAACATCACGTTATATTTGGGACAATACGGTAATTTAAATTACTGCAAATTAACTTAAGTTAAATAGAAATTAACTCCTTAACCGTAAAATTCAAAGTTAGAGACACACAATGAAAAACGGGAAAGAAAGGAAGGAAAAGGCAAAAGACGATGAAAATTATAAACTTACAGGTTTAGGGGTTGTTACTCCACGCCAGGGACCTGATGTCACTCACACATTCACTCACTCAATCGCACGAACACTAACCCTAAGGGTGGAAAGGAAGCGGGACCGGGTTTGCGAGAAATTACTCTGCGCCAGGGACCCAAAAAAATCACACCGTTGCTAGAAGGTTTGTGAGTCAGTACGATCGCGACAGGGACCTACTAAGCAACCACATGCACACGTACACGCCAAGAGGTAAAGGGAAAAAATTAAAGGGGGAAGGAAAGGGGAAATAATACTAGGTTTACGGGAGATTAAACTATGCCAGGGACCTAGTATCATACACAGCGGCCTGTAGGTTTATGTGCCTTCCAGCAACGACAGGTACCTAACAGGCAAAACAATCGAGCATGCAAGCACTCGAATACACGCACACAAGATCTCTAAAGATGAGGTAAACGTACTAAATACGTATTTCGAGAGCAATGCTCTCATCATCAGTAGCTGATGTGTAATGAGGGGTGGGAGTGTTGTAGGCGGTATTTATATGCTTATGTGCTGAAGTGAAAGGGAGGGAAAGAGGTTCAGCCGTTACAAGGTACAGAGGTAAAGGGGGATCGGGCCGCAGTAGTTATTCATAATGAAATTTTTGTTTCTGTTTATGTGTATGCTTTTGTGTGTGTCTAGTTTGTTTTGGTTGGTTACAGATTTTACAAGTGTTAGGTTTTCTATCGTTATTGGATGGTGGTGTTCTTGGATATGTGTTGCTACACTAGAGTTGTTTAATCTGTTGTGTTTAAAATGAGCTATGTGTTCTTTGAAGCGTGTTTCTATCTTATGTTTTGTTTGTCCAATATATATTTTGTCGCATCCTCAACAAGATATTTTTTATATGCCGGATTTGTGTAAAGAAGGAATTGTCTTTTGGGTTGTGTAATAAATTGGAGAGTTTATTGTTGTTAACAAAGACTCTTATATTGAATTTTGAGAAGATGTTGTGTAGTTTGTTGGTGAGCCCAGGAGCGAAGGGGATTTTAATGTATTTTGTGTCTGTGGGGGAAGTGTCAGTTAGTGTTGTGTGCGTTTTTACATGGAGCCTATGTTTATGTTTACATAGGATGTTTTCGATCATTTCGGTGTCGTATCTGTTGCCTTTTGCACAGTTCTTAATGTGTGTGAGTTCTTTACGGTAATCAGATGGGGAGAGAGGCACGCGAAGAAGTCTATTGATCATGGAATGAAAAGGGGCCAATTTATGTGAGATGTGATAATTGGAATTAGATGGGATATACAGTCAAACTCGGCTATAACGAGTGCCACGGGACCGTTTAGTTTTGCTCGTTATAGCCGTTAATCTTAATATCCGTGAAGGCAAAAGCACACATGCGTATGGTGAAATAAGACATAAGAAGTAAAAGTGAATATATATACAGAAAGTTTATTTAGTAAATTTATGAAAAAACCTAAAAATGAGAATAAACTAGAAAATTTAAAGTAAACATACGTACATATAAAATTTACTCACAGCTGCATCCTTAATCACTCCCCTTTTTAGAAAAATAACTTTGAATGGTAGCCTGTTTCATAGATTTCACTTTGAAGTCTCTTAAGTTTCCTCTTATTACACTTAGTGCACTAAAAACACCATCGGAAATGTCAATGTTTTCAAAAAAATCATTTAATGTTTCCACGGCATCCTGAGCTTGAGAGTAAGTTGGCACGGCTTTCATCGGGATTGTCTTTTCGAGACATTCAACATTGTCTTCATCACTGTCTGCTGTGTTTTGTACTGTCTCTATTATTTCACCCTCCATAGGAATTCCACTAGTAATCAAATCATCATCAACATGAACAAAATTGTCTATGTCATTGACATGGTCAAAATTCGCAATTCCGTTTTCTTTAAGCCATTCTGATAGAGGTAGATCATCTTCATCAACGTTATGATTATCAATCAAAAATTCTCCCGATATTAAACCAGACTTTCGAAAACAGTTTATGATCGTTGTAGGTGAAACATTGTCCCATGCATCTATATTAAATGAATTGCATCCAATACAGAGTCGTTGCCATCTAATTCAATTCAATCAACTGTAGAACAAAAAATCGTTTGAAATGGCATTTAAAACTTTTAATTATCCCCATGTCCATTGGCTGCAAAATAGAAGTCGCGTTTGGAGGCTAAAACACCAGTTTTACATTGGATAACTCCTACATATGTGGGTGTGCAGGACAATTATCGACAACGAGTAAAATGTTTCTATTTTTCCTCCGTAACTCGTTGTTCCACTGACTTACATATTTCTGAAAAATATTGGAAGACATCCATGCCTTTTTATTAGCTGCATATTCAACAGGAAGCTTCTTGACATTTTTTAAACAACGTGGCTTTTGTGACTTACCAATAACAAAAAGTTTTTTTTTGTCAGTCCCATTTATGTTTGCACACATTAAAACTGTTAAACGATTCTTAGGTCTTTTGCCACCAACACATTTGTCACCTTTGAATTTAAACGTTGCATCAGGCATCATGTTGTAAAAACAGTCCAGTTTTGTCGGCATTGTAGATGTCTTCTTCTCTGTAACCTTTTCGACACTCCTCCCAAACACTTTTCACCCATTCACTTGCCGTTTTTGAATCTGCTGACAGGGCCTCTCCACTCACTTTCGTATAAACAATGTTATGCCGATTTCCAGGAAGAGTTAATGAGGAGACGGATTAAACCTGGGATTTCCCACCTTTACGTGGGAAAGGGTGTTGGGTGCATTCGGCTGAGCGATGGGGGCGGGCGCCATTGTACATGCCCTCAGCCCCTTACCCCCTTCCAAACACAACCTCCTGGCTGTAAAAGAGCTGGGGGTTGGGAGGAGAGGACAAAGGACCTCCGCGAGTGCTACTGTACCTGCAAGTTGGGAATTCTCGATTCGGACGAAGGGATTATTTTTTAACAACAACGCCGCGGTCATTAGCCTCCCTGAGGGATAGGGTGTAGAGGCTTGACTCGAGAACACAAGGTTACATATCTTGGGTCACTAGGAGGATTGAAGGGGCTGACCGCCACCGCGTTTGAGACAGTGAGAAGTGGTCAAAGTTTGCTCGATATATCCGTGAAGCGTGCTCGATATATACGTGAAATATTTGTATGTAAATGCTTGTAGACTTATATTGGAGGTAGCATTTGCTCACTAAAGCCGTGACCTCGTTACAACCGTGCTCGTTATAAACGAGTTTGACTGTATCTATCGGTGTGTGTTGGTTTTCGGTAAATATTGAATTTTAACTTGTTGTTGTGTCTTGTTAATAATAAGTCTAGGAAGGGTAATGTGTTTTCTTTCTTTTTCGAGTGTTAATTTAATCGAGTCATATAGGTCATTTAGTTCTTGAAGGAAGCTAGTGATGTTGTATTTTGATGTGTCATAAACTACGAATATGTTGTCAAAGTATCTAAACCAAGTTTTAGGGAAGTATGTGAATGTGGTTTTACAGTGTTTTTCGAAATTAATCAGGAATAAATTTGAAAGGAATGGTGACAGAGAATTTCCCATTGTTGTGCTCTGGTTTTGCTGGTATATGTTATTGTTTATTTGGAAGAAATTTTGTTTCATGCAAAGGCGTGTTAATAGGACGTATTCATCGACTGATTTTTGTGGTAAGTTTTGTTCTTTGAGCCAGGATTCAAAGAAATTGAATGTTACTTCTATTGGTGCGCTGGGAAAAAGGGACACAACATCGAACGAAACTAGAATTTCATTGTTTTTGAGGGTTAAGTTTTTAACTTCATTGATGAAATGGGTGTTATTTATAATAAGCGACTCTTGAGTAAGAGGCCATTGTTTGAACTGTTCATTTAGCCATTGGGAAATTTTGTATGTAGGAAAGTTGATGGCAGAGACAATAGGTCTGAGGGGGATGTCTTTTTTATGTATTTTTGGGAGGCAGTAGATCCTAGGGATTATAGGGTTTGAGATGTGAAGTTGGGTTTGGAGTTTTATCTTGATTATTGTGGTACAAGTTTTTAAGGTGTTTTTTGTGTCTATGATCATCCTGTTTAGGGGGTTCTTGGGGATTTTTGTGTAGGGTCCTTCTTTTAACATAGTAGTGACCGTTTCATAGTATTATATACTTAAATTTAATTACAAACTGTGGAAGCCAAGGGGCAGAGTTTGAGTGGGAAGGGTAAAAATATGATAGAGCCATACTTGAACATCTTTTCAATAGCATTCATACTTGGTTCAAAGGGTAAATAGCTTACCTAAATAGTATTTTCATATCTAGGTGCACTGTTTATGCTCTGTTAGTGTGATTTACATACGAGGTTTTGAAGTTGTCACCCAAAAGAGTTCATATGTACGTATTTCCATCTCTAAGTAAACTGTTCATGATTAGCATTGTTGCACCCATTAAAGCGAGTGCTGTTTTGAAAAGGAGGAGTTCATATTTCTGCCTCTAGGGGTGCTGTTCCTACTCTGCCGCCGTTTTCGAAATCTTCGTCCAAAATTGTTCTGATTTTTTTGCAAAGCTAAGCCAAAAAATGTTAAAAACTGTTGAGAATCGCATGCTAAATTCTTTAAAAAAATCGGAAATTTTAACAAAATGGCGTGAATAGCGGGAAAACTTTAAATGAAATAGTGTAAATACAGGGTTTTACTTACATTGGAGTCATAAGAAAATTGACGGTACCTAAAAGAAATGTTATAAATAGCTGGAAAACATACATTCCAATAACGTATATACGAGGTTTTACTGTATATATACATACATGCTATAGGATGTTTGGAATGCTTCCTGTCGACAAAATACATAGCTAAACATGGACATTCTGAATGAGCTAAGGAAAAATCCCTGTAATGTCCCATCCTGCGTTTTGACATATTTTTGGGGAAAAAGTGTGGGTATTAGATGAGCAAATAAAGTATTTATCTTATTATTAATTTGGTCATTTTGGATTATTTTTGTCCTCTAAACTAAACTTTTTCTCTGGGATTTAAAGAGGTATGTTTAAATCATTGTTTACCATTTCAAATGTGCCAATACATGAAATAATAATCATTTAAGAGGTTAATAATAGTAATGATTTGAAAGGAAAAATATCGTAATGCTGTCATAAAAAAATATTTATCAAAAGATAATTTGAAAATGAATCTAAAAGTTGACTATAATGAGATGTAACATTATATATCTCACAATGTTGGAAAGTGTCCCTTTTTAGTGCTATTCGTCATTGCTGAAAAGCACTATTCCCTTCGTTATGTTCGTCCGTCCATATGCATATATCAGGGAAGAATTGGCTAAAACGATTTCAACCAAATTTGGTGTACACAGTATTCACATAAATTAATGACCAAATGACATATTTGGACAGAATTGACTAAGCAGGGAAGCCACAATTGCAGTTTAACTTTTTTGTAATTATGAATTTGGAAGGAGTTGGCGGAACTGATTTCAACGAAATTTTGTATTAAGGAGGTATGCAACATAAAAAATCAAAATCAAGATGTTTAGTATAGATTTACAAATCAGGGCTGCCACAATACAAGTAATGAAAATTTTCTTTTTACAAATATTTGTGTTGAACTCCCCTCATCAATTTTAACCAAATTTAATATTTATAATTTACACATATACAAAATCATTATAGCATATTTGGACAGGATCAACCAAACAGGGGTGCCACAATTATAAATTAAACTCTTTCAGTAATTATGGATTTGGAAGGAATTTTGCTGAGCAGATTTCAACTAAATTTTATATATAAGATTTGTACAACATACCATAATGAAATCAATATGTTTATTTATAGAGAATTGACTTGATGGATTTTAACCAAATATGGTATATATAATCTTATGTAAATAAATAACCAAAATATCATATTTGAATCGGGTTGACTAAACAGAGCTACCACAATATCAAAGTTAGAATTTACTGTAATTATGAATTAGGAAGGTATTGGTTGAACCAATTTCAAAAAGAAATTTTGTTTGTAGGATGAGTATAGAATGACATAACGAAATGAACATATTTAGAATGGATCTAAAAAACAAGGCTACCACAATATCAGGAAAAAATTATTTTCTGATTTGAAAGCAATTACATTAGTATACAATTATACTATGCTGAATTTGATGAAAAGCACTTCTGTACCATGGGAAACCCGTGTACATCCCTACTTGTTTGATATTTTGTATCATGCATTACCACTTTTTGTAAAAGAAGTTCATAAGAAAGCTTGTAGCTATTTGGTAGTGAAGAGATGTTCCAAGAGAATGAGCCATGAGATAGTTTCAGTAAAATACATGGGTTGTTCCTTTTCATCATCATCTTAAGTTTATAGGTTCAATTCCAGCTACGTTTATTTTCTCCATTTGATTAACACTGATATGAGTGTAGTATGTTAATCATTTGCATTTTTAAATTACTTAGAATTGTGGTATGAACTCTGGATTTGGATGGTAAAGTCACCCCATTTGAGAGTCCAATGCTTCTATTATGGGAATAGTTTAATGTTATACATATATGCTTACTTGGTGTGTTTTCTGTTTGCCGTGTTTTTTAAGTACATAACTAACATTCAATAGTTTTATATGCATCACATCATATGTATCTATGACTACCTAGTGTGTATTTTCCATTTGTCATTTTTTACTTTCTCATATACGTAGTATATTGAGCAAGTAATGTAATCGTGAAAAAATTTGACTTAGAGATTTTGATTGAAATAAATGTTTTAGGTGTCCCTGAGTCCATAAAAGTGGTTTATGCCGTTTCATCTGTCCATTTGTCGGTCTGTTCATGGTTCTAGGGCCCAAACAGGTACATAAAATCGAATGATATATCGTATTTATGCAATATATCATCTTTTGCAGACCCTTATTTGATAAAAATGATTTTGCACAAAAAATAAAGGGCAGTTTACTCTTGGTGATTTTTAGAAAAAATTGATTTACTCAAATATAGTCCTAAGGAAATTGATTAAAATCAATCACATTGTAGAGCCTGATGTCACAAATAATACTGTGTAAGCCATATGTCTCAAAAAATCACTATATGACATCCAGTGACATTACAATGTATGCTAAGCTACCTTACCTAAGCCTTAAGACACCACACCTCCCCCGCGATCCACTCAAAATCTTACTACAGCCTTGACGGTTAAACTAAATTGAATGATATCTCATATTTGTGGCTAATATCATTCATAACAGACAATCTAAAGAGATGAACGATATTGTGCAACAATTAACGGTACTTTATTCTTAGATATTTTGAAACAAAATTCAATTTACTCAAAAATGGCTATAAGGATTTTGATCAAACTCCATCCAATCGTAAAACCTGATGTCACAAATAATACTAACTAAGCCACATGTCCAAAAATAATACTATATATCATCCAGTGGCATTAAAATATTTGCTAAACTACGGTTAACTTTAATTTATAAACATTTTTCTTTTATAGGAGTATACAGTTGACCAATTGATTGTATATACGTATATGATAAAGTTTGTGCAATGTATATTGTGCCATTTATTTTAGATGACATTCCATATATAAGATTATATATATATATCATGCTGAGAGGAATAGCTACATTTTTGAGGGGTTAGTGAGGAGAGAGAGAGAGAGAGATAATAGGAGTGAGAGAGAGGGAGGAGAATGTGAAAAAGAGAGGGAGAATTAAAAGTGTCTTAATTTTAATTTCGTACTTGGTTCATGTATACACATTATTTTTGATGGCCAAATACTCTAGTTTATGCAATAATTAACTTTTCAGTGTGAGTTCTCTAACAGAGGGATATCCAGTATGCTCACCACTGGCCACATGTGGCAAATCATCCATATAAATGTAATGAAATGGTGGTAATCTATTTCTAATGTCAAAATAACATTTGAAAATCATGTTTCTGGTATGTGTAAGAAATTTGTTCCATAATAAGCAATTTAGAATATAACAATACATTGATATTGGAGATATGAGGTTGGAAAATACCTATTTTATGTCAGTATTTTAAAACTCGTAAGTCACTGTGTACAGGATCAAGCCTTAAAAAAATTGCTCATCCTATTAATTTAAAAAACTTATATTGGCCATGTGATACAAAATACATTTAATGTCCTGATGGCTACAAGTGTGACAAATAGAGTTTTGGAACCAAGTATTCCGGCTCCCAGAAATTTACCCGATATTTCTTATTCTTGATTCCCGGGAAATTTTTTATTATTCCAGGGAATTGTTCGTTTGAATTTTGTGCCACATCAAGCTTTTGAAGAATTGCCTTCATAAAAATGCTCCGGAAGGAATGGCTGCATGAATCTGAAACTAGGCGCTCACATGAACTAACTTCCCCTCCTATTCTTCTTCCATTTCCCCCTCTCTCCTCCCCTAATCGACCAAATTAGCTACTCTAAGTGAATTACTGCAGCTTCTATACTAATCTACGTCCTCTTTCTCCATTTCATCGACAGTAATGAACTGATTATGGATTAAAAGCTACCCCAAATACAAATGTATAGCCTATATACAAAATTTAGTATGTTTATCTCATTATTTGCATTTAATATTTGCTAACATTTACCCATTTTCGTTAAAATTACATAACGGTGCCAGCAACTAACTGCTGCTATTGGACAGAATGTTGATTTGCGTCACTGATGCTTGCTGCCTGAAATGCATTTCCTAGCGACGGGCTACCTCTGTTTTTGATTACATAAAACAATTTACATAATTCTTTTTATTATATAACAATAAGTCCACAAGACAGATGGCAGCACTCAGTTCAATATCCAACCTCTTCACAAATACACCACCTTTTTGAACTTCGCGTGCTTGTGGTTCGCGAATTTGCACTTCACGACAACATTTTTTATGACCATTACTTGTGTTTTGCGTCATGCGTTTACGAGGCCAACAAGCATGAACTCCCTCTACTTTTCTGTTTCTAAGTTAATTTTAAACTTGAGCATCCTAGAAATGGACATTATTATTATATTATATTTATAATGCTCGTTATTAACAGTTTTCAAAGTAAACAAACGTGATAACCATCGACGTAATTCTTTTATAGCTCAGTTTAAAACTAACTGCCAATGGTGCTATTTTCGACAACAGTAGAAGTTACTTGCATCTAGTGGCCAAATTAGAAATTATTGGCTAATGAAAAAGCATCCTGTGTGTTTAGTTTTTCACAACTTTTACGAGTATCACATTGAAAATATTCATTCTTTGCGTATGAGGTTGTTGGTTTTTGACTGAAATATTTAATGATTTAATGCTATTATCTTTGTATTTTGAATGCAATTTAAGGAACTGTTGTTTTGTTAGGTTTTCATTGTTTATTACGAATTTTTAATGTAAATCTAAGAATTGCTATTACCTTGTAACATAAGATTTTCTGCTGAGTATTTTAAATGCATTTACTAAAAGAAATGTTATAACTATATTACACTAGGTTTTGATTTTCTGTTATGCATTTCTAACGTAATTCGTAAAAGAAATGGAACCACTTCTTAATTCTAGTGTTTTTTTTTGCTGCTTGGAAATGTTTGTTGCAGAATCCAGGAAAACATTTGTGCATGATGTACTCAACATTCCATTTTGATAGTTCAATTTAACTTAAACCATTTCCTTAGAATGAACAAAAGAAGATCAAAAATCGCATGCAAAATTGTGTTTGAGATAAACTGTACAAGTCCGGAAAGAAGTGCAATCGCTTTGTTATGCTGGGTTTTCATTTGCTATGACACATTTTGAAGGTAATTAAAAGTATTTTTTTTACTTTATAATGCTAGGTTTTTCATTTGCGGTTACATTTTCTTTTATTTTGTCTTAAACTGCATTATGTTAAAAAAGTGAAGTATTTAGGTTGGCTGGGAACCACTCTCGTAATGGCGTCTTATGGGAAAATAGGACTTGCACTTTGCGAATTTGCATTTTGCATCAGTTTTCCGGAACCAATTATTCACCAAGTTCAAAAAGGTGGCATACAGTATAAATAAGTTTTATGTATATCATACATTGTAATATAGTTTAAAGTAAGGTATTCTAATGCACAGTATCAATCATTTAGAGCAGGAGCACCAATTCCTATACTTACTAACGGTGTGATATTTTTCGAAGCGTGGGATTACACATAAGGCAGGTTTTTCAGGGCACTTATTGCAACATTATACAGTTGACTTTCTTTGCATAATCCCTTCCCTTTCTTCTTGCACTGTGCTGGCCGAATACTGCACACAATGCAGTCCAGCTTATGCTTCTTATCCTCATAATGGGATGGGAAATTTCTTTTTCTCAAACTAATACTCAAGGTGGAGGGAGGCCTACTAACTTGTGATGTTTCTTTGGTATCCTTCTAAAAAACCGTCTATTACACTCTCTCTAAATTGTTTTTGGTCAATTTTTTCTCTGAATTCTGAATTGTGTAGCATATATGAGCCCTTGATTTTGAAAGTGGCTAAAGTCATATTTTTCGTTTCGAGATAATTGGACTTTTGCATTTCTGTTTAATGAAAAATATTTTTGAATGATGTAATGCAAATCTTTTAATATTTCTTACCTTTATATGTTAGTCTTTTCTATAATGATCAATTTCTTTGAGTACTTTATAAAAAACTAGGGGCCCCGCCCCTGTGGCCTACGGCCGCCAACCCCACTCCTCACTTTGCTCAGACCTCAAAGCCTTTCAGGCCTATTTTTTTAATGGATGGGATTTTTAGGTGTTCTTTACCAGCGAAGTGGTAATAGCGGAATGCCTTATGGGCATGTCTGGTCCATCCGTTCGCCATAATTTTCATCTCCTAAACCGCTGGACGGATTTTAAGTTAATTAAGTATGAGTAATTGTTATTAAAATTTATCACCCAATTGTGATTTTTAACTGAATCTGTCAATTAGAACTTCCACTTTACATAATTACTTTAATAAACTTATACTCGTGTCTCGTTAAATAGCATCTATGAAGCAACAATGAAATACCAAACTTTTCTCTCCCTAGGTCTTATATGATCTGTAAGATATGCATCAAAAAATTTATTCTGATAGAGAACAACATTTACTACAAGAAAATCCATGAGTTACTTACGAGTTATAGTTTCGGAGATAGAAATTCTAGAAAATTCTGAGCAAAACTTCACATATTTTATTTACATCGATCTCTAAGGCGGTTATATCGGCAAACAACAATTAAAATGGGTGAAGCTTTCTCGGGAGGCGAGCCGGGTCGTATCGACGATCTCTGCCGACATTTCGATGACTATCTCTGTCGTCATCATCAGGGAACCTGAGTGCCGTGAGAGGATTTCAGAGGGTTTATATACCTGCCGGTTGATGTGACACCACCATGTGAAGAACTCGGCCAATTTTGTCAAAACCCTGCAAATGCTGAAAGTTGCCCTGAATGATATCCTCGTCAGCTTCGATGTGGTCTCACTCTTTACCAGGGTGCCGATCAAGGACACTTTGTGACTGCTAGAGTCCCATTCCGAAACCGACATCATCAACTTGTTTTGCCACGCCCTATCTTCAACTTATTTCCTCTACAAAGGACGATTCTACCAGCAAGCTGATGGCATAGCTATGGGTTCCCCACTCTCCCCAGCGGTAGCCAACTTTTTCATGGAAGACTTTGAGGAAAAAGCCCTCACTTCAACACGACTACGCCCGAAATGCTTCTACCGATACGTATACATCTCCTTTGTTATTTGGCCCCATGGGCCTGCGGCACCCCAAGATTTCCTGAAACACCTAAACAGCTTACATCAGAGCATCCAGTTCACCATGGAGACTGAAAAGAATGGCTGTATTTCGTTCTTAGATATTTTGATCCGCCGCCAACCGGACGGCAGCCTAGGCCACAGCGTGTATGGAAAACCCACCTACACTGACCTCTACCTCAACAGGAAAGCCATCACCATCCCTCACAACGCAGGTCTGTTCTGTCAACCTCGGTCCATCGGGTCATGACAATATCTGACCGAGGAAGCCTGCCAACCGAACTTCAACACCTCCGGACCACTCTCCGACAAAACGGCCACAATGACCGTGACTTCAACATGGCCCTGAAAAGGGACAGCCAAAAATTCAACAGAAAGGATCCGGAAATGGAAAAACCAGTAGCCACGGCTTGCCTGCCTTACACATCCATGATTTCCGGCAGAATTTCACTGATTCTGTCCAAGTACGACATTAAAACCATTCATAAGCCACCGAGAAAACTCTGGAGTTTTCTACTCCCCGTCAAGGATGGCCTAGGTCTGAAAACTCCGGGTGTTTACAGGATACCCTGTGAATGTGGCAAGACATACATCGGGCAGACGGGGCGCACCATCGAGACCCGGATTAAAGAACATGCCCGTTGCATAAGACTTCTCCATCCGGACAAATCCGCTGTGGCCGAGCACAGCCTCTCACCCAGGGACACCGCATCAATTTCCCAGGCACAAAATTAATTTTGAGAACCCATGGGTTTTTGGATCGCATAGTCATGGAGGCTATCGAGATTCGATTAGACAACAGTACCGTCAACAGAGACACGGGCTTCGTCCTGAGCGATGCTTGGAAGTCGGTCATTTCGTCCCTGGCCAAGAGCGCGACGCCCATTGGCCGAACCATTCCAACCAATCAGGTGCAGGCACCTGACACACGGGCGGGTATATAAACCCTCCGAAATCCTCTCACGGCACTCAGGTTCCCTGATGATGACGACAGAGATAGTCGTCGAAATGTCGGCAGAGATCGTCGATATGACCTGGCTCGCCACCCGAGAAAGCTGCCTTGGTATAATTACCCTGGGAAATCACCAAGTCTTTCTTCAACAATTAAAATCCATGTTTTTCTATCCCACACCCTTATATGATCGGTGAGGTATAGTTTAAAAAATTCATTCTGATATAGCACAACATTTACAACAAGATAGTCCATGAGACCACATAATTACGAGTTATGGCTTCGGAGATAAAAATTCAAGAAAATCCCTAGCAAAACAACGCATATTTTGTTTACATCGATCGCTAAGACAGTTCTCTCAGCAAACAACAATTAAAAATCCATATTTTTCTCTCCCATGCTCTTATATGATCTGCGAGGTATAGATTAAAAAATTTATTTGGATAGAGAACAACATTTCCTACAAGATAGTCCCTGAGGCCATATAATTACGACTTATATTTTGGGAGATTAAAATTTGAGAATCGCCCAATCTTTCGATACCATTTCATAGATATTTCCCATTAAGAACACCTTAGAAATCTCTGTGTATTCCATTTATGGAATATACTTTTCCATCTTGTTTATAAAACTACATAACGTAGCTAAATTCCTTCTTTCTCCATCAGTGAACTGGTGGCGCAGGTGATTGTTTGTAACAATTATTATTTAAAGAATAATGAAAATGGTATTATAATTTGAAAAACCTCATGAGTTGGTATTATTATTTAATAAACATCATTTAAAAAACATGAGAATATAACCTGAGCAATCAAATTTCTGTTTGGGTAACATAAATTCAGTTGATAATTGGACGAGTTGGTATAGTCGAAAGCTCCCATTAAGGAATTCGAGAGTTCGAAACCTGAAAAGGTAAAATATTTTCCTTTGCAAATTTTAATGTCAAGTATTGGGGAAGCTTCATCATTAGGCTACCAACTACAACTTTAATAAATAGAGAGAGAAGATTTTTCATATGTCAAATGACTTAAACCATTTTCAAAATTAACAAATTACCACAAAAATGACTTGTGTCAATTAATATTTGATTTTCTATTAAAACAAGTTGTAAACAGACACATTTATTTAAGTTTCATAATTACAATTCAGTTATAACGAAAGTAAAATTATTTTTCATTAATATTTTAGACTTCTTCTCCAATAATAGTGTCTGTATCATCTGATCTTTTAAGATATTTAAAACAATCATGAAAAATTGGCGAGATATGCGGTAACAAATCCATCATATCTTTATATTTCGCTATCTTCACTGGTCTAATCTCTGTATATAAAGGAAACAATTGAATTCCATCAACTTTTTTGGTCTTCCAATTTTGGGTGACATCTAAAATGTGAAGTTTTGCTTCATATTCCAAAGATGTCTTATAGAACATCTTATAAGGAGCATATTAGAAAATCTCATCCGCTGTATTTTTAACCAATTAACAGGTTCTCCCGTAGTATTTTTAGATCTTTTTGAAACTGATTGTTCTAAACTGTCGAGAAGAAATTTTCCTGTTTCATTTGATATACAAAATACCACATTTACTCGCATATAAGCCGCGCCCAGGGTTTTTCAACATCGAAAATGGAAAACAGTTTTTAGAAAGTCCATTATCCTTTCTGGGAACCACTCTCTCGCAATAACATTGCATCTTATGGGAAAATAGGACTTGCACTTTGCGAATTTGCATTTCGCATAAGTTTTCCGGAACCAATTATTCGCAAAGTTCAAAAAGGTGGTGTATCAAAATGGGCCTTATTTTATAGTCTATCAGTTTTATTTCCCTCATCTTCGTTATCTACAAAATGTAAAATGAAACAAATCAATTGATATCGATCCCTAGAAAGCATTGATCCAAATCCTGGTGTCTGCAACAACCAAACAGGATCTTTTAAAAAAGAAGCGAGTGTAGCTTTATGGACCACTCCCATACCAATTTCTAATGCTACAACCTCTTGGATGTCATCTGCAGAAACATCTTTCCATTGTGCGAACCTTGACCTCGGAGAAAGGGACCTCATTTTGTTAATCCTAGCCTCTGTATACCTGTTTTTTATTTTTATTTTACACTAGCTCATAAACAGCCGTGAACGGCCTTTTACAATGAGCGTAATAACATTAACAAAGACGAACACATACAACCATGCCCTCGGCAGGATTCGAACCCGCGACCCTAGAAATGGGAGCTAGACACGCTAACCACCCATCTACCAAGGCCGGTTAATTTCCGGAGCAGTTTTCTCAAATATTGTCTTTAATAAAAACTGAACTGGAGATAAATTTTCAAAGCCAGTTACACTGTGCATTCCCATAAATCAGGAATGAAACTTAAATCTGACGTGAGTCCTCTTGAAACATTCACTCTATTCCATACATATGTTGAAGCCCCCAGTACATTTGACTGTCCATGAATCAGAGTCTCTCTGCCTTCCTCTTTGTCTTCATCCGATGACTCCATTGATTCTTCATCATCGAAGTCTGCTTTATACTCCAAGTCTGATTCTTGAAGCGGAAATTTTTCTTCTGTTTCTTCTCTCTTCCTCTTTGTCCTCATGACTAAGCTCGAATAATAAAAAAAGATAGAATAATAGAAGATAATAGGGAGAATAATAGAAAAATTAGTAGATAAACATATTTTTGCAAAAGATAGAAATCTTGCCTTGAATAATTCCACGTCTTCTTTCTAAGATGATGAGGATCTGATGGAATGGTGGAAACTGTTTGCTAAAATTTACTGTCATGGAAATCAAATTTTCAGAACTCGACTCAACTCACATGACTCGAAAAAATATGTTATCACTTCGACAAACCAGAGAAAACTGAATGGAAAGAGTAAAATCTAGTGTATTTCAGATGTGGTACAAGAGAGTTAAGGACTGGCTAATTGGAAAGAACTAAGGCAGTAAACTGCAGACAGTAGAAAACAAGATGCAAAAATGATAGCATAAGTGCGAAAATAGACAACTTCCAAATTCTGCAGATATTTGAAAAAAGTATGTGTTGGGATGGGAGAGGGGGGAGGGAGGGAGGAGGGAAGGGGGGGGCAAGAGTTGCGCAATTATTTCGACAAATATTTATTGCTATCGCATTTCTTGGTTGTTACTATATAAAGCTGCATTTTCTTCATTTGCCTATGCATAAACTATAAGTCTCCACAATAAAATACACTAAATACACTTGACCATTTTGAAAACATTTGTGAGGTTCCTACTGCTGGCACATTGAGGATTTTCCTAAGAGAATTTTTTTTTGCGTACAACCTATAGACTCAGGCGTGCAAATACTTCAGTCCTATAAGAAGTGATCTTTGGAAGCCAAAGGATGTAAGCATTGTGCCATCAAGGAAAAAGCGCTTTTTCTTGATAAAAATATGTTTGTCTTATTTTGGTAGAAGAAAACGAAAAAAAACACTTCAAGGGATTATTGACCAATGCACAATAATTTAAACATTTTATTAAAATAAATAAGTAAATAATATTAAGGTACTAAATTATATATAAAAATAATCACTGTAACCTGCCATAATAGCTTTCTGTGCATAATAATATGACAAAAAATACGCACGATTTTCCTGGTGAAAATCAACCTGACAAATTATGGTGAACAGTATTCGTATTTAATAAATTTTTAACAAAATTTCTGCACAAATGTGCAAAGGAGGGTTGTCTTAAGATTTGCGACTGTTTTCAATTAGATCTTCCAAGTGAAATGTTTTTTATTGCACATGGACTTAAGTCGCCTAATGCACCTAAAGGTAAAAAAAATGCCGACTTCAGTCGCCCAACGCACTTAAGGGGTTAAAACAATTTTTGGAGATTTAAATTTTATTTTGAGAATTTATAACTAGTAAATTATGTGGTACACAGTAAAACTAACTATAAAAATAGTCAATCAACAAAAATATCAACATGAAGTTAACTGAAAGGAAATTAATGAACAACATGATTTTAATTGTGAAAATTTTGGGTGCCCTCAGGATCAAAGCTTAACCTTTGCCTTTGGAAGAGTTGGGACAAACATTCAAAGAATGCTTTCCTTACGCATATAGTATAAGAATTGAGACAAAAATACAATCTTGAGGTTCAACAATAACATGGACAGCAAGGCAACATATCGTTAAAAAGCTTAAATTTTTCTAGTATATATGATTTAAATGTATAACTTGAGCAATTTTGAAACATAGGCAGAATGTGACGATACGAATAAGGAACATTTATTTTTCATTAAAAGGGTCCAGGTTGGAAGATCATAAGTCAATTCTTTTTATTTTAATTTGCAAAACAGTAAAAGCTTGTAAGTCAAAAAATCGATTTTTACATATTATCTTATGGGAAATAGAAACTCCTCCTGGAGTCGAACACAGGTCATTTTTTCAGTTATTTTCATCATTCTCTTGCAATATCCGAATCAAGCATTCCTACCAAATTTCAATCTTCTATCTAGTCAGAAAATTTATCAAAACATGCTAAAAATATCGCAGTCGAGCTTCAGATTTTACTTAATACGAATCAAAGCAGCGTTCTGACAGACAGACAAATGGACCAACAGAATTAGGATAGGTATATAATTTCGGACACAATTGGTTTGCTAAAATGGGGCAAGTAATCAAAAAGTAGGCAGTTCTAATGTGTGAATCAGAGCTTGATGGCCATTGGGTTAACTACAGTAGAACCCCATTATAACGTGCCTCGCTATACCGCAGGTCCAGTCGTGTCCCCCAAAAAAATTTTAAAAATGCAAAGTAGTCAAGCAACAATGTACTTATAATCAGTCTGTCTGATGTAACTTTTTTCTTTCATTTTTTCCAGAAAGGTTTTGGTACATTTATGAGAAATTACAAAAAATATTGTGAATAATTGTGTTAATTTTTAAATGGACCAAGTCCTGCAGATCATGATCCTGAAGAAAAATGGAAAATAATGTTTTCGAAACATCGAAACCTTATCCTTTGAAAAATTTATCATTTTGGCAAGTGTAAGTGACTTCAGTCCAAGCTTTTTCTCAGTCAGAAAATCTCCCCTAATCTTACCCACACACATTGGGTGTATTCATTGGTAGTTGCTCAAATTGCTTTGTCTGCCTGCCCACACAAGTGTCTTGGGACTCTGCCAATCCAAGTCACTTGATTTTCTGCTCGATTGCCCACTCCGCCCACTTTCATATGGGACTCAGCCTTAGAAATGACATAAAAATGCATAGTCAATTTTGCAATTGAATTTCTTATATAAATAGGAACAGACCTTAATAAAAACAGTTCTGCAACCTTTCATTATGTATTTCCAGATGTGCCACGGGTTGTCTATAACACAGGTATTCTCTGTCATCGTAACAGGGTTCTACTGTGTTGATGTTTTTTGTGTTTTTACTTCTCAAGAAGTGACCATTGGTTAATTTACTGTAATAAGTTTTTATTGTTAAAATTAACAAAACTAAAATTCACTCGTATTTGTTTTTGTTATTTCAAATTATAATGAAATCTAAAAATTTCTTTGCAGCTTATACAACGTACATAGAACCAATGGTGCAGAGTCATCATCCAGTTACAATGAGTCAGTATGGGTTATTAAATTTATTGTTATTATTTATTGTTAATTAATCTTCCTTAATCGCCAACGTTAACCGCCATATGCTTGACTCCATCCATCCCCAGCTCATTGCCCCTCGTCTAATTACTTCTAATTCTCTTGACAACCTAGATCAGGGATGGAAAATAAGTGGCACGCATGCGATTTTACTTGGCATGCATAAGCTTGTATTTTGTGTACAAAATATGTAGTTCCTTAGAGATGGAGTAAACTAGTGGCACGTGAAATAAATTCTGATGATTCACATTACTTTCTTGGCACGCGACACAAAAATCATTTGCCATCCCTGACCTAGATTAATAATATTATAACTTACTTTTTTCTCTCTCTCTCATTCTGTCTTTCCTCTTTTTATTTGCATCTATTATAAAGCAGATATAATAATCATACTCATTCAACTAACTGTCACTGAATTCGTGCTATGCTTTTAGTTTTCAAACCTGTAACTATATGCGCTTTTATCCATGCACTTTCTTATCTATTTCTGCTATGAATAAAAGGCAAGGTAAAAATACAGGAAATTTAGCATATTAAGAAATGAAAAGGTAAAATGAAAAAATTATTATGTATATAATAATTTTTTTAAATCTCGCAATGTCACATTGCGCTTCAAAATATAGGAGATAAAACCTAAGGTACTTCTAGAAGTGCTACAGAGCTTAAATATGGAAGGATGATAGGCCATGGTGTCCTCATAGAAAAAATCCACACCTCCAGAAAAACTTATATTTAAGGGATGGTTTTAACCCCAATGTCCAATTTTAAACATCCATAAGAAAAGCATGGAAAACGGAGCAGGGCTTTATAAAATTGCCTTTTAAAATTAGTTACAATTAAGATACAAAATCAGATCATGAACTGTTCTCTGGATGAAAGATTGAAGTCTAATTATTTTGAAGAAAGAATTTGAATCTGAGCCGAATTAGCATAAGAAATCGTTTTTAATCAGAAAATAAGGGAATTATTTTCACTTTTCTTACAATGAAAAATATCAACTACCATGGCAATGAGACCAGTGCTTTTAAATGGGATCTGGTAATCGGTCTTATAATAGCAGTGATTCAGTGCTTTTTAATTGGGAATCGATAGATAGCATTATAAACCCATTTATTTCAACCAACGACGTATACATATGACGACGTCATAATTTTAATACAATATATCACATTAAATTTAAAAAAACATTACTCCTTTTAATTAAGGTGATTGATAGCCTGTCCTTATCTAATACATGGAGACCCATGGAGACATGGAGAGATTTACGATAGGATTACTTTCTTGAAAAAGGTCTCGTAAATTGAGCCATAATGTCCCATTAGCTTCCATTGTACAATACAAGATATGTTCTCATGGTGAAAAATCCTCCCTTATATCTAGAGAATATATTTTTCGTGCTCGATTTTGCCAGTTTTTTACCTCCAGATTAGATTTTTTTAAATTTGGATAAAATCCGAATAAACCCAAAAATACTACACTAGTAATAAAATACATAATTAATATTAAACTAAGGTCTTCAAACTTCGGGGAAAAATTTTAATATGCAAACGCTTTACAATTTCAGTTCACGTCTGCATTTGATATAAATAACCTTCATTGATTTGGATGTCATTTATTTAAAATCTTGAGTTTATCTCTTAATTATAATTTTCAAAAATGCTGAGTTATCGACATAAATGGAGATGTAATTAATTCATGCAAACATTACATCTCATGGAGAAGAAGATGGATGAAAAGTTTCTGTAAGACAAAACTTTATTATTTGACCATATTATCACAGATATGGAATTTAATTTACACTACACAACCTCACATTCTTTGCTGTTTATTATGCTGATTGAATAGTGGCAACAATCAACAACACTTTAAGACATTGTTGCATGTTATCAGTTTACATGTATAATCAGTTAAGACCCAAAAATATATATCATGTGTAATTTGTGTATAATATAAGGAGTACTGGAAAAATTTTTATTTCTATTAAACCTGATTTAACCTCTTGACTGGGGGAAGCAAGAGTCCAGAAGTGCACTCCAGTTGGGGAGTCAGAAATGAATCTTTTTTATATTACATCTTACCTAGGGTGACCAGATGTTGATGGCCACAACCGGGATATTGTGAATCTCACAATTTTCAGGTAATCTGTGCTCTAAAAATGAAAAATAAACTTAATAAAAGAGAAAGAAAGTTATAATACTACGTAAAAATTATTAAATTAATATATTTGAGGAATAAGTAAGCATTATTATAGTATAAAATAAATCAGGAGCCAACGTTTTTAATCATATTTCATTGAACTTCTTGCTGCCCTAATAAGATTTTGATCGGCTTATAAAAATCTTGACACGTTAAATTTATGTTAAATTTACATAACATAATGGAATTACTTGTTTTTATATCCATATGGTTTCTTTCATTCAACCATTGAACATTTATTTCTGAAAATATTCTCTCGACATTTCCATTTTGTGCCGGAATGGCAAACAGAAAGCTACATAATTTTTCCATTTCTGAGGTCTGCTTTTGAAATACAAACTTCGAAAAAAAAAAACAATGACCATCGACCGTAACAAGATTGCTTTAGCCAGTCATCATTCCTCTCATTCAGCTCTTCTGTAATAAATATTTTTAGTAAAGAAAACTAGCGAAGTAATAAGTTTTCGTCAATTTGAAACCCCATATCAATAATGTTTTTACATGTATTTTGTACTTCCTCCCAAATTGGTATATCTTTTAAAAGCATCCATTTCATAAATTTGAACTTATGCAAGGGTCCAACCCATTTTTATAGGTATTCAGAAGTCGTTTGATACATATAAAATATTTCATCTTTGAATGCTTCCATTTCTTCGCCCTGAATATTGTGATCATGTATAACATGGAAGTATGCTTCATTTACTGGCAAATCAAAAATATTTACAATAAATTTTGGCGGCTTTTCGTCTGCATGAAAAAATTCCTTCAATGCTTCAAATGTTTTCAATACTCAATCGATCGACTGGTATAAACTTAACCAGTGAGTTTTGGAATGAATCAACAACTTGTGGTTGGCAAAGTATTACAACATTTTCACCACGAGCACTTCACATCACAAAACAATCTTTCGGCTCCCAACTGAATTGCATTATGAAGAATATATGCTGAGCATCTCACGTCTAGCAAATTATGATTGATTTTTTCTCATAATTTATAAAAGGCATTGTTTTTGCATTTTCTCAACAGTCCCCCAAAGTTTGTATTAGCGTTATCTGCACCATAAGCAACGCATTTTTTGTATCTACACCGTACACACAGAATGTGCTAATAATAAAATCGACAATTCTGTCGGAGGCTTCGTTAGTTAAGGATTCAATTTCTAGTATCTTAATCTGAATTCCTTATTGCTTACAAAAATATTACACAACTAAAGGCAAAACTTTTTCAGTTTTATGATTGCTAGCATCTGTGGATATTCCAAAACACTGACTTTTTTAATTCTATCGGTAATTCATTTATACAAAATAACCCAATAACATTTTTAATTAGAGCGGTAGTTTTTGTCCATCCGGAAGAATATTTACTGGCTATTTCAGAATCACTAAAAATTTCTCTAAAAAGATCATTGTTACAGTCAGCTGAACGAAATGAATGATGATGTTTAATAATGTAGTAAGCTATTGCTAATTCACTTGCTACAACAAGATCATCCTCATTTACATTTTTCACATGAATGTACTTCATAATTCTTTGTGATATTCCACCATTGCCATAGCAGGTTGCATTGACTTTATGTTTTTTTGAATTAATGTGGTCTTTTACATCAGATTTCCCACCATGGCTAATATTTATATAACTCGTGCATAATCTACACTCCACTTTGTAATGACTTCTTCCTTTCTTGATAAAATCCCACTCTTTCGAATATTCTTCATTAAATGTGCACTTTCTCTTTGGCATTTCTGTTGAGGGTTCTAAGACCTATAAAAATTATTTTGTATAAAAAATCTTGAAAATTCGACCGCTTATTTACAAAACACAAAAGTTTTCGTGCTTTACATTAATACAACTTTGATTAAGTTAATTCAAACTTCATGTTAAAAAATATCATATTAAATTTTGTTTATTATTTGACAGATTCAAGTAAATATTACCTTTAACATACAAAACAGTATTGTATAAATGATACTATTGACTAGAATCCTTGCATCATTTAACAAAACATAACTTGCTAATAGCTTAATTAAGGTATAAACAAAATTTGGGCATTGCTACGCTCTCGCACCCATAATAATAATTCCTGGTGTATGTAGCACGAAATAAGAAGTATTAAAATTTAAAAGTTAATAGTAGGTATTCAATTTCTTTGCCAATCTTTCGGAGAATCTTGCAGTACAGTAGATATAAAGTTAGAGTTAATAATAATCGTCTTACCTTTGAAATAAAAATTCCATCAGCAGATATTGAATGAAATTAAGATCTCTGCACCCGTTATAGCTGAAAAAGAAACTTTCCTTCTCTATCTTCTTTTCTTGAAATAAAGTGAGAAGGTAACACTACACCATGATGATAGCTGGATGAAGGACCACAATGTAATGAGGATGTCACTCTTAAACGACAATGTAGAAAGTGAAGAACCGTTGCTGAAAAGGCAAGGGTACTTAAAAATCTTGCTTTTGAATTTTTCTCAAGAAACGGTAAGCGAAGACGAACAATGTTTTTCTGTGAAGAACGGGTATCTCGGGAGGTATTTCATCGGAAACACTAATTACGAAGTTCAACGAAAGGATAAAATATCCCATTCTCAAGCTAGCCTAATGGAGGTTGCGGCTATTGTATTGGAGATCGTAAAACTAAAAATAAATCTGGACTCCAAATTATCTAGGAACAAGTACGGTACGTGAATTTCTGCCTTTTAGTCCATGAGAGGGTGACCCGCGAAATAGTCAGGATTCAAAATCTGAACCAGTGCGACGACTTTTAAATAGAAAAATAGGAGGAGAATATGTAACCCAGCTGTCATCTTTATTTTCTCAGAATCTGCTCTTGGTGAACGAAACTGTCTTTTTCCAGGACTAGAAATACGAATGCCTTTTATGAAGTAGTAACTGGTAATAAAGGTAAAATACTCCTTTAGCCAAACAATTAGAGGGTTGTAACCCTCTAATTGTTTGGCTAAAGGAGTATTTTACCTTTATTAATCTTAGTCAAAGTTATTGAGCTACTATCAATTAGTAACTGGTAGATATAGTATGAGATTTTAAATGAATTCATGCAAAAGAAGGACATGAAATTTGTTCGGTAAATCATTATGTTTAAAATTAAAAAAACTGGGACATTTAGGCATCCCGAAAAAAAATTTTGGGACACAGGGACAAAACATCGAAAACCCAACTCTTACCATATACAGTGTGGGACCATTTATCCGGCTACCCAGTAAACTGAGGGTTGCTGGATAGGGGGTTTTTCCGGAATTCAGGTAGCCAGGCCTAAAATGCACAAAAAAGTTATTGCTTCTGAATTATCTAAAACCAACTCCTACCCATGGGCGGATTCAAGGGGAATAAAGAGGATAATTCCGCCAAGATAAAAAAACAATCCAAAAATACTTTTTAAAAGTAGACTTTAACTATAGAAAAATGAACTGTTTTAGTACTTTACACCCATAATGTTATGTTTCACTATTATTTCTCGGTTACACCCCCTAGCCAATGGATTACCCCCCACAAGTCAAGTCTGAATCTGCCGATCATCCTTTTAATGCCGGGAATAGCAAAATATATAAACATTGATATTGCCAGTGCGTACGTCCTCAGTCGGTTGTTTCCTAATAGCAGATGAATTATCAACTTTCAGATTGGCTTCCCGAGCAGGCTGAGCCAGTTCACTTCTCAGACCGGTCTAGCCAGGTCGATTAGTTTACCAAACCGATCTAAATCAGTTCACAGTTGCTAGACCGATCTGAGACCGCTTGGTAAACGTAGTGACTGGATACTTCACTAACAATTCGCTGATTAGCTCTGCAGTCAAGGGCTTTCCTCACTATCCCAAAGCGAGGATAGCCACCATGCTGTTTCAGATTTTAGGTCCGTAAGACATGGAGGCGTAAAGGTTGGCCAAATCTGCTTCCAGAATATGTTGGGTCCACTTATGGCATATTAATCCCTATTAAAAAATATGTTTATCCAAACACAAGTATATCCTCACCTCCAGGGGAACCCAGGACCTCCTTAAGTGTTTGTGTGTATGAGAAAGGAAGAGAGACAGGTCATATTAATCGGGAAGTGACTGCAAATTCTCAGACTCGCAACTTCACAGACAACAAATTTTCTTTCAGTCCTCTATAAAATAGTGTATAATAAAATTTCCATTTGGCGCCCCTTACAAGGTTGTGCCCTGAGCACGTGCCCCGGTTGCCCTGCCCTCACTACGGCTCTGTATATATATGTATACATGACCAAGTTAATATAAAAGTTATTAAAAACACTAAGATTGTGAACAAAAATACCGAGAATATAAGCTTTTTAAATATTTCACTTTATTGGTTTCCGGTTTTCGGAACTTCTGGCTACCCACTATCCGGATAAATGGTCCATCACTGTATTTCTTTTTTTATATATAAAGGAATTTGTTCGTATTTGCAATTATGTATTAAAATTTCGTAAAGTAACTAATTGTTTTGACAAATAATTTGTTAATAACAATTTATTATTAACAAATTGTTATTAACAATTAAAATAAATGTCAAAATATTTTGAATCAAAACTTCTCATAAATTTTCTAGTAGAATAAATTAGAATCACTGATGAATTAATTTTTACGATAAGCAATATTTAACAAGAAAAGGAGTGATGCAGCAGAAAAAATTGAATTTAGCGTAAAATCTACTAATTATAATTATCTGCTTGTATATAGTCTATGTTTCTGAAAGAATTAAATCAATTTACAATAACGTATTAAAAATTCGTCAAATCAATTTGTTAAACATATTTTTAGTGCTTTTTGATCAAAGTTTTTCTTAATATTTTCAGACGAATCAATTATGGAGTAGTAGTCCATATGCTATTTGATATTGAGGAAAAATAGAGAAAATTCATTATAACAAAAGATATGAAATAACAAAACTGTGGAATTAGTTAAAAACAAAAGTTCTTAATATGATTCATTCGCTTAGACGCAGACAGTCAAGGTACACCACAAATAATTCAATCAATTTACAGTAACATATTAAAATGCGTAAAATAGCAATTTATTATTAACAATTAATTTGCTAAACAAGTCATAATTTTCTTACATTTTCAACCAAAATTTTTCTCATTTTTATGAAAATCACATAAAAAGCACTAGTCTATATCATATTTGACACTAAGGAAAAATGTATTAATCAATTTTTATAACAAAATTATAATAAAGGAATAAAACTGTGAAATTGATCTAATAAAGGAAATACTAAATATGAGCATTCAGTTATATACAGATGCTCCAGTTATTCCCCAGTTAAAATTAATCTAAATCTACAGAATCAAATACTAGGAAATGCTCACATGAATACACAAATAAAGATATTATTATAAATTTGGAAAAGGAAATGCAAGTTACACAAAAATTTATATTACTGTAGTTTTCTGTACTCTAGCTAGAAATTATAAAATAATTCAAAATATACACTATATTCACATATAAAACAAATCATGGAATACACTCTTTATACATTATATATTTTCATTTGTGTGGTAGTTCCTGAAGCAAGGTGCAGGACACAGTGCCACTTCGCAATCAGAACACCTGTATCGTACTTCCTTGTGCACTCCTGCCTTCTAGCACACAACACATCTTCTTGTTAGATTCTGTTTCTTTTGATTAGGAGAGATGAAATCAGGATAATGTCTCTCTACAAGTCTCAAGGAGTATGTTTGTGATGGTGTTTTTATAATCAAACTGGATTCCTTCCCATATTTTTCTTTTAATTCTCAGCCAATGTTATCTGGAAATATTTTCTGTTCAGTTTCCCACCTTTTTGCCTAGAGATAACAAAAGCATATCTAAAAAATGTCTGAAAAGTTTTTGGTAATACTTTGTTGGTCTTTTTCAAGTTATCTTATACAAGTTCACTAGCGTTATTGCCCGTCAAATATGATGGGTATGTGCAGATTATGTATTTAAATGTAGGTAATTCCCATTCTTCTTCCCTTTCTCTCTGTTTCCCTCTGATTTTTTTCTCTCCCTCTCTCCCTATTCTCTCTCCATCCCTCTCCCCCTATTCTCTCTCCCTCCTATTCTCTCTCCCTCCTATTCTCTCTCCCTCCTATTCTCTCTCCCTCCTATTCTCTCTCCCTCCTATTCTCTCTCCCTCCTATTCTCTCTCCCTCCTATTCTCTCTCCCTCCTATTCTTTCTCCCTCCTATTCTCTCCTCCCTCATATTTTCCCTCCTTCTTCTCATTCTCCATCCCAATCTCCCTCTTATTCTTCACCCTGCTCATTGCTTCCCTTCTTCCATCTTCCTCCCACCCATTCTCTTCCCTTTCTTCTAAAATTTATCTGAGAAGCATGAGGAAAAGCAATGCAACACTGAAGCATCTGATGACGAAGGAGAGGTAGACAGTTGAAGAATCCAATGGAGCTCTGGAGAAGAAGATTGTGATTCTGGTGACCCCTGGTCCAACAAGATATAGCATCAGGAATGTGGACACTACACAGCCTGCTCATGAAACCAAGCATTGTTGAAATGGACTAACAAAGAAGGTCACATTGTTTATGGTGCTGGTTGGGTAAGCATTGATCGAGATGAACTGATGTGCTTTTTCGGATTATTGATACTGGCTGCTGTATTCAAAGCACATGATGAGGCAATAATCAGCTTGTGGAATATTGATGATGGTCACCCCATTTTCAATAAGTCTATGGCTAGAAATAGATTTACACAGATCTCATGCTGTCTTCAATTTGATGATGCTGAATTGCATACACAAAGTCGAGGAGCTGACAAACTGTCACCAATATTATCTGTATTTGAAGCTTGGACATATGCTTTGCAAGATACTTAACATTCTACATGATAAAGTCATGGTCGATGAGCAGCTGGTAATCTTTAGAGGAAGATGTCCATTCCGCCAATATATACCATCCAAACAAATATGGTATAAAATTGTGGGCAGCATGTGACAGCAAAACATGCTATGTTTTCAACATGCAGGTCTACACAAGGAGGGAAGCAAATCAATCAAGAGTGATCAATCAGGGAAAGAGAGTTATACTGGATATGGTAAATGGGTTAGAGAAAAGTGGAAGGAATATTAGTACAGATAACTTCTTTACAAGTCTTAGTTTAGAAAGAGAGCTTGAACAAAAACAACAAACCCTGCTGAGAACAATAAGAAAAAATCGTTCGTAGTTGCCACAAGAATTCACAACTACCAGAAGAAGGGATTATATTCATCTCTGTTTGGATTTCAGAATTCAGCTACTATTGTATCATACTGTCCTAAAATAGGCAACGTGGTGACACATTTGAGCACTATGCATTACACAACTGAAACAAATAACAAAAAAACTGCCAAACCTCACATGATCCTGGATTATAATGCAACAAAGTCAGGTGTTGACACTACGGATAAATTAGTCTGAACATGTACAACAAAGCGTGCTAACAGAAGATGGAAAATGATTCTGTTCTATAATACCGTATCTGCCCGAATATAAGCCAACCCCCCAAAAATTTCCATTTTGACAAAAAAGGAAGTTTTGTAGATTTTATGCTGAAGTGTGCCGGGCATGCATGCACGGCCTAGAATACATTATTGGAGATCAAAGAATAGAGTGGGAAATGGTTTAGTTGCTGACATTTGAAATATTACTCCAATTAATAATTTTGCATTGTTGAATTTGTTCCACATTCAGTTACGATAATTTCATTCATCTTCATTTTCACACAAGGTCAAATAAAGAAATAGCGACCTTGCAAAGATAATTTTTAATCCAAGTCTATTTCCAATGAAATTAGCATTTACATTGGCAGGGTGTCTACTGGTACTGGAAATATACTGGGATTTTGGATAAGATACTGGAAAATAAAGAGTTTCTCCGTGATTTAAGAAAGTTCATACACGACCTGGAATTACTGAAATGTTGAAAACTTTTTGTTCTCGAATATGTTCATATTTCTGATATGTCCTGGAATTTCTTATTGAAATTCCAATATCGATAGGATGATTATTGCATCCTAGTTTTTATATCAATAACATAATTATTGCTTGCAGCTCATACAATGGGAGGTTGGTTGGGTGATGGGTGGTTTTAATCTTCCCATATGTTTTTGGGTTAGCTTTCTGCTATGCTTAATATTAATTAATATATTTTTTAAAATTTAGTATGCTTTATGAAATCCCTTGAGGTTCTTTATAGATTCCTAAAATATGCTGATTGAACTGAATTTAACTTAACTTGTGAGGGCTCTTGAATTGAATTGAATTATTAGGGGGCAAGGAAAGAAAATAGGTTAAAACCTAAGAATCTGTGCCATAATAATTATATTAAATTACATGTGACTGAAGTTACTGTAATTTTCTTGTTGTAGTTCTAGATGACTGTTCATTGTGTGTCCTTCGATTTTTGAGAAGATATGAGTAAAATTAGAGGGAAAACCTTGTTCAAGAAAGAGTGGTTGGACAGAAGACTGTTTGCAGATTGGAATTGGTTGCAGAAAGTGGACAGTGATAAGACTAAAGGGCATTGTTCTTTGTGTAGAACTAACTTTGATGTTAGCAATGTGGGGGTATCTTCAATCTGATCTCATGCCATTGAAAAAGTCAAAGCTGCAAGTGGAAACAAGAAAACTAGTTGACTTGGTTCCTGTCAAAAACATTCCGTTAGCTGCAGGCATTGGACCTGGCCTTGCACCTGCTGAAGTGGCACACTCCAGTGCGAATGACGGAAAAGAACTTGCTGAACATCATGCGACTAAGGATACTCTTAGGAACTTCATCACTAAAGATGAAGTTATCTGTGAGGAAATATTATGGGCTCTTAATCAAGTAATGACACCTTCTGCTCGAAGTTTTTCTGTTTGCAGTGATCTTTACAAAACAATGGTTTATGACAGTGAAATTGCCAAGAAATTTAAACTAAACTTGGATACTTAATAACATTTAGACTAGGTCCATATTTCCAAAAAGAATAGGCAGTTATGGTTAATGAGTGCCCCTTTTACTCTATTTCTTTTGATGAGAGCATGAATACTGTTGCTCAGAAAGGCCAGATGGATGTTTTGAGATTTTTGGATATTTAACTTATACCTTTTTGGTCATGCTACTGCAGAGGACCTCCTGATGGCTTTCTTGCTAGCGTTAAAGGACGTGTGTTTGGATGCCAAAGAAATGCTTCAGGTAGCTATGGACGGACCAAACGTGAACCTCAGATTTTTGAAGGATCTAAAGAGCTACTTAAAAGATGATTCTCCATCAGATCCCAAGTTGTTGGACTTTGGTACGTGTTCCTTACATGTTGTCCATGGTGCTTATAAAACTGCGCATTTCAACTCCAATTGGGATATTAACAAATTTTTACACTCACTTTATTACTTGTTTAAAAACTTCCCAACATGATGTGCAGATCACCAACACATAATTGGATCATGTCTCTTCCCAATGAAGCTTTGCTCAATCAGATGGGTGTAAAATTCTAAGGTGATAGCAAGAGTTGTGGAAATGCTAACACATTTGAAGAAGTATGTTGATGTTATTGACAGAAATCCTCCAGTGTTTGAAAACTTTCAAGCCATAAAACTTTTTGTGAGGAATGAGCTGCTCCCAGCACAGGTTGGGTTCTTGCTGTCAGTGGCCCTTGAACTCGAACAATTTCTCTCTGAGTACCAGAGCAATCTACCGCTCCTGCCATTTTTGTTTGTGGATTTGAGCAACCTGCTTGAGAATTTAATGAGTAGAATTGTGAAATGTGAACTAATGGATTTAGCAAACACTTCCAAGAATTTTTTTCCATTGATTTGAAGAAACAGGCGAACATTAAATCCATTCAAAGCATAGACATTGGGTTTGCAGCCTCAGCAGCTTTGAAAGGAATAAAAGATACCAGTGTTCTTCAGCTCAAAGGTGACTTCCATAAAGTCCTTGTAGATGTGTGCACCAAGCTTGTGCTTAAGAGCCCTCTGTCCTACAAATTTATCAATGTTGTCAGTTGTCTCACTTCTGCATTAATGGCCAATCCATCTATTAGGACTTACCAGATAACTTATGCATTGGAAGTTCTAGTGGAGAAAATCCAAGTGTGTAGTGTGGAAGCTGATGCTGTGAAAAGGGACTATTTAGATTTTGCATCAAAGCAAGAAGTGACCAAGCCTCTTAAAAATTTCAGTCCAAAGAATGACCAACTCGATCACTTCCTCATGGTCATTTATTCTAAACAAAATGCTTCCAAGGAATTGACCCACTTCACACAAAATGTTCTTGTTTTATTTCACAGCAATGCAGCTGTTGAAAGAAGCTTTTTGGTGAACAAAGAATGTTTAGTTGAAAACTTACATGAGAATAGTCCAGGGGTGGGGAACCTTTTTTCATGGAAGGCCAAATGTTACTTAACAGATACCTCATCAGGCCACACATTGCGATGCACGTTGCATACATTCACATTTATCAAAATTACAATAATAAAGAGGCAAACTCAATTTAATGGCTTTTTAATTTAACGAATTCAGATTTCAATTCTTCATATTTACTAATAATTTTAACAACTTGGAAGGCTTGAACACAAAATGACTTTTTAATCTAATGCAAAAAAATTAAATTTTTCATATTTGCTAGTATATTAATAAACTTTAAAGAAGTTGAAACACATTAAGGACATGTAAATAATATGTTGCATTCAATCATTCATCAAAATAAGAAGGCAAAACAATTCAATGACTTTTTTGTGAATGCTTGTTGTGAGCTAAGAACTTGATATTTGGTTCCAGCATTGTTGTCTTTAGATTCAATTGGTCTTCCAGGTGAGTGATTGTCATTTGTGATCTCAGATACCTCTTGATTTGAGCCCTATGTGAAAATGTTTATTCACAACAATAGGTTGTGCCAAAACACGAGAGTAAACGACGAGCATATTGATGCAGTCATGGGTATTCAACAGTATTCTTCCATATTTCAATGGGATCCTTTTTACTGTCGAAAAGAGGCTTCATAATGTTATCTTCTGAGAGCTCAATCAACTCCATCTGCAAATCCTCAGGTGCATTCGAGACATCAACCAGATGTGGCTGAAATGCTAACCTCAGTGTGGCATCATGTTTCTAAAAATCAAAATTTGTAATTCAATTTTTTTTTATTTTCACCCTATTTCATCACTGAATGTATGTTCTCCCTCCTGCCTTTCATTATTCAATTAACACTCCTACCCAACTCTCCATATATATAGAACTCTCGACCATTCTTTCAAAACCGGTCGATTATTAAACTTTTTAATGGAAATTTACAAGTTCCTTTTTTCATTTAAATGGAATCCTTCCACAAAGTAGAGCCTTTCCAAGTGGACTTTGTTACTGGAATTTTTAAAATCTTACTCAGTGGACACCCTGATTGCCTTAAGAAATTGCATTTTATAATTATACATGTTCATATTGTTATATCGTATATGGTATATCATTTATAACCTCACACGCCTAAGTTTTACTGAAATTCAAACAGTTGAGCATCCAAAGCTGTCATCGCACTTTGCGTAATCGTCTGCGTAGTCAATGGTTGGAATTTTAATAGATTCCATGAATGAGGTTTTAACATGCATATAAACATTAAATTGGCTATAGCAATAACCACAATAGCCAAGTAAAACTAATAGTAACTTCTTTTAATGGATAATGAAAAATAATACAAATTGCTAACTATTCTTAATGATATATATGCATAGTCATGAGAAACAAAAGAAAATATCCAATAGCATTGGGAAACAAAAGAACAGGTAACAATGGCAACAAAACACGGGTACTGCTTAATTCAATATTCTAGCTTTATTATTTATTAATTAATATTCATTGTAGGTCAAATATTTACTTTACGAAAAATATAGTACTATCATTTTAATGTGACGACAATGAGAGACGTGCTGCCATTTATGGGTGACTACGAGACTTAACCCTAACCCCAAATTTTTTCTCAAACTCGCATTTAAGCCGAGGGATGATTTTTTCATGATGGATTTTGACAGAAAACATTGGCTTATATTTGGGCAGATATGGTATGTTGGATATTAGTGCACTAAATGCATTTATTATTTGGATGCATCTGAAACCAAACTGGAATTCCAAGACCAAATACAAAAGAACAATTTTCCTTATGAAATTGGGCAAATCGCTAGCAAAGGAAAACATACAAAAACATACAACCATTGCAAAAGCAGCTGCAGCACCACAGAAGGGGGCAAACATGGTCGATGTGTACATTGCCAATGATCAGTAGACAGAAAACAGTGAAAGATGTGCTAAATGTATCTGCAAGAAACATTCACATATTGTATGTAATGATTGTGAAGGCAACTAATGTAGAATAATGTACATGTTACTAAATTAACATGTGCTTTGTAAATATCTTAACAAAAATTAATGGAGGGAGCACTGGAGTGCTATCTCACCCGGGGCGCCAAAATTCATTGGCCGGCCCCTGCATATACCCCTTATCTACTTATCCACTAATTCTTGTCATTATATTTTTCACTAAAGATAGTGTGATTTCCAGTTTATACAATGAAATTCCATATATAACCAGATATGCTCTCACATAGAACAAAAAACCTAATCCCAAACCTACTTTGCTTGGAAGGAATAAATTGCTTCCAGGGCAATAATAGGGTCTCATCCACCACTATTGATTGCTCAGGGCAATACAAAGTCAAAAACTTTTCCTTCAAGTAATCCAAAGTGGGCAGAATTTTGAAGTTTTTTGTTTGGACAAACTTCACTATATGTGAAGTTATTAACAAAATGAAGAAATTTCAACAAAAGCTGAAATTTTTTTTCTTTGAACATTTTCTGGAAAAATTGGGTTGCAATACTCGTGTTTTGTGAAGTGCATAAGGTAATCTGGTTTATGGATGATTCCTTGAAAAATAAAAACCCCTATCTAGGTTTTGATCTCATTGGGAGTACTTCCTTCCAATCCCGGGCTCTTGACAGTATCTTTAGATTCGGGTCCACACTGAAGATTTGTCAGGCATATAAATTGGTCTGTTCTGATATCAAATTATATAAAGAGTCATCAAAAAAATTTTCAAAATATTCTAAAATATCTTGATCATCTTCAAATTTAACAGTCGCTCCACTCCTAGCAAGAAATTCAAACTTATGTCGAACACTTTCTTGCGTGGTCCAAACCAGAATCTCAAAACTATTTTCTTCCTCTTCTTCACTGTCCTCACTTTTTGCGTCGGATTCACTATTGCTAACGTCAGTATTTATGTACATACTGAATTCTCCATCATCTCTAAAATTTCAGGAATGTATTTATCTGAAATCTTGGGCCTTTTACTTATAGAAGCCATTTCACGATATTCACTATTAGAAGAACTAAAATCTATTGAAGATTTTTCAGAAAAACAAATAGAAAAGTTTAACTTAACTTAAACTTTCCAATGCTAACGTGGTAACTCTCGATGAAAAAAGCACATCTCAAGAATAATGTTTCTGCATGGGGTAGTGGGAAATATTTATTAGCCCTGGTAAACCAGATGTGGCAATGAAGCAAAGTCAGTAAAAACACCAGATGTGTCAAAGAAGAAAAATGGGTAAAATTTCCTGGTGTATGAGTTTGCATGTTCGTGTGAAAAAATATTATTGCACATCTAAGAATTGCCGACCGGGCAGTGCATATATGCAACCTTACACAACACGTGTAGGGTTTCACGATGAAGGTTCTAAATCTTGGAAAATTTGGCCTAAACGCCATCTGTTTGCATGAATATGAACCTAAAGGACCAAGGAATACGAGAGATAGCTCATGACGAAATTACTCATCACGCCCATGGAGAAAGATGAAAAAAAACCTGATGATGAAAATAACCGTCATGCCCAAATGGTGGCCAATTTGCTCATGACGAGTATGATCGTCATGCCCAGTCAAATGATTAACCCAAATTCTGTAAAAATGTAATTGCTTTGCTATCATTAAAACCCGATTTCACCTGATTTGTTTAAAAAAAATTTAAAAACCCGATAACTACTGCAATTTTATTTTTTCAACCTGAAAAATATATTCTCTGCTTATAAGACAGAACTTGTAATTATTCCAAGCACATGTACGTTACATAGCATTGTGTTTTATTTTGCGTAACTTGATGTCATTGCAACTTGACCGACCATTCGATCACAGGTTGACATTATAAATGATTATATTGTAAATTATCACAATTATATTCAATGCATTTGTATTAAAATATACAACGACAATGAATAACTCAACGATATAAGTTTAATCAAAACTGGCAAGGTACCTGCAGCGTGCAGGAAGGCATTCTTGACGTGCATGTAGTCAGGTTTCTTTTAACTGAAATAACTTCAACATTTTTGTTCATATTACGAAGCACTGGACAAAAAATTTTTCCCCCATAACTTCGAAATTTCGTAAAACGGGGCAACATAAATTGAGGTTGACCTGTAGCTTGCATAGCTCAATGGTTAGTGTATTGTGTTAATTACATGGGGATACTGGGTTCAATCCCCACTGGGAGTACTTTTTAATTTAAAAAGTGTTTAATAAGCCAGCAGTAAAGATAAGAAACAACAAAATTAGTTTATAAGATTCCGAATTTTGAAGCTGCGTAACAACGGGTAATTCACTTGTTATTAGTAATGATTAATTTTAACTACTTTTCCCCTATTTGCTGTTAAATATTATTTGGCACTAGAAATGAAGCAAAAGAATTATGGCACATAACAATTGATCTAATTATCTCAAAACTGAAGGTCTTGGATTGGTGATTGACTAGCACTAAAGTAAACAAGTTAGCAAAGAATTTTAAAATTTAGCACTTTTCTAGAATGTCAATGTAAATTTGCAAAATTGGAAAAAGTGCCCCTCATTACAGAATTAGAAAAACTAATTTAGCATTCTACACCAGATGTAAATGAATTTGGAGCATTTGATAAATCCTTATATTGCAAATGTTCAGTAATTGAGAATGCATTGAGTTTGGTAATACAAAAAAAAACATCTTTTCTTGAAATTGTATGAAACAAACAGAAAACTGACCTTGGTAATTATTTCTTCATGGAAAAATTGCTTTTGTGATACTTAATCTTCTCTGGCAAATTATGAAAAAATTGTGGTTTGCTTAATGATGGGATTTGATGGATCATTCATCTTGAAAATTGAATTCTTTGCAGCCTTTTCTCCAAGATCACCTGTCTCTGGTTCACCCCTCAATGTCTCGCACTCCCCACTCTTACGGATGTCTCCTGCAGGCTCCAGTGAGAGTAGCTATGGCCACCGCCATTCTCCTGCATTCTCGGATGTCCCTGAACCTGTGTATGGTGCCGTTGACAGATTTTTTCAGCCTCCATCCCAGCATCGAAGGAGGTTTCTTTGAATTATCCATTGCTCAGATTTTTGTGGAAACTAATGACATGTAAATAGGAGGAGACATTCGTACAAGATGGTGGTTGTAGTTGCATTGTTGTGGTATGCATTGGAAACGTTGCGGAAAAATTGTGCGAGTGGTGGGTACTCTTGGAAGGCCTGAATGAAAAGCATTTCCTGCAATTACTGACTGATTTTCACTGCCATGTGAGTTTTAAGTGTGATTTTTTTAGTATTATTTTGCCTCGTTAAGTTTATGAGTGGCTTTTCATGATTTCATATTTGGACAAATTATGCAAGAGTTTCATGTTGACTAATTGGCAAGATTTTAGGTTTATTATAAAAACTGGAAATACTATGGACCCAAAAATTGTGTGATTCTGTTATTTCTTTTAGTATTATGTTCAGTGTTGTCTGTCATAACAGATGAAGTAGGAAATGTAATAATATATTTATACTCAGAAATTTAATTGGGAAAAATTTTGAGTGTGAAGCATTTAACTATCTGCATTATAATTTCATTTTCATAATGTGCTGTACCTGTATGATTCTGAATAAGGAAATGTTAATTTCATGTGACTTTTTTTGTATGATGTTTGAAAAAATAAAATATCTAACTCCGTAAATCCTCCCCATGTACTAATGATTGTACATAATGGAGAAGCATTCAAAAACTTATTTTTGTACCTATTGTAAGGATGTGATTGTTGCTTTTGAAATTATTAATTTCATTGGATGTTGAATATTTTTAGAACTTTAGGGCATAATGCAGCCAGGCCTGATTGAGGTATTGATACGTCAGTCATTAAACAAACAAAAATAATTGACAATATTTTTTTCTTGGATTTATTTTGTAAACCACTTCCAATCAAAATCAGGGCTGGCTGAAGTGTGGTGTGACCAGTGCTCCAACACAGGGCACTACTCGATTCAAGGGCACCATTCCATACAGTTGCGTAGCAAGGGTTGGACAAATAGTGTGATCACCATGGGTGATATAGCCCAAGGGGCACCAAACATGCAAAAAAAATTTAAAGTAGATATTCAATGTGAGGGTAAGTGTTCAGATTTCATCTCAGGTGCCAAATTTCCCTCTTTACGGTACGGATTCCATCACATGTGAAAACAACCTTCTCCCAAAATAAGAGTTGAAGGAAAGTATTTGTCAAACAGTTTCAATCACCATGATCAAAGAGCTTTATTTGTAATATGATTTAATTCGCGATAATCAATGCACATACGATAGGATCCATCTTTCTTTTTGACGAGGAGATTTAGACTTGCAAAGGGTGACTGACTTGTGCATATGGTTTTATTTACCAACAAATCATCTATTATGGCACGCACTGCAGCCTGCCCTTTCACAGCCAAGCAGTATGGGGGTGGGTTCACTGTACATTCCTTTCCTAACCAAATTGTTAGCTGGCACTGGTCACTAGACACGCGATTCTCAAGGGTCATCATATCAGTGTAGGATTCGAATAAAATCAGAAGGGCATCCTTATTTTGACCAACTGCATCAGTGTCAACACTAGCAAGATTATGGGTTGAACAACACGATTCACAGAAAAAGGTAACTCGTGCATAATTTTAGTACCCTGGTGATTTGTGACTGCAAACACAGACACCTTTAAATGCACCTCACCTGATAAATACATCATAATCCAAAACAAAACGAAATTTCAGATTGAAAATCTGTCCAGTTATTTCAACATGGCCAGTAAACATCTGGCAGGAAATGAGAGGACTGAGAGTGATCCCTTTCGGTGGAAATACACAGTCTCATCTTTTCTCAGAATAGAGGCGTGAATTTGAGAGCAGTTCTGCATTCGAGTGGTCTTAAGAAAGGTAGTCAAATACAACAGCAGCTCACTGACGGTTCGACAATTCCGGTTGATAGCAGCCAACCTATCATCCATTTTGGAAATATCGTCAACAATTAGTTCTACTAAATCCAGCTTTCCAGGTGACACAAGCGAGCTGAACTGACCTCACTCCACCGACACTACTCTCTCAATGCTTCGGGAGAAAAGTGACTGGATCAAAAATGGCTGTTGTCCATGTCACGCTGAAGTCACACCAGTGATGCACTTATTTCTGGTTGATTCTCAGTTTTGCTGCTAACTATATATTGTAGTCAAAAAAAATTTTTCTCTATTTTTTCTATTAATTTGTTGATTGCCTGTTTTCTCATTTTGTTGTTATCAAGGACTTCCTGTACTATTGAAACCAGCATTGTAGATTGTAAAAACGTTTTGATCAGTTTTAATTTTGAAAAGAACCTTTCACCACAAGCAACAGAAATGGGCATGAATTAAAAAAGGGTTTCCTTAGTCATTCAAATGCCACAGAACGCAACTTGTATTATTTTAATTAAAGCAGAGAGAATATATTAGTTTGGAGAGGTTCACTAATACAACAAGGCTAGATATATTATGATTTTTGACAGACACAACAAACAAACGATTAGGGAACTAAAAGTGGATGCTGCACAGGATGACAAGTTGTCATATACACTTGAAGGGTTAAAAAGATTCTGAGTGCATTCCACACATTTGTTAATACACATTCTAGATTATTATCTCTAACAAAATTGAGAACATACAAAGGGCTAAAAGTTAATTTTTCATTTAGGGGAATGAGATATTGAATATTTTTTGTTTCATGAAAGAGCTGTTTTCCATTGATATCCGAATCGGATTTATCAGTCAATTCATTTTACATTTTTGGAGAAACTCGGCATCATTTGGTATTTTTTTCAAATCATTATCTTGCTACAAATACTGATTTGGAAAAGTACATAAAAAATCCTAGCTGGAAATTATGTTTCAATTTTCAAATTTGATCAACAAATGAATTAGCCAAAAAATGAGAGGAAGATTCTAAATTTGTATTTTCAGATAACTCTTCAAGAGCACTTTTAGAGTTTTAAACTCCTTTCAACTCAAATTTAGCAGTTTTAGGCATTCTTGACCAGCGAAGCGGTAATAGCGGAATGCCTTATGGGCACGTCTGATCCGCCCATCCATCCATCGTAACTTTCATCTCCTAATCCTCCAAACGGATTTTAATTAAATTAAGTATGAGTGATCCTCATTGAAATTTATTCGGATAGAGAACAACATTTACTACAGGAATGTCCACGACACCATTACGAGTTATAGTTTCAGAGATAGAAATTGTAGGTAATCCCATGCAAAACATCACATATTTTGTTTACATCGATCTCTAAGTGGGTTTTCTTGGAAAACAACAATTAAAATCCATGTTTTTCTATCCCACGCCCTTATACGATCTGTGAGGTATAGTTTAAAAAATTCATTCAGATAGAGGACAACATTTACTACAAGATAGTCCATGAGACCACATAATTACGAGACAGTTCTCTCAGCAAACAACAATTAAAAATCCATATATTTCTCTCCCATTTTCTTATATGATCTGTGAGGTATAGATTAAAAAATGTATTCGGATAGAGAAAAACATTTACTACAAGATAGTCCCCGAGACCATATAATTACGACTTATAGTTTCTGGGATAAAAATTTGAGAATTGTCCAATCTTTTGATACTGTTTCATATGTATTTTCCATTAAGAACGCCTTTGAAATCTCTGTGTATTCCATCTATGGAGTATATTTTTCCACCTAGTTACCACATCAATACGACATCCCATCTCTGTTTGTAAAAATTGGTTTCAATGAGTAAACATTAATGTTTATTTAAAAATTTGGTGGTGAAAAAATACAGTATAGAGATTGGAACATGCCAAAAAAGTTGACTGATTCGTTCACGCTATTGACTGCTTCTCCAAATTGAATGAGTAATATCTACAGTTGATGAAAAATCCTCGTTTATAGTTATCCAGACTTTTTCTGTACGCCATTCCTTTTCCGAATTATTTTTTGTCCTCGGCAGTTGTTTAAATCTAGTCGAAGATCTATTTTTAGAGAACAGGATTCCCCACTTGACGCTAGGACAGCATTTCCCAACCTAAGGTCCGCAGACCACTTATGGTCTGCAAAAGTTTTGTTGGTGGTCCGTGGAGGTTTACAAAATTAGTTTATTTTTAGGCCACACCTCATTCATATTTAGCTGGGATTTTTTTGGGAAAAGTTAAGAAAATTGTACACTATCACAGGTATTGAATATTTTCATTAATGGCAATTTTACTTAAACATTTTTCTCATTCCTTCATATATCCTGATTCTTCCTCTCTGCCATCCGTAACTTATTACCTCATAAGCTGAGAGTGCTCATGCCGTTTGGAATTAGCCTGAGTGTATACTTGAAAATGGTCAAATAAAACATGTAACCAAATTACCCCATTTCTTAATCATAGATACAGTAAGTAGGTTAGTGTAAGTAATGAGGTGGTCTGCAGGGCCTAAAAGGGTTGCTGAAGTGGTCGGCAGAGTTCAAAAGGTTGAGAAACTCTGCAGTAGAGCATCAAAACATGAAATGTTTCCTTAACCCTCCAGTACTCATGTGGGTTTTTCAAACACAAGTACTCGCACAGAGTAGATTTTAATCCCATTTGTATTACATTGAATATGTATGCCAAATGTAGTTCATTCATCAACAAAAAATTACAAATATACATATAATTTAATAGAAACACAACAGATAATTTTTAAGAATATTTAATAATACTAGTGGAACCCGCAAAACATTTTGTGAAGTCAGTCCAAAAATCTGCATGTTTAAAAGGAATTATAGCCAATTTCATATAAAATTATACAACATACTATTTTGAATGTGATGTTTGTTTTTATAATTTATATATGCAATTTTAACTGTCTCCTCCATACGAAAAAGGTCACATTCCAGTATTGAAATAAAGAAAGAAGATGTTTTTCTTTTGGTCATTCGTTAAAAATGCCCACAGCCCACATGCAGTTTACTGAATAATAATAATCTTTAATTAGTAATGTTGCAATCTATTAACTTTAACATTGCTACAACTGTAATTTCGATGCTTCATAAACAGCGCAAAGTGGATAACAATTATTTTGTCTATTTGAAGGCTTAATTGACACTAATTCAATCGGAGGCAACAATGTGGGTCACCTTGGCAACACCCAGAAAGAGTACAAAAAAGCCAAAAAATTTCGAAAATAAATGCATTTCTGAGAAATTATTCCATGTAACATCAATTTTTTTCTCCTCATCAACTATCAAAATTTATTTTCTCCAGTTGTGTCCACCAATTTTTCCCATTTGTTTTAGATTTTTGCTAGGTTTGTTTTTCATTATTTTCCCAATATTTTTTTCATTTTATTCCCCACTTTTTCGAAAATTGTTTTACCAATATTTTTACCCAATTAAGTTTCACAAATTTCACACAATTTTTTTCGAATTTCTTTACATTTTCCCCTCTATTTTCTTTTCCGTTTTTCTTTTTCCCAATATTTTTTATTTGTTTTTTGTAAATTTCTTCCTAATTCTTTCCCCAAATTTTTTCCCAAATTTTTTTTCATTTTGTTCCATTTTTTAAACATATTACTTTCTCATTTATTCCACAAATTGTCCAATTTTCTCTTAAATTCATTTTTACATTTTTTTCAATATTTGAAGATTTTTTTCATTTTTCTCTCGAATATTTTCCCAAATATTTACAATTTTTTTCAATTTTTATTTGCCATTTTTTCAATTATTTTTTAATTTTTCCCCCCTTTATTTTTCAATTTTCCTAAATTTTTTCCCAAATATTGTTGTTTTTTAATTTTTTTTTCCAGTCCTAACTTAATTTTTTAAAGATTATTTTTCACTATTTCTTCCAAATTTTTCTTTGGAATTTCCTTTTCTAAATTTTTACCCCTAATTTTTTCCAAATCTTCTACCCAAATTTTTTTTTTCGAAATTATTTTTAAATTTATTCCCAAACAAAATTTCCAAATTTTCTCCAATATTTTTTCCAATTTATTTCCAATTTTTCCCAATTATTTTTTTTTTCATTTTTTGCAATATTTTTTCCCAATTCCTTTTCCAAAATGGTTTTACATTTATTTTCCACATTTTAATATTTTTCAAAAATTATTTTTTTTAATTTCAATTTTTAATGTCTGAAATTTTGTCCCCAAATTTTTAAACAATTTTTTCTATTTCTTTTCCCAATTTGCTTCCAATTTTTTTCGAACGTTTTTCCCCAAAAGTTTTCACAATTTCTTTTGCAAATTTTTTAAATCGAATTTCTTCCCCATTTTCCCCCACTTTTTTCACTTTTCCACAATTCTTGAGCGTTTTTTTCGCTTTTCCGAAGTTTTTTTTCCAAATTCTTTCAAAAACTTTCCCACAAATTTTTATTCATTTTTTCATTTTCCCGTTTTTACTTTCTCCATATACGAACTATAGAGAATGTATTGTTTTCATGAAAAAAATCGAACTCGAGATTTTAATGGAAATACATGTTTTAAGGTCCTCTGAACAAGTTTTGACTATTTTCTCGATGATGTCTGTGTGTCTGTCTGTCAGTGATATGTGATAGATTTTTGTGGGCGCTCTAACTCAAAAACTATTAATCAGGTCAACGCAAAATTTTATATTTAACATTTTTATTAAAGTTAAAAGATCTGATTAGTATTTGGTAAAAATCGGTCAACCGAAAGTGGGTGTTTAATCTTGTCACATCAGTTATTTTGAAATATTTTCTTTAATATTTTATAAATGTAAAAATGGATCAGAATAAAAGTTGTAGAAAATTTTATTTTCTACAACTTTTGTCCGATACATTTTTCCATATAACGCATTGTTTAAGAGTTATCTTATATTTTTAGCTGCCACCACCATGCCACCTGCCGACGACTATTGTTAACAATTGACGCTTAGTTATGTCTTAGTAACGCTCCTTTTTCTTTTCTTAATTGTCCACCGGAAGTAAATATTGACAACGATCCCAGAGCTAACAACATTTAATTTGCCATAAAAATATGGAGAAAGTCATGTGTTGCCCACATCAGTTTATTTAAATTGTTTCCTATTTTTTAAGTGTTCCCAATTATTTTTTCTCATTTCTTTTACAATTTCTTTTCTTTCATAATTTTCAAATTATTTTGGAAATGGTTTACTAATTTTTAAACAAATTTTATACCAACATCTTTATTACTTTCTCCATATACGAAGTATATAGAGCCAGCATTGTTTTCATGAAAAAAATCGAATTTGAGATTTCAACGGAATACATGTTTTAAGGTCCCCTGAATATGTTTTGACTATTTTCTCGATGATGTTTGTGTGTCTGTCTGTGTGTGATAGATTTTTGTGGACGCTCTAACTCAAACACTATTAATCAGATCAACACAAAATTCTTTAAAAGAAAAATAGTTGTTTCAAAATCTTCAAAGAAATCATGCAGCTTTTTTGCTTCTAATTTTGTCAAAGGTTTTTCATTTGAACCATTAGAAAGTGTAAATAAAGCTTCTTTTATGGCAAAAAAATTCATCTTAACAGCTAGAATTGCATTTGCCGTTGCGGACCATCTGGTATCACTAATTCTTTTTAATGTTTTATTTCTTTCTGAGTTTGCCTTTATTAAAAGGTCCCATCTCTTCGTTGATGAAGAAAAGAATACAAATAAATTTTGAATAAAATAGAAAAAATTACTTGCTTCTGAACAAGATTCTGCAGCTGAGTTTCCAACTAAATTTAAGGTATGAGCTGCACATGGAATAAAAAATGCATTTTTACTATGGCTCTTAATCTTCGCCTGTAATCCGTTGTATATACCGGACATATTTGCCGCATTGTCGTAAGATTGGCCGCGACAGTTTTGAATATCTAGACCATACTCCGTTAAGGTTGATATTATAATATTTTCTAAATAGACAAAAAAGTTCCTGTATTTGATTTTGTTTATCTATATATCTTATGATGATAGATAATTGATCTGCATGATTTACATCGGGAGTTGAGTCAACAATAAGTGAAAAGTATTTAGCTTGTTTGATATCGTTAATAATTGCATTTATTACGTTTGTGGCCATTAAACCAACGAATTCGTCGCACGTAGTATTGGAAAGATATTTTACATGTCCTTTACCACATTTGCTATAAGTCTCTAAATGAGTCTTTAAGAATATATCAAATTCTGCTAAGTACTCTGAGCAACTCATAAAATTTCCTGTACTTGAGCTATCATGCCCTCGAAATCCCAATCCTAATGTACCTAAAAGTTTCACAATAGCAACAACTCTTTTTAAAATCTCACGCCAATAGTTTTTCATATGCTTTTATCATCTCAGAATTAATTCTTCCTACACTTTTTGAGCGCTTTACGTACACACACATTTCTTATGTTCTTTGGACTCATCATGCCTTCTTAATATATCACTGATATTTTTCCAATCACTACATCCAGTAACTAATACATTCAATTTGGTTAAAAACAATTTGCAAATAAAACAGTATTCTGATTTTGTTGTTTCTGAAAATATTAACCATTCTCTTTTTTCCTGACTACCGTTAACTCTTGTTAAATAGAAATGTGATTCATTTAGTTTTCTTGTAACTATTTTGCCCCCTTCATTAAAATCTATTTTTGAATTTCTTATGTTGCCTAAATTTTGTGGTTTTTCATGAAGGCAAAATTCAAGGAAGTCATTCATGATGGGTTTTGGCCATAACGCAATATCTTTTCTATATGTTTGATGTTTGGTCATATCTGGAGTATCATTAATAGTGTCAGAGACTGCTTTGGTTGATCCATTATTGGTATTGTCTTCCTGTGTGATGCCGAAATAGTTATCGTCAATAACGTCGTCTGGTGATAATGAAGAGGTAGGAGTTATGTCTGCACTATTTTCTTCTGTTGTAAGAATGTCATTTTGTTGGCTGTCATTTTGAGACTTCTTGATTTTTTATTGAAATAAAATGTTGTAACGAGTTTTGCAGTTTTTTTAATTCCTCTTCTCTAATTTTTAACCTTTTCTTTTTCTGTACACCAGATTCATATGTTCTTTTTATGGCCCTAAGAAAAAATATATTTTTAGATTTATATTTAACAATTTAAAAATTTTTGTACTTTTAATCAATTTTTTATAATTAAGTAATTAATTTTTAAAATTAAGTAATAGACAATGGAAACCCAATATAATGCAACAACTGCGTTATAGGAGGAATTGAAGAATCGATTGATCCTACAGAATAAATACTACACTATCACAAAAAATCGACAGCAAACATAACTGACCGACACATTAATATATTAAGTTGATATACAAGCAGGGTTGCCAGGCATCCCAATTTGAGGGGGGAATTCCAAACTACATGAAATAAAATTAAAGAAATCCGTCGGTTTGTTTTTTAACCCTTTATACCCTGACGGTACTTTTAAGTACCAAAAATTTAAATCTATCTACACTGTGTGCTTAATGCATAATTTTTGTGTTTAAAGTTGGTACTAATTACTTATAGTTCTCCCTTTGTCCAGGAGGTATCACATTTACTACAATTTCGTTTTTCAAATATTAAAGAATATTTCCCCATACATGTGCTTGCCTTACGTGAGAAGTGAATTGTGAGTTTTATTTTCCTGAAAATATCTCGTTTTATAGTGAGTAAGTACTCAAGTTATTTTTATTTGATAGTAAATACAATTCTCTTCACTGTACTGTGAAAATTTTATTATAAAACATTTATTTTTCCATAATTATAGGTAAAAGAAACCTTGGTACTTAGAAATACCATCAGGTCTCGTCTTTCATATTCCTGATGGGTATTATATTTATATTTATTTTATATTCAGTCTTGTGTTTTATGCTGTATAATTATTTTTATTACATTGGAACACATTTACAATTATATATTTGTTTATTATCCGTCTTTTTTTTTAAATGCAAAAATGCTGAAAGTATTGATTTTTTTTTGTAAGTAACATGGCCCATCATAGATCACTGTCGCTTGATGAAATTGACATAGTAATGGATAAAATATCATCTGATATAGAAACTCCTATTGAAAGCAGCTCTGATGATGAATGTGGCAGAGATTCAGATGTAGAACGTGAGCAGTTGGACTTCAACAACGACAACAATAATGAGAATCAGGCACCTAATTTGGCCAGAATTTGGAAGAGGCAAATTATTACAACTAGTAAACCTAGCTTTGAATCTCAAGAAGGTGTAGTAAATTCTTATTTTATTAACAAAACTACTCCAACGGATATTTTTTTTGGAATTTTTGGGAAAAGAAATTGCTGAGATCGTATTGTTTCAAAGTAATTTATATGCTATGCAGAAACAAAAGAAAATTAAACCATTAACAGAGCAAGAATTTTTTTAGTTTTTTGGGGCTACAATTTTTGTTTGGCTATCATTGCCTCCCACAAATGAGAAACTATTGGTTAAACGATATAGATTTTGCTATTAATATTGTACCCCAGACAATGGCTAGGGGTAGGTTCCTTGAAATATTGTCTATCCTTCACATTAATGATAACAATTCAATGCCATCAGACAATACAGATAGACTGTATAAAATTCGGCCATTCATAGATGCAATCAATGAGAAATTTGAATTATTTAGGCTACCAGGTGAGTACCAAAGCATAGATGAAAGCATGATTCTATTCTGAGGTAGATCATCTATATAACAATATAATCCAATGAAGTCAATAAAAAGGGGGTTCAAGTTATGGTGCAGATCTGATATATCAGGATATATTCAAAGATGGCTCAAAAAAAAAAACTTTTTGGCGTAAACTAAATGAAAGTTAAAAACTCCAACCAAAAAACAAGTAGTAATAGCCCGATGCATTTCGCCCACTAAGTGGGCATCTTCAAAGGCGACGTTCCTTCGACAGCGACCAAAGTCGACTGTGCCGGAGTGGAGAGACCAAGGGTGGAGAAAGAACGAAAGGCAAAAGAAAGACAAAAAGCACGGGTGGAGTGAGAACAAAAGAAAAACGAAACAACAGAGGCGCATGTGTATTATCTCTGGTCAATAAGTCTGTAAAGTGTCTTGTTAAAGTCAGTGTCACTGTTCATCAATGTATCACGATTCTTATAAATGTGAAGGTTCCTGGAACAACTTTGAACACAGGATGCATGAGACCAATAACCCTAAGTTTCACAAGAAAAAATCAACACTAGAACATAAACTAAAGATACTACTCCAAAAATACAATGTCAACACAAAAAACAAAATTAAAACAAGAGATAAAACCACACAAAGATTTGAATTTGTAGAAAACTTGTCTCAAACTTCCTTCTCTAATGAAGAATTGTCTCTCTTGAATTTGGGTTTAAAGTTTGCCTTTCCTCCAAGAAAACCTCCGATAGAAGAAATTGTCACAGACATCGAGAGATCCATTGAATTCCTTGATGAAAATTCCAAAAGCTACATCAGACAAAATTGTGCCATACAACTAAAAGACAACATTAACAAGTGCACAACTCCCAATTCTAAACCAATTTACAAAACTATCAAACAACTTAAAGAAAAAGACTGCTTTTATATCAAAGCCGATAAAGGCAACAAACTAGTAATTATGGATAAAACACAATATTTTAATAATATTCAACTCATGCTCAATGATGGCCCTTATATCAAATTAAATAAAAACCCCTTGAATTCAATGATCCGAAAAACTAAAGAAGCTATCAAAAACTGCCATACAATTTTAGACAAGAACCAAAGGTTTAAATTACATATCTCAAACCCAAATATTCCAAAACTATATGGACTCCCCAAAATTCATAAACAGGACCATTCCATGCGACCAATAGCATCAGGTTTAAATAGCCCCACATATAACATAGCTAAGTGGCTAAACAATGAATTCAAAAATATACCTTTCCCAGAAGACCACTCGGTCAAAAATTCTTTTGACCTGATAAAGAAATTAGAAAAAGTAACGTTACTAGATTCTGAAATTATGGTCTCTTTTGATGTAAAAAGTCTTTTCCCTAGTGTTCCCTTGCCTGAAACTTCTCAGATCTTAAAAACACTACTAGAAAACCAAAATTTTCCTGAAGACATGGTGAAAGAATATTTATTACTCACAAATTTGTGCATGAATCAAAACTTTTTTCAATTTAATAATGAATACTACCAACAAACTCAAGGTACATCCATGGGTAATCCCTTGTCACCCTTTGTGGCCAATACATTTATGTCTCACTTTGAAAATACATGCAAAAACAACTTTAGTTACTTCCCTAAAATATGGCTCAGATATGTTGATGACATTTTTGCTATTTTTGATTTAAATTTACACAACCTTGATGCCTTTGTCCATCAACTTAACAACATATATTCGTCCATAAAATTTACTTATGAAGTACAACAAGATAACAATTGACCGTTTTTAGACTTGTTAATTATAAATAACCAGCATCAATTAGAGTTTGACATCTTCAGGAAAACAACACACACAGATAACTTCATCCCCCACAACTCCTTTCACCCTTCCAACCATAAAACAGCTGTTTTCCAGTTTTTAACCCACAGACTTGTTAATGTTCCACTTAACAAAAAAAAAGGTTTGAGAAAGAACTTAAATATATTAAGGAAACAGCATCCAAATTAGGGTACCACCAGGATCTCATCAACAAGCTGGTTCAAAAACATGCCTCCAAAAAATTAATTTTAGACTCCACCACCCACACAAAAGATAATAAAAAGGAAAACAAATATATTAAATTGCCTTATTTTCCTTCACTTAATAGGGGTTTGGATAGAATTTTCAGGAAAAAGGATTTTACAATAGCTTACAAGAGTCAACACAATATCAGGATATGTTTACCAGTTTGATGTTTTTCAGGAGAAAATGAATAATGATGAAAATTCAAAAAAACAGTTTGGTCTGGGTGGAAGAAAAACTCAGCAGAGATCAAAAAGGTAAAAATCACATTCTTGTCACGGATAATTTTTTTTCATCGGTTGAACAATTTTAGTTTCTAAAATCAAATAAGATTTATGCTTGCGGAACAGTTAGGCCTAGCCGTAAAGGATTACCTTGACTAAGTAAAGACAATGAATTGAAACGGAGATTTTGATTATAAGATTGCAAAAGAAGGGATCTCATATTACAAGTGAAGAGATAAACATTGTGTCCACCTTTTATCAAATTACCATGGCTCTGAGTCATCGGCTGTTACCAGGACACAGAAGAATGGTAACAAACTTGAGGTTAAGGCTCCAACTATTGTGGTGGATTATAACAAGCACATTGGGGGAGTGGACAAAGCGGATGTGTTGAGATTCTTATAACGATAGAAATAAAAAGTCAAAGAAGTGGTGGCATAGATTGTTTTTTGGAATTTTGGAAATAATTATTGTAAATGCCTATGTAAATTATTGTAAATGCCTATGTAAATTATTGTGACATAAATGAAAAGATTTCTATTCTGTGATTCAAAAGGAGAGTAACTCAAGGGCTACTAACAAAATCACGAGTTCCACCCAAGAAAAGAGGCAAACCTAAGCAATCAGTCGAAGTTGAAAAATCACCTAATATATGAAAAAAACAAACATTTTCTACATCAAATGATATCAGGCTGCAAAATAGGGGAGTTCACTGGCCAGAATTTGTCAAATCAAGAGGAAGGTGTGAATTATGGGCATCAAGAAATTGTCAATCATGGCCACATTCAAAGTGCAACTTTTGCGATGCTTTCTCATGTTTAAATGAAAAAAAAATTGTTTTAATTATTATCACCAAATTTAATGAAAATATTGTATAAATTTATTACTGTATTATGTACAAGATAAATTGTATCAAAACTGTATTTTATTCCATTGTGACCTGATGGTACTTTTAAGTACCAACTACAATATTACTCAATAAAATTTTTTATAAGTAATTATTCTTAAATTAATCAATTGTTTTACTGATGAAACATCATCCTGAACGTATGGAAAAATTTGTGTTAAAAAATATAGTTTATAACATAATTCAGGGTATAAAGGGTTAATAAACAAACGGAAACCATGAGTTTATCGCTAAATTGGGTATCCGCTATTTGTTAATATAAAACAAAATAAAAAAGAATATTCTAAAAACAAAATAAAATATACCTACGATATTTAAGTTAAAATGTTCTTATCGAAAAAGTTCAGCTCTCCGTGTTCTTCTGTCACTCAATATTTAATGTTCTTACACTCGTTTTTTATGTTTCTTACACTCATTAAAATCAAAAAATGCCGAATTAATCCGCCGCACCTCAGTTCTGCTTGGATGTTAACTCAAGACTGGTTGATAAGATTGTGGCTAACTTCTCCCCGCTACTGTACTGCCTTAACCCTGGAGCAGGCTCCTTTTTGTTGAGACATTTAGTATACATTTAATTGGGAGAGTCACCAGACTTATCCTCCCACCTATCTATGACATCAATAGTATCCCAGTTTGCTTATTCCTTTCTAATTTTGTCTCCTCAGTTGCCTGAGTCGATACAATTTGTATACATTGGAGTGGGTGTGTCACATGAACCTACCTTCCTTCCTATCTTGCTTCTCATGCAGTGGCGCGTTATCATATAGGCAAAAAAGACATCCGGTGCCAGCAGCGCCAGCTACATACAAGGCAGTCTCTATTTTTTCAATTAGGTAACTTAACTATTTAAGAAAGAACTAAATATAAAATTTCCTAAAAATCGGCAAAACCATTTTTGAAAAAAAAAAAGTAATTTTCAAATTAATCTTCAAGTTCATTGACCTTGGCAGGTAGAAAGTTCAGTTTCCGATAAAAATCACTTAAAAATATTAGTAAAAAACAGCAATGAGTTTTTGAAAAGTGATTTTGGGGCCCCATCTGAACGGGGCAGATGTCTTTTTACCTATATGATAACGCACCTCTGACGGCAAAACTGATGATTTGCGGAGAAGGCTGCTATGTAGGGGCTGTATATGATTCATCGACAGCCCCTTGTTCAAGGACAACACCCCCACCAGCTCGAGCCCAGCGTAAATGCTGAGTGCCATGCAATATCTTTTCTGGTTTTTCCATTTTCACCCCTTCACTTTCCTCTAGCTACTCAGAAATTCTTTCTTTAGAGAAAAAAATTGCGACTTTGAGGGTTGGAATGGAAAAACCCATGTGAAAGTTGTCCGTTTGGGAAGAGAAAAGGTGTCTGTGTCCTTAAGTTGGAAAGTCCGTATATAAGAGGGTCTAACCTTGTAGAATTGCATACAATCCTGCCAGGGAATTAAATACTGTCTGTAAGTCAGAGGTGTCCGTAAGTCAGAAGTGTCTGTAAACAGAGGTTTCTCTGTATTTGCCCAACCTAGAACTATAACTCTGTGGTAATTTATGAAGGCAAACATTCCATGTTGTTCTCTATTCTTGCATTTACCGACGTGAATGTCAGAATAATCTAATATTAGCTTCCGTTAAGTTGACTATAGTATCTCGAGGTCTCTATTATAAGCACCAATGAAAAAATATGAAATATACTCTCCATTTGTTGGCAATAATAATCCAAGAGGTTGATTAGCAAAAAATACACACACACAAACACACACTTCATTTCTACAAGATGTATCGGTTATAAATTTTCCGAAACTCATTTACTGGTTAAACTATGATTCCTGTTGCATGTTGGTTAACTCTACACTCCCTAAATAACTCAAAAAGGGAATAAAAAATTTTCTCGACCAATCATTGCACTATCTCGAACCAACTAATGTGTGACAATGATAAAGTTTATGATTCGAATTTTAACCTAAATGCTGATGAAATGTAACATGGCTGCAAAATAGATTAGTAGTAAAGAAGATAAATACACATGAATCATTCTGCTGATGTTTCACCATTATTATTCCAATATTGCAGATGTTATCGTTATGTTCACAAAAAATTCAAGGAAATTATGAATATTTGTACATTTGTACTGTCTTTCTATGCAATATAAAATTGAATACGTAAAGCATTTCTAGTTTTCAGTTTAAATAAAAATCTTCGGAAAATGATTCATTGTTAGATTAAGAATTGTTTATATAAATTATATTCCTAGGAACATAATTATTTTCCGGAATGCACATGTAATTTCGTGGAAAAACGTCCCGCCAGTGAGTGAGTGATAACATCTTTCAGTGGATCATCTGTTCGAGTTTTCTAGAGCGGTGTTTCTCAAACTATGCGCCGTGGCCTCACAGCGGGGCCAAAAATTATTTTGGAAGTAAGGTGATATGCCAAAAAAATAAAATTTTTACGTATAATAAAATTTTATCAGAGAATTTTCGGAAATACAATGTTGAAAAACTATTAGTAGTTATATATAATGAAGAAATTTGCATTTGTATTTTGTATTCAAGTTTCTTATTTTTACTATTTTCATTCCAAAGGGGGCATGATATTCAAGGGGGCTGCGAAAATTAAAACTTTAATAACCACTGTGCTGGAGGGCCTTAAACCAGTTAGTATTAATTTCAGGGCAACGAGTCGGAGCTGTACTGCAATAATAATTTTTATAGCAACCAATCTAAACAACATTCGTTGCGTTATTTACGAGAAGGAATACATTTGAATGTAAAACATTAATCAATCGCATATTAAAATTACTTAGAATCATTGTAGTAGTTAGAAACTTGAAACAGGGAAAGAATGAAAGTTTGTTTTCCTGCCATCGGTTTTTGGATGTGTTGACTCGATCAACAGATCAGTTTTTAATGTGCGAATTTGACGCATTCTTAGTGATTTGCATTGTTGCCAGATTCATGTAATTAGGCACCACCATCTTCGTATCACATATATTCACAAAATTAAAAAACAAATTCCCGTTGAATTCCAACAGGCATTTCTCAAGTAATATATAGATTTTTATGCTCAGCTCTCCCCAGTTTTCTCAACAATCTTCGTTAAACAATAATGTGTCAGTGCCTATATGGCTTTGTCAATCTATAAATACTTGATATTTATGTATGGTATAGCTATTTATCAAGTTTGATCTTCACACAATTTACATAATCAAAATTACAATATCATTTATGTGAAGAAGACATTTAAGCAGTTATGTTGTTTTTGTAGCAATAAGAGTTCTTTACATTCAGGAAAGAGTTATATTAATCCTTGATGTTTATAATTAAAAGGTGGTATAGGTACTTGGCAATTTTGCCTTTTGTTTTTGTAAAATTTTTGTTGGATGTAAGCTAAAATTAAATGTACTCTTATAAAAATTTAAGAAACATGGGAGGGAGGAATTACAGAGCAAATTACTCAAGGTGCTTTTTTCACCAAATGCTGTCATTTTAATGGAGTAAAGAATAGTAGATGCGATGTATTATTGGCTGTCTACATCTGTAGCTGCATGTACTTTTTAACAATTTTTTCTGGTTAATCCCTAGCAGCAAATCCTACAGCCACTAAGTTTATACCATGTCTAACGCTCATATAAAAAAATCTATCCTGAAAATTTGGTTTCTCTAAATTACAGGATTCCAGAGATATGGCTCGTAAAGATGGTTGGGCAGACAGACAAACTGAATACATTAGGTATTTGTTAGAAAAAATGCATCTAATTTTGATTTTTTAATAAAAGTAATTATATGATATGAATAAATACATTTTTATTGCATATTTTCTTCTTTTTCAACCTACGTCTAATTAAAAGAGCTCAGTAAAAAAACTGAAGTGGCACCATATTATATCTTGCAGCAAGCTGTCTGGGCCCGGTCCTGCATTTATGGGTTAGTCAAAATGATGTCGACAACTTTGTATTTCATATTAACTACATACGTTTCTGTGACAAAAATGCTATGAAATGAAAGCATAAGTATCAAAGTTGTGTTTGCCGCCACAGAGATGGCGGTGACATCGCAGATAGCGCTGCAGTATAGTATCCAAAATGGCATCACCTGCGGAGAAGTCATTTACTGTTCTCTGTTATCATGAAACAAAATCAAGTGTTTCCATGCAGCGATCATTCCGAATTAAATTTCACAAAAATCCACCAACTCGAGACTCCATCATTAAGTGGTATAGGCAGTTCATGGAGCGTGGATGCATCGACAAGGGCAAAAGCACAGGTCGTCCCAGCACAGACGATGTGACTGTGGAATGTACGTGGCAGGTCTATCTCAGGAGTCCCTGCAAATCGACTAACAAGACCTGTAGAGAGCTTGGGGTTCCACAGAAAACTGTTTGGCATATTCTTAGAAGGAGACTCTTGATGTGTCCTTGCAAAATTCATTTGTTACAAGCCCTGAAACCACATGACAATGTTTCTAGGTAGGTACCAAACATTCCTCATTCCTTAATTACACAAGCAATGTTTACATTAACATTTACTATTTTATGTATTGTATTGTAAAGTTTTATCATTAATATAAGTATGCATTAACGTCTTACTTAATATTCACATGGATAGATGCACCAAAGCCTTTAAAGAAGCAATAAAATTATGTGGATTATGTCAATACTATTAGCCAAAATGTAAACAATAAACAACATCTTGGTTACTGAACAAATGTAAGTAGATGTATCAATTTATCTTGTGATAAATATTTCAATGTTAATGGTAAAAGATAACAATTTTCTAAAATTCCTTAAAAATCATTTGACTCACTTTGAAAGAAACAAAGGTGAAATACTCCTTTAGCGAAAACAACTAGAGGGCTACAAAACCCAATGCATTTCGCCCACAAGGTGGGCATCGTCAGGGGTAAAACCTGTTACAACAGTGACTGAAAGCCAACTGCCAGGTTTGAAACGGAAAGTATTAAGAAGACGACCGAGAAACAAGTGAAACGCGGAAAGATTTTTCGGTGTGTGTGTCGTTTAAATCTGTCAATTTGTATAGGGTCTTGTTGAAATCTGTGTCCGTGTTCATAAGTGTATCGCGGTTTTTGTAAATGTAAAGGTTTTCGTTAGAAAAATCTTTCCGCGTTTCACTTGTTTCTCGGTCGTCTTCTTAATACTTTCCGTTTCAAACCTGGCAGTTGGCTTTCAGTCACTGTTGTAACAGGTTTTACCCCTGACGATGCCCACCTTGTGGGCGAAATGCATTGGTTTTGTAGCCCTCTAGTTGTTTTGGCTAAAGGAGTATTTCACCTTTGTTAGTTTTGGCCAAAGTTATTGAGCTACTATCAATTCACTTTGAAAGTATTAATAGACTATATTTAGGCATGAATCCATTTGTACCCTTTATCTTGGCATTGGCTATTCTTCCTCTATGGCATGCCATGGCATGGATTTTTCTTGCATTAATTTTTATGTGGCTATCTACCTTTGAAGAGGGCCACAATTAAGAAATTTAGCTTTGTTGTCACATGTAAATGTCAATACATTTTGCGCTTAAAGGATAATTTTGAGCGATGTAACATGTAATACGACAAAACATGTACAGAATTTAAATATTCAGTCTTTCATGTGTAAAATAAGCCATTTTCCATAATTGTAAGTTAATATTTAGGTATATTTATATCCACATTAGTGAAGGGCTGCATGGCATTTTGGGGCTTCTCCACACCATTTTCCATGCATTCTTATGGAAATAGTATTTTGTTGACCCTGTGGAGTATAAGAGACCCCACAGTTTGCAAACCTAGACCAAGTTCTTCCCTGGGCCCATAGGATGGCCCATGAAACTTGAATTCGATAGCTTCAATCCCTCCTTACTTGACTGTATATTTGTTTACCTCTGGTGCCAGAGAGTGCTTTTTCTTGCGTACGAGAAAAGGATTTATACTCCCGAAAAAGCACAGTTCTTTCTTACAAAATTAAAATCTTTTTTCTGGGTTGCAATGAAACACTCTAGGAAAGACCAATCGATCTTTTCCCAAGGAAATCCCAAAGAAATATTGGAGAGGAGTTCTATGTGAACGAGTAGTGAAAATCGTTTTGAAATCACAATCGAGATTTTTGAGACTGAATAGGAAAAAAATACAAAAGGGAGACGAGGCATTTTGTCCTCTTCTGACTAAAAGATTAATGATGGAGATCGATAGCACTATGCAACAGAACTGACAACACAGGTTACTTGCCCCCACTATAGTTCAGTAGCAATTAGAATGGCAGGGTTCTGAGAAAGCTCTTGGCCGCACACGAGACTCATACAGTAGGGTGACCAGACGTCCAAGAAATTCCGAGATTGTCCCGGATTTTGACTTAACATCCCTTTGTCCTGATAAAATTCTTCGGGGCACCCATTTGTCCAAGATTTTTTGTTTTTGCCTCACAAAATCTCCTCGCTGCATACATTTCATAAATGTGTTTAATCGGAATCACATTATATTGAAAATACAAAAATTGCTTAATAAATCTTATGATCGGTAGTATTCCTATTTTACAACATTGAATTTGTTTCAGGCACATAATGCACATGTAGAAAGAATATTTCAAAAATAAATTTTTTATGATCTGACAAACAAATTGGTCTGGATGTTAAAACAATAAATCCATTATATTATAAGTGCTCAAATTAAATGTGAGTTTTGAAGATTTTTTTATGATGATTAAAATAATAAAAATTTGAATGTGACAGATATGCATAGTCTAAAAAATTAATTGCAAATTATATAAATTTATTTAAAATGAAATAGAGGCCATATAGTGTGATTTTAATATATTTTTACATCTATTTACATGTATATTATACTCTCTTTGTGCATTTAAATTTATTATTTTTCCTGAAAATAATTATAACTTTTAAATTGTGATATATTGTGTTGTAAGTTTTTTATATATTAATTAAATTGAAATTATTTGTTAATAAATTAAACAAGACTGCTCCGTACTTGTGAAGCTTATTTAAATTTAATTTAAGTACATATAATTAAAAATATAGTAAAACTTCTGCTGTCCCAATTGTCTCGAATTTCTTCCAGCTTAGGTCCCGGATCTACTTCTTCAGATTGTGTTATGTCCCAGCTTTGCTTCCTAAGAGTCTGGTCACCCTATTCTACAGCACCCAAATTTTAGTTCACCTTTAGCATGTCCTTTTCGGTTAGATAGATGGAAATCGCTGGAATTCGTGAGTAAATTTTGCATAGAAGGTTTTTGCCCTGATTTTACCAAATCCTTCTTCAGGATTTCTTACCTTGGGACTGCAGGAGGGAGGAATGAGAAAACTCGACTCTGGATAATCCAAGGAGAGGGTAGACAATGGTTAAGATCCACCACCGAACTGTGCATGGCTGCCAAGGTAGAAATATTGGCGGATGTCCTTTGATCGCTCTTAACACCGAGCCACCCTGTGACATTTGCTTAAAATCAGCGTTATTTTGCACATACTTTCTTTATCAATGTGTTGAATACCAATGGTACCAATACCAATCATTCCTGATGTACAGTGGTATGCCATGCTGCAATAGCATTCTAATGATGTAGGGATGCTAAGCAGTTGGCCCCCTTGGTGCTCTTCGTAAAGAGTAGGCAAATGTCGGCACCAAATTTCTCTCCTCCCTTGTGTGTGTCTTCGGTGTAGAAGGAGTAATGGCTATAATAATCCAAGAGGTTGATTAGGCAGAAATCCCATACAAACAATCAAATTCTAATGAGTATATATGACTGCTAAATGCCCAAATTTGCAGGTGCTTGCAGTGCTTCTGTACTGCTTGCCACACCTGCGAGAACATTGCTGTGCAGAGAAATAAATATTTTTCTCTAACACCTAGGATGTGAGCTTGAAAAATATGGGTAGGCTCTTGGGAGTCATCAAACGAAATTGATATTTTATAATTGATCTTCGCTCCACTGAGAAAAATCATAGACCACACATGTGCTTGAGCTCGACTTGAGCTTTTGGCTGCGGTTCTCTTTCTGAATGGGCTGCCACTTGGACCATCCAAGAGTGTAGATGGTTTTTACAACTCCGTCTTAGTCTTCAGGAGGTGCTTAGCAGAGCGAATTGTGGAGAACCCCCCTACTCCTTACCTAGGGAGATGGCCACCGTGTGGGGAAATACCTGTTGTACATTCAGCTGGCATGCCCTATATCTCTCAAGAGTCTGCTCACCGCTACTAGTCTTTACTAAGAATCGGGAGGGGAATACAAATGCCTCTCTATGTAGAGGATTCTGAATGCTTTGATGCTGGCGTCTATGCCAACCAGCCCCAAACCTTCTTCTCTAAGCGGGGTTGTGAGCATTTCACTCCTAACCTCCCCTGCACACAGAAAACCTTGTAGAACATTCTGGATGAGTTTGGCAAAAATGTTGGCTGCAGTACCGACTGAAAAGTGTGGGATATGCATGGGAGCAAAAATCGGTCGACGAGGATAACCCTGCCTTCCAGATACATTGAGCCTACACTGGTCTCTCACTTCTCAGTACCCTCCATTGCTCTCATTATTAGGACCTTCAAGCCTCTATTAGTTGTTAGCTCATAGTAGTTTCCCGTCGGAGCAATGATTTCCTCAGTTGAAACCAAAAGGTGCATCTCTCCTGTCTTTCCAGTTGCCACACTGCAGGTCCTTGGATTTTATTGCATTCGACAATGCTTCTAAAAACGATGAGTATGCCTCAAATGATGATATTATCTTTGGAAAATCTCCCACATTATCCACGAAGATACACTCGTCATCCAGGTAGGTGGATACATCATCCCCCTTTCTGCATATCCAAGAAATAATATTAAAACAGTAAATAAACAAAACCTCCATCACCATAAAAAGGAAGAGAATAATCACACTCACGCTGCAGATTGCTGGTAAACACCATCGCAAGATTTAAGTGAACAGGAGAAACATGCACATGCAGAAACATACAAAAGCCACTCACACAGTAATGATAACCAAAAATTAAAACTAGACACCGATGCTTGACAGCTAAGCTGTCATCTTCAGTAGTGTGACATTTCTGAAGATGACAGCAACCCTCCCTTTTCAAATAATAATAAAGTAAATTTTCTTTTTATGAAGTTGAGGAAGGACTCTATGGAGATAATGTGCAACAGAGGGGTGAGTGGGCAGACTTTACCGATTCCTCTTTTTAGCCTGTTCAACGCTGTCAGTGATCATGCTACCCTGAGAACACAGCTCCTTTGTACACGGTCTTCAGTCCACTGACGAATCTGTCCCAGAAACCCATTCTGTGAAGGGTTAAGAAATCTAAATTATACTGCCACATATAGCCTACTGTGTTATTATTATTGCTACTAGAGGGAGTTCTGAGCCACAAAATTTGATATATGAAAACCTGGACGTGAGGAGATTGCCGAAGAATTTGGAAATTATGTTTATGTCCCGGAAAATGAGAAATACTCTGCGAGTACTCTTGCAGTTTTATATCTTTCATATATGGGCTCCACCTGGCTCAAATGCTATTGCATTGGTGATCATGTTTGTTTATTTGGGAGTGGCAATCTTAGTGCATGGTGGGTCTATGAAATGCTTGCAGAATTAATCGTATGGAAAATGCATATATTTGTACAATCTATAAAAAAGTTGTTTGCAAAAGCTAAATTTGTTACTGTCATTTGTTTTTAGTGAAATTCATTAGCAAAAATGTCTGCGCACAAATGTAACTGGATACGAATTCATATAATGTATATCTGAGTAGTTGCTATCAGCAACAAATTTTAGGGGAAGTATGTGACCATAAAGCTCTAGAAATTATACTTTTACGTCCTAGTGATATGGATAACAAAGAAGAACCATGTAGAGAAAGTATCACGATCAACGAAACACTCGGTTTATAGATTTTGCATGTTTTATGAACTCCCGAGTCCGAAAAAGCTGTTTTAGCCATAGTGGAAAGACGTCTTTCCACCATGGTTTTAGCGATTCCGTCTGTCTGTAGTCTGTGCGCATCTCTAGAGGCTAAACGATTCCAAAAATTCAAATCTAGAAGGTAAACAGTCGAAAAGGATCAGAATAAATCTAATATTTATTATAGGGCATCACCTGAAATGAAAGCCTCGTTGAAATGAACCATAGCCAACAGTGGAGTTTTAATTGTAGTCGATTTTCAAATAATATCGATTCAATCAAAAATGTTTTAAAGAATTTTGTCAAAATTTTATCCAACTGTGATGGCAAATGGATTAGAGATCTAAATAACTATATCCAGTTAATTTATAACATATGGAGTCTTACGCCCAGCTATCGCCAACCTCTCCCCATTAATAGCTATGAGTCAAACTGCGCGTAAATACGTGTTACTGTGTAAAGAGACATTATTATGTGGAGTAGAAGCATAGAGATATGAGAATGTAGGTGTAATATTGGATATAGATTTACTTTGAAAATAATAATTTTCCTACCATGGGTTGTCACATCATATGCCATATTGCTTACCAGTTTACTTTCTCGCATTCCGAGTCATTTAGTTTTTGTCCATCCAATAATTAAATTTATTTTTCACATGAAGCAAGGTACAAGGTAATTATTAACTAAATAATGAGTCATGAAATAGATGTTGGTAGGTTAGTAAACTGACAGTGATATTTTATTGAAATTCATTTCAAATTTCCACCTTTTTATTGCTTCCTCAGTGTTTACGATTGAGACAAATACTATGAATTTTGTATCATAGAAGATTAGTCTTTGGCACCGACTACGCTCCAATTACTAATGCTCTAACTGACCATTTTTTGCATCACACTTGCTGAGATTTTAATACTTTTGGGATCATTCAAATATGTCATTATTTACAATACAGTGTATTGAAATAGATAACTCATGTATAAATAACATTATTATTACATGAAACATACAACAATAGATATATATATATATATTTACATTAATTTCGATACAACATACATACTCATTCTTAGTTTTATTAGTGTAACAGTAAACTAGACTCTCTCCTACTTTACAAATTGGAAAATTTGTACAACAAAAATCAGGATCACATACTAGGTAGAAAATTAAATTATCGATAAATATTTATGCAAAATCTAACAATTAAAACCTCTTATTCAAAATTTTGCAATCATGTTTCTTTTGGTGACATTCATAAATAATCTGTGGTATTTGATTTCATCATTTCAATAAGCTATATATTTAATATAAAAGAAATCCACTGTTTAATAAAAAACTGAAAGACAATTATTCTCACAAGTCTCTTTCATGATAAAAAACTCTTTGAAGTCTTTAAAAGTTGTACATACTTGCCATTTAGATTTAAAAAGTTTGATCCCTAATTCTTTGGACTGCCATTTAAATTTGTCCTTTGAGAAATGTCAAGTCCTTAGACTTTCTTGTACATTAAAATAATAGTCTTGAATTTTGATATTCATTTACATTTCTGTATGAGAATTTCATATAACATTTTAAACTTAAGAGTGGAATATTTTAGTTATTGAAGATATAAACAGTTTTATTTCAGGACAACCGCCCTTAAGAATCAATGGTAACAAATCCACATCCATTTTTGGTTTGGTCTTTTTAAAACGTGGCTTTCAATATTAATGAGATATTTAACGATATTAATTTTTTATAAGTTTTCTTCCCTCATCAAAAAGCCACAAATTCATCATACAGTTTCAGGAAAGCTGTTTGCCAATTTGCACAATACTACATACCCACCTGAGTTTCCCTAACTTAAGTATCGATAACATTTTTTCATCGCTAAAAATTCATTCTTCATGTTCGGGAATAATCGAGTGAAAACAAAGTATGAAATTAATAGCCAGCCTTCTTGAAATATATTGTATCACCTGATGGAGAGGTCCTTTTCATATATGCAGGAATACAATTATTCACAAAATACCATGTTTATACATAATTTCAGTCGATGGAACAATGTTAATACAAGATTTATTTATTATTGGGTGGTTTTGGAAAGTATTCCTGCGATTCAGGGAGAAATAGTTCATAAAATTAAATATCGTAATGATGTTTTGGCATTTTGTAAAACCCCTTTTCTTTTATCGACCCCTCAAGGGAATTTGTACATAAGCAGAATCCTCGAACGCAGTCATATTTCTACCGTCTCTTTTCCCACCATTGGATAACCGAGCACTCGACGGTATACCACATCACGTTCAGCTCTTAAACGTTCATTGCATAGTACACGGATGAGGAAGTGGATGCGGAAGAGGATACCATAGACGAGGATGTGGACACCGAAGCGACGAGATTTGGCGAGGACCCGGAAGATGGTGGCACGGGCACCTCCAATGTGGCCATCGGCTGATGGTCTGTGGGAGGAAATCCGGGGGAGGCACTAGCTCCCTCCGGAATGCCTCTCTCATGTTGGTCTGGTCTCTTTCCGGCTCTCGTCGGTGACCTGGCCAGAGGTGGTGGCACCCAAGGCCCTCCCTGAACCGGATACGTGCCGTGTTGGCCTGGCCTGGGAGACCCCACTCCTTGATACTGCTGGTGAATGGCAGCATGGTATGGCCCAATCTGTTGATAGTGTTGATAGTGATATTGCTGCCCTGTCTGGTTGTTGCCATCGGTGGCGTACATGTGCGGAGGCTGATACTGAGGGTGCGCGGGAGGATAATATTGGTGGCCATAGTGTGGAGGACCGTAGTAGGCGGAAGAAGGGGGGAAGGAGACGGGAGAAGGTGGTCTCTGGTGTGGTTGGGCACCACGGAAGGCGGGATGGGCTGCTGGTTGGTGTGCGGTGGGCAAACAGTAAGTGTGTTGAGGGGCGACAGGGTAAGGCTGACCGCTCATCTGTTGCTGATGGATATGCTGAGGAGAGGGGTACCTGCGAGGGATTCCCATGCCTGCCCCCTGCTCCATTCCGTCTCCCGGACACTGGGAATGATGATAGTAGTAGTAGGTGGGGCCCGGTTGGGGTTGCACCTGCTGTGTCGGATACTGCTGGAGATGGTACGTGGGCTGCCGGTGGGCAACAAAGGAGGCAGGCGGCGGAGAAGAGCCATAAACTGGCACAGAGGTTGCCACGCACGTTCTGCCTCTGTCTGCGCTGGCCACCCCTTGGCCAAAGTATTGTCCTGCCGAAGAGGGTTCAATCACCCCGTGCCCTCCGCCTCGCATCCCGCCTCCGGCAGCCGCACCTCCCTCCTCCTGCAGTATTGGGAGACCAGATGCCCTCTGCCTCCTCCTGGCAGCCAGATCGCTCTGCAAGGCCGATTGGTCCAGGGTGGGGGCATGATGGGGCCACGTGAGGTGAGACCGTGCCGAGGAAACCAGCTGCGGAGGAGGCGATGCCACGACCGATATCTCTTGCAGTATCTGGGAGGTAGGACTGAAGCGTGGCTTTATACCTCTGACAGAAGGCCGCCTACTGAAGCCGTAGTCATCTGCTGCAGCCTCCGCCTCTGGATCGAGGGGTGTCGAGGAGCTAGCAGCGGAGGTGGGCATGGCGAGGGATGATTTGTTGGCACTGTTGTCTGATAGGCTGTACCTCTTCCGTATTCGCTCTATCCTGCCCGCGTCTCTCTGAACAAAGAGCGCCAGTTCGTCCACGGCAGCTGCTACATTCTCGTTCTCCCCTGCCATCTCGCCTTCACTGCCCTTTTCATCTCCTGGGGGGGCAACCTTACCCTCATCCATCGCCTTGTTGCCATTCATCACTGATTCGTTGATGCCGCCTTCCACTTGTATGACGTCTGGCGGTGGATGCATCGTGGGAAGTGACTCTCCGTCCAAAACCTATGGAAAAGGATGGGCTAAAGTATAATGAAAGCCACCTTTTGCAAAGCTCTGTGATTCTTGAACTATGGGTCACGAATTTGTTGTCGACGGTCCACGTTTGTGCATTAAAAACTACAAGAGATTATGATGAAGATTGGACAGTACCATCTGCCTAAAATTGTTTGTATGGAAACTGAAAATAAGTTTCAGCTATAGAAATGTTTCTGATATTGTCTCATAGTTAAATTATATTGTGGTGTCGAAAAGACTGAGAACTCCTGATCTAGCTACTGACACAAAGAATGTCTATTCAATAATTATGAAGGTATTTAATCCATAGAAAATAATTTTAACTTTTCCTGCCAGTTGAAGTGTTACTACTGTAGTGCATAGTCTGCATAAGTTGCTCAAGGGGAAGTTGGGATTTCAGAAGATACTAATGTTTCGAAGAGAAAATCGATTGACTCAGCACTAAAACGACAGCAGACTAGAATATTTCTACATGTATTATGTGAAGCAGAAGGAAAGTTGAGGGATCCGTGGAATCTCTGTTTATCCCAATGCAATTAAAAGAAAGCTAATTCTAGTGAGTTTGTTGCTATGTGTAATTTTCCACACAATAACTGCACATAAAGATGTGAGAGGGTGATATATGTCATCATTCAGTTGCATTGAAAATATAGTTAGAATCCGATAAGATAAGCTCCATATCGACGGACGATACAATAATTGCCAGCTTCGAAAATATAATTTTGAATATGTGAAACTGAAGATAGTACTGAGTATTCATTAAGGTGAGCATTTTTATATGGTTTAAAAGGACAAAATATAATCTAAGTTAAAGCGATTCAATTTACATGGTGGTCATAATTTATTCACCACATTACAAACATCTGTACAATACTAATTGCATGAGATATTGGAAAAGTGTTTCATTTGAAAGATCAACCCAAAGAGTTTAGTTATACATTGATATCTCTACATGAGCATCATTTGTAGAACGTAAAATGTTTAAACAGTTTTGTTTCATGCCAAGTGTTTTCCAGCATCTGTGGCATTGCAGAACATTGGTATCGCTTACCCACACAAGGAGTTCATCTAAATCTGCAACTTCCATACAAAAGATCTGATCCTTTACATAACCCCTGAGGATTAAATTAATTGGGAGTAAAAAAATTGGTCCTTTCCGTCCAATCCATTGGCCAAGAAAATGTTAATTGAGAAATTCTCGAACCTCCAGGACCAAATGTGTTAGAGCACTGGCTTGTTGAAAGAAAATATTTGGTTGATGGTCAGCCATCTGTGAAATTGCAAAAAACTGAAGCATGTCCTGCTAATTTGTACTGTTTACGCTCTTCTCACAGAAACTCTTGGTGCGAAATGGAATACCATTAGAACATTCTGCATGCTACAAATGTGCCCATGTGGGGATTGTTAATGTGTAACAAAACTCTTTGAAATGAGCTATTAAAATGAATTATATTAAATGAAACATATTTTCTAATATCTCTTGTAGTTTACATTATACAGATGTTTTAATGTGGTGAATAAAATATGGCTACTCTGTATTTAGTTAAGTTGGATAATCTCTCTTGCAATAATCTCTGAAATTCGATTTTAATGTAAATGCAATCAAGCCAACATTTTTACATGATTACTGTGACATCAAAGACTTAACCCTAAGAATATGAATGGGTGGGCTCCAAGGCCTATGACAAATTATTCATCCATTGAACTTAAATAAAATTCACGAAAATAAAAAATTCAGCCGATTATAAACCAGAGGGCATATTTTTTAATACATTTTACGCATATTGCTTATTTGTAAAATTATTTTCGGCAATGGCTGCATGCTATGACAAATGGGTGGTCAAAATTAAATTGTGTCAAGTGTGATGTGGAAGAAGACTCGGAGTAAAATGCTCCTGTAGTTAATTTGTTCTCGCTACTAAAAATTTGAGAGTATTTTGCACTATTGTATAAATATGAATCTGCCCATGCAAATGCAAAGAAGATAAAGGTTCTTTTATACAATAGCCCTGCCACTCTCAAAACTCAGAAAAATTAAGCAGCAAATCAACAGATTGTTGTGTTCACAACAATGATAAACAAATGAAGAGTTTATTGATTGATCCCTTTTATTGAATGATATGAATTTTGTAAGAATGTGTTGTGTGATTAATAATGAACGAGCTGCAGTGGAATTCTTCTTACACGATAAAGGAATTTGGTACTTAGGTATTCTCCGCAGGTTGAGGTTGTTTTTTTATTTTCCAAATGGGTTGGGTGAAGGTTGATTGGTTGGTTTTCATAAAAAGTTTTGATAGAGGAAAGGTGATAAGCAATGGGTTGGGTGAAGGTTGTTAGGTTTGTTTCCATAAAAAAGTTTTGATAGAGGAAAGGTGATAAGCAATGGGTTGGGTGAAGGTTGTTAGGTTTGTTTCCATAAAAAAGTTTTGATATAAGGGTACTTAGTATTCTCCTATAATAATGAAGTGTTACTTATATAAAAAAATTTTCATGGAAACAAACCTAAGCGCCTTTACCCAACCCATCGCTTAATTGTTTTTCCTATAAAAAAGTTTTGGTATAAGCAACAACACTTTATTATAGGATAAGCGACGGTTCGGTTGAAGGTTGGCTATGGTTTGTTTCTATAAAAAAGTTTTGATATAAGGGTACTTATGTATTCTCCTATAATAATGAAGTGTTACTCATATCAAAAAATTTTATGGAAACAAACCTAACCACCTTCACCGTCGCTTTTCCTATAATAAGGTGTTGTTGCCCACATCAAAACTTTTTAACGAAGAAACCTAACCAACCTTCACACAACCCGGTTGTAAAATAACTGTTTTTGGTTAAGCCTCCATTTTGTTTCAAAATAAGTCTCATTATTGAATCATTTGTTCCTTGGAGACACTTTTGCTGGGGTTTTCAGAGTGGCGGGGCTATTGTACATCTACATCTACATCTACAGTTTACCCTGCAAGCCACCGCAAGGGTGTGTGGCAGGGGGTGTATTAACACCAAGGGGAAAACTCCAAAATTAGGCCTTGGTTTACGCCCTTACGCGAGGTTACTTTTGATCGCAAGTTTTATTCTGCTCAGCTATCGTTCTAGGGAAAAATGACCCTTTGTATCTCTCTGTCCTACAGACTATCTCTCTTATTTTACGAGGATGGTCCATTCTATTGTATAAAAGAATCAAGATCAATTTAAAAAATATTATATCAGATTAATTATGAAACTTGTATATTTATATTCCTATGATATCTATAAATATATTAAAATACATAAAAAATATTACAATGACTTTTTGTTGAATCTTAGGTAGTGGCCCTGCGAGGAATTCCCTTTGGTACAGCAAGGGACTGAAAATAGCTTGGTAGTCCTAGTGTTAAGTAATCTCTACCATAAATATTTTGAAGAATTTGTTTGTTTGTTTGTGCATTTATAACACAACAACTACAGAATGTAGAAGCAAGATGAAGGTGCCATTTTAACAGCAATAAAATGTTAAGCAAAATGGGAGGGTTTTTAAAGCGATTTCAACTACATTTTTCTTTTTTTAAATGTTTTTCTCTTTTAATTTTCCCATTTAATTAAGATGGGAATGAGTGTATTGTTGGGTTAACAATCTACTTGACAGCCATTATAAACAATACCTAACATTAACTAAAAGAAGTAATATATACCTAACTAATATCTATAAACTAAAGTAGGGAAGAAAGAAACAATAAGGTAATTCAACGAAGTGCAATCGTCAAAAAAACTATAAATGTAGCTAATTATTTCATAATGTAAGTGGAAGACAGTTTTAATGTGCATTTTTAAGTGTTTTCGTTCTGTCTAAAAACTTTTTATGTGTCCTGCATATTCTCTATACTTAGTAGACAGGGAAATATATTTTTCATTAACATTGAAAATGAATCAAGTAAAGATATCACCAAAGGTGAAATAAGAAAACTTCTATAACAATCCTTTAATTTAGACCTAATTGTTAACTCATCTTCCCATGAACACTATATGTAAATTTTGCTTACCTTTCAACTGAACATTTGTATGCATCAATTAAGCCAATTATACTTATTAGATTATAATAACACTTTCCATGTCATACCAACACTTTTTATCGCCAAATTCGATTTCAAAGTCCGGGAACTCATTTTGTTTCATAGGTTTGAGTTTAAAATATTCATGTGACAAATTAGACCCACAAAATCAGTCTTTGCATGGGGTAATATATAGGTAAGCTAAATTTGAAAATATCTTCAAATGTGTTTCCATCAGTTACATCCCTCCAGTTTGCAATTCCTGCCCAAATTTTTAATGTTTTTGAGATTCATGACCACATAATATCATGCAGTTTCTTCCACTGGAACTTAATTTGAATGAAATAACTATATTTTAAAAGTGATTCCATCGATTGTTTATTATGATTATTTGATAAAAAACACAATAGCCAAAATTGTTGATAAAGGATGCTGGAAGAATTTACTTATTTGAGCAAAAGATGGGAGGACAAGAATTATTGCATACCATTAAGCACTACAGTAAAAATTAACCTGGTTTCATTATTTGATTTTATTCTCAAATCTTCCTCTATATTCTTGTTTGACTTTAAAACCCAAGCAACGCTGGGTAATTTCAGCTCTCCTTAATATTCGATCATTTGAAAAAATTGAAACACCCTGTTCAATGTACAACTTGTGTTTTGCTTTGTGAGAGAACAAAGGCGACCTCCCATAGCGAATGGATTGCAGTTGGATTCAATACCTAATACATGAGATAAAATGAGAAAGGTGACACATTTGAAGAGTCCAGAGATAAGAGATGGCGACATTTAGATTAATGCTGCTAGCTCACATTTGGCCTGCATGGAGGAGAGGGAGTATGGGACAAGGAGAGGAGGGGAGATGGTAGGAGGAGGGGAGAGGAGAAAGAGGAGGGGGAAGATGAAGGAGAGGGGAGGGGGTAAGAGGGGATATCTGCTCTTTCTGGCATTAACACTTTCATTTCAGAATCCTATGCATGCATTTTCTGCATTTCTGGCTCAATACAGCATTCGCAGAGAAAAGTTTTCTTTAGAAGATTTTTTAGGCATGGCTCTTTACATTCCAAGTGACTGCCATCCGTCGATTATCTCTATGAGTTTTGCCCCGCTATATCAATATAACAATCATTGCTGCAGCAATTATGATTTGTCGCCATGTTTGTTTTCCAAAAAGCACAAATAATTCATATTAACAATTTTTCAGAGAAAATTCTAGTCATGGAGGTTGATGTGCGACATATAATATAGGAAACAAGACGGAAACGATGATATGGAGGTTTTTGAAGTCAAAATCAAAGAAAGTGGGCCTCATCCGAGGGTGGCCGGCACCACTCACCTCGTCGATGTCCTCTAGGCTGTAAGCATCAGTCTGCACCGTGCCATGACTGGCCACGGATGACCTGTCACCAGGGGCTGTGATGCTCAGCGTGGCAAGAAACTGTTTCCTGGCCTCGGCCGTAGTAGATGCTCTTGAGATGGCTGGCTTAGGGCTGATGAAGGCAGCTGGAGATGTGGCTGCTGGAAGGACGGCCCCCTGGTAAGAGGTGTCCACCCAGAGGGCCGCGGACCTGTAGGCGGGATGAGGGTACTGGTAGGCACAGGAAGGTGGCGGCGGTGGAGGGGGTGGTGGCGGAGGCGGAGGTGGGGGAATGGCCGGGGGCACATCCGATGACTCTGCCGCCGACCTTCTAGAGAAGAGATCCGTGAGCTTCTTGTAAGTGGAGCCTCCGGAGGAAGAGGAGGAAGAGGCCGAGGAGGAGTTGGAGGAATTGGAAGATGAGGAGGCGAAGGAGTTGGTTGAAGAAGAGGAGGAGGAGGCAGAGTGGGTGGAGGAGGGGCTGTTCTCCAGCACGACGAGCACAGATCGAGGCTTCGCCAGCAGAGCCTCTGCCCTCCACTCGGGTGCCACTCCTCCATCTCCCTTCCTCTCCTCCTCCCCGACTGTCACCTCCTCTGCAGTCTCCTCCTCCTCCCTGCTTCCCTCCTCCTCCTCCCTGCTTCCCTCCTCCTCCTCCCTGCTTCCTTCCTCCTCTTCCTCCTCCACCTCCCCTCCTTCACCCAAACCACAAGTCAGCTGCCTTATCCTCTCCACGAGGGAGTTACTCCCATCTTCGGAGGACCTTCCTCCCTGTCCCTCAGACTTCCTCTTAGATTCCACGCCCCTGACCAGCAGGAGACTCCTCCTCAGTGCGTTCCTCTCTATGGTCCGCCTTATCTGTGAGTTGCTTCTCGCCATCGCTCCGATTGGGGATGAGTCACCATCGTCATTTTCCCCGTCGTCGTCTATTGCCACGCCCTCCACTCCACCCAAGAACATGGATGAGCTCGGGCTGAGGGAGGCGGGCGGTGAGGTCCTGCCTCTTGGTACCGACCTCAGCCTCCTGAGCGACTCGGGATCCGGAAGGCCTGGGGAACCGGAAGGAAAGAGCTGCCGCAGAGCCGAATCTGGCCTCCCCGGAGGGTGCTGGTGCTGGTGGCTCGACAGCAGGATGTGCCCATTACTGCCTCCTGCCAATCTGAAGGTGAGCGTGAGCTCCGTGGACTCAGGTGGAGATGATGACCCCGGAGGCGGCTGGCAAGGTGATAGGAGGCCGGGAGCATCCCTTTGAGGCTCGCCATCGGGTGCGATGTCGTGAAACCTCACGGATCTCCTGCCGCCCTCTTGGGTGTTGGTGAGGAAGGGTTGTTGAGGGGAGGAGGAGAGGACGGAGGTTGGTGGGACAGAGGGTGCAGGTAATGGGTCTGCACCCTCAACACCCTCTCCAGGTGCGCCGCTCCTCCAAAGCTTTCCTCCTTTGAGGATGCCGCTGAGCTGCTGCTTGTCTTGGTGGGGCAGGCCAGAAGCTATGTTGGTCGGCACCTGCTCCGCTCCGACCTCCGTCCTCCCAGCCTCCCGTACGATGCGTCGCTCTGTCACCGTTGTCAGGGTGATGGTCTCCACTATGTACCTGCGACAGAGAGATCGAGAAAAACGATTAAAACAATTTTTCTCAAGTTTAAGAATTTTATGTAGAATGTAAAAATTTTTATAGTGTAATATATTATTCTTCTGCCCATTATATTTTAGCTATTTGTTCTCATAACTTCATACGTCCTGCAGTCATTAATAACTACAAAGATTATATGCATGTAACGGAAATTTTTCTAACTGAATTTTTCCTATGATCTTTACATATTATTTAAGTTTCGTTATTTCTTTGACGCAGCAATGGAGAATTTTTCAATTCTTTAAAATGAAATAAAGTAAAAAACAAGACGTCCACACCAGGAGTAATGCAGGCTGGTTTCCCAAATTTGACGTCCAGAATTGATTACTTATATTGACGGGAAATGTTTCAGTATGTATTGGTCATTCCAAGGAATTCTCATCCATAAATACCAATTGTAGCTCATAGTTTATCAATGATAGAGAAAAATTGGAAAACAAAATAATAGAGTATTATAAAGTTTAACATACTAAAACAATGTCAAAATCTCTTTCTGACATTACATTTTGCATGTATTTTTTAAATAAATGAATTTAATAAATGTTACTGTTTATATGCTAATATGTATGGATCGACTGTCCACTGCTGAAGAATAGTCAAGCAGAAATTAAAACAAGTGAAGATATAAAAATGAATTTTTATGACCAACTTTTATATAGTTTATTCTTTAATATGAATAAACTCTATTATATAATTATGATAACCTTTCTGCTTTCAAGAGCGTAAAAAGTTGCAAAAGTGTCTAACAGCTGTTGAGTTATATGAGGATCTCTCTATTTAACCTTAATTCTTTTCACAGTTGTAAGAATGGCAGACAGAAGTAGAGAACTGTAAGAATGTTTACTATATAAGTAGTAAGAAGTTTGATAGTATCTTTTGTTTCATTAATGAAAATACTGACTTATCCATTCATATTGCTTAAAATCAACGAAAATAAACTGCTAGTTAAGAGTAATTCAGCTTTAGATACTAGTAGGAGTGAAACTTGAATATTTCATATTTTAGTCACCTAACTTAAATGACAAAAATAATAAGTTGGCGGAAGTATTGCTATGCTACAACACAACACTTTAAAAACGTTCTATTTAAATTTGTTCAAATTAACATCCTTTACAACAGCATTACCTATCTTAAATAGTAAAAAAATGGAATATGATATTTAAACGTGAGGGATTTTAGAAAAATGCAGGAACAACTGGTCAATAATTATAAAATATTTCATCCAAAGTAAAAAATAAGCCAAGTGAACAGTTCCAAAAAATAAAATTGTTCATGGGACAAACTAGATAAATATAATCAGCTAACATAGTTTTCAAATGAATATTCAATGTGAACTATTCCGAGAAGATCGCATTAATGATTATTAATGGTAGAAAATTACGAATGTGATTATAATGTAATAATAATAAAATAAATATATAAGGCTATATTATAAGAGGAGCAATAAAAAATTAATAATAATGTAATAATAATAATAAAATTCTTCAAAGGCTTACATGTATCTTGATTTTCCATGTATAATTCTTAATGAAACTCATAGGGAAAAGGTTTTTAGAATGATCTTAAATGAATAAAGATGAAAAGATTGTAAGATAAATAAAAACTTACTATCAATAATAATTACGATAAATAAAAGCTTACAATTATTAGCAGAAATATACCTTCAAAAAATGTAGGAATTCTTGTATCAATACAAATCCACATTAAAATAAAGAGAACTCTATTAAACAATGACAATAGTTTGTTTAATCTCATTGCTATGATGTATGCGTCTACCTTCCCATGCAAATTCAAATACACATTTATCGCAGCGCAAACAAAAGGAACAGGTGGCCGGGGTGAGTTGAGGTGGTTCGAACCCCCCTAGCAGATTTGGATTTTTTTCAGAGTAGACGAGGTCCAAAACATCATTATATATAGATGTTCCTTACAGAGGAGGATATAACATACATATAATGTGCTAGTAAAAGGTGCTTGCATACTGCAAGCATTTCATCTCTCGTTCAAAAAACACTAATTTTTCAGAGAGATATTTTATCATGAGAAATATTTCTTTAATTCAAAAGATTTCTCCTCTGAACCGATTTTCGTTTTTTCCTTATGGAACAATAATAGAGTAAAAGAATCACTAATTTTTTCAATCTTATGAATATTATACGTTTTCCACATGGGGTTAATAATGCCACACATTTATGCCAAATTTTAAACTTGTAGCACAATTAGAAGTGAAATTACATTTGTCTAATTGTTTAAATTTAAATAATTATTAACGGATGCAATAAGGATTTCATGGTTACATAGAAATGTTTATTCGTTTAAATAGGCTAAACTCTAAATAACTTGAAAATTTAAGCTGTCTATCTCACCCCGTAGTATCTAAACATTTACCTATTTGTTAAAATTTTAAGAATTTTTAACTGCCAAACAAATTAAAATATCAAAATTTCTATAATCCCTATTTCGTTTTTTTACAAAAACTACAATTAAAAAAATTTCAGCTCCGTAGCACATTCGGAAATACATAAACCTTGAAAATTTGTTTGAACAATTGTAGTTTTTAGCGGCCGCATTATGGCACTCTTTCAAGATTTTCGTTTTTTCTAGTCGGTTTTGCACAAAATCCTAGCTAAGAAAAACATTTCGAATCTCCAGCTCATCTGGAAGTGCCCAAACATTAGTATCCTCCCATATGTTATCTGTTATATCCTCCTCCTCTGTAAGGAACGTCTATATATAATAACTAGTAGAAGGTGTTAGCATACTGCAAGTATTTCATCTCACCTTGAAAAAACATTCATTTTTCAGAGAGATATTTAATCATGAGGAATATGTCTTTTTCATTATGGAGCAATAATGGAGTAAAACTATCGCAAATTTTTGCAATTTTAGGATTATTATACTTTTCCCAAATTGAGTTCATAATGCCACACATTTCTGCCAAATTTTAAATTTGTAGAACATTTAGAAGTGAATTAACATTTATCTAATTGTTTAAATTTAAATAATTTTTAACGGCCGCAATAACAATTTCATAGATATATTGAAATGTTCATTTGTTTACATATGTTAAACTCTAAACAATTTAAGAAGTTCAGTTCCATAACTCGCCGCGTACCTGTTTGTTTAAACTTTAAGAATTTTTAACTGCCAAAGAAATGAAAATATCAAAATTTGTATAATCCCTATTTCGTTTTTTTAACAAATCCTACCTCTGAAAAAATTTCAGCTTCGTAACACATTCGGAAATACATAAACCATGAAAATTTGTTTAAACAATTGCGAATTTTTAGCGGCCGCATTGTTTCACTTTATCAAGATTTTCGTTTTTTCTAGTCGGTTTTTCACAAAATCCTACCTAATAAAAAAAATTCGAATCTCCAGCTCATCTGGAAGTTTATACAAATAGGTAGATGCTTAGACACTAAGCGGGAAGGTAGGAAGCTGAATGTTTTAAATTATTTAGAGGTTAGTCAATCTAAACGAATAAACATTTCAATTTATCCATAAAATCGTTATTTTGGCCCTTAAAAATTATTTATATTTAAACAATTATATAAATGATATTTCACTTCTAAATGTACTATAAATTTAAAATTTGGCAAAAATGTGTGGCATTATTAACTCAATGTGGGAAAAGTATAATATTTCGAAAATATCAAAAATTAGTGATTGTTTCACTCCATTATTTTTTATAATGAAAAAACCAAAACCCGTCCCGAGGAGAAATATTTAGAATTAAAGAAATATTTCTCATGAAATATATCTCTCAAAATTAATGTTTTTTTCAAGTTAAATTAAATGCTTGCAGCATGCAAGCACCTTCTACTAGTATCATTATATATATAGACGTTTCTTACATAGGAGGAGGATATAGGAGGATACTAATCGTTAGGCACTTTCAGATGACCTGGAGATTCGAAATTTTTTCTTAGGCGGAATTTGGTGGAAAACCGACTAGAAAAAACGAGAATCTTAAAAAAGTGCAACAATGCGGCCACTAAAAATTCGCAATTGTTTAAACAAATTTTAAGGTTTATGTATTTCCAAATGTGCTACAAAGCTGAAATTTTTTTTAGAAGTAGGGAATGTGAAAAAAACGAAATAGGTATTATGGAAAGTTTGATATTTTAGTTTGTTTGGCAGTTAAAAATTCTTAAAGTTTAAACAAATAGCTAAATGCTTTGACACTACGCCGCAAGTTAGGGAACTGAAATTTTTAAATTATTTAGAGGTTTGTTTATGTAAACGAATACACATTTCAATTTTTCAATAGAATTGTTATTTTGACTGATAAAAATTATTTAAATTTAAACAATTAGTTAAATGTTATTTCACTTCTAATTTTACTATAAATATAAAATTTGGCAGAATATTGTGGTATTATTAAATCAATATGCAAAAAGTATAATATTTCGAAAATTGCAAAAATTAGTTATTGTTTTACTCCATTATTGTTCCATCTATGTTATTTCACTTCTAATTGTACTATAAATTTTAAATTTGGCAGAAATGTGGGGCATTATTAACTCAATGTGGGAAAAGTATATTATTCCTAAAATTGCAAAAATTAGCGAAAGTTTTACTCCATTATTTTTCCATAATGAATAAATGAAAACCCGTCCAGAGGAGAAATCTTTGGAATTAAAGAAATATTAACCATGATGAAATATATCACGGAAAAATGAATGTTTTCTCAAGGTGAGATGAAATGCTTGCAGTACAAGCACTTTCTACTAGTAATATATATATATATATATATATATATATATATATATATATATATATATATATATATATATATATATATGTGGGGTGCGGATAAAGGAGACGAGAGAACTTATGTCGGATAAATTTTATTATCCTTCAATACAATAAGCACACTGGTAAACTTCCGTCGTACACATCGTCCATTCTGCTACTCAGTTACATTCACGTCGTCGTCCCACTTTCACTCATGCCAACCTCTCGCCATCTTGCCATCACCCAACTCTCTCACCCCCAGCATCCACTCTGAACATCTGACGATTGCCACCCGTCACAAACAAGTGACGATCACCACCCGTACACCATCTCAGTCCCACAACTCGGCCATCCTATTAATCGTCTGTCCCGGACAATGACAGGTCATCCTCCATGTCTCGGTAGAACCCTCTCCATGGCTTCACGTTCTCTGCTACGGCGGAAGTGTGTCCTGGACCCTCATGGCTACCAACCTTTTCCACATCGTAGCGGTCCTTAGGGTACAACTTTGTGATTTGGTAAGGTCCCAGGAACTTGTTCCTCAACTTCATGCCTACTCCAAACTGCGCCCTCTTCACCACCACTATGTCACCCACCTCATACTTTGTGGCCTCCTTGCGTCGACGATTGAAGCTCCGTCTATTCTCCTCCTGGACCCTTGCAATGGCTTCCTTGGCCCACTTACGCAGGTCGTTCCTTGCCCCTGTAAAAGAGGTACTCATCTCCTCCTCAAATTATCTCCTGCAGTTCGACATCCTCTGGATTCCTCATCGTCGTCCCCATTAAAAGTTCAAATGGGGTGGTGCCAATGGACCGTTGGAGTGTGCTGTTCACTACCCGCTGCACCCGACTTATTGACTTGAACCACTTCAATGGCTCCTCTGCAGACACCTTAGCGAAGACAGCCACCAGGATACTCTGCATCCTCTATACCTGACCATTCCCGCTTGGCACACCTGTCATAATGGCAAAATGTTTTATATTCCCCTCCTGGCAATATTGCTCAAACTCTCCAGCCATAAATGCCTTGTTGCAATCCATAATGATCCGTCTTGGATTACCAAAAGTTTGCTGGTGGACCCTCAGCTTCTCTAGCACCTCCGCCGTTTCCAATGTCTTAGTCACAAAGAGCCAGGCATACTTATTAAATGCATCCACAAACACAAGGAGGTACTTGTAGCACTTTTTAGTTGACGGCAATGGCCCCAAATGATCTATATGTAACGTGTCTAAAGGGAGGTCTTCTTTTGGAATAGGGTTCAGGAAACCCTCCGCCTTTCCTTGCTTTCTAGCCACCAATATGCATGGAATGCAGTTTTGGATATACTTCTCTATCTTTTTCTCCATGTTATTCATTCAGTACTGCCTCCCAATCCTTCTCATTGTCTTCTTGATGCCAAAGTGCCCTGTGTCACGGGACCTCTGAATAATCTCCCACTCCATACCTTTCAGGATGACTAGTCTCTGTACTCCACCTTCTTCCTTGTAAAGTAAATCTCCCCTCAGCAAAAAATCATCAAACGTTCCACCTCCACGTAGGACCACCTTAATTGCCTTTAGTCCATTGTCCCCATTCTGCGCCCTGTCTACTCGGTCCAGCAGCACATCCCATAAAGCAAGTACGTAGGGATATCTGCTCAGGGCATCAGCATGCCTCATTCTCGTCCCAGCTCGGTGCTCGACCTCATAATCGAACTGTTCTAGCTCCATTACCCATCTTGCAACCTTAGGTGCTAGGCTGTCCTTCTTAAGGGTTTGTTCAAATGCCTCACAGTCTGTGATGATCTTAAAGTGGATTCCAAGCAAATATACCCAGAATTTCTGCACCGCTTTTACCACAGCCAACACCTCCAACTGGTAGCTGTGAAGCTTCCTCTCTGCTTCTGATGTCTTCCTGCTCATGTAGTAGACTGGGTGGAGCTGGTCATCATCCTTGGACCTCTGTACGAGAATCGCCCCTAAGCCATCCATGGATGCATCTGTGTGAAGCTCGGTCTCCAGCCTTGGATTGTAAATCTGCAGCACAGGCTCAGCTGCCATTGCCCTCTTCAGCATCAGGAATGCTTGATGTTCATCCTTACCCATCAGAACTTTTCTCCCGCTCTTCAAAAGATCACTAAGTGGCTTGGTGATCTTAGCATAGCCTTGCACATATTTGCGGAAGTAACCTGCCAACCCCAAGAAACTCCGTAGACGTCTCTGTCCTCGGCTCGGGAAAATTGACAAGGGCAGCTACTTTGTCCGGCGACGGCTGAACCGTACTATTCTCCACAACATGTCCTAATAATTCAATTCGTCTATGCAGCAGTTGGCATTTCCTCCAATTGATCTCTAATCCATATCTGCTTGCGATTTCTAGCACTTCCCTCAATCTATCCACTGCCTCACTCTCGCTTTCAGCCACTATTATTATGTCATCCAAATAAATTAGTACAATCCCACGCTTCACCAGCTCCCGAAAAACAAATAAAATGAGTCTCTGAAACACAGCTGGGGATTTGCACAACCCAAATGGGACCCTAGTGAACTCATACTTTCCTGTAGGTGTCACAAAGGCGGTATATTTTCTGCTTCCTTTTGCTACTTGCACATGAAAGTAATCATCTTTTAAGTCCAGCGTAATAAACACCTTTGCCTCCACTAACCTATCCAAAATGTCCTCTATCAAAGGCAGGGGGAAATGCTGTCTAACCATGACCTTGTTAATCGGTTTGTAGTTCACGCATATTCTTGCACTCCCATCTTTCTTCCTGGCCACAACCACCTGGCTCACGAACTCAGAATGGCTGGTCGTGATCATCCCCTTTTCCAACCACTCTTCCAACTGCTCGTCAACTTCGGCCGACTCCTTAGGTGATAACCGCCGTGGTCTCCGGCTAATGGGCGTCTCATTCTTTATGACTATTTTTATCTTAAACGACACCTCTTTCATCTTCTTAGGCTGGTAATCCCAGACTAATTCTCTAACCTTGCTGCCTAATTCTGGGTCTAAATGACTGCACTAGTCGTCATCTGTGGCAATAAGCAGCATACAGCCCTCTTCTGGCCATATCTGAGCCTCGCTCCTGCTTAACTTCACTGAAGCATGGTTCAACAGTTCATCACCTAAGAGAGCTCTCACGTAAGGAATGGTTCCAGCAGGCACTACCGAGTACAACAGTGGATATGGGACTCCGTTGATAACAGTCGTCGTCTTAAGTCGGCCCAGCGTCTTGATCATCCCCCCACCAGCGGCTTCTAGAACCTGGTCATGCCTTTCAAAGTCCAGTTCACCTAACTCCTTGCAAAGGTCTTCGGCAATGATATTGTAGTCACTCCCACAATCAAATAGACAGTCCACATTGACTCTGTTAATTTTCACAGTCTTAATCCTATTTTTCCGGCCCTCTGACTGCAACTGTAACAAACCTGCTCTATCAGTGCTCTTTTCTACATGGAAAGCATCCCGTTGACCACCACTCGAAGGCGAACCTGGGCATTTCGTGGCAATATGCCCAAACCCGAGGCACTGGAAGCACTTGGTCCCCCTTTCCTTAAACTTACAATCACGGCTCAAATGTCATATGCCCCCACAATTGAAGCACCTAGCCTGTTTTGTTTTGTTAGAAAAGTTCGACCCAGGACTCCTTGGTACTTCCACCTCACGCTGCGGCCTATCCGTCAGTGCCTCCTTAAGTGCTCCCCACGTCTTGAATACTGGTTCCGCCTCCAGCCACAGCTTCGCGGCTCCCTCGAGGCACTTCTTCGCAAAAACCAACATCCGTAGTGGCGACCACTCGTACAATTCACTGTGCTCCTCGATGAGTTCAATCCACTTGCCTACTGTGAAGGCCTTGTCCTCTCCGGTGAATTTCGGAATCGTCCCTTCTATATCCCTGAACTGAAGCTGTCCCCTCATTACTCCGTGGCCCTCATCTCCTCCGCAAGATACACTACTTTCGCTCTCCGACTCTTTGATTCGGCGTTGTTCGTCGCGCAACGCATCACGCTCAGCTTCGGCCTCTGCCAACTCACGCTGTAGCTGCTCTACGGTTCGACTTGTTGCCCGCCTCTCTCTCTCAGAAAGATCTTCAGGTGGAGCCATCTTCCAACGCCTATTCACACTAACACGAAGACACAAAAAGTACTTTCCCCTCCCCTCGGCTATACCAGTCACACGCTAGTCTCAGGCTACTTCCTCGTCACGTGATCCTACGTCAGTCCAACACTACCTTCCCGCGCTTTTTCTCGTCATGTGACCCACCAGCTAGGTAGCGTCCATTATGTGGGAAGTGACTTCACCAAAATGGCTTCCCACGCTTTTTCTTTCGAAGTCTTAAATGTTTCAACACACAACGTTTATCAGCTAGGATATTATACCACACTAAAATATCACTCTTCTAACTAATAACTTTTCTCGTCTCTCGGCAAATAAAGTCCAAAATATGCAGCGTGCTCCTATCGTCTTTAGGCCAACACAACTACACTTTGATGAGAAATGCAAGGTCTCGTCTTTCGTAAGATAACATCTCGTCTTTCGTAATATAACGTTTCGTCTTTCGTAATATAACGTCTCGTATTTCATAAGATAACGTCTCGTCTTTCGCAAAATAACATTTCGTCTTTCGTAAAATAACGTCTCGTCTTTTGTCAATTCGTCTTTCATATAAACTTCTATTCGTCTTATAAATACACTAAAATTCGTCCTACTGGTTTCATGGCGGGTCTTCATCTCACGTTCCTTTCCACATCCCGGACGAGCCCCCAAAAGTTGTGGAGTGCGGATAAAGGAGACGAGAGAACTTATGTCGGATACATTTTATTATCCTTCAATACACTAAGCACACTGGTAAACTTCCGTCATACACACCGTCCATTCTGCTACTCAGCTACATTCACGTCATCGTCCCACTTTCACTCGCCCCAACCTCTCGCCATCACCCAACTCTCTCACCCCCAGCATCCACTCTGAACAACTGACGATCGCCACCCGTCACAAACAAGTGGCGATCACCACCTGTACACCATCTCAGTCCCATATATATATATATATATATATATATATATATATATATATATATATATATATATATATATATATAACACTGGTGGTGTAGTGGTTAGCGTGTCGGCTTTCTATTGCAAAGTTCGGGGGTTCAAATCCCTCGAATGGAGGTTTTATTTAAAAAAAAAAACTATCATCAGTGCCTGGCAGTAGGCAGCAGTACTGTCGGTATGGTATAGAGCCGAAAACAAATGATGTTGGTTGGGTCTATATCCAATACAGCTGTAGGCGTGATCAGGACGATTTGAACGGCTACAGTACTGCGATGTGGAAAGCAAGAGGGAAACTACCACATTACAATCCCTAGTAAAGATTATATGGTTGGACAATATGAGTTGTCTCGAGGCAAAACAATCCGGAGGTAAAATAGTCCCCCAATCGGATCTCCGGGCGGGGACTGCCTTGAGGAAAACATTTGTCGAAAGTAAATTACGAATAGGGACTTGGAACGTAAGAACTATGAGAAAAGCAGGAAAGCTAGAGAACTTGAAAGAAGAAATGAGAAGAAATAGAGTTGACATTACAGGAATGAGCGAAAGTAGCTGGGAGGGAGAAGGACAGTTCGACTCGGAAGAATTCACGGTAGTTTATTCTGGAGGAAATAGTGGGGAAAGGGGAGTAGCCCTGGTACTTAGGAAAGATATGATGAAAAGCGTGACAAAGATAATAGCAACGAACGATAGACTGACGGCAATAAAGCTAAAAGCAGTCCGAGTGGACATGCTGATAATCCAGGTATATATGCCAACGTCAGCTCATGACGATGAAGAAATAGATGAGATCTATGAGCAAATTAATGAAATTTATGAAGAAGACGGAAGAGGAAAGGTAAACTGCATAATAATGGGAGATTGGAAGAGCATAGTCGGAGAAGGACAGGAAGAAAATGTTGTCGGGCAATACGGACTTGGGAAGAGAAATCGAGGAGGGGAGAAACTCGTAGAATTCTGCATCAATAATGACCTTGTAGTGACTAATACATGGTTCAAAAACCATAAACGAAGGTTATACACATGGAAAGCCCAGGAGATAGAATTAGATGCCAAATAGATTACATCCTTGTAAAACAAAGATTCAGGAACAGCATAAAGAACGCCAAGGCATTGCAAGGAGCAGACATTGATTCAGATCACAGCCTTCTAATACTTGACGTGAATACAAAGCTCAAACAAATAAGAAAAACGAGAAGAGAAAGACAGACCTGGGACCTAGAAAAACTGAAAGAAAGGCAGGATGTAGTCAGCATGAAGTTAGAAGATAACCTAAGAAAGTTGGAAAACAAACCGAAAACCGTTGATATAGAATGGGATGAAATTAAAACCAGTATCAAGGATACCTTGGATAAAGAGATTGGAAAACAAGAGAAGAAAATCAGAAAACCATGGATCACGAAGGAAATACTGGAGAAAATGGATGAGAGACGAAAATGGAAAAACGTTAACACTGAAGAAGGTAGAGCCAACAATAGGCGTATAAACAATGAGTTGAGAAGGGTAACAGATAAAGCTAGAGAAAATTGGATAAAAGGAAAATGTGATGAAATAGAACAAATGGAGAAGTTAGGATGGTACGATATGATGTATGCTAGGGCACTGGAAATAGAAGATAAGAAGTCTAATGGAATTCATGGTAAAGGAATAATGAATACGGATGGGAAGATAGTCTCAGAAACAAAGGATGTAGCACAGGTATGGGAAGAATACATTAAGGAATTATACAGCAAACAGGCAGGAGTGGCAAAAATAGAACTGGAAAATGAGGAAAACATTGAAGAAGACAACTTAGGACCAAGTATTATGGAGAGCGAAGTAGAAAAGGCGATAGTGGAACTAAAGAAGGGGAAAGCCACGGGCAGCGATGGAATACCGGCTGAGATACTTAAAGGCATATGATCAGAAGGACTAAAAGCGATCACGAAATTAATTAATAAGATTTACGACACGGGAGAGTGGCCTCAGGATTTTCTAGAAGTAACAATGATCCCTCTAAGGAAGAAGCCAAAGGCAGTGCAGTGTAAAGATTACAGAACTATAAGCCTTCTGTCACACACATCGAAGATCATCACGAGGATTCTTAATAAAAGGCTGGAGAAAAAGGCAGAAGAAATAATAGGGGAAGATCAATTCGGTTTCAGAAAAGGACGAGGAACTAGAGATACTATACGAGTAGTTAGAATCATATCAGAAAGGGCAATAGAATACAGTCAAGATATCTGCGCATGTTTCGTAGACTGGCAGAAGGCCTTTGATAGAGTAAATTTGGTAAAGTTGATGAAGATATTAAAGGATATAGGTGTAGACTGGAAAGACAGGAGACTGATTAGGAATCTATATGAGAATCAAGTTGTAAAGGTCAGGTTTGAGAATGTGGACACCTGCGGAATAAATATCGGTAGAGGAGTAAGACAAGGCTGCTGCCTATCGCCAACCCTATTCAATATATATGGAGAAAGTTTAATGCAAGAAGCTTTAGAAGGCACAGGGGATTTCAAAATTGGAGGAAGGATTATAAGAACAGTAAAATACGCAGATGATCAAGTACTTCTAGCAAGAAAGGAAGAGGAGCTACAAAAAATGATAAATAGACTAGTGATAACAGGAAGAAAATACAGTATGGAAATAAATACAGAAAAATCCAAGGTCATTCGAATATTGGGTAAAGAAGAGAATCTGAACATAACTATTGGGGGAAAGCCATTAGAACCAGTTTCAGAATATAAATACCTTGGAAGCATCATAACACGAGAGGCAAAATGTACGGATGAGATCAAAACTAGAATAGGAAAAGCAAAAGCGGCTTTCAGGAGAAAGAAACAACTACTTACAGGGAATATAAGGGAAGATATCCGCAAGAAGTTGATAAAATGCTACGTATGGAGTATAGCATTGTATGGGGCAGAAACATGGACGCTAAGGAAAAATGACATCAAATACTTGGAAAGCTTTGAAATGTGGACTTGGAGGAGAATGCTGAAGATAAAATGGACAGATAGGATGAAAAACGATGAAGTGCTACGATGAATAGGAGAGAAGCGAATGATTATACAGACTATCAGAAAGAGGAAGGCTAACTGGGTTGGACATTACCTGAGGAGAGAGAGTATGATTAAAGACGTGTTAGAAGGAAAACTAGATGGGAAAAGGGAAAGAGGTAGGAAAAGGTTTCAGCTGATAGACGATTTGAAAGGGAAGGAGAGTTATCAAGATATAAAGAGGACAGCGGAAAATAGGAGTATATGGAGAACCAGGTTTAACCAAGAATAATCACGGACCTGTCTACGGACAGACTACCTATGATGATGATGATATATATATATGGATGTCAACAAGGTGTTGGGATGAGGAAACCCAGTGAAAACTCACCAATCAGACGACTTCAGGTTGGCGAGGCCCCGGGGATGTCGAAGCGACAGTTCTCTCTCTGTAGCTGAAGAAGGAGTAGTTCCGAAAGCTTCTACGTTTGTGATGTTTCTGTGTTTTAGTGTTCTTTTACGTGTGTCGCTTCGACATCCCCGGGGCCTCGCCAACCTGAAGTCGTCTGATTGGTGAGTTTTCACTGGGTTTCCTCATCCCAACACCTTGTTGACATCCATATATCTATTTTACCTTTCCTTTTCCGTAAGCTGTTATATATATATATATATATATATATATATATATATATATATATATATATGTATATATATATATTAACTCATTTGTTTTGTGAAGGAACAGAAGCAGCTTTGATAGTGCGTTATCGAAAACAACCAGGCTCTGGGGTTTTCATTTGAAATAGGTTATTGGAGACAGCTATCATTTTTGGTGAACTAGAAATAATTAACAAAGTTAATGTAAATATTGGTCAGCACCAGTGGCGGCTCGTAGCTAAAATTAGTACGGGAAAACTATTTCCCTATGTCGCGTGAAACTCCCAAGTTCTTGTCAAAAGTCGTTGGTTTCATAGTTCTGTCCTCCGTCTTGTAGCATAACTTGCCTCAAGTTATTGTTGAAAGCAGTGGCAGCTCGTAGCTAAAATTAGTGGGGGTGCTGCTCCAGAAAATTTTTAGCCTTTGTTTTAAAATTGTGTAAAAGGAAAAAAACATGTATAAAAAGAAAATTTATTCAAGAACTTGATAAAATCTTAACAAAAAAACCAAACTTTTTTACTTACTTTAACTTAAATTGTTACAGTTCAAGCTTGATCTATTCATTTAAAAATGAAATCCATTCTTCTTGTTTTAATTTGCGCAAAAATATATATAAAAATATATAATTTTCTCCTTGATCTCTGGATGACAATTGAGGAAATTTTTCTCCATTGAAAGTACTGCAAGCACATTTAGTCTTTCCGAATTCATAGTGCTTCTTAAAAAAGTTTTTATTCTTTTCAATGTTAAAAAGCAGCGCTCTGCCTCTGATGTAGTCATGGGAATTGTCAAGAGGATTTTTATCAGTTTACCACCTCCCGGGGCCCACGCCGTTCAGCGATACACAACGCCTGAACGCCCTCTCCCAGGACAGCACCAACGACCAGTTTTTAAATTGGAAGGATAGCGGCGAGCCCGCAGACCCGGTCAACTGGGAGTCCGGCCCGGAGGACTCATCTGCAGAGGAAACTGACTCCGGCAATTCATCCAACACCGGACCATTCGACGAGGATATACCAGATAGCGGGATACCCTACAATTGGCTACAGACTACGGTTCCACTGGCAGTTCCTACATCCTCTACTAAATGGCTCCCCTTGCCCGAGCCGTATCCTTATACAGATCCTTCTGTATACGATCTTTTTGCCCACGGCGCCAATATCCCCAAACCAGCCAACGCAGAATTAGTCTATATCCCCTCGACGCCATCAGCAGAGTTATTATCGACCCTTAAAACGTTTGTGAAACGGGGTATTTTGTCCGCCAGAAAGCCGCAGTGCGCCTTCCGAGCCCGCCTTATTCCTAAAGCATCCGAGGGCCACCGTCTAATCCACGACTTTTCGCCGTGGACGGCAGCATATAACAAACCAAAGTTTTCTCTGAGAGACGCGGCGAAAGCCATGCTAACCATCCCCTATGGTGCGTATATGGCTAAACTAGACTTGGAAGACGCGTTTTACCAGGTCCCTATCCACCCAGATCATAGGAGGTATTATGGCATCCTAGTGCAAGGCAAACAATTTTGCTTTAACCGTCTGCCTATGGGTCATGCCTTGGCCCCAGCAATTATGCAACGCTGGGCCAGGGCAGTAGCCCATGAAGTGTTCAGCTTGTTTAAAATCCGCCTACTATGCTATCTAGATGATTGGTTACTCGTGGACATTAATTTATCTGTGACGCAGGTGCACCAAGTGGTGAAATTTCTTCAAGACGACTTAGGTATTTCCCTAAACCTACGGAAGTGTATATTGGCCCCGGTGCAGCGCATTAAGTATTTAGGAGTGATAGTGGACACCAAGCTTATGGAACTATGGTTGACCCCCGCTAGTTTAGCGAAATTGCACCATGCAATCATAGTTTCCCCCAGAATTCGGTCCTTAGACATCTCGAAGGCGGCAGGGTTTATTGCCTGGGTGTGCTACATATTGGCCCTCCCGTATTTCATGATAACCGACGTATATAAGCGCGACAACACGTTGCTGCTAAAAGCCTGGGATTGCAGTTTGTTCCACAAGCACCGAAGGTTCGCCTCAGGAGAAGCAAGAATCTTTGAAGTTTTCACAGACGCCACGCCGTGGCAGCTAGCATGGGTCATTCCCAAGAAGCAGTTGACGGAGATCTTGCCGCTACCAGAAGAGCTTCCTATCTACCTAGCCGAAGCAGAGGCCGCCCTCAGAGGAGCCACAGCAGCATCCGAACATCTCCCTGCGGACCGACGACTAGTGGTACAACTAGACAATCAAGCGGTTATATATTGTTTAACGAAAGGCAAAGGTTTATTGTTTTCTCATGAATTATATCGTACCATGTACTTTAATGTTATAAAGAATTTGGCACAAGATGTGTCCTGGGCGTACGTTCCCTCGGATCTCAATCCGGCCGATCGTCCTTCCCGGACGGTCCTTCCTCTCTATATGCCAGATCGGCCGGCTATTGGCTGACTCTGGTATATAGGCGAGAGGGATTGCCCGGGTGGGATCAGTCGCGGAATTGGGATCTCGGGGGAGCGTGCGCCCAACAACAAGTAGCTCAATAACTTTGGCCAAGACTAACAAAGGTGAAATACTCCTTTAGCCAAAACAACTAGAGGGCTACAAAACCCAATGCATTTCGCCCACAAGGTGGGCATCGTCAGGGGTAAAACCTGTTTCAACAGTGACTGGGAGCCAACTGCTCTACCTGGCAGTCCTGCCTTCCTTCCCACCCCCCCTTCTATGTGCGCATGCGCACAACAGTCAAACACCACGTTGCTGGCACTGTGAAGCGCACAGTTCCATACAAAGATTTTTGTATCTTTTTCATAAACTGGGGGATGGCTACTGAAGTACTGACATTAAGCTAAGGAATATATATTGTACTACAAAAATAAAGAAAGAATTAAAGAAAAAAGGACTCATTATATTAAATGTTATCGATAATATCAGGTGGAAATAGGGGGTGCTGCAGTTCCGCAGTGCCTATACACGAGCCGCCACTGGTCAGCCCCTATTATTTAAAATTCACGGTTCCAAAGTTTCACAAAAACCGACACGCAATTCAACCTCCTCGGCAAAAGAAATCTCTTTCTTTAATTTACATTACCATTTCCATCGAAATAAATGCAGTTACCCATTTTTGTTAGCAATGCCACTGCGTCGTCATCATTTAACAGAATTTGTTTACTTAAACTTCTAAACACAAATTGCAAATAACAACTTAGCACAAACGTCGTAACACAAAACACACATCACAGAAAATACAAACAAGAAATACAATTAAATGCACAAAATTATAAAATAAAAATACAAAATAAGAAATAAGAACAAAATTGGGTGGATAATACCAATCAAACGTTACACTTATCGTAATAAATCTAATTCCATTCTTCGTGAGTACTGATACACTTTATATACGATTTCTTTTGCTTGTTTGTGCAAAACCTTGCGTTTACTTCCTTTGCCCTCCATTTTAGAACACCACAAGACGGTACTCTTTAAATCTCAATCGTAAAACACGCCGCAAATGTACGAACCACACGACAAGAGCCGCTGTAACTGACTGACGCTGATTGGGCAAGTGAAGGACTGGGAGAAACCACGTGACATTACTGACTTTCTGCGCATCCAGTTGACACCCGCCTTCGTTCCTGCTCCCTACTATAGTCCTCTACGCTGTGATTCTCAACGATTAGTTAAACGTAAAAACAAATTTTAAACTATTAGTTTAATTTTTCCATTCCGTAAAAGAAATTTACATGACCTGTGTACTTCAAACTTGGTTCAATGCCATCAGTTGTCATCCAACGCGACTGTATTTCCATCATGCATCGTAATGCGGAACTTCGCGATGTCGTTAAAAAAAGTACCGTAATAACGAGAGTGCCGGATCAACGAGTGCTAGATTATCGAGAGTTTACTGTCTATGTGTTATATGTTACTTCTCTGTAAGGAATGTTTATATATAATGATACAAGTAGTTGTTGCTTGCATTTTGTAAGCATTTCATCTAACCCTGATAAACATTAATTTTTTAGAGAGATATTTTTTAATTCAAAAGATATCACATCTGCACCAATTTTCGTTCTTTCCTTATGGAAAAATATTTGATTAAAACAATACCAAAATTTGCAATTTTAATAATATTATTTTTCCATTGTGATGCTTTAATGCCACACCTTTCTGCCAAATTTTAACTTTGTAGCTCATATAGAAGTGAAATAATATTTATCTAATTGTTTAAGTCTTTAAAAAATTATAACGGCCGCAATAACATTTTTAAGGAAATACTCAAATGTTTATTTGTGCATTTGCGCTAACATCTAAATAACTTTAAAATTTCAGATCCCTAGCTCGATAAGAAAAAACAAAAATCTTGTAAAAGTTTAACAAGGCAGCCGCTAAAAATTCGCAATTGTTTAAAAAAAATTTCGAGGTTTATGTATTTGCAAATGTACTACGGAGCTGAAATTATTTTTAAGGTAGAATTTGTAATAAAACGAAATAGGGATTATAAAATTTTGATATAATTTGTTTGGTTGTAAAGAATCCTTAAAATTTAAACAAATACATTAATGTTTTGCTACTACGGGACGGGCTAGGAAGCTGAAATGTTAAAGTAATTTAGAGTATAGTGTCTCTGAAGATGCAAACATTTGAAAATCTTTAAAAAGTGGTTATTGTGGGCATTAAATTTTTTGAAAATTTAAACAATTAGATAAATGTTATTTCAGTTCTAATTGTGTTACAACTTTAAATTTCGAAGAAATGTGGAAAAAGTATAATATTCTTGTAGTGATTGTATTACTCCATTATTATTCCATAAGGAAAAAACGAAAATCGGTGCAGAGGAGAAATCTTTTAAATTAAAAAAAATATATATAATATCTCTCCGAAAAATGAATGTTTTTTCAAGGTGAGATGAAATGCTAGCTGGATGCAAGCACCTTCTACTAATATATCATTCAATATAGACGTTTCTTACAGAGGAGAAGGGGGAGGAGGAGGAGGATATAACATATAGGAGGATACTAATGTTTAGGCACTTCCAGGTGTGCTGGAGACTCGAAATTTTTTTCTTAGGTAGTATTTAGTGCAAAACCGACTAGCAAAAACGAAAATCTTAAAAAAGTGAAACAATGCGGCCACTAAAAATTCGCAATTGTTTAAACAAGGTTTCAAGGTTTTTGTATTTCCAAATGTGCTACGAAGCTTAAATTTTTTTTATTGGTAGGATTTGTAAAAAACGAAATAGGGATTATAGAAATTTAGATATTTTATTTTGTTTGGCAGTTAAAAATTCTTCAAGTTTAAACAAATTGGTAGATGCTTAGAAACTACGCCGCAAGTTAGGGAGCTGAAATTTTTAAATTATTTAGATGTTCGCCTATGTAAACGAATAAACATTGCAATTTATCCATAAAATTGTTATTTTGGCCTTTAAAAATTATTTAAATTTAAACAAATAGATAAATGTTATTTCACTTCTAATTGTACTATAAATTTAAAATTTGGCAGAAATTTGTGGCATTATTAACTCAATGTAGTAAGAGTATAATACTTCCAAAAATTGCAAAAATTAGTGATTGTTTTACCCCATTATTGTTCCAGAATGAAAAAACAAAAACCCGTCCAGAGGAGAAATCTTTAGAATTAAAGAAATATTTCTCATGATGAAATATATCTCTGAAAAATTAATGTTTTTTTCAAGGTTAGATTAAATGCTTGCAGAATGCAAGCACCTTCTACTAGTCATTATATATAGAGGTTCCTTACGGAGGATGAGGATGATACAACATATATATAGGAGGATACTAATGTTTAGGCACCTTCAGAGGAGCTGACAAATCCTACCTCTAGAAATAATTTCAGCTCCGTAGCACATTTGGAAATACATATTCCTTGAAAATTTGTTTGAACAATTGCGAATTTTTAGCGGCCGCATTGTTGCTTTATTTCAAGATTTTCGTTTTTTCTAGTCGATTTTGCACCTGAATTCCCACCTAAGAAAAAAATTTCGAATCTCCAGCTCATCTGGAAGTGCCAAAACATTAGTATCCTCCTATATCCTCCTTCTCCTCTGTAAGAAACGTGGATATATAATGATATAAATTTTGATGTTTTAATTTGTTTTGCCGTTACAAATTCATAAAGTTAAAAAAATAGATAACTGTTTAGATATTACAGGATGAGCTAGGAAGCTGAAATTTTCAAGTATGTACAAAGTACTGCATTTGCACAAATAAACATTTCGAATCTCTCAATAAACATATTGCTGCGGCCGTTAAAAATGTTTAAAATTTAAACAATTGGAAAAATATTATTTCACTTCTAGAAGTATTACAACTTTATAATTTTGGCAGAAATGTGTACTCCATAATGGAGAAAGTATAAAATTCTTAAAATTGCAAAGTATTGGGATTGTTTTAATCTTTTATTTTTTATAAGGGAAAAACAAAAATCGCTCTGGAGGTGAAATATTTAGAATTAAAAAATTATTTGTAATGATGAAATATGAAAAATGAATGTTTTTTATGTTGAGATGATATGCTTGCAGAATGCAAGCACCAACTACTAGTATGTTATATCCTCTTCCTCCTCCTCTGTAAGAGTCGTCAATATATAATGACTAGTAGAAGGTGCTTGCATACTGCAAGCATTTAATCTAACCTTGAGACCAAGACAATTAAGATTTCGATGGTTTCTCACAACTATATGGACAGTTATTTGAGTCTGGGCTTTTCTTGGTGTGGAGATAAAGATTGTCCTGTTCCAGTGTGTGAGAAACAAAGCCATGGTTCCCAGAAAATTGAAGCAACATTTCTCCACAAAACATGCATACCATAAGGAAAAGGTTTGAACTATTTCAAAAGGTTGATGGAACTGCATTCTAAACAAGCGAGTTACTTCAAAAAAGTAACAGTGTCTGATAGAGTTCAAGGTAATTCTTAACAGGTAGCAGAAATCATAGCTCAAAAAATGAAGCCCCACACTATAGTGAGTCATTTATTTTGCCTGCGTGCCATGCGATTGTTAGGACAATGCTCGGTGATGAAGCGGAACAAGAATTTGTTAAAATTCTGCTTTCTAATGATACAATTTGAAGAAGGTTAAAAGATATGTCATCTAATATAGAGGAAAATGTTTCTAATAAGCGTAAAATGTCAGACTTTGCTTTTAAAGTTATCGAGTCAATCGATATTAGTGGCAAAGCCCAACTATTACCATTCCTTCACTTCATTTGTGAAAATGAAATAAATAGTCAATTTTTATGCTGCAGACAACTCCCAGAACACACATGAGGTCAAGATATATTCGATACTTTGACTTCCTACTTAGAACGTTTGGAAATTTCATGGAAGTCATGTGCAGGAATTTGTACCAACAGTGCTCCATCCATTTTGGGATCTGTCAAAGGCTTCGTCTCACTTGTAAAACAAAAGAATCCAACTACAATAACTACCCATTGTTTTTGCACAGGGAAGGCCTTGTTGGAAAGACATTAGAAGTTGACTTGAATTTCGTATTAGACCAAATCGTCAGATTGGTAAATTTTGTGAAATCAAGACCTATAAAACCCCACCTCTTCAAACAGCTTTGTGATGCTATGGATTCACAGTATGAATGTTTAGTTTTACACAAAGAAATAACATGGCTGTCAAGGGGAAGAGTGTTGGCTTGTGTATATGAGCTTAAAGAAGAGATGTAACTATTTTTTTAAACGGGTAAACAGTGATTTTTGTGAATATCTCAGCTGTGAACTTGGGTGTGCCAAATTAGCATATTTGGCAGAAATATTTAGGCATCTAAATAGTGTGAACACTGGCATGCAAGGGTGGAATGAAAACATCCTGACATCTATGGATAGGCTACTGGAATTGTAGAGAAAAATAGTCATCTGGAAAAAGAGAGCTAGAGAAAGTAATCTTGAAATGTTTCCTCCGATTCCAAAAACTGATACAAAAGAAATTTATTGTTGCTCTCGTGGTGGAGCTTTTAGCAACTCTAGAACACAATATTGAGCATTACTTTCCATCCTTGACTACAGAGAAATATGACTGGGTAAGGAGCCCATTCATGCCAGTGATAACTGACTTATGTGTTTTTACTCACTCCAAAGAAGAAGCTAGCTTATCTTTCAATTGATCGCACTCTGAAAATCAAGTACACCGAATTGTGTCTGGATATGTTCTGGATTTCTGTTAGAGAAGAATATTCAGAAATTGCAAAAAAAAAGCTTTGGCAGTTTTGATGCAGTTTTATACATCCTATCTGTGTAAGTTGGGGTTCTCGACACTTACAAACATTAAATGCAGAAAAAGAGAATGGCTAATCTGTGTTGAAGATGAAATGAGAGTCTACTTATCACAGATACATCCTAATATCAGTGCAAACATTAAAAAATGCCAAGCTCAAATGTCACATTAGGTAAGATTTGAAAATAGATTTTTTTTTAAAACATCATCATTTGTTGTTTACAATACCATAACTTAATTTGGTCGATTACATATACAACAATATAAAAATATATATATTTTTATGATAAATTCTAGTTCTTTATTCAAATCTAATTCTAGTGTGCCGTGTAAAAAGTGAATAACCAAAGTGTGCCACAAGCGCCAAAAGGTTGAGAACCACGGCTCTAAAGCATGCGGGATGAAGTCCAATCTGCAAATGAACTTTGCCTTTCCACTGGACTGTTATGTAATCATAATCATGTATATCATAATGCCATATACATACAATATACATCTGAACCAGTCAGATTTTTTCCTAGGATATAGAGGAAAATGGCACGTCATATCCACAAGCACAATATCAGCCCTAGGGGGGTGGGGTATTGGTAATGGCTAGAATGTTGGCAGTCCTGCATTAACCCATTAGGGATGGAATTAAATGCCAGAAAATAGCCAATTTGTTATCTTTTTGGGAAAAGTACGATAGAAAAAGAATGTTAACTCTAATCTTCTTGAAACTTTCACTGGCCCATACTAAAAGTCTATATTAACTATTCAAGTACTTACCAAGGCTTTTTATTACTTAATTATTGGAGATTCTGATGGAAATCTCTGAAGCAAGTGTCAATGCACAGCCCTTTTTCACAAACAGAACATACAAAAATTGTCCTCTTCCTAATTCCTTTTCCCCGGCATACCACACATTCTTTATGCAAAAGTTTATTCATATCATTTCTTTTCACTTGATCTGAATAGTGGCACTCTCCAAAATTATGTGAAGGAGGAACTGTAGCTCTACGTCCACGCGCCTTTCTGCTACTGTAGCCTCCAATGAGGTCTCCAATTATATTCAAATAGAACTTTTTAAGGGGAAAAGTTGGCTTATTGGTAGCTTGTTTGTAGTAGATATAAGAATTTACTACCGTTCTATTTATTAAATCATACATCAGTCTATGCCACAACTTTTTTGAAGGAATGTGCAAACTGTAGTAGCTACATAATTGATCGTTTCGATCTAATCCTCCCATGAATTGATTGTATAACCTCACAATCTCAGGACAGCACACTTCCACCTTCGACCCATCCTTCTCCTTTTTTTCACAGACTGCATTGGGTATGCGGGTGAATCGTAACCTGATGACAAAAAGAATATAGACCTTTTGTCTCGCCAGCCTAAGGAAACGAGTGGGGCGGAGGAGAGCCACTCACAGTCCCCTTGGTTACTTTGCTTCCAGTCCTTTGTGTTTGCTACCAATTCTTTGGGATAATTGACACGGTTGGTGTTTGCAGTTCCTATGGCTCTCAAACCTTTTTTGGAGAGTTCCATAAATAGATCTGGCGACGTAAAAAATCTATCGCAAATAAGGGTGCAGCCTGACCCAAAGAGAGGCTCTGTAAGTTGCATCACGACATTTCCACCCAAACCCAAATTATTCTTTTGAATTGTCCCTTTTCCTGTATATAATTCTAAATGAAAAACAAATCCCTATGTTCCATCTGCTCTTCCCCACCACCTGCATCCCCTTTTGATGGGTTTCATTTGCATATACTGTTTCATTGAAGAGCGACCAGTAAATTTCACCATCGCTTCATCTATTGCCTGATACTCAGAAAAGTTATAATATTTTTTATAATTGCTATTTAAACTATCCAGAATAGGTCTAATTTTGTAGAGTTTATCAAAATCTAAGCTATCTTGTAGAGGCTGCCATGAATTATCATTTACGTGAAAATTCTGCAAAATTGACAAAAATCGATCCCTTGCCATGATTTCTGATACACCTGGTACATTCAATGCCCTATCTGTGGACCAATAGTCTTTCAGACTTGGAAGATCATGAAATCCCATTGTAAAAATAACACCTAACCAAGCTTTCAACTCATCTAATGTAAGATCTTCCCAAATATTTCCACCTTCGCCCGCAGTTGACATTTTTTGCGAGGCATACAAATTAGTCTGCTTGACGCAATGGTCCAACATATCGCCCGTAAAAAATAACATAAAATAATCTAAATGTGAAGAATTCTCTGGTAAGTAAGTATTAGGACCAGGTGTAAACTATGAGAGACTAGTGCCTAAATTTATCAAACCTCTTCTGGACCAAGTCAATCTGCTTCAACTGTCTCTTCAATTTCACCATCGGATTCATCGTCTAAAATTATAGGTGAAATATTTATACATGGTAAAATTGTAACCGCTTAAGAAAAACACGTGCAACTTCACAGGATGAAACTTAAAACTGTCCGTAAGCTGCTAGCAAAAAGAAGGAACTACAGGTAATAAACACGCCCCACACAAGAGGGCAGAAGAGGACGGTACCCTAACACCACCGTGGTGGTGCTCCGTCCCTAATCAGTTAAAACAACTTTATGCACTAATGGGTTAAGGAAGCATGCACAGGGAGATTAAACGAATGCATTCTTCTGTTGCTTCCTTAAGACTCTTGTAACCAAGTCTGTAGGAATTCTATGGTTTCTTTGATAGGTACATTTGGGAATAAGGAGTTGACATCGAAGAAAACTAAGATTTCATTATCTGCAAGTGCAGCGTTTTTTATTTTGCTGATGAAATCTTGTGGGTTTTTTGAAGCGTGAGTCACTATCTAGATGTATTTGTTTGAAGTGATTGCTTGACCACTGGGATATTTTGTACATGGGAGAGTTTATCTCTGAAACTATAGGTCTCATAGGTATGCCTGATTTGAGTAATTTTGGAGGGCAATATATTGTGGGGACAACTGGATTGGAGATATTTAATTGAAGATTGAGTTGTTTATCTATTAAAGAGGGGCATGTTTTCAGAGTGCTCTTTGTTTTAGTGATTATTTGGTTCAAAGGGTTTTTTGGACTTTTTGTGTCGGGGCCTTCTTGGGCTGAAGAGGCATTGGAGGCCCACGTAAGGGACATATAGAACTCTTTGGGAAGCCAACCATCCCTTTTGCAAAACTTGGAAGGGTCCATGTGGCGATGACTCCTGAGTTTTTTGGACAGCAAAGGAAACTTCACTCATTATTGAAATTTCATATATATGAATCAATGATTTTCAAGATACCATATTGTTTTTAGGTTAATTAATATGATTATTTGTTCATTATTTTTTCTATTATTTTCTGTTTTCTTGAATACTAAGAAGCTATTTAGTTAAAATTTGAAAAATGTATATTATGCTTTTGTTAAATAAAATCTGAGCAGCTCTGTTGCGGGAAAACAATTAAACACAGTTCGGAGCTTTGCAAAAGTGTTTTTTTTTACTTTTTAAATGCATATATCTCGACTGTTTTGAGAGATGTCCCTTGTCACTTTCCTCATTTCCATTATGTAGCAAATACTATCAAACCAGGGAATTTGATAAAATCGATGAAATCGTTGGTTCGAAATTCGTAACTCCACTCGTACTTCTACTATTAGAACCAATTACGCAGCAAGTTTGCTTCAGCCCTCCCCACACAACCAATTACTTGGACAAAAAAATAATTCCAAGGGTCTGCTTATGCTATCATAATATGGCAGGAATTACTGTTAAATAACAATAGCGAATTATAATATTACGTTAAAATATTCGAGCAAGATGCGGAATACTCTTTATTAATTCCAGTCAATACGCAAACATACATCGTATTGTATACAATAATAAACACTGAAGGCTGAGTTGGCATCACAACAGGAATACATATTCACCAACTGATATAACAATCAGGTAGATAGGAAGTTAAAATTCTATCTGCCGCAAAAGCAACGCCGCTCAACTTGTTGGAATACATTTGGAAATGTAAAAGCACCTACAGCAGTCAACGATCAATGCATGCATTATGCACATGCTATAAGGAGCGACCTGATGGGCGATAAAGTATTTTCTGAGGTGGTAATAGGTGGTAATAGTTCCATCAGACCTAACAAAGCCATTTGCCCCGAAGAAATTCCTGCTCGTGTTTTAAATGAATTAGCTGAAGAAATACCATCTTTTCTTCGGATTATCTTCGAAAAATCCATTTCCCGTGCAGAGGTCCCTAACGACTGGAGGTTAGCGCACGTTACCCCAATTCATAAGGGTGGCAACAAGAAGAACTTCAATACCGTGCAAGATTCTCGAACATATACTGATTAGCAACATAATATGATTTCTTGATAGTAATTCATTGTTAGTTGATTGTCAACATGGCTTCAGGAAAAGTAGGTCTTGTAATACTCAGCTTGGTCTTCTTGTGAATTGTATACTGAGAAGTGGATAAAATAATAGGCAGGTCGATGCCATCTTCTTAGATTTTAGGAAAGCCTTTGATAAGGTACCTCACAGGTGATAACAAAATTAGAAACCTTAGGTGTTAATTTCAAAATTGTTAGTTGGATCCGTGAATTTTTTAAATCCTCGGAAGCAGATGGTTGTTATAGATGGGAAATCCTTGAACTTAGTCGAAATTGTCTCTGGCGTTTCGCAGGGCAGTGTAATTGGCCCGTTATTATTTCAAATTTATATAAACGATATCAGCTCAGTAGTCAGAAGTAAAATTAGGCTTTTTGCAGACAACACTGTCATCTATAGAGAAATAAGCAATCCGGAAGACCACCATTATCTCCAAAATGATCTTGAAGCTATTTCTACATGGTGTAAGGAATGTCAGTTAGAGATCAACCAAAAGAAAAGCTGCATCATTAATTTCTGGAGAACCAAGAATATCTTGTTAGATGTTAATTATTCATTGGACAGAGTAGAGATTCCAGTTTCTGACTCGATTAAATATCTTGGAGTCACGATGGATCGTGATCTCTCGTGGGACACCCACATTCGCCGATTGATAGGTGCCGCTAACAATAGGCTGGCCTTTATAGGGAGAATAGTTCGAAATAGCTCCGAAAAAGTGAAAGAATTATGTTATTTATCATTGGTTCGACCACAGATTGAATATGCTTCAGCTGCTGCGATCCCTATGAAAAGGGACTCACTAACGAGATAGAAAAGGTTCAGTGAAGGGCAGCTAGATTTGTAAAGAGGAGTTACGATAGTAAACAAAGCATAACATCATTAGTAGAAAATCTGAAATGGACATCATTAGAGGATTGTAGGCTGCAGGCTAGATTTATACTACTCAAAAAATTTATGTCGAAGGGACTAGCGAATGAGGTAGCTTGGGTCGGCCCTGACTGCATGGAAGTAATTGGATTTTCAAATATATTCACTAAGTTGTATTTTCCAAGAAGTCAATGTGCTAGCAGTAATCAGAGAATGAAGGTGCAGAGGAACTGATGCAGGAGGCACGGAGGGAGAATCAACGGAGCCCAGAGAATGCGTTCAGGAGAAATCACTGTCGACTCACCTTTGCACTTCGCCCACCTTCTCGCCCTGGCCTTCCTCAGAGATCGCCTCACCACCATCCCCTTTTGCCACGACCGCTGCCTCCAACGAAGAAGAAGATGGGAGGGGCTCTTCCTCAGCCCCCGAGTCTCCACTCACCACCGTCTCCTTTCTGTGGGCTTCGGCGAAGCACAGTGCCTCCAATCTTGCTGGATCTGAAAGGAAAGTGGATGGAAAAGTGTTAGGTATTTGTTCCTCATGCAACTATCGATGCAATTTCTTTGCTGGAACAATATTTCGTGTTTACTGAATGCATTATCTTCTTAGTTATTAACGTAAAACATTACTTTACTACTAAGGAATCGCCCATATATGACGTCGCCTACTGAGGGGGGGAGGTGGGTCCGACTTGTGTAGGGTTGCCAGACATCCTCGTTTCCGAGGACATGTCCTAGTTTTTAGGGCATCCTCATGGATTTTACACTTGCATCCTAGTTTTTTAATTAAAAAAAAATCACAATATCGTAAATTGAATTTTCATTAAATATCCCACCAACTGCAAACACTATGTGCGCCATATTTTATTTCGGCAAAAGAATGGCAATACTGTTAACATTGGCAGCCCCAATTGCGATTCTGCTTCATTGCTTCCCTGACTATCTGACAGTTGTTGGGTGGAACTTTTAATATTCTTCCACCCCCCTAAGTAGCATGCCAAAAATTCAGGATGGCACAAAGCAAAATAAGTTTAATACTTATGAAGTATCAACTTAATTTTAAATTATAATACATCTTTTAGAGGGTCGCTCACATTACCCACTTTAATTACAATGTACATCCAAACCAGCCCAATATAATAAAGAGATCGATTAAACAATGGGATTGTGCCATACGCAGTGAGAGAATATTCAAGTTCCACCCAGTTGTTGATACGCCCCGCTTTAGGAGCATTTCTCTGGCAAGTACATGAGTCTTCTCAATTATTGGTCTGTACTGCAGGCCCCTGATGCAGAGTATACTTGTTTAAAGTAAACAAATCTAGGTATGCATAATCTGCAAGCTTCTAAACTGACAGTTATAGGTTATAAAATATGATATATTGTCTATTTATTTTTTAGCCCCAATAATAAGCAAAAGGAAATGTACTATTAATAAACAGCTACTTAAGGTGTTTCCTTCCTTTAGAAAGGGAAAATGGCACATCATGTCTTTTGTAATATCTGCAATACACATATTTCCATTGGAAACAAAGGAAGGTTGGATATTACAGAGCATATCTCAACCATGAAACATAAGAAAAATCTACAATCAACAGAGAATACATCAAGTGTTTTACTAAACTTTATCACACCGAATTATGACAAAATACGTAAGAGCTGCTGAAGGTACAATTGCATATCATACTGTTGTACATGGTCAGTCATTTAAATCGCACGACTGCTCCATAGATTTATTCAAAACCATTTTCAAGGATTCCAGCATTTGTAGACAAATGAATTGTGGAGGAAAAAAAGCTGAGGCTATAATTACAAATGTCTTTGCATCACATACAATAGAGAAAACTTTGCATGATCTGGAACATATTCCTTTCATTACTGTTTCAACAGTTATCAGAAATCATGGCCTAACAAAACTGTTTCCAATTTTAATACAGTATTATGATTATAAAAATGGAGGGATTCAATCAAAAATCCTAAGAATTACAGAACAACAAAATAAGACTTTAGATACAATTTCTTCAATGATTGTCTATATATTAAGAGAAACTAAATTACTTTCAAAATGTATTTGATTTTTGGGAGATAACTGTAATACGAACTTTGGTGGTGTTGAAAGAGTTAGATGTGAAAACGTTTTTTACAAAATAAAAACGCTGGTCAATGACAAAATAATCGGAGTAGGGTGTCCTTTACATGTTATTCATAATTCGGCTCATTGTGGATTAAATCAATTATTGATTATCATTGATGGCATTGTTGTGGCGATTCACAAGCATTTTTCAGTATTTACTGTACAAGTAGCTAAACTAAAAGAGTTTTGTGAGTATGTAGGTAGTGAATATAAAATGTCTTTGTACCACAGTAAAACTAGATGGCGTTCACTATTCCCTGCTGTTGAACGCATATTGGAAATTTTTGATGCTTTAAAGTCATATTTTCTCAGCTTGGACAAGCCACAAGTAGTTTTAAATGAATTTTTCCTTAACGGCATGAGTGGGTACTATCTATGGTTGATACATTCATTCATGGCCATATTTCAAGAGAATATGGCAATAATTGAATAGAAGGAAAATTCTGTGATAGAGGTATATCAGATTTTACAAAAAACATGCTATTCTTTGCAAGGAAGAATAGATAATAAGTTTGTGCCATTCTAGATTCATTATTTATTGCAAAATGGAAAACAATATGACATTGAATGATTTAAAAATGAAATGGAAAGTATGTGTGCTCAATCATTGGCATATATAAAAATATGGACAAAAATTTGGAAGTTTGAAATCTTAAAATTCATGGAATTAAAAGATGTTCCAGAATGGGATGATATACAGAGTTCTTTAGATATTTTAATGAAAAGGGAGTAGAAATTGATGATAGTAGATGATTTGACCAATTTATGAATTTTAAGGAATTTGTTTCTGAGAAAAAGAAAGATAATAATTGGGAAAACTTAATAGCCCACAAAAAGTGGACTGAATATTTTAATCAATGCAAGAGCTCCGAGGTATATTCCGAACTTTTAAAAATTGCTCTATATGCACTTTTGCTCACAATGGGAATGTAGAATGTGTATTTTCATTAATTGGCAATCAATGGAGCAACATTAGGAATAAAATGGAATCAAACACAGTAAATAATATTTTGCTTGTTACTTACCATATGAAAATGGATTGTAAAACATTTTAAAATTACTTGATTTGTAACCCAGACTTGCTGAAAAAGATTGGAAGTTCCGATAAATATGCATTGTAATTAAATTTTGACATTTGAGGAGAAAAAATCCTGTATTTGACCGGGAATCAATCCCTGGTCTCCCCATTTGCCGGATAGGCGCTTTAACCAACTAAGCTATCAAGCCAGCATGATTCTTTAATCTTGGATTGGGGTATTTATGGTGAAGAAGGGCTAACTGAGTAGTAAACCTCCAACACTAAATGTCCTCACTGAGGCATCGCGGAAAAACCCCTACTTTAACTCAAGAAAACACCATTGTTTCTTGTTAGATTGATGCCAACTCACTTTCTTTGTTCAAGTAGGGGTTTTAAAAATTTAAATCATTTGTAAATGAAATGGGAAAAAATGATGAATTTTCAAATATGTTGGCTAGTATGAAGTGGGCTAAGTATTTTGAAAATCGTAATGAAGAATGCTCATCCGATTTTGTAAAAATTTGCGAATATTTCCTTTGCATCCCCTCACATAGAAAGAATTTTCAGCCTAATAAAAGCGCAATGGACCCAAGAATGAAATACTCTTAACCGAGTCTGTTAAGAGCTTACTGCTAATTCAATATAATTTTAAGGACTATAATTGTATGGAGTTCCATGATTATTGCTCGAGAAATAAAGGCATTCTTAATCAAGATAAAAACTCCAACAAATATGATTAATGTTGATATGGTGGTGATTTCCGGGATTCTGCCGTGTTGATCCATTTCCTGGACAATATTTCGCCGACATTCCAGTCGGCTTCTTCAGGTCCGAAGAAGCCGACTGGAACGTCGGCGAAATATTGTCCAGGAAATGGATCAACACGGCAGATTCCCGGAAATCACCACCATATCAACAGCACACCGTGGAAGCCTTCGTACTAATGATTAATGTTGTTTATCTAGTGACTAAATTGTGATTTTAAAAACAATATATCAATTAGTGGTACATTAAAGATGCATAAGTTTCAATCTTATAGGCGACGATTTTTATGTAACAATAGTTAAAACATGCTTTGGAGGTGTGGCGGCTGACAATGTTCACTTGTCTACAAGTTAACGCTTCCGCCGCCAGAGCCCACTAGGCGGAGGATTTCCGGGCGACGAAAAGTGAAAGCGAGTTGACCAGCTGGCGCGAATTTACCGGCCAGAACTTATCTTGTTGCATCAGCTTTCTCGCCCGTCGTCGCGCTGCCCTCGCCGTTTTTTCTTAGCCGCTATACCGAGCGACGTACTTCGTTTGTGTTGTATCTTGTTTGTATCTGTTTGTGAATAAACCACTATTGTCAGTCGAATCTCGCGTCCACATTGGTGACCCCGACGTGATCGCCGCAAAATAGTGAGTTTACTTACGCCACATGGTTTTCGAAATGGAGTCGGGCAACAACCACGAGGAGCAATCCAGCATAAACCCCGTAGCTGTGCGTCTTCCACCGTTTTGGCCTGAGAAACCCGCTCTGTGGTTTTCTCTGCTCGAAGGACAATTTCGCCTCGCGGGGATAACGCAAGACGCGACTAAGTTTTCCTACGTAATCGCGCAATTGAATAATCGATATGCGGAGGAAGATGTGATTACGCGTCCGCCGGCAGAGAATAAGTACGAGAGGATCAAGGCGGAGCTTATCCGAAGGCTCTCCGCATCGAACAGAGGATCCGGCAACTTCTCGAGCACGAGGAGATCGGCGACCGGAGACCGTCCCAGTTCTTTCGCCACCTACATCTACATGTTTTATCATGCGGCGAAAATAAAAAACAGGTCGATGCAGTGTTCCTTGATTTTAGAAAAGCTTTTGACAAGGTTCCCCACCGTAAGTTGTTATTAAAATTGGGAAATCTTGGCGTTAATGTTAAAGTCATTAACTGGGTTCGCGCTTTCCTTTGGAATAGAAAACAAAAAGTAGTCATCGATGGTAAGTCCTCGAGTGTGGCAGATGTAGTCTCCGGAGTGCCGCAGGCTAGTGTGATCGGACCTATGCTTTTCTTGCATTATATAAACGACATCAGCTCAGTTGTGAAAAGTAATATCAGGCTTTTTGCGGATGACACCGTAGTCTATAAAGAAATTAGTGGTCCTAGCGACCATCGTCAGCTTCAGGATGATCTGGATGCGTTATCTGTTTGGTGCAAGGAATGGCAGCTAGAAATCAATCAGAAAAAGAGTAACGTTCTAAACTTTTGGAAATCTAGAAGCCCATCGTCCGTGTTTACCTACTCGATAGATGGTGAGAGCCTTCCTGTTTCGGAATCCGTAAAATACCTCGTGGTAACCTTGAATCGTGACCTGTCTTGGGACACCCACATAAGGCGGGTGATAGGTGCGGCAAATAAGAAGTTGGCTTTTGTGCGTAGAATAGTCAGGAAAAGCACGGAAAAGGTGAGAGAATCCTGTTATTTATCCTTGGTTAGACCTCAAATGGAATACGCAGCAGCGGTTTGGGATCCATATTAGAGGGGACTCAAAAAAGATTTAGAAAAAAATACAGCGGCGAGCAGCTAGATTCGTGAAAAAGAATTACGATAAAAACAGAGCGTTACATTACTCATTGAAGATTTGACTTGGTCATCGTTGAAAGATCGTAGATTACAGGCGAGACTTAAACTTCTAGATAAATATAGGTCGGAGATATTCGTAAATGAAATGAAGGATATTATTCGACAACCAACGTATATCGCTCCGTTCTCGCGAATCTTATCCTCACTGTCCTGTCTTCCGATATACGTCGGGCTTCTGATAAGCCCTACTACCTCATTCGCTAGTCCCTCCGACATAAAATTTTCCAGTAGTTTAAATCTAGCCTGCAGCCTACGTTCTTCTAACGATGTCCATTTCAGATTTTATATTAATGATGTTACGCTTTGTTTACTATCGTAATTCCTCTTCACAAATCTAGCTGCCCTGCGCTGAACCTTTTCTATCTCGTTAGTGAGTCCCTTTTCGTAGGGATCCCACACAGCTGAAGCATATTCGACCTGCGGTCGAACCAAGGATAAATAACATAATTCTTTCACTTTTTCGGAGCTATTTCGAACTATCCTCCCTATAAAGGCCAGCTTTTTGTTAGCGGCACCTATCAATCGGCGAATGTGGGTGTTCCACGAGAGATCACGATGAATCGTGACTCCAAGATATTTAATCGAGTCAGAAACTGGAATCTCTACTCCGTCCAACGTATAATTATTATCCAACGAGATACTCTTGGTTCTCCAGAAGTTGATGACGCAGCTTTTCTTTTGGATGATCTGTAACTGTCATTCCTTACACCATGCAGAAATAGCTTCTAGATCATTTTGAAGATAATGGTGGTCTTCCGGATTGCTTATTTCTCTATAGATGACGGTGTCGTCCGCGAAAAGCCTAATTTTACTTCTGACTACTGAGCTGAAATCGTTTATATAAATTAGAAATAATAACGGACCAATTACACTACCCTGTGGAACGCCAGAGACAACCTCCACTAAGTTCGAAGATTTCCCATCTATAACAAACATCTGTTTCCAATGATTTAAAAATTCACGGATCCAACTAACGATTTTAGAATTAACGCCTGAGGTTTCTAATTTCGTTATTAACTTCCTGTGAGGTACCTTATCAAAGGCTTTCCTAAAATCTAAGAAGATGGCATCGACCTGCGTATTCTTTTCTCCGCTTCTCAGTAAACAATTAACAAAAAGACCGAGCTGAGTATCACATGACCTACCTTTCCTGAAGCCGCGTAGACAATCATCTAGCAATTAATTACTATCAAGAAATCGCATTATGTTGCTAACGAGTATATGCTCGAGAATCTTACACGATATCGAAGTTAAAGAAATCAGCCTGTAATTTTCTGGGTTCTCCTTGTCGCCGCCCTTATGAATTGGGGTAACGGTCGCTTACCTCCAGTCGCTAGGGATCTCTGTGCGAGAAATGGATTTCTCGAAGATTTTCCGAAGAAAAGGTGCTATTTCTTCAGCTAATTCTTTTAAAACCCTTGCAGGAATTTCTTCGGGGCCAGTGGCTTTGTTATGTCTGATGGAACTTAATTGCTTTGCAATTCCCACCTCCCACCTAAGGACGTTTGCAGGTGTTTCCGTTCCAGACGTCTTTCTCCGCTCGCTATGGTTGAATCGCCTGCCATCGCATATGCAGGCCGTCTTGGCCACGCAGGCGTCTATGGAACTCGACGGATAAGCGGAGCTGGCAGACAAGGTAAACGAAGTTACTCCTCGGCCTCAAGTCGCAAGCGCGTCGACCACGGGAGAGATGGCAGCCCTTGTTAGGCGGATCGACGACCTGATCCACCAAGTCGCGGCTTTGTCAGCCCTTCGGACGACGCCACGTGCTCGCCCGCGTTCGAGAAGCCGGTCGCGTGGAGACCCTCGCAACTCCTCTTCGACACATGAAGATTGGTGCTGGTACCATCAGCGTTTTCAGCCCGGGCAAACAGGTGCCGACCGCCATGCGCCTTTGGCAAGGGAAACGTGGAGGGCAGTCGTAAATGGCGGCCATCGACCATTGCCACACGCCTAGCCTCCTGTTTATCACCGACGCGTCAACGAAAGCGCAGTTTTTGGTTGACCGACCTCTGCGTCTTCCCCCGGTCCCGAGTAAAAGAGCCACGGTCAGCGACTTCATACGAACTTTACGCGGCTAACGGGTCCGTTATTTCAACGTATTGCTGGGTGGTGCTGTCGTTAAATTTTGGTCTCCGCCGCGAATTTAATTGGCGTTTCGTGATAGCGGATGTGGACAAACCGATAATTGGCGCCGATTTTATAGGTTTTTACGGGCTGCTTGTCGATGGTCGTAATCGAAGACTCGTTGACGGTGTTACGTCACTTTCGGTTGCCGGGCGTGTGGTGAGCACTCCCGTGGAGCACGTTAAGGCCGTCGTGGGAACTTCGCGATACCATGCCTTGTTGGGGAAATTTCCAGAAATTACCCGACCTGCCGGAACGCCAAAGGAACCGAAGCATACTACCGTGCATCATCTTCGAACTACGCCTGGTCCACCTGTGTCCTGCAAGCCGCGAGGGTTGGCGCCGGACAGGTTACTCGTCGCCAAAACGGAATTTGAGGCGATGCTCCGAATGGGTACGGCGAAACGATCGGAGAGCAGTTGGTCTTCCGCTCTCCACCTGGTTCCTAAGAAAGGCGACGAGTGGCGCCCCTGTGGAGACTACCGCGCTCTTAACGCGCGGACTATCCCCGACCGCTACCCAGTGCCGCACATAGAGGATTTCGCCCAAATGCTTTCCGGTAAATCAGTGTTTTCCACGATAGACTTGGTGAGAGCGTATAATCAAATCCCCGTGAACAAAGAAGACATTCCAAAAAGAGCCATAATTACGCCTTTCGGTCTTTTCGATTTTCCCTTCATGTCCTTCGGCCTGCGAAACGCCGCCCAAACGTTTCAAAGGTTCATTGACGAAATACTTAGGGGATTAGATTTTTGTTACGCATATATAGACGACATTCTCGTCGCATCGGAATCCGAGGAGCAACACCTGGAGCATCTGCGTCGACTTTTCAATCGCCTTAGCAATTACGGCGTCCTTCTTAATCCTGCGAAGTGCGTTTTTGCGTCGACCGAGGTGAGGTTTCTCGGTTACACCGTTTCCTCACAAGGAACGAAGCCTCTACAGGAGAAAGTGGAGGCGATCATGCAGTTCCGGAACTCGCCGCTGTTAAACAGCTCCGACAGTTCCTCGGCATGATTAATTTTTACCGGCGGTTCATCGCAGGCGCCGCCGCCATGCAGGCCCCGCTAAATGACATCCTGAAGAGTCCGAAGATGAAGGGGAACTCTACGGTAGTGTGGACTCCAGAGTCAGAGCGAGCCTTCGAGGAGAGTAAAAAAAGTCTTTCGCAGGCAGCGTTGTTGGCACATCCATCGCCCACAGCACCTCTTGCCATTGTCGCAGACGCGTCCGATTACGCAATCGGGGCGGCCCTCCAACAGCTGTCTGGTGCGGATTGGCAGCCCTTAGCCTTTTTCACGAAAAAGCTCACGCCCGCCGCACGGAAATATAGCCCCTATGACCGCGATTTTCTTGCCGTGTATAGGGCGGTGCGCCACTTTCGCCATATGGTAGAGGGGAGAGAGTTCGTGATTTTTACGGATCACAAGCCCCTTACTTTCGCCTTTCGGCAAAAGGCGGATAAATGCTCACTCCGGCAATTCCGATATCTAGACTTAATCTCCCAGTTTTCCACAGATGTGCAGCACATCTCCGGGAGAGAGAACGTCGTAGCCGATGCCTTATCCAGGGTCGAAGCGATTTCGGAGGCAGTCGACTTCGACGCACTCGCCAAATCGCAAGCCGAGGACGAGGAGCTGAAAGCCATCTTGAATTCGGGATCCGCGCTGCAACTGAGGAAAATGCAAGTGCCCGGAACGCAGTCCGAACTGTACTGCGACGTGTCGACGCAAGCGGTCCGACCTTTTGTCACAACGCCGTTTCGACGACAGGTTTTCGAGTCTTTACACCGGCTTGCGCATCCAGGCACCAGGGCGTCGGCGACCCTCGTCACCCAACGCTTCGTATGGCCTTCAATCAAGAAGGACTGCAGGACTTGGGCTCGCGCCTGCATCCCGTGTCAACAAGCCAAGGTCCATCGCCACATCGCATCGCCGATCGGTCATTTCGAAATTCCGAAGTCCCGTTTTGAGCATATACACGTCGATTTGGTGGGCCCATTGCCACCTTCGTCAGGCAATAAGTATTGCCTTACTTGCGTCGACCGTTTTACGCGTTGGCCGGAGGCTTTCCCGATTCCTGATGCGACCGCCGAAACGGTAGCACGAGTGTTATTCTCCGGATGGATAGCTCGTTACGGGGCACCTCTCCGAATCACTACGGACCAAGGCCGGCAGTTCGAGTCGTGTCTATTTCAGCAGCTGGTCCGCCTTATGGGAACGTCTCATCTACGGACGACGGCGTACCATCCTTCCGCTAATGGACTGGTCGAGCGGTTCCATAGACAGCTCAATGCCGCTATTATGTGCCATCAGAGCGAGTGCTGGGCGGACATTCTACCGACGATTCTCTTGGGCATCCGAGCGGCATGGAAAGAGGACATCGGAGCGACGCCAGCAGAAATGGTCTACGGCGAGCCGATCCGCCTCCCGGGAGAATTCTTTTCCGCAACATCGAGTCTCAAGAGCGACGTTTCGGACTTCGCCGTGCAGTTAAAGCGCCACATGCGAAAGTTGCGCCCAGTCCAAACCGCGCGCCACGGAAAGCGTGCCGATTTACGTCCACAAGGTTTTGGCCGCATCATCGCACGTTTTCGTGCGACGCGACGCTGTGAGAGGGCCACTGCGACCTCCGTACGAGGTGGTAAGGACCACTCCCAAGTAATACGTGGTTCGGATAAGGGGCAAGGACGTCACTGTGTCGATCGACCGCCTTAAGCCGGCCCACATCCTCACAGACGACACAACCTCCGCATCAGGGCAAGCAGCAGCAAGAGACCGCGGCACCCACAATGATCCTAATAAACAATCTTCCTCGAATTCGGTGCCTGAGAGAGAAATGCGGTCTGGACGAAGGGTCACATTTCCGCGACATTTTGGCGCCTTTGACATTAAACTGTTCTTTTTTTGTGTTTTTGTTCTTATATTTTTTAAATTTCATAGAGCAAAAATTTGGCCAGGGGGGGTGATGTTGCGGCTGACAATGTTCACTTGTCTACAAGTTAACGCTTCCGCCGCCAGATCCCACTAGGCGGAGGATTTCCGGGCGACGAAAAGTGAAAGCGAGTTGACAAGCTGGCGCGAATCTACCGGCCAGAACTTATCGTGTTGCATCAGCTTTCTCGCCCGTCGTCGCGCTGCCCTCGCCGTGTTTTCTTTGCCGCTATACCGAGCGACGTACTTCGTTTGTGTTGTATCTTGTTTCCTTTGCATCAGGGCGATTCAATGGAAGATTTGGTATTTTCGGAAAATTGCATCGCGCTCCAACTTCATTCGATTAAGCCAAATAAATCTCCTGGACCGGAGGAAATTCCCGCGCGTGTAATGAAAGAATTAGCTGCTGAAATCGCGCCGTATTTGAAAAATATTCGAGAAATCCATTAGGGAAGGAGTAGTTCCAAAAGATTTGAAGGTGGCACACGTTACGCCCATCCATAAGGGTGGCGACAAAGAGAACCCCGAAAATTATAGGCCGATATCCTTAACTTCATTATCGTGCAAGATACTTGAGCACATAGTCTTTAGCTCTGTAATTCGCTATTTAGATAGTCATTCATTGCTTAGCGTATGCCAACACGGAGTCCGGAGAGGTAGATCATGCGAAACGCAGCTCGGCCTGTTTATGGACGATTTGTTGCGATGCGGAGAGAAAAATACTCAGGTCAATGCCATATTCATTGATTTCAGGAAGGCGTTCGATAAAGTATCTCATAGGAAATTAATTGCGAAGTTAGGACAATGTGGTATCAATCCGAAAGTTGTCGGTTGGGTGAGAGACTTCCTCTCGAATAGGGAACAGATAGTTGTCATCGATGGGAAATACTCGTCCCCCGTTAAAGTTGCTTCGGGTGTTCCTCAGGGAAGTGTATTGGGCCCTCTTAATCTATGTAAATGATATCTGCTCGGTTGTTCGTAGTAAAATTAGGCTTTTCGCCGAAGACACCGTTCTATATAAAGAAATAAAAAACCAGGAGGATCATCAGTCACTGCGTGAAGACTTAAAAGCTATTTGAGCGTGGTGCAAAGAATGGCAAATTCAAATTAATTATACTAAATGTGCCGCAGTCACGTTTTGGAAAAGTAAGAACAAAGATTTAGATTTCGAATATAAAATAGATGAAATGAGTATTCGACAAGCTGAGTATGTAAAATATTTAGGAGTAACCATTTGTCGAGATCTTTCGTGGGACATGCACATTCGTCGAGTTATAGGCGCGGCCAACAAGAAACTGGCATTCATAGGTAGAATAGTACGAAACACTACAGAGAAAGTTCCTGAAACATGCTACTTATCACTGGTAAGACCACAAGTGGAATACGCAGCGAGCATATGGGATCCGTACGAGAAGGGACATATAAGTCAACTAGAAAGAGTACAGCGCAGAGCAGCCAGATTTGTAAAACAAAAGTACGAACATAAGGAAAGCGTCACCTCTTTATTGAGCGATTTGAACTGGGTATCACTGGAGGACCGTAGATTGCACTCAAGGTTGAAACTTCTGGAGAAATATAGGTCGGAAAGTCTAAAAGAGAAGGTAGTGGGAATAATTGTGGCACCGACGTATATAGGTAAAAATGATCGAGACGGTAAAATACGTGAGATCGATTGAGGGACGGAGCGTTATCTAGGCTCGTTCTTTCCGAGGACAATACGAGATCACAATAGGAAATTTCGAATTGCGTTAGACAATATTTAGGTAGGATTTGGTGCATTGCACCCCCTGCCACCCATCAACTTGGTGAATTGCAGGATAACTTGTAGATGTAGATGTATCTGTTTGTGAATAAACCACTATTGTCAGTAGAATCTCGCGTCCACAGAGGGTTGAAATATTGGAGAGTATTATTACATTAAAATGTTCTTTTAGGTATTGTAAATGACTTTGTGGACTATTCAATTGTATAATAAACGTGTATTTCCTAATTTGTTAACTTTATATTTGTCAAAAAGTGCAATATTTTTATAATGTTTGTAAACCTATATAATGTTTGTTTGTCTTCCTTTATGGAAGCTGTTATAATATTTTCATAATAAATGTATAAAAATTTATCACTTTTGCTATTTAATACTCGATGTACTCTTTTTTACTCTTGATTTTTCCTTATTTGTCCTATTCTCTGGCTCTGGAAATCTGGTAACCCTAACCCAGGGCTATACGCTTATGGTTTTGTCCCATATTAAACGATAAAAAATAAAACTAATAATTTAATGTAAATCATTGGATACCAATAAATATGCATGTTTTATCGTAATTATTGGTTAATCTTATCGCTTAATTATATTTGGTAATTAAAATTAAGCACATTATTTTCGTGAAGTATTTGCAACATTCTCATTTTAAAACAAAAAATTTGTTGAAAATTGTTGTTAAAAATAATAATATTACCGTTATGAATCACTACGTCACTCATGGAGGACACTCCTTCCGTCATGGAGTGTGTCGAACCGTTTCAATGTGTCAAACACGGCCCTTCTCCATTGGGAAAAATCTTCGGCACTTGTCCCGTAGGATAATTCCGTTCCTTCCTTCATAATTCGCACATTTTACAGAGGAACCAAAAGTTGGCACCCCTCCCTTAGAAACATCTCAGTGCAAACCTCTCGTCTATCCTTGTTGAGAATTTGCAAACGAATTTGTGTCTGTGTTTACTTCTAAGGAAGCCCCTTTCTTTACAGGTTGGGAGGTCGAGGGTAGGTTATTTCATTGTTTTCTGCTTCCCATTTCTTCGGGGTATTATTTTTGAAACTTCAAAACGGCTTTTTACAAAAAGGCAGAGGAACCCAAAAACCTGCTTTGTTAAGCGTTATATTTTTAGCTGCCCGTATATACGAAGTTTGCATAATTTTCCTTGCCTACTCAGGACGAAAACTTCATATGCGGTCGTCCTGCGTACTGAGTACGCCGCGGAGATCGCTAGATTTTATTTTTTTGATGCAATACATTTTCTTAATTCTGAAAACTTGATATATTTCAAAACAGTAATCTTGGGCCTTTTTATTGTGCTTAATTCTGCGATTTTTACTGTATATATTACAACCTTTATTATTATACAGTAAATTTTGTGGTTGAATTTTAGCGAAGTTACGCGAAATGTGGCTTCTAAAAACCCTTACTCAATGCTGGGACGAACCGAATCTCTGTACTAAAGCTACTGTGTAGCGGAAGTGGATGTAGGCACTGTTTATCTGCTCTGTGACGTCTCTTACTCTTGAGATGAATATTATTTTTTCTTATGCGTCAACACTTGAGAGCTATATGGAGGATGAAGAATCTTCGGGTCTGGGTTAGTGCTTGGTTCAGCGTTTCCCGAGAACAATTTAATGAGAGTGAGAAACATCTGACATCATTGCACAAACAAGCCCATTCAAAGATATTTACGATGCTACGTCTTGACAGAAAGTATTATGTGATTCATAACGCAATTTTATATTGTTGTATTTTAATAAATAAAAAGTGATTTCAAACCAATTATATCTTTTGCAAATTTTTATTAGGGGAGAGGGGAGGTCAAAGCTTTGTGACGTCATATATGGGGAGGTCTGAGTTTTTGTGACGAAATATGAAGACGGGGGTCAAATATCTGCCAAAATTGCGTGACGACATATATGGACGTCCCCTAATGTAAATTAAGACATTTTAAAGGAATTTACCATAGGAATCAATTAATTAATACTGAAGAACAGTTTTCATGAGCTACAAGAGGGGGAGGGCGCACCCAAGGTCGGGCTGAGACATCCTTAGTCCCTAAGCAATGTCCAGGGTACGAAGCCCCATACTAATTTTCTTCCTTGCCAGGGCATCTAAATTGTTGAATTTTGTTGGGAAAATAGAGTAAAACAATATTATAATTAGGGCGTGGAAGACAAAGAATACCTGCATTATAGGAAAAACCACGTAATTTTGGCATGTGTATATGGGTTTTGGCACCTTATTCAGGTACACTGGGGCACTGAGTACCCCATGAAGAAAATATGTATTTAGCCATTAACTGTTAGCAAACAAATGTGTTTATTTTTTAATATATAAACAAAAAAGTGAAAAGAAAGTTTTTGAAATTATTTAAAACATTTGTTGCAAATTATATTCGAATGAATACGGCAAGTAAACTCCTGGCAGCTCTTGCATCGTGCTGTAGTTTTGCAGTCGTGCGGCGGTCGCATAGCTGGCATCTTCCACTTCTTGACTCCAAATTGATTGCAGTACTCGTCGAAGCCTCTGGCAGTCGAAGTTGCGAAGATATGGACTTACGGATGGAAGTTCTCAAAGTTGTAATTTGGAGGCGTTCTTGGAGCTGGGGCCTGATCATAGCTTCTCCCCAGTTCATCAAGAAAGAATTCCTAGACATCTTAGATTTTCCTTTCATACCATTATTGTGTGACAAAATAACAAATGCATTGATAGCTGCAGCATTTAACAACCCATAAAAGATAGTTTATCCACTCCGAGGCAGAGCTATATCGGCATCCGTGGCAAAAGTTTTAAGGTCGTTGCAATTTATAATAAAGTGTCTCAGTGTTGCATATCGTACTAATCTGATCGGTGGATTTATAGTTTTCGTCGGATTTGGAAATTACGGTGAATAATAATGTTCACTAAAAAAGGTTCAAAAAACATACGATTCCGGTACACTAGGGTATTCGGTGCCCCAAAGACGCTACAGAAAGCACAAAAAAGAGTGATGACAAACAAAATAATCTGATGTGGCCACCACATGACTTTCTCCTTACCTGTAATATTTCTAAAAATTCCAAATAGGTTACATGATAATAAACATTTTAAGGAACCGCTAGAAAAATTTAGATTACAAAGAACAGAAATAAACTCAAACCATATCCTTCTGATATTGGATATACACCCGAAACTCAATAATAAGAAAATAAAAAGAGCGTTACTACCAAGGAGAGACTACGACCTTCGAGTCACGGATTCTGATGAAACGCGACCAGGCGATTCCACGTCGAAAATAAGGAGACCCGTGTCTCGGGGTTTTTGGGTCCTTGAGTTCGAGAATTCAGCGTCGGAAATGTCCAAAAACATCGTATACAACATTATAGGCTTCATAGGCTGATGAGACATCGTGCCTAGCTCCTAGGGCGGGGTCTGGGTTCGATCCCATGTTTTCGTTTTTTTTAAATTATCCAAGCGTTGTTTGAAAAGTAATATTCTCCGGTAAAAAGTACGCTGTACCGCAATTTGTATTTGGAGATAATGAACGCAGTAACATATAATAATGAGTTATATTTTAAATATTGCAGTAAATGAAACAATGGTTCGTGCAAGAATGGTCATCTATAATTATATATTATTGTTATATTAATTACATATTGTTGATAATATTAGCCTTGCCATGGCGGACAGCGATCGGAAGAGAAATTAATGAATATTGTGAATTTCCTTGAATATTTTGCATACGTCAACGTGAAAAGAACACGAAAGTTAAATGTGGAATAATAAATAAAGAATTTAAATTGCCATTATTATATGTGTTTGGGTTCATTACCTACAAATATAAATTATACAGCTAAGGTTTACCTGAGAATGCTAATTTACAAATAACGCTTGGATAATTTGAAAAAAAAAAAAACGAAAACATTTGGGATCGAGCCCATGTCCACGCCGTAGGAGCTGGGCACGCGTTATCCATGATCCATCCCTTTCTTATCAGCAATTCTACAATGAAGCCAATTAAGTTGCATACGATGTTCTTGGATATTTCCGAAGCTGATTTCTTGAACTCAAGGGCCCATTCACTAAAACCCTGAGACACGGGTCTCCTTATATTCGATGTAGAATCACCTGGTCGCGTTTCATCAAAATCCGTGACCCGAAGGTCGTAGCCTCTCCTTGTAAAACGTAAATAATTGTCTACAATAGTCGCCGGAAAGTGGTGTGGTGGTGGCAGCTAAAAAAACTAGTTTTAAAAATATATCTTAAACAATGCAATATATGGGGAAATGTTTCGAACAAAGATTGTATAAAATTAAATTTCCTACAACTTCTATTCGGGTACTTTTTTACATTCATCAAATATTAAATGAAATAGTTTAAATAAATGGAATATCTCCTTAACAATGCGTTATAAAAAAAGTGTTTCCAACAAACGCTATAGAGAATAATATTATCCATGAAGTTCATAATAAACAACATTTACATTTTTGAAGATTTAAAAGAGTTATTTGCCAAAAACCAAAACATGACTAGAGTAAACATCTACTTCCAGTTTAGCGATTGTTGCCAAAACCTAATTAGCTCTTCATTATGTAGTATTATTTCTAAACTTAAAGTTTGGTACTGATACGAGTTTAAGTTTTTGAGTTAGAGCGCACACAATATCCTATCACATACAGACCGACAGACATCGAGAAAATAATCAAAATGTGTTCAGGGAACCATAAAACATATATTTCCGTTGAAATCTCGCATTCGATTTTTTTCATGGAAACAATACTTTCTCCATACTGGAGAAAGTAAAAATTATCAACATCATTTTTAAGTGACCCTAAAGGAACACTAAAAGTGAAAAGTTAATGTGCATCTCTCACACGCAAAATATAAATTCGTTGGGTATTCAATGCCCCAGTGTACCCTTCCCGGGTTAAACTCTACGTGCGTCACGGACATAAAAAACGCTTTTGAGTCAAGAACGATATTTCCAATTTGAATTGCACTTTCAGTGTTTATTTTACATTACCTCCTTTAAATTGTAGATCGTTCAAAGTCTACAGTTACGTCATGGATTCGATTCCAGATGAGTTTCTTGTCTCCATTAGAATAACATGGGAGGAGCTGAAACATTGCGGGCAAGCAATTACTTATGATCATTGTACAAACTCAGGACTCAAACCAAAGGACGTATAAAAAAGGAAAATTTATTTTTCTGCCGTCCGAATGCATGCCGAGTTTGTCTACCAATTCGCTTATAACGCCAAAATTTCACGCTTTTGAAGGAAAAATCGTTCGCTGTCATTGCAAACCTAATTGTTGTATTTTCGCGAAATTACGTAATCCTAATAGGGCTGACATTTAGTATGTACACTTTTGCTTATGTCAACGACTATATACGTAGATGTAGAGAAAGAGGAAGGGATAGTGGGGCGAGAGATAGTCTGGGAAGGAGTTAGGCTAGAGGTAAATAGCAAGGAGGGGAGAGAAAGAATTAGAAAAGGCGGGAGAAAAGGAGGAGGGAGGGGAAGGGAGGGGAACGGAGGGAGAGGGAGGGGAAGGGAGGGGGAGGGAGGGGGAGGGAGGGAGAGGGAAAGAAGGATCGAGGAGGAAAACAGAGAGGGAGGAAGAGAGGGATATGGGTGGAGGGTGGTATTACTTGCCATCATTTTTCTTGGAAAATTGTGTACGTATCACGCCACTTAACGTTTTAATCGCAAAATACGATAAATTTCGTTACTAAACGTTGTTATGGGATAAATAACAGAGGAGACTACGGCGAGTGAAACTATGACCTGAAGAGGGATTTAGGATTTAGCGAGAACAAGCATACGAATTACACCTTAATCTCACAAAAAACTTATCCCGGTATGAACAATCCATTTGGGATCATCACTTGTACAGAATTAAGTACGTTACCCAACAAAAAATACAAAACAAACTGCACAGGAAGCTAATCTCCCTTAAAAACAAACAATCAGGAAAGAGTTCTTACACACCCAAACAAATTCACCACAACGTAGTGAACCTATCAAACGTAAGTTTTACAAAGCAAGAACTACAACTTCTCGCGAAGAGCTTAAAATATACGCTTCCACACCGTAAACCGCCAATAGAAGACCTTATTGTTGACATCGAATTGCCGCTCAACACCAAGAACTCCATTAGACACTCCGCATTGTCACAAATAAAACACAACCTTACAGAAATGCCAAAAATTAAACGTCACAGCCTCCACGAATACACAACAATTAAAACACTCAATCAAAAAGACTGTTTTTTCTTGAAGGCCGACAACACTGTCGCAATTCTACATAAACAACAATATTATGAAAAGGTCGACAAGATGTTAGAAAATGGCCCCTACACATATATTTCCAAAACCTCACTCAACAAAATTATTACAGACACCAAAAACACCCTAAAAACTTGCAATACCCTAATAACTAAACAGTTCAGATTCCAACTCCCCACCCCAAACCCCATCATCCCCAGAATGTACTGTTTACCCAAACTTCGCAAAAAAGACGCACCCCTCAGCCCCATAGTCTCCTCGATCAGCTCCCCAACATGTAAAGTTTCCCGCTGGCTCAACAACAATTTAAGCAATGGCCCTTCACACAAGAGTCGAACGTCAAAAACAACACCCACTTCATTAACCGGATTAAAAATTCAAGCCTCAAAGAAAACGAAATCTTGGTCCCCTTGGACGTAGTTTCCCTTTTCCCTAGTGTCCCCATAGAAGAGACCTTAAAATTTCTAGAAAATGGCTCACTGAACAAAACCTAACTCAAGAAACAGGGAATACATACAACTAACGCGCCTTTGCATGAACCAGAACGACTTCCAAATCAACAACAAAATATACCGATGAAACCAAGGCACAACCATGGGAAACTCTCTTTCCCGATTTCTAGCAAACCTCTTCATTAACAGCTGCGAAAAACTATGCAAGGAAACATTTAATTATTTCCCCGAAACATGGTTAAGGTACATTGATGACGTTTTCTCAATCTTCGACACATCGAAAAGCAAAATCACAGACTTCTTAGGAAAACTGAACAAACAGTACGATTCCATCAAATTTACATACGAGAAAGAACAAGACAAAACACTTCCTTTCCTCGATTTACTCATAAAAAGACATGACAACCGGCTTACTTTCAACATTTACCGGAAACCCACACATTCGGACGCATACATCCCACATGGTTTCCATCATCACATTGCACATAAGTTAGCCCGATTTCACTCCATGATTCACCGATTATTGCAGATCCCCCTTTCAAAACCCGATTTTCGCAAAGAACTTTCCCACATAAAAACATGGCAACAATTAACATATAGTAGAGAATATATTACAAAAAAAAATGATGTGGGCAACACACGACTTTCTCCATATTTATATGGAAAATTACAGCTCTGGGATCGTTGTCAATATTTACTTCCGGTTGACAATTAAGAAAAGAAAAAGGAGCGTTACTAAGACGTAACTAAGCGTCAATTGTTAACAATAGTCTTCGGTAGGTGGCGTGGTGGTGGCAGCTAAAAATATAAGATATCTCTTAAACAATGCATTATATGGAAAAATGTATCAAACAAAGGTTGTAGAAAATGGAATTTCCTACAACTTTTATTCCGATACATTTTTACATTTATCAAATATTAAAGCAAATATTTTAAAATAACGGATAAGTGACAAGAGCAAACACCCACTTCCGGTTGACCGATTTTTACCTAAAACTAATCAGATCTTCTAACTTTTATAAAAATGACTTGATTAATAGTTTTTGAGTTAGAGCGCCCACAAAAATCTATAACATATAGACAGACTGACAGACAGACATCATCGGGAAAATAGTCAAAACGTGCTCAGGGGACCTTAAAACATGTATTTCCGTTGAAATCTCGAATTCGATTTTTTTCATGAAAACAATACTTTCTCTTTACTTCGTACGTGGAGAAAGTAAAAGGAAACACCATCTTCACGTAAAAAATCACACAACACTCACAAACATTTACACCGAAAATCCAAAACAAAACACATGTTCAGTTGAAAGTAAAGCAAAATGTACATATAAATGTTCAAGGGAGGAAGAGTTAGCGATTATAAACGTTGGTCTAAATTAAAGAATTGTTATAGAAGTTTTCTTATTGTACCTTCTTAGATATCTTTTACCTTACTAATTTTAAATATTAATGAAAAACATATTTCGCTGTTAATTAAGTATCGAGTATATGCAGAATACATAAAAAGTTTTTAGAGAACGAAAGCACTTAAAATCGCACATTAAAACTGTCTTCCACTTACCTTTTGAAATAATTAGCCAGATTTATCGTTTTTTTGGTGATTGCCCTTCTTTGAATGATCTTCGTGTTTCTTTCTTCCCTACTTTAGTTTATATTAGGAATATATTATTTATTTTGGTTAATATTAGGTATTGTTTATCAGGGTTGTCAATTAGATTGTTAATCCAACAAAACGCTCATTCCCATGTAATTTAAATGGAAAAATGAAAAGAGAAAAACATGCTAAAAAAGAAAAATGTAGTTCAAATCGCTTTAACCTCTCAAGCCCGGAGGAGATTTATTAAATTCCACCCGTACGGCCGGATAAGGTTTTTAAATTTTCACGATTGCGTTGCAAAAACGTTCGAAAGTATTAAAATAACCATAACTTGGGAAGTTTTCTCTTGATTTTTCTGATTTTTTTGTGGATTTATGAATAACATGAAATTTGTAAATATCTATTTTGCGTATAATATTTTACATACAAAGATTGTTGGAGTAGAAGAGAATGTACACCAATCGCTAATTTTCCGGCGTGCATTCGCGCTTTATATATAATATTCAGCACCGGAAAATCTATAGAAGATATTGATGTGCAATCTTAATAAAAAATAGCTTAAATTAGTAACTATTTCATTCCGCAAGTCTACCCATCTAAACCAATTAGGTGAAAAGTTTTACGAATCTCAACTTTTTCATGTCTTGACTGGAAAATTTTAAGTAAATGTAGTATTATTGATTTATTAAAAGATGATTTAGTTATAATATAAACGTTTTAGTTGTACAGTCATCATTCTTAGTCATTACAGAAGTCACATAGAAGAAATGGTTGCATTTCGTTCATTGGAAATGGAGATATGACGTTGTATAAAACACCGAAAACTTTAGCTTATAGGTCCTTCCCAAATATTTTCAGAAAATTCACACATGCGTAATTGGATTCAGCAAGAAATGCCTTATAGCTTAGTAAACACTTCTAGTAACCTATTATGTAAATATATAGAAGACCTTTTCGTGATTTTTGCTGGCGTGTCCTCTTCTCACCTACTCGCTTCATCGCTGCTTTGGCCCTGCTAGCACAACAGCGAAGCACTAATCTGAAGAGGAAAACAGACCTCGTCTTCTTTCAAATGTCAAAGAAAAGGAACCCAATTTGGTGGGTTCCCTTTCCTCAAGTATTTATGGGTCAACTTTAGAAACCGAAAATCCGTAGGTCCGTGGTAAAAACTAAGATTCTATCAAAAATAAACGTATATTATATGTAAACAAATACTTACAAATAGAAATACTCAATTCCCCGCAATTTTCGTCGAGATTAAAATAAAATTCTAAAGGTCTTTAAATTATATGACAGATATTATCCTTCTCACAAAATGCCTCTCTTTGAGGCGTGGCACTAAATTATCGGAAGAGTGTCGGCCTTGGATTTTGAAATCAGCTGTTTTGACGTTGACGCTCTCCTATGAAGCGATGTACGAAGGATCGCGCGGTAATGGAAGGGAATGTTTACAGAAATGTTTTTACTCAATGTAATTCCATTCTTCATCAATTACATTGTAAACATTTGTAATAAGCTGTGCATAGACAGACAAAATGTTTTCCTTTCTTTCTTTACATACCGACGAAGACCTTTTTCGCATGACATAAGCCAAATATCTCCACCAGGAAAAAAGAGGAGAAAAAACGTGCTCTCCTTTGAAATGATACACAGTTCTTACATTGCATTTCAAACACCAAGGAAAGGTCCCTTGCTGCATTGAAAAGCGACTTTTATACGGAGAAACACCATCATATCATAGCAAAATTGAAAATTCTATCGCAAAATTCAACGTTGATTATATATTTTTTAAAAGAGAAAAAATACAGGACAAACATAGATAGGAAGTACAAAGCTTCCTCTTTCAAAATATATATAGGTTATTTAGATTTAAAGAAGTCTCTAGCGTCAAAAGATAAAATAAATTAGGGCTGCCGCAGGACGTTATAGTACGCCTGACGGCCGATTAGACAATTTTTGCAGGACGTAATAGTGCGCCTGTTGGCGTTGATGGGTTAAAAACCCCATTTTGCTTAACTTTTTATTGCTGTTAAAATGGCACCTTCATCTTGCATCTACGTTTATTTGTTGTTGCGTTACAAATGCACAAACAAACTTGCAAATTCTTCAAAATATTTATGGTAGAGATTTTCTTTTATTTTCTACTTTTATTGCATATAAGACGGTATTTTCTAAAAATAAACTTATATAAATTAAATTTTTATGCGTTCCTTGAACGAAGTGCACGAAATGAATGCATATAGAGGAGGCACTTTACAACGTACCTCGCTAGCTTCTCGTTAAATACTCATTTGAGCAAAAATGTTGAGAACATTGTGAAATCTCAAAGAACACATTTGGAAACTCTGTGTACTCCGACATGGAGTACACCTTTCCAATCTTGTTCATTTAGTCAAATAATAAAAGCAGCTTCGGGAGAAAATGTCCTCAACGACCTTCAAATATTCATAATTTTTATGCTGGTTTCCAAAGGAAACATAGTCTTATGAAATGGTCCTGTCTGTATGTATGTGCCCCCTACTAACAACTTTTCAACCAATGGACCAATTATCATGAAATTTTGTATGAGGCTCATGATGCCAGGGCCCACCTCCGGGCTATATTTTATTTGGCGAAGATTGAAATTCCGGGTTCGATTCCAGGAACGTTTTTTGCCTATTGGTTTTACATAGTAAATCTCAATTCTTTAATCCATTAAAATATCTTAAAATTGTGATATCGGTGCGAGGTTTGTACTGTTCTAAGGGAAAAAGAATGTAGATTATAATTCTTATTGCCGAATTTTGATAACCGATCGTATTTTCTTGAATTTCTATTAAAACAAGCGTTTTTGCATTTTAAATCGCATTTTATCGGATTGTTGCCATGGAGACGATTATTACCGAACTCGTCGTGAGCATAGACGAGTGAACAAATGGGTTATTTTCTTTTCCGCTAGACTATTCTTCAGCAATGGACAGTAGATCCAGACATATTAACGTACAAACAGTAACATTTATTAAATTCGTTTATTAAAAAAATACATGCAAAATATGTCAGAAAGAGATTTTTACATTGTTTTTAGTATTTTAAACCTCATAACGCTCTATTTATTTGTTTTCCAATATTTCTCTATCATTGATAAACTATGAACTTCAATTGGTATTTATGGTATGAGAAATCCTTGGAATGACTTACACATAATGAACCATTTCCTGTCAATATACATAAATAATTAATTCGGGACATCAACTTTGGTTTGGACTTCTTGTTAATGCTTTTCGTCAATGCTGAAAAGCACTGTTATCTTCGTGATGTCCGTCCGTCCGTCCGTTCGTACGCATATATCAGGGAAGAACTGGCTTAACCTATTTCAACCAAATTTGACAAATAGAATATTCACATAAATTAATGACCAAAATGACATATTTGGACCGAATCCACTGAGCAGGGGTGCCACAATTGCAAAGTAAAACTTTTGATAATTATGAATTTAAAAGGATTTGGCTGAACCGATTTCAACTAAATTTCATATCAAGCACGTGTTCAACAGAAAAAAACAAAATGACGATTTTTTTGTATAGATATAGAAAGCAGGGCTGCCACAATACAAGGAATAAAAAAAATTCAATTACACGCACTTGTGTTGAACTGACCAGATAAATTTAAACAAATTTAATACTTATATTAGACATATATGCAAACCAAGATTAGCGTATTTATACCGAATCATCCAAACAGGGGTGCCACAATTACAAATTAAACGTATTCAGTAATTATGGATTTGGAAAGAGTTGACGGATATCAACTAAAATTTGTATATAAGATTTGTACAACATACTATAATGAAATAAAGATGTTTAAAGCGGAGCTAAAGACCAGGGCTACCACAGCAAAAAGTAAAATAATATTTCTTTTTACAAATATTTCTAGAGAACTGACCTCATGAATTTTAACGAAACATAGTACAGTGAAACCTGGGTTATACGTAACCCAATTATGCGTAATACTCCTTTATACGTATTTTATGGCTGGTCCCGGCGAAACACCATATGGTTACACGTATTAAAATACTGAGTTATGCGTAACTGACTTATACGTAAATTTCATTTATACGTAGCGTTCATCCGATCCCGCCAGCTACTTTTATCTCGGTTGTACGCATTTACGTGCTGTGCATACATCTTATTATTGTGCATCATTATAGGATTATGTCATGTTGAAATAACGCGACGTAATTTGCTGGTATCCGATAACAATGTAAGATTCTATCCTGCGGAAAAAATAACGAAACCTTATGCGTTTTCTTTGCGACGCTTTTATTCTGCCTGAGATTCGGACACAAAGTAATCAGTGCTGCTTTTTAAAGGCCCTCACTAAGGAAGGGGAGTTAGGGGAAGGCCCTCAGCTAAGGAGGGGGAGTTAGGGGAAGTCAGAAGAAAAATCGGCCAAGCTGACTTTGTGCTCAGAAGGGGATAGTCGTGCACTGGAATCCACAGCGTTTTATCAGTCGTGAACATTCTCCTCAGTGTTTCGCCAGCCTTTGTATCACTTCAATCGTTCACACACTCGCGACATATCTCAAAAAAGAAAAGGAATTACAGTAGAGAATAAAATGAAAATTATAAATGAGGCTGAAGAAAATCCGCACCTGTTGAAGAAAGAACTGGCTAACAGACTGAAAATTCCGTATACAACGCTGTGCACTATTCTGGCCAAATCCGACCAAGTGAGAGAAAACTATGCAAGCGCTGGCCAGAATGCACATAAAAGAAGACGGGTCCAGGAAGGAAGATATGCTGATCTAGAAAAATCGCTGTTTATGTGGTTTAAAGAGATGAGTACAAAAAATATCCCTATAAGCGGCACCATACTGCAAGAAAAGGCCAAGAGTTTTGCAGCCAAGATGAATGTGAGGAATTTCAGGCTTCACAAGGTTGGCTGCAAGGATTTAAAGAAAGGCATGGCATCATTGGACGCATGATTTCGGGGGAGTCAAGTTCGGTTGACAATGTTTGTGCAGCCTTTTGGAAGGAAAAACAGTTGAGCATGTTGATTGCGGGATACAGGCCATCCGATATTTATAACATAGATGAAACAGGACTTTTCTACAATTTCCTTCCAAGTCGCACATTGGCAGAAAAGATGGATACTTGTCATGGGGGCAAGAAGAGCAAGCAACGTTTGACAGTTTTACTTGCTTGCAATGCGGATGGAACAGACAAGTGCCGGCCGCTTATTATCGGCAAATCTACTAAGCCTCGATGTTTCAAAAACGTGAGGAAATTTCCTACAGATTACACCGCAAATAGCAAGGCTTGGATGACGAGCAGTGTGATGAAAAAGTGGCTGATGGATTTAAATGATAGAATGCGCAAAGAAAAACGAAAAATTCTACTTTTCTGGGACAACTGTACTGCTCACGATTTTCAAGGTTTCTCCCATATCCGCCTCGAGTTTTTCCCCCTTAACACCACTAGCAAGCTGCAGCCACTTGACTTGGGCATAATTGCCAATCTAAAGGCACATTACCGCAAAATTTTGGTTCAATATACTGTCTCCCTGCTAGAAGCGAGCCAGGAGAAAAAACGCCCACAACTTAGTGTTCTTCAGGTAAGACAAATTGCTGCAGTGATCAGTAACTTCCTCACTTCATGAACTTTGGTTTCTAAATTGTCTGAAATTGTGATTTTCTTATTCAGGCAATGCACTTCATTGCCTCTTCTTGGAATGCAGTCCAGCCTTCTACGATAAAGAAGTGCTTCCGTAATGCAGGATTTGATTTTGATGGGCTGCATGAACCCGATGACGATGATGTACCCGATGATGTGGAGTCACCTGAGAGTTGGTCAACAGAATGATCGTTTGAGGACTTCGTTCATTTCGATGATGATGTCGCTGTTTGCGCCAGCCTTGCTGAGTATATTTCAGACCAGTGTTATGCTCTAGATAATTTTTTTCATGAACAAAATGCCTTTTTACCATCATACTATACAGATGATGACGAAATCACAGCAAGCGTGGTGACTCAAGAAGAAGATAGTGCCGAATCAGATGACGAAAAGAACGAATTGTTCGGAAATATCACCTCATTTTCAGAGGCATTGGCTAGTATGGAAGTGGCGAAGCGCTTCATTTCCTCTTTTGAGAGTCAAGAGGAGATTACAGTGGCGTACCGAGGGGGGGGCACCGGGCCCGTGCCCCCCCAAAAATAAATTTGGGCAATTCATGTTTTGAAAGAGGATTTAGGCAACCAATTTAAACAACATTCGTTGCGTTATATGCGAGAAGGAATAAATTTGAATGTAGAACATTAATTATTCGCATATTAAAATCACAGAATCATCGTAGGTGTTCGAGACATGAAACAACGTATGCCTAAATAATGGAAGTTTGTTTTCCTGCCATAGATTTTTTAATACACGTCGAATCGATCAACAGATTGGCTATTAAAGGTGCGTTTAGACTATGTGAGCACGAACGAAGAATATCTTGTAAATTATGGCATTATGCCATTATGGTATTAACTCTACTTCGATTCACAAAAGGAGATATCTGGCTTAAAAACCGTATAGGTGGCTTATAAACTGTATTGGTGGCTTAAACACTGCATTTGAAATTTAGATATATTAAGAGAAATGAAAAAGGCAACAATACTTTCTCTATCTACGTATATAGAGAAAGTAAAAATTCATATGAAGCAAATGATTTAGTGGAATTTTATTCGATTCTTTATGCCGCAATACTTTCCAAAAATTAGCCGATTTGTCTAACAAATGAATACGATATTTGGATGCGATTACATTTTCGTAAAAAGTTCTTACGAAAGACATTCGTAAAATCTAATTTGCTGACGAACATTTTCACGATGTTTTAAAAAAAATTTGTGACGAATATTGCTGTTAAAATAACTTATATCCCGCAAAATCTGAAGGTTCCCAATGTTCACATTGACATTTAATTCAAAATATGTAATAGCATTGTTTTTCCAATACTACTATTTCTTATTAGTTACTGGCAGGGCTGGACTTTGCATAGGCCAGCTAGGGCCGCCAATTCCAAGAGATCCGCCAGTTACAGAGGCCGCTGCTAGTACTTACATACCTGTGCTAGATAAGGACTTGTAAAAATAACAGTGATCGAGTAAATGTAATTATCATTAATTCTGCCACACTTGCTCTTCACAAAATTCCAAAAGCGTTTCTTTTCTCACACATTCCTTCAAGCTTATCTTACTATCCCTTCCCATATTCCGACCGAACGTTGACCGTAGGAGGAGGGAGAGGTTCTCGGGTCCCTTACTTGGGTCTTTCTCTTTTCTCCGCACGAATGGGCCAAAGGAAACGACCCCTTTAATAGTTTCCAGATGTTGGAATGTTTCCTAGTCCTTTTTGAAAGAGGGAAACTATTTGAGAGGATTAGTCTCATTTGGTTTCTCTATGAAACAACATCAATAGTTCAAGTTCGTATGTTTCGTTTAGACTGAACACTGGATAATTCGTTTGAAAATACGCAAAGGTGATTAAGATATTCTTCTGAAATAATTAATTTTCATGGTTTGATCTCAACATTTTACGTTGATCACGAGTGTTTCTCTACAGACGAAGGGAACAGCTTCGGAAGTTCTTGGTTGCCGACAAATTCTTTTTCCCGGATACTTTCCCAAAACGGCCACTTTTTACAGTACCCAATTAGCAGTATTTGGTAAGTAAAGCTAATTATTTTATGATGCCGAATTTTGTTTAATTTTCGTTGTTAATAATAATGTCCTTTAGGAGACTGAAAGCCCTTCCGTAATGTAACTGGATGATTTTGATAAAGTAATTTGAATTAAACTTATAAAAACTTAAATAAAATGTTATCGTAATTTCATTTATTAGAAGAACACAATGAAACAACACCGTTTGTAGAATTACCAGTACTCACATCAGCTTCATCTATATCCTTAACAGAAACTCGGTTTGAAAAGTCAGAATCATGTCAAATTAACTGTAGTGATATTGGTCTGTGGCCAATACCTCTGATTGATAATCAGCTAGTCTTTGTAATTGATAAAGGTCCAAACAGGGATAGTAACTTTGACTTTCCTGTGAATGAGAGTAATAGGCGTTTTTCTGTATAATTGTAAACCCGGAAAGTTTTAAATGGTGAATTCATCGATCGTCGTTGGCTAGTTTGTTCTTAAAAACTTGACTGCGTTTTCTGCTTCTTTTGCAAGTTGTTTTCTGATTTTAAAAACAAAATTTCAAATTCTGGATTCAAAGATTGGAAAAATCTTTCTATATTGATAATTTTTATTACATATATTACACGCCAAATTATTTTTTATGATAATATGAATTTCAATTATTTATTATTCTGCCCGCGAATATGTTATTCCATATTACTGTTGAAAAATAAATACTGTAAATTTTTATTTGAAAATATAACTATTATATATTTCAAAGGTTAAAATTTGTGCATATTTTCAGTAAGCTGTGTCCAGGAGTCACGTTTCCACGGAATAGCCATTCTTATTCATTGAAAAAAGTATCTCATTTGGCCACTACATTTACGAGGTAAAAGTTCACTTAAAATTGTAAAATTAAAAGTTTTAAGTCAATAGCATTAATTTTTCTCATGCTAAGTATTAGAATTATAAGAAATAATTTATTCAAAAAATATTTACAGGGGTAATGGATGATAAAAGAAAGTCGGGAATATGAACGATATTCAAGTATTTTACCAAAAAACCAAAATTGGAAAACAGGATAGTCCTATCAAAATCACCCGAGACGGGTGAAAACTTGCAGACTGCATCGAATAACACTACTGGAACATTAATTAGATCAGATATCGCGGCTTACAAGAGCTTACTTATAAATGAAGATAAAGTGGATTTTATACAGAATTTGTGGAAACCAGATGATCTTTTTCCATTTCCATAAATGACTGAAAAAATGGAAAGAAAATAAAATTTCAATTGCAATGGCTGCACAGATATGAGTGGCTTGCTTATTCGAGACTAGATATATGTTTTTGTAAATATTGTTGCTTATTCGCGCCAAAAGAAATTGGTAAAAGTAAATCTCAACCTTTAGGTCAACTCGCATCAAGTTGGTACAATAATTGGAAACATGCAGTTGAAACATTTGAAGCTCATGAAAAAGCGTTATATCATTCAAATTCATTATGGTCTTATGAAAACCTATGTGATATAATGACAGGCAAAAGAATACCTATCGACAAACAGCTCGATACGATGAGAATGAAACAAGTTATTGAGAATCGGAAACGCTTGGAACCCATAATCATGACTATAATGTTATGTGGACAGTAAGGTATTGCACTACGAGGTCATGTGGATTCTGGAGAGTTTAACATTGATAAAAAGGCTGAGAAAAATGAAGGTAATTTCCGTGCAATCCTTAGAGCAAGGCTAGAAGCTGGTGACACCGATTTAAAAAAATCACTTTAAACAATGCCGGCGAAACAGTACCTATTTAAGCGCCAACATCCAGAACCAAATAATAGAAATTTGTAATGATTTGATTCTGAAAAGACTTGTTAAAGAAGTAAATGATGCAAAATGTTTTTCTATTTTAGCAGATGAAACAACAGACATTTCAACAACTAAGCAATTGACATTATGCGTAAGATACGTAGATAAGGAAATTAGAGTTTGCGAGAAATTTTTACAGTTTGTTCCAGTTATCGACACTAGTGGAAAAGGTTTGGCTTCTACCATTATAGATAGTTTACTAAAATTTGGTATTGATATTTCCTACCTTCGAGGTCAGGGGTATGATGGTGCTGCTTCCATGAGTGGCAAATTTGAAGGTGTTCAGGCACATATACAACAACAGCTCCCACAAGCATTGTTTAAATTTATCCATTGGAAACAGTGCAAATAATCAAGATATAAGGAATTGCTTAGGAATTATTGAAAAATCATACACTTTTTTTAACACTCCAAAGCGATTAAATATATTATAAAAAAAAATTAGCGAGTGTATTCCCAATTGTAGGCATCTACGATTGAAGCAGATGTGCCCAACTAGATGGATAGAGCGTCATGATTCTGTCATGGTAATGGTGGAACTTTTAGATGCAATTTACTTAGCGCTCGAAGAAATAAGTGACTGGAATGACAAAGACACTTCATCTACAGCACAGATTCTTCAGAATGCAATATTCCAAGGAAAATTTTTTGTGTCTGTGTATAGTATACAAAAACTGTACAGTTATACGCTGCCATTAAGTAGAGTATTACAAAGTGAAAACATTGACTTAATTTCCGTAATACATCTCGTTGAAGATGTAACATCTGCTCTAAAATGTATCCGAGAAAACGCTCATACAAACTTTGCAAATATTTTCAAAGAGGCAACAGAAAAAGTAGGAGATTTTGGGGTTGAAATTACAATACCGAGGATATCGAAATATCAAAAAAATAGAAATAATATTCCTACTGAATCAGCGGAAGTTTATTACAGGCGATCTATGTTTATTCCATTTTTGGAATGTCTTGTGACACAATTAGAGACGAGATTCTTGGCTCATAAAAGTATTTTAAAATCCTTCATGTGCCTCCTTCCAAAAGAATGCAGTTCTACATCAGACGTAGATACCCTATCAACTTTGGCAAAATTTTATTCCGTGGAAGTATGCGATTCAGTCTTAGAGAGTGAACTAAAGCTTTGGCAAAAACGGTACGAAAACAGGATACCCCCTACAAATGAATTAGAGGCATTAATGCAATGCAATCAAAATATATATCCAAACATTCATTATTTATTAAAAATATTTGCAACTCTGCCGGTATCAACTAGCACAGCAGAGAGAACATTTTCAACGTTAAGAAGAATGAAAACGTACTTGCGTAATTCCATGGGACAGGAAAGACTGAATGGTTTAGCGCTCCTCAACATTTATAGGGAAATGGAATTGCTCCCCAAAGACATTAGATGAATTACAAAAAAAAGACCGAAGGTTAGATATAAAATTGTAATTGTGTTACCCAATTAATTTTTATTTTATGTTTTAGTAAACAAAACCTATAAATATTAATTTCATGATATGAAAAATCGAAAGATTTATATTCAAATTCAATGTTAATATACATATTTCTATGAGAAACTGAGAATGTTTGTTCTAAATAACAGATAAATTTGTAACCAACATTTTTTTTCATTTTATATGTTTTTATGAATGCCTATATGCAGAGCCCTCCCTAAGGACTGCATAACCTTACAGAGGTGGGAGGGTTTGTGTACTCTTACGAACCAAAGAGCTATGCCGGCGAGTAGAACCATCCAAGCCGGAAAGGTCTGAGGGGAAGAGTCAGACTAAGAAGCAGTCTTGGGGGTTTTACATCCCCCTGAGCAAGGGCAGCAGCTTGCACAGTACCTCTGTAGGGGGTGATCATGTGGATCTGAACAGCTACAGATGGGTAATCACTCTGTGAAACTGCGATGAGGAAAGCAAGGGGAAACTACCTCATTATATTTCCCATGATAGGCTGAAAAGCTGAAAATACCTCTATGGATCTTTCTGGGGTAAAATATTTCGGAGGTAAAATAGTCCCCCAATCGGATCTCCGGGTGGGGACTACCCTGGGGGATGCACAGAGGAAATGTAACATTAATAAGAAAGCAAGTAGTAAGAAATTAAAAATAGGCACATGGAATGTTAGGACTATGAATTCAGGGGGTAAACTAGAGAACTTAAAAAGGGAAATGAGAAGGAATAATGTAGGTATAGTAGGTCTTAGTGACGTTCGGTTGGAAGGAGAAGGCGAGATAAATTCAGACGAATTTAAGATTATTTACTCGGGAGGGGAGAAAAAGGAAAGGGGAGTGGGATTATAATAAGAAAAGAGATAGCTGAAAGAATTAGCAAGGTAGTGACAGTTAATGATAGATTAATAGCCGTAAAACTTCAGATGGAGCCAGTGGAAATGCTTATAATTCAAGTGTATATGCCAACAACTAATGCTGGCGACGACGAAGTAGATGAAATCTATGAACAGATTATGGAGATATTGGAGGAGGAGGGAAAAGGAAGGATCACCACCATAGTAATGGGAGATTGGAACAGTGTAGTCGGAGAGGGACAGGAAGATAACATAGTGGGAAAATATGGACTAGGGAAGAGAAATGAAAGAGGGGATAAACTTGTGGAATTCTGCCATAGAAATAGATTGATTGTAACTAATACATGGTTTAAGCATCACCAGCGGAGAATTTACACATGGAGAAGCCCAGGAGACCAGAGACCAGTGTTTACCATTGTGCCCCCCCCCCCAAAGAAAAATCCTGGGTACGCCTATGGGAGATTATGTACATAGCAAATCAACTTGAAAGTTCTCTGTACCTTTTTTCCATGAAAAGAAGGAAACAAAAGACAATAACTGACTATTTCATTTCAAATAAAATGTAATTTGTTGAAAGAGTATTTTTTAAAATCACGTGCTGATTGTGAGTGCTACATCAGCGAGTGAGAGTTTGTGGTTGTGAGATATTTTGTTTATTTTTGCTCTATAAATATGTGCCTTTCACGAAATCACCAAATGTCTGGTTTAATCTTCATATGTCGATCTTCATATGTCGATCTTATTTAACCATCTATTGAGTTATACGTAACTCTGAGTTATACGTATTTTTTGTTCGGTCCCTTGAGCTACGTATAACCAAGGTTTCACGTACATATAAACTTCATATAAATAAATAACCAAAAGATCATATTTCAACCGGGTTGACTATACAGGGCTACCAAAATATCAAGGTTAGAATGTTTTTTGTAACAATGAATTTTAAGATATTGGATAAACATATTTCAAATAAATTTCGTTTGTAGGGCGAGTATAGAATGGAAAAACGAAATGAATATGTTTAGAACTGATCAAGAAAGCAGAGCTACCACAATATAAGGAAAACTAATTTTCTGATTTCAAAGCAAATCCTTAAGTATACGATTATACTAGGGCGAATTTGTCGAAAAGCACTTCTGCACCACGGGAAACCCGTGTACACCCCTACTTGTTAGTGCCTTTCGTCATTGCTGAAAGGCACAATAATCTTCGTGATGTCCGTCCGTAGGCATGTATCAGGGAAGTATTGGCAGAACCGATTTCAACTAACTCTGGCACATTGAATCTTCACAAAACTTAATGACCAAAATGACATATTAGGACCGAATCGACTCAGCAGGGGTGCAAAAATTGCAAAGTTTAACTTTTCGGTAATTATGAATTTGGAAGGAGCCGATTTCGACGAAATAAAATAACAAAGTCAATATTTTTTACACATATACAGAAAGCAGGGCTGCCACAATACAAGGAATAAAAAATTAATTTTACACGTATTTGTTGAATTGTCAGCTTCAATTTTTACCAAATTTAATATTTATAATGTACAGATCTATGAAAAACCGTAATAGCTTATTTGAGCAGGATCAGAAAAACAGTGGTGCCACAAATTACAAGTTAAATTCTTTCAATGATTTTGGATTTGGAAGGAAATAACAACGGATTTCAACTAAATTTTTTATATAAAATTTGTACTACATACCATTATGAAATCATATTATTTATACAGTAAGTTCATATCTTAGTATTTTATTAAAAATGAAAAATGCATTAACCGCTAAATAGAATAAATCAGATGTCTTCAAAATGGGGTACGCACACCTCTGGGGATTTGGGGAAAATCTCTCTATTAGATAAAAAAGTAGACCGTACTGCTCACTGACGTTTTCGGTAATTCTTTACGCGGCCACCGACGAAGTGTAGATGGCGCAGTTTTTGATCTCATTACTGACAGTCTCTTATTACATTTCGGAGTTAATATATCGCGCCCAACAATACATTACGTCTACTGAGGGATATGAGCAGGCTGCCATACAGTCGAATCGCTTGAAAACTCAGTTAATCGCTTTTCTGAAACTTAATGCGGTCGATGAAGATGCCAGATGGTATAAATATCTCGAAATTCCACTTCATTTTACGTGGAAACAGAAAGAACGCAAGCGGGTAAATCGGCAGAGAGGCGAGGAAAGGGTAGTCGTGAGAATGTTTATTGTACATCCGCGGGATAGTGAACGGTTTTATTTAAAGGTGCTTTTTCGAAACGTGCCTGACCCAAAGAATTTCGATGATTTGAAATTATATTAATGCGTTAGGTACGCCACGTTTAAAGAAGCCGCATATGCTCGAGGATTCGGAAACAGCGACACTTATGTCGAAGAGATATTGCATGAAGTCGTCACGACTATGATGCCTAGGGCATTGAGATCATTTTTTGCGTATCTCTTATTGACGTGTGAAAATATTGATGGAAAGAGATCGCGGGATATATTTAAGGATTATATGTGTGAAAGAACTGATGAAAGGCGAGCTCTGATGGAAACTGAGCAGAAATTACGAGGTGACGATAGATCAGTTACAGATTTGACTTGCCAGCTGTCGATATCAATGCCGCTCTGTTCGAAGACGATATTTCTGTTGAAGAACACGGCGGTATTGCAGAACAAATGATCGGACAATTGAACGAAGGATTTTTACAGCCATTACGGAAAGTTTTACTGATCCAAATTATCAGCAGCGTCTATTTTTTATTGATGGGCCAGGCGGTACAGGCGAGACCTTCTTATACAAGTGCTTATACCATTATCAGAAATACTCATGTAAAAAAGTCGTGTCGGTAGCCTGCACAGGAATTTTTCTGCCGAACGGAAAAACAGCTCAACGAGTCTTTAAATTGCCACTAAACTTGCCGAATGACGGACCATTTGGACCTGTTCATTTAACGAAAACTGCTAAATTTGTCTTGACCGAGGTAGATTTGAAAATTTGGGATAAAGCGTCGGTTATACCTGCGTCCGCCTTAGCAATAATCGATACAACTCTCCGCAATTGAATGAAGAGAGATCTGCCGTTTGCCGGTAAACATTCTATTCGGCGGTGATTTTAGGCAGGTGTGACGTTTTCAGTGCTACGCGGAGGAAGAAGCCCGCGGTTCATCTTTATTTTGTTCACAGACTTTCCTCGGGTCTCCCCTACGAGGCGCTAGGGTAGCCGCGGGAGGGTATAAAAAGGCAGGCACGGAAGGAAAGAGGGGGAATTCCGCTGCGGAGAGGTTGCCGTGAGTTGGGTCGTGACCTGCCCTAAGTTAGGAGTGATTCTTTTCGTTATTGAAGTTTGCGTTCCTTCGTTTTCTTTCTTTTTCTGAGTGCGGGCGGAGCTTCAGGACATATTACCCGCACTGGTGCTCAAAGGTTCTTTTTCTTTTTTTTTTGGAGTGTCGGTTTCTCCCGGAATCTACGCACGAGCTAGCCGGCTGGCGGAGAGAGGGAGGAGCGTCACACAGGTTCTTCCAGTCGTTAAGAAGGTAGGGTCGGTTTACTGGCCCTTCATTCGTCGGTTTACTTTAAAGCGAAATATGCACGCAGAAGCCAAGGAATTTAGTAAATGACTATTGCAAATAGGCAACGGTGAATCCGAACGATTGGTTGTTCCGCCACAATTACTGTGCTCAGAGGATTTGATAGTCATAACTTACAGTGAATCGATAAACGAGGAAACGTTAAAGAAACGAGTTTTGTTGGCGTCGCGTAATGTCAAAGTTGATGCTCTTAATAATCGCGTTCTTAGTATGGTGCCCGGAGAAACGGTATTCTGTGAGGGCTACGGCATTTGACGGTGATGAAACTGAAAACGATGAAATTATGATACGTTATCAGCCAGAGTACTTAGCTACAATTAACATATCAGGAATGCCACCGAACAAGCTGACTTCGAAAGGAGGCGCTATTGTAATGCTGACACGGAACATATGCATGAACGATGGTTTGTGTAATGGTACCCGTCTAATCGTACGGAAAATTGAACCTCGAGTGGCTGTACTGTCATAACGGGCGGCAGACAAGGCGATGCGGTATTCATACCGAGGATAACTTTGAAGACGAAGGATTATCCTGACATGCCGTTTGTTCTTAACAGCACGACTCGATTTCCCGTACGTGTAGCGTTTGATATGACAATACATAAATCGCAAGGCCAGACAATCGATCGAGTCGGTCTATTTATCGATCAAGACAAACCTCTATTTGGCCATGGTCAGTTGTACGTGGCTTTATCACGATGTCAATCAATATCCGGAATTGCGATGAAAATTGTTAAACCAAAAGATGAGCAAGAGAAAGACTCAATAATTAAAACTTAAATGGTCTTATTATTTATGTTTTTCTTTTATTTTAAACTCATTTCTTTTAATTTTGGGAGCCGTGTGTGATGTGTGGCGTGTGAGGACTAAAGACTTAGGTCACTGTCGTAGAATTAACAGGTCTGAATACTAAGTTGGATAGACCATACGCAAAGTGAAGCTGTAGTTCCACTAATAGCCGTCCTATATTTTACTGTTTGATAGTAATGGGGAACTCAAATATCGGGAATTACCGAAAATCTTATGAAGTTGTATTGTATGGCTATTGTTATAGGCAAATATAAAGTTTTTTCGTTAAATTTTAACAGATATTTATAAAATAGCAATTTAAAACGGACGAGTTAATGCTGAACCCGATCACATCTGATTAGTAGCCGAAGTTTGCCGAATGTTTAGTGACGTCAGTGCATGCTACAAGTATGTTAGCCAATGCTAGCCGTGCTAGAAGCTATTGTGCCGATATACAAGTAATAGCTTGAAAGACATAATTCTGTTGTTTTCCTTTATAAGCCGTCTTAGAATAAATATTGGTAGAAGTACTGCATCTTCCTGCATTTATTTCGCTTTGTGTTTTGCAAAATGGCATCTGAAGGGTTTTGTGTAACCAGATCTGATAATTTGTCCAACGTTGATTCGTACATGCTTTTGCAGTACATTTAAAGTCATAGGGAGCAATATTCAGATGTTGAAATGCGTGGAGTGAAGGCGAACAGGTTTGTATTACATTTAATTGATAAAACAAGTTCGATGTAGCGCTTGTATTTTCAGTTATTGTAATAGTAGGTACTATTATTTCGACTGAAACGCAGAAGATATGTAAAATATAGATTGACGTCTTAAAACAGATTTCCTATATTAAATGAATAAACCAAATCAAGTTTTAACTAATATTATAGAATATTTATTCATGTATTGTTTCCCATGCTGTCCTAGTATCTGGTAAGTAAAATATAGTTAAATAACAAAAGTGGAATACTCCTTTAGCCAAAACAAATAGAGGGCTGCAAAACCCAATGCATTTCGCCCACAAGGTGGGCATCGTCAGGGGTAGAACCTGTTTCAACAGTGACTGGAAGCCAACTGCAACTAACCGCAGTTGGCTTCCAGTCACTGTTGAAACAGGTTCTACCCCTGACGATGCCCACTTTGTGGGCGAAATGCATTGGGTTTTGCAGCCCTCTAGTTGTTTTGGCTAAAGGAGTATTCCACTTTTGTTAGTTTTGGCCAAAGTTATTGAGCTACTATCAATTATAGTTAAATAAGTATACAAAAGGTAATGGATGATGCCGAGACTTCGTGGAATTTCACAATATAATAACATGAACAATGCTAGATAGTATTTTTTGTTTATATTACACTTTTGCTAATTTCCTCAAAATATATGAAGTAAAACACGACCGGTTTCGGTAAATAATCACCATCATCTACCTTTAAAGAATCATCGGGTCAAATATTGACAAATATACAAAATGAATGTGAATGAACTTAGTTTCCGTGTGTCTTGTCTATAGGAAATGTGGTGAAGTTTGTTGTTTTAAGTGTCTATCTGCCTTAGTTATTACCTATACTTGAGAAAAGAAAAACTGTAGAAGTGTTTGTAATAACTGCATGTCTCTGTTGTATATGTCGCGAATTTCATCGTTGCTTCTTTGGCTTTTTTCTCCCTTTGAGGTCAATGAGGAAAGACTGGGCTAGTAATGATGTTCGATTTGTTAAACTGAAGCGAAAAGGATAAATTTATATTGTTAAAGGCAAGATTTGCCCTGAACACAGAATAAGATAAAGAGGTTATGAAGTGAGTGTAGTTGTAGATGAAGAAGAAGATTTAGTCACATCTGTAGACTGTCATGACTGCCCTTATTTATCAAAACATGATCCTTCAAAATAACATTCTGTCGTGGATATTATGTGAACAAATTTATTAAAACATTTAAATTACAGAACTAACTTAATATGTAACATTTGTAAAAGTATTTGCTTAAAAACTTTTTACTTAAATATATGCACTGCAACGGTAATTATTTGCTTAATAAACCCATAGCCCAACGATTTCCGTAAGTTTGATCTTACGTATTTAGAATAGGTATATTACATTATGGAGGTTTTGTTAAAATATATATGCTAATCTTTGAAACATAAAAATATAATTCACTCTTTCAACGTTCTCCAGAAATATATGCATCATGTCAATGTAATGCCGACATAAGTCATAAACTAAAATACGAAGCAATAAAATTACGTACATACATATAACTAGTACTTAGATCAAAATGATCTTCGCAGACAAATGCAGTTTTACGTTCCGATATATCAGATGCGTATCTCCTCATGGCTTTCAACCACAATATTCTCCGCTTCTTATTTATTCCCAAGGAGCTCGGTAGCGTGAAGAACAATTTTCTCGGGGTTTTAAACGTTGTATTTAAGCATTGAGGTACCAGACAATACTTATAACTCTTTTTACCTTACGTATTCTCCGTTTTAGCTACGATATCAGGAAAAGCAACAGGACGAAGTATCAAAACTGCGTGCTTTCAGTACGGTCGTATGCGTCGTAAGGAATGCGATGACGTTACCCCTTACTACTCTCTCTCCAACCAGGATGCCATTTTCGCGGGATATTTAAGTTATTTTAAATATTTTTTGCATAATAAAGATGATTAAACAAAAAATATTCAAGAGGAGTAATTAAGTCAATTACAAAGAATTTTTAAAAAACATAATTAAATATTTTGACAGTCCCCCATTATGGCCGCGTATTTTTTAATCGTATAAGGTGAAATTGGAATCTTGTCGAAACCTCAGTTGCAGATTGCCATCCGCATATTACACTTTAAAATGTGGGCTTAATTTGAATTGCGCTATTAATGAAGCTAAGATAGTTACCATTACTTTGTTGGTTCTCATTGTGAAACGCTTTTGAAAGTTACTGTTTTCGACATTCTTATTCGACAAATCACGGCACTATAATTTTTAATAACCTTCCTAAAGAATTACGTTATGGAAACTTGAAATGAGGAATTAATTCTTATGAGATGTATAATCCAGGGTTGGACTGGCCCGGCGGGAGACCGGGACATTTCCCGGTGGGCCGGAGCAAAAATGGGCCAAAGCAAAAATGGGCGCCGGTGGGGCCGGGCAGATCGGTTGTAAAAAACCGTAATTTAATAATTTTTTCTCCGTTCAGAAATATGGTAGAACGGATTTTGTTCATTTTAAACTGCGTTTCCTTGAATTTATCTTTCCAAATTTTTACGTCTCTCACTCCTTTCATCATTTCCTCTCACTATCTCAATCCTTCCATCCCCTATTGTGTACTTATAGTCAAGTCCTGGGATTTATCCGCAAGTCAACATCTTTCCCCTCCCCGCTTTGAGTAAGTTATGATGATCCACAATCATCAATTTTCATACAAATTTGTAAAACTTTAAAAGATATAAGTGAAGATTCCACATTTCCATCTCAAACTAATAATATGGTATTATCAACCGCTTTTGCTATGGTTCATGCAAGTGTGAAAACGATATCCTAGGATATTAATAAATTTACAGAAATAGTGAGTAATAAATTTGTCGAATTTATAAATGAAGAACTAGAAAACGATTCTGAAAGTTCTTCGTGCCTTCAAGTTCAACAAAATTTGCAGGCAACTCGAAACAAAAACAAAAAATATACTAGTATGTATTGAAGAAAGTAATTCGGAAAATTTAAAAAATTTCAAAGAAAACATATTCAAACGTATTTGTACTGCGATAATTTCAGACTTTTATAAACGGTTTTAAAATAATAATGATTTGATAAAGGAATTAAAATGTTTTTAATTCGAATTTTTTCAAGAATGATGTTAAGAAAACCGATTTTGTTAATCTTGAAAAATTAATGAAAAATGTTTAAAAAGATATCCAAGTATCTGATTTAGTCAGAAGTTCACGAAGAAAATGTACTTGAAGATAATTTTCGTGACATTTTTGAGTTTCTAAATGATGATAAAATGACAGAATGAAAATCTTGTAAAAATTGTTTAATTTGTTGTTTCAAAGTATTAAATTAGTATAACTTATACAGTTCTGCTTCTAACAATATTTATAAAGCATATATAATTATACTTAATTATCTGTTACGCATGTTTATTGTGAGAGAAGTTTCAACATTTTAAGTTATATAAAAAATAAATTATGAAATACGCTAGATCAAATTGTCGATTCTTTTAACACCATGTCGGCGAACAGAGATATCCTGGTCAAAGTAGAACATGATGAAATAATAAAAAAATATGCGAAAATAGTAAGGAATTTGACAACAAATTATAAATTTAATATAATACTTATTACCTCTATTCACTTAATATTGTGCGACTTAGAAGTTACTTAAATATTGGAAAATTTCAACTGTCAATTTTATTTATTTCTTTAAAATGTCTTGTAAGAAATATTTACTTCTTTTTATATTATAAAAATAATTAAATTTTTGTTACGAATAAATGTTTACATAATGTGAATTTCATTATTTCATGCTATCTATCTGTAAGTTATACTTGACTGAATAAACATATATAGTTTCGTTTCCTTTCATAAATTTCTTATTTATTACGAAAATGTTATGGCCAATATAACGCAAAAATCCGGGGGGAAATGGGGGAGGAGAGGAGATGGGGGAGAATGAGTCTGCTGATCTCGATTTCCTTGTGCAAAATTGCTTCCCAGTCCAACCCTGAATGTATCTATTCCTGCTCCTTAGTAGTGAGGTTCCTTCTTGTATGTACCACCGCGGACAATAAATTTGAGACACCTTGAACTCGCTCTGGTGGCGACTCTGTGAACTTTTTACGCTGAGGTACCGAATTGCAACCCTGAAGGTTAGCTTAGGCGGAGAGGGGTGGGGGACGGGAGAAGGTGATAAAGGGAGGAAGGAAGCGAGAGGAAGAACAGAAGAAGAGGGAGGGGTCTTCAACGCTGTCCCCTCCCGTTCTGACAAGGATAGTAGGCCTAGCGCTCACATGCAATTTTTAGTCGGCCGACTATTTGATCGGCCGATCGGTCATTCCGCGCTCACTAGGCAACCAAACAGTCTGCCGAAAGAGATGTACGCGCATATGCAATTTAAACAGTCGGCCGACTTTCTTTTCCTATCCTATTCCTATCAGAATGTTCTTTCATGGATTTGTTGTAAAGAGCTGGTCTCGATTCAATTGTTTGAATGAACCTTTTGGTCCAATCATCATCGGTATCCATATTACCTAAACGAATATATTTATATGTATTGAAACGAATGTATTTTTTATATAAATATAAGAATAAATATGAGAATGTTGTTTTGTTTGACTCACCTAGTAGACCTAGCGTGCACACTAGGGATGAATCCCGGTATTGGAAAACCGGAATTAATACCGGTATTAAATTAGATACATAATACCGACATCGTAATTTATAATACCGTGTTTTCGGTATTGAAATTATTTTGCATTGTGGGAGGAGTTCCAAGTTACCAAAAATGCATTTGTTGCTTGTGTGAATAGAAATAAAGTGGAGGATTCTTCCAAAAAGTGACTCCGGCGAATTGGTATGAGAGTTTTATAATATTACCTAGTTCGATGAGAGAAAATGGTTGGAAATGGTCTCGTCGTCCTGAAATGCGTTTTAAGTGAAATAGTGAGTGATCAAGGATGCAGTTATACCATAAGCAGCGTCACACATATTTGATGGATTTATCCTGTGTTCCTAATCACTCTGTATTTTCGCTGCAACAACTAACAATTACATAGACAACTGCGTAGTAACCAATCGAAGAATAAATAGCTAAAGTCTGGTTAACAGTACGGTCTACTGGAAACCCAACGCAACTACCTTGTTAAAGAATGTAAAAAAAATCAGTTGTGTGGAATTATTTTACTAAGAAATACAATGACACAGCTGAATGTTCTACGCTTGCAAAAGTTATAAAATGCTGTGGAGGCTCGACTAGTGGATTATCTGTTCATTTAAAAACAATTCATAGTGTAAATATTTCTGAAATGAAGATAGCTGAAAATCAACCAAAAAAAACTTCGGAAGGATACATTTATAAGAAATCTATTGAAGAAGAAATTTCGAAACTTGCATGTGTTGATGGGATTACATTCAGTTCTATTGCCACAAGTGAATTCATCGAACAGAGTTTATCGAAGAATAAATAACACTGTCAGGGCAAAATTAAATAGTCTATATGTGTCCATATTTTGTATAACCATCCATACAGTGTTTTAAGTATTTTAGAGTGAGGTTTAATCTTATGGTCAATGTGACTGAATCATGATATGCGAACTTTTTATACAAATATGTATTTTGTTTTTGAAAAGTCCAGATTTATGCAGTTGTTGAAATACTCATTATTAAAAATTGTCGGTATTATTTCCTCCCTCGTGCCGAAGGAGATACATAATAACATAATATAAATGAAAAAAATTAAGTTAAAAAATGGCCGTAGGCGATAACAAAAAATATGACGCGCATGGGAATTAAACCCGCGAACTCAGGTTGAATAAGAAATGAACCTTGCTTTTAACCACTCTGGGACGCCAACTTCTTGTGAAGATCGGTAATTTTCAGGAAATTTAATAGTCGTCAGGTTTTTCGTAACCTTTAAATGTTAATAACTTTTGAAGGAGAGGCCATTAGGAGTATAAGAACAAATATGTGTCCAGTTAATTTTGATGTTCTTTCATCCCAAAGTGGTTATCGCCATGGATCATACTAACACGTAATTCCTGAAAGTTAGAGCGACTACAGCATTCAAAAACCGTTCTTAACAATGCATTATGCAGATGTTCTAACCGCGGCGAGTTTTAGGAATGCATTTGACGTAAATATTTCGTTTATCTTTTCATCCAAGTATGCTCAGTCAGGATATTTCCTACTGAGAGGAATGGGTCAAGTCCGCTAAATAAGGCTCAAATTTCTGGATAAAAGGGCGAACGGCCGATGAGCAGGTAGCTGTTCGCGTTCGCTCGTCGCAAAAGCACATTATCAGACCCCAGTGTGCGGCTCCCGCTGGGTAGCTGGAATCCCCTCACCAGATTGGCTTTAGTTGGTATTATCTCGCTCAGCAGGAGTGTTTTCGTTCACGTTTGTTTTTTTTGTGTTGGCGAGAGGTAGTGCTCGCCTTTAGGGAGCGATAGGCTCTTAATTTCTCCCGGGTTATTTTTCTTTCATGCCTTTTCCTTTCCTTTCTCCTACATATATTTATTTTCATTCCGCACTTTTCGTTTGTGCTCGATGATAAACGGTGTTCGAGTCATGAAGTGAATGATCGCCACCTACCGAACTGAGAGAACTAATATTCTAAAGAATGTTTCCTTTCTCTCCCTCTCCTCCCTTCTCGCTTCCGAATGCGGGCGGAATTTTCCCCCTTTTATTACCCGTACTGGCGCCTACCGATCCGTCATTACCTCGTTGACCCACGACCTGTGGCTACTACCGGGGCGAAAACGTCACAACGGCTATATTTAAATCATTTCCTTGGCGAAAAAAGAAATTATAAGATCACTGCTATTCTACATCTACATGATACCCTGGAAGTCAACATTTTGGTGGATGGGAGGGGGTTCAATGTAGCAAAGGTACCTAGTTTTCCGACGCTATCCTTTCCTATTATGTTCTATTATCGTCCTAGGGAAAAACGATCCTCTATATTGCTCTGTTCTACAATCGATCTCGCGAATCTTATCCCCGATGTCTAGCCTTCCGATATACGTCGGGCTTCTGATAAGACCTTCTACCTCATTCGCTAGTCCCTCCGACATAAATTTTGCCAGTAGTTTAATTCTAGCCTGCAGCCTACGTTCCTCTAACGATGTCCATTTCAGATTTTCTATTAATGATGTTACGCTTTGTTTACTATCGTAATTCCTCTTCACAAATCTAGCTGCTCTGCGCTGAACCTTTTCTATCTCGTTAGTGAGTCCCTTTTCGTAAGGATCCCACACAGCTGAAGCATATTCGACCTGCGGTCGAACCAAGGATAAATAACATAATTCTATCACTTTTTCGGAGCTACTTCGAACTATTCTTCCTATAAAGGCCAGCTATTTGTTAGCGGCACCTATCAATCGGCGAATGTGAGTGTTCCACGATAGATCATTATTGATCGTAACTCCTAGATATTTAATCGAGTCTGAAATTGGAATCTCTACTCCGTCCAACGAATAATTATTATCCAACGAGATACTCTTGGTTCTCCAGAAATTGATGACGCAGCTTTTCTTTTGGTTGATCTCTAACTGTCATTCCTTACACCATGCAGAAATAGCTTCTAGGTCATTTTGGAGATAATGGTGGTCTTTCGGATTGCTTATTTCTCTATAGATGACGGTGTCGTCCGCGAAAAGTTTAATTTTACTTCTGACTACTGAGCTGATATCGTTTATATAAATTAGAAATAATAACGGAGCAATTACACTACCCTGTGGATCGCCAGAGACAACCTACACTAGGTTCGAAGATTTCCCATCTATAACAACCTTCTACTTCCTATGATTTAAAAATTCACGGATCCAACTAAAGATTTTAGAAATCACGCCTAAGGTTTCTAATTTCGTTATTACTTCCTGTGAGGTACCTTATCAAAGGCTTTCCTAAAATCTAAGAAGATGGCATCGACCTGCGTATTCTTTTCTCCGCTTCTCAGTAAACAATTAACAAAAAGACCTAGCTGAGTATCACATGTTGTTGACAATCATCTAACAATAAATTACTATCAAGAAATCGCATTATGTTGCTAACGAGTATATGCTCGAGAATCTTACACGATATCGAAGTTAAAGAAATCGGCCTGTAATTTTCTGGGTTCTCCTTGTCGCCGCCCTTATGAATTGGGGTAACGTGCGCTAATCTCCAGTCGCTAGGGACCTCTGCGCGAGAAATGTGTTTTTCTAGGATTATCCGAAGAAAAGGTGCTATTTCTTCAGCTAATTCTTTTAAAACGCGAGCAGGAATTTCTTCGGGGCCAGTGGCTTTGTTATGTCTGATGGAACTTAATTGCTTTGCTATTCCCACCTCAGAAAATACTATATCGTCCATCAGGCCCCCCTTATTGCGGGTACATAATGTACGCAATGGTTGCTGACGGCTGTGAATGCTTTTACAAAATGACCGTTTAACAGGTTGGCTTTCTCTACGCTATCATGAATAACGGCACCCGAGTCATTACGCAGGGAAGGTATGGTAGGGCCTGTACCTTGGACCTCTCTCACATAGGACCAAAACGCTTTAGGGTCCTCCTTCAAATAATTATTTAATACCTTATTCCGGAAGTTAGTAAAAGCCTGTAGTAGTAGCAGTAGTTAAGCAGTAGTCGTAGTGTTGTGTTAAGTAGAACCAGTATTTCTTACCTTATTTATTTTTATTACCTATTTTTATTATTTTTATCATCTTATTACGTTATTTGAGTTGTAGTTTAGTTAACTGATCTCTGAACGAAACGCTATACTCATACTTCTCTTGCTATATCGTAGTAGCTTATAGCTTCTCTAAACCACTCCATCCGTAATCTTTTTGTAATTTATTTATAGTAGCTTATTACCTTCTCCGTTATTAACTATTTGTCCCTGCGTTCGTAATTCTTTAGTTCCTAGATCTACGTTGCTCTTGTGCAAAACATTCTTGCCTGTTTACTAACGTTGCTTGCGTAGTGAATCACTCTATCCATTTCACTTTATACCTGCGTTCGACCCTAGATTCTAACCTTGAGGCCAGTGAACGAAGTAGCTGAGTATTTACGTTAGTTTAAATAAAATTTATAGATAGTACAGATTAGTGAAGAGGATAGGATGGCTGCTCCGAAGACTCCTGTTTCCTCTTTCTTGCGCGACGCTGGTTGCGAGGCCATGAGGTCTCGGATCACGGAGCTGGAGAGGGTGGTTGCGGATCTCCTTCAGAGGGTGGAAAGGTCGGAGGCAGCCTTGGCGCGTGGGAGGGGTGCGGGTTCTTTCCTGAGAGCAAACCGCGCCAAAATGGCGGCTCGGGTTCGCCTGGGTGCGGAAGCCGGCAGAGAGATCGGGGAGGCTCCTGGCTCCTTTTCGCTGGTCCGGAAGCCCGATGAGTGGTGTGTGGTGTCTACTCGGGGGGATCGTGGGGTGGTGCAGCGGAGGCAGGGAGTTGGGAACGCTTCGGTTGACCCTGTTCCTGTTAGTAATCGGTTTGCGGTGTTATCGGAGGACGACTCCACTGCCGTTACGCCCGCGCCCGCTCCTGTCTCCTCGGTGGGGACCGGTCCCAAGAAAAGCTCGGGGGAAAGGAGGGAGCTGATAGTGATAGGTAGCTCCAACGTCCGGCGTGTGATAGCGCCTTTACTATCAAGGGCCCGCCGGGAGTGAGTTCATGAGTGGGTGTTCTCCAGGTGTATACCAGGAGGTTCAGTGTCCCAGGTGACGAAGGAGTTCAGGGCGTCGGTATTGGGTACGGGTTGCTCCTCGCTGCGGGTGGTGGTCCATGTTGGCACTAACGACGCTTCAAAGCGCGGGTCCGAGGAGGTTTTAAGTTCTTTAAAGTACTTGGCCACTGAGGTTGCTCGTGTCCGAGAGAGGTCGGGTGCTGATGTGCGGCTGACTATCTGTAGCATTGTTCCTCGGACGGACTGCGGTGCTATGGTATTGGAGCCGAGTGGTCGGGCTGACCTGTAGGCTGTGGGACTTCTGTAGGGGCAATGGAGTGGACTTCGTTGACCTGATGCCGGTCCTAAACTCATGTAGGGCATCTTTAAATGGTTTTGGTGTGCACTACACTGCCGAGGCTGCGAAGGTGGTAGCGCGTAGAGTGTTAGAGCATGCTAGGGCTTTTTTAGGTTAGATTTAAGGAATGGTAATTATTCTCCAAGCGTTGAGAGGAGAGTCAATAGTAGTAATACGTCCGACCGTCATACGACTATAAACGCGATATTAATTAACAGTAGAATACATTCTAAGCGTAGAAATAGTCGACGTAATAGGTAGGACAAGGAGGCAGTAAATAATAATAATAATTTAGTAGCGCGCGAGGCATCCTTACGTAGTAATGGCGATAAACTAAAAATCATCACGGTTAACTGTCGCAGCATTCGCAGGAAAGAGGCCGAACTTGAACATCTTATTCGTAGTCTGCGTGCTGACGTAATGATAGGTACAGAAAGTTAACTAACGGCGGACATAGCCAGTCAGGAGATCTTTCCTCGTGACAATAGCGTCTTTAGAAAAGATCGATATAGCCGGTCGGGAGGTGGAGTCTTTATAGCAGTTAGCAACAAATACGAAAGTTACCAATGCAGATTAATGATGACGAAGTAGAAAGTGTTTGGTGTAGTGTGAAAGGGGGCGACTGTATAACTGTAAATATATGCGCCTTTTATAGACCACCAAATGCGAGGGTGAAAACTATTTATTATCTAGAGAAACAAGTAGCGACGCTAAGTTCGATTAATAAAGATAAAGCCATTATAATAGGGAGCGATCTCAATCTTCCGTCAATCGATTGGAGCCATAATTGCTTTTATCCCGCTGGTAGAGAGCGTGAATCTTGCGAGGCTTTACTTGAAACTTTCGGCAAACACTCATTGTATCAGTTAGTGAGATTTCCCACGAGATTTAATAATACATTAGATTTATTTGTTACTAATCCTCCTGAGCGTATGACTAGAGTATCAGATGCTGAGGGAATAAGCGATCACAAGGCAGTGTTCGTGAAATTTCAGTTAAATATTGAGAAACAGGTTAAGGCTAAAAGAAAGCTTTATGTATTCGCCAAAGCCGATTTCACTAGATTTAGGTCTTTTCTGCGAAATAAATATACTAATTTCTGCGAAGTAACAGATATTGCAGACGCGAAGAATTCTGGTGCATGTTCAGAGACATGATGCGAGAGTGTATAGATAAATTTATTCCAAGCAGACTGAAGCGTGAAAATGCAGAACCTAGAAGGTACAACCAGGAAGTTAGGAGCGCTCTCCGACGGCAAAGAAAACTCCACTCTCGCGTAAATAACACATCCTCAACAGCTACGGTCGAACAAAGTGCAACGTTAAGGCAGCAATACAAGGAGGCGCGCTACTTAACCAGAGTGTTAATGCCTAATGCGTTTATCAATTACAAAAAGAAGGTTTCACAGGATAACTTGAAAGAGAACCCGAAAGCATTTTCTTCATAGGTCAGAGAAGTGCAAGATAGAGGCCCCACTATTGCGTCACTTAGACCGGAAATGGGAAATGTAGTTCACAGAAATGCAGTTCACGATAGTTCTGAGAAAGCAAACCTTTTAAATCAACACTTTCATAAAGCTTTTACTCCTAATGACGATGAATGTGAAACCACTATTCCTATGCATCAGGGCGACTCGATGGAAGTTTTGATATTTTTCGAAAACGGTATCGCGCTCCAACTTCATTCATTTAAACCAAATAAATCTCCTGGGCCGGAGAAAATACCCACGCGAGTATTGAAAGAGTTAGCTTATGAAATTGTGCCGTATTTAAAAATTATATTCGAGAAATCCATTGCGGAAAGTGTAGTTCCTAAAGATTGGAAAATGGCACACGTTACACCCATTTATAAGGGCAGGGATAAAGATAACCCCGAAAATTACAGAACAATTTCCCTAACTTCAATATCGTGCAATATACTTGAGCATATAATCTTTAGTTCTGTAATGCTCTATTTAGATAGTAACTCATTGCTTAGCGGATGCCAGCACAGATTTCGGAGAGGTAGATCATGTGAAACGCAGCTCGGCTTGTTCGTTGATGATTTGTTGCGATGCGGAGAGAAAAATACTCAGGTCAATGCAATATTCATTGACTTCAGGATGGCGTTCGATAAAGTATCTCATAAGAAATTAATTGCAAAGTTAGGACAATATGGTATCAATCCAAAAATTGTCAGTTGGGTGAGAGACCTCCTCTCAAATAGAGAACAAATAGTTGTCATCGATGGAAAATATTTTCCCCCCGTTAAAGTTGCGTCGGGTGTTCCTCAGGGAAGTGTATTGGGCCCTTTACTATTCTTGTTTTATGTGAATGATATGTGTGCTTGGTTGTTCGTAGTAAAATTAGACTTTTTGCCGATGACACCGTTCTATATAAAGAAATAAAAAACCAGGTGGACCATCAGTCGCTGCGTGAAGACTTAAGAGCCATTTTAACGTGGTGCAAGGAATGGCAAATTGAAATTAATTATACTAAATGTGCCACAGTTACGTTCTGGAAAAGTTAGAACATAGAAGTAGTTTTCGAGTATAAAATAGATGGAATAAATATTCAAGCAGACGAGTATGTAAAATATTTAGGGGTAACCATTTGTCGAGATCTTTCATGGGACATGCACATTCGTCGAGTTATAGGCGGGGCCAACAATAAACTGGCTTTTAGGGGTAGAATAGTACGGAACACAACAAAAAATATGTGAGACATGTTACTTATCACTGGTTAGACCGCAAATGGAATACGCCTCATCCATATGGGATCCGTACGAGAAGGGACATAATTGAATTAGAAAGTGTGCAGCGCAGAGCAGTCAGATTCCTAAAACAAAAGTACGAACATGAGGGATTTTAACTGGGTACCACTGGAGTTAGATTGAACTCAAGGTTGCGGCTTCTGGAGAAATATAGATCGGAATGTCTAAAAGACGAGGTTGTAGGAATAATTGAAGCACCAACGTATATAGGTAGAAACGACCGTGACGATATGATACGTGAGTTCGATTGTAGGACGGAGCGTTATCTAGGTTCGTTCTTTCCGAGGACAATACGAGATCACAATAGAAAATTTCAACCTGCGATAGATAATCTTTAGGTAGGTTTTGGTGTATTGCATCCCTGCCACCCACCAATTAGGTGAATTGCAGGGTAACATGTAGATGTAGATTTGTCACTCTTGGTAAATCTTTCTTGGCTCCATCATCGATTCTCACATACTCCAGAAAATTGTATTGAATTGAATCTACAAGATTTCTTCTTCTATAGCTACATAATTAGAATAATATTATGACTTTTTACGGATTTCCAAGTATACTTTAACCCTCATTTTGAAATTACTATGAAAATATTTGTACTAAGCATTGGAAAATACTTTCATAATTTGGTATCTACTTTCACTTTACCCTCATCCATAGTTTGACCAGCTAAAACGTCGGAATACACCCAAAATAAAGAATGAACCTAATATTAACGAATGTACATACTTCAGAATTTTTAATTTCCCTTGCTTATATTGTTTATTAGAAACTGTTATAAATTTTTAATGATGGAGTTAATGTTAATATTTCTTAACTGTAAACCAAGATAAATTTTTAGAGTATTTTCATGGCAATCACTTACCTTATATTTCTAGAAATTAAAAATTTTCCATCAAGAAGCTTCACAAAATGTAAAGGATCTTACGATATATTTTCTCGAAAAATTCTTTATCTAATAAATTTCTTCGTATGTATTATAATAGGAAAAAATTGTGTATTCGTGTTAGAAAATCGAATTCGAGATTTCAACGAAAATAAACGTTTATAGTTCCCCTAAGTATGTTTCACTATTTTCTCAATGCTGTGTGTAGGTACATATTTGATAGGAACTTTGAGTGCGCTTTAACTCAAAAACTAATCGTCAGAACAGCACAAAATTTTATAAATGAACTGAAAACGTTGTGGCTGAAATTGGTCAACCGAAGGCAAAGGTTTACTCTTGCAATTTTCCACTTTTTCCAAATATCTCCTTTAGGACTTAATTTATATAAATATGCATTATAATTACATTTGTAGAGAGTATAATTGTCTAGAAATTGTGTTTGCAATATTGTTTTATAAAAATTTTAAGAGATATTTCGGTTATCTAGATTATATTACCCTAGCGTCTGCTGCATGGGCGATCTGAGTGTTTTGATTGGTTACCGAGAAGAAGTTGAACTATTGTAAACGATTGTGGTTGGCACTCAAAGATACAAATTGTTTATCGACTGTCGCCTTGATCTTTTTCTATTTCTGACAGAAATATAAGACTATTACTGGCGAAATTTCAATTATATTGAAAAAATCACTGACTAATGCCGGTTTTATTTGCGAGAATATGATTCTTGTTCACTCATAATTGTAGTTCGACCTTAAATGATCTAGTAGAATTAGTATTTTTAGATGCCGAATTAAATTTTAACTACCGATTCAGTGCTCCAATGGTCATAGTAAAACTACATAATCATTTAATTTTGGATATATTTTAAAAAGTTGCAAAAGTTAACACAACTTTTGTAATTTTGGCACGCGAGCATTTTATTTAAAATCTTAAATCAACCGAAGATATAGATAGTTCAAGAAGCTTGTAGATCAAACAATATTTGGGATAAATCCTACATAAATGGAAGATACAGGTGGACGGCATAAAAATTCAAGGTTGCAGAAGGATGGAGTGTGGAAAAGGGGAGTGGTGGATTGTATATGGAGGAATGTGTAGAAGGGATGTGCGTGTGGAGGAGGGTGTGGTGGAGGAGAATGTGTGGAGGGTGTGTGGAGGAAGGTGTGTGGAGGAGGGTGTCTGGAGGAGTATGTCTGGAGGAGTATGTGGGGAGAAAGGTGTGTGGAGGAGGGTGTGTGGAGGAGGGTGTGTGGAGGAGGGTGTGGATGAGTATGTGTGTAGGAGGGTTTGTGAAGTAGGGTGTATGGAGTAGGGTGTATGGAGGGGAGTGTGGAGGAGGTTGTGTGGAGGAGAATGTGTGGAGGAGTATGTCTGGAGGAGGGTGTGTGGAGGAGGGTGTGTGGAGGAGTATGTGTGTAGGAGTATGTGTGGAGGAGTATGTGCGGAGGAGGGCGTGTGGAGGAGGGTTTGTGGAGGAGGGTTTGTGGAGTAGGGTGTGTGGAGTAGGGTGTGTGGAGGGGAGTGTGTGGAGGAAGGTGTGTGGAGGAAGGTGTGTGGAGGAGGGGAAATGTTAGTATTATGTGATATCTTGCGATTAATTGGGTGTGAATGAAGGTACATATATTTGCAGCTTGGCCATAATTTGTTCACCACATTACAAATATCCGTTCACAGCGGCGGATTTAGGGGGGGGGGGGGGGGGTCGCGCATGGCGCGCGCCAGGTGCCCCGTGAAGTAAGGGGCCCCGAAAAAATGTTCATGTATATACCTAATCTTAGAAATATTAAATGTCTCAATTTAGAAATCAGTCTAAACTCTACATGTTTCCATAGAAAAACGATCGTTAGGAGATGTCACAAAAGAAGATAGCCGTTAGAAGCGGTTTCCCTATATAATAATTCCTCGAATAACGCGATAGTTACGTTTGTGAAAACTTTCATGCTAAGCGAAAACGCTTTAAGCGGGGACAATTTTCCCATTAAAAATAATGGAAAATGGATGGGTTACGTTTTCGGCTGACATTTTATACCTTTATTTTATTATTGTTAGTTTCATGTACAGTATGCGTTAGAATGCTTGTATGTATTACGTAGTATTCCGTATTAGCAATTTTTTGTTTGCATTGATATCACTTTGCACACGCTTTCCACTCATCATAAGGGATAACAATAATGTTTACCATAAAACAAAAATCAATAACCACACAAAATGACTACGTGTAGCTAGCGTGCGCATTTGTAGCTTTCGTGATTCATTTTTTTACGCGCGAATCGTATAGAGCGTTCAGCAGGAGGATGATTCAACGCATCTCTCTATCAAGTTCTGAGGCTTGAAGTTAAAATACTCCCACTGCCATATACTGTGCGTGAGTGTACACACACACACGCACGCGCACGCACGCACGCGCACACACACATATATATTAACTTAGGGAATAGAAAAGGTAGTGATGAGGGTGGCAACAAGGTGTTGAAGGAAGCCCAGTGGACACCATGTTGGGGACCAAGTTGGCAGGCTGCTCGGGGCGTCGAAGAGACACGTAAAACACACAAAAAACACGCAAACTTATCGGGCCTATGCCCTTATTCAGCGATAGAGTAATTAATATATATATGTGTGTGTGTGTGTGTCCACAGTACAGCAATCCCACCATTTAAAATTTTACACCAACTTACACCACTCGGCAAAATAGTCCGCCACCAGGATTTTTTGCGCGCTATTGCGGGGATGAGCGATTTATGTGAAAAATTGTCCCTAAAAAATAAATCGTGTTGCTGCGAAAACGCGCTATTCGGGCGCGCGTTATATTAGGAGTTACTATATATTTAGATTGCAGGGCCCCCGACTGCTTTGTGTCTTGGACCCCCACATGTTTAGCGCCATAGGCCCCAAAATGTTTAGCGCCAGGTACCCCAGGAGGCGTAAATCCGCCACTGTCCGTTCAACACTATATGCAAGAGATATTAGAAAAGTGTTTGTCTCATTTGAAAGGCCATCTCAAAGAGTTTAGTTGCACATGGAGACCATTTGTAGCACACAGAATGTCCAAACAGTATTTTGTTTCGCGGCAAGTGTTTTCCAGCATCAATTGTATCGTTGACCCTCACAAGGAGTTCATCCAAATCTGCAACTTCCGTACAAAAGACTTTAGCCTTTTTGCAACCAAAGAGGAAACAAGATGAACCAAACAGAACTTATGATGCCTACTTTCCATTTAATCATTTATTTAATACTTTTATTGCCTCAGTAGCTTTAAAATCACCGCGGATATGTTGCTCTTTGCATTTTCAAATTTCATAATTTAGCGTTATAAATATTACAAATACATTCTAACGGAATATTAAATTGATAACGCGTTTTTGTACGGAAACAATAACGACCGTATGTATTAGAATATACCGAATTCGAGTGCAACAATAGTAGTTGCTATGACAACATTCTCGTAATGAGTGATAAAAACTGCAAAAACGTTTGTATTTACGAAAAATTGGAAGAAATACAATCGAAAAGCAAAATTCTACGATAAAAACAAGAATTCTTATTCATTTCATCGGCGAATAGTACAAATACTGCTCCGATATTACGATTCTAAGATATTTTAATGTGCAAGAGAAAACTACCCTGCACCATGGTTTTCAGCTATTCCATGTTAATGAAATGGGAGGGATAGTTCCTGGAATCGAACCCGGAACTTTCAATATTCGCAACAAAAACTATCCTCGGGAGCCCGGCTCCAGAGCAGGAGATTTCCAATAACTCGCGAAAATCGGTCTATTGACGCAAAAGTCCTTGGATTGCATTAAATAGCTTCACGAACTCTCTCAACTATAGAAGCGCTTACCGTATACCTTCCCGCACCCTTCTTAAGCTGTACACTGTCTCTTTCCTGAAACTGTTCTAACCACAATGGACTGGGCTCCAGGTGCTTAATCTCCATTTGCCAGGAGATAACGTCTTTGCAATTTTACTAGGGATTTTAATTTCTAATAACCCCTTCTCTCTGTGCCGCCGACGCCATTTTAACTCCTATCAGTAAAATAACGGCCATTCTGTTTTTGTTAAGAATCTTAACATTATAGTTAACAACACATTTTAAGTTCTTTTACTTCTCTAATAAAACTGTTAGGAATTCTTTGTTGAAAAGAACGATTTCTCAAATTAATACCATAATTATGTTCAAAAAGTAGTAGAGGATTCAGTTAAATACCGCTACCTCCCCGCGGCTCAGTAAGTCGGGGAGGTAGCGATGGGCTTAGGTACTCCTTTTTTACCTAGGCCGAGCGGAATCGTGGGCCACTCGTGGCCGTAATCCGGAACCGCCTAACCGCGACCCAGACCGCCGGGGCAGTCGGGTCGGGGCCCCTTGCTTCCGACGGCCGGGAAAGGCATGCGACTCGTCCTTGCTTTCCCGGCCGCCGGTGTTATTTGTTTTCTTGTCAGTATTAAGGAGATGATGTTCCCTCCCCCGGTGTGGGGGTTGTATACCAATGTAATAATTTTTCGCGCTGCGCGCGGGTTATGTAAAGACTTTTGCCTCGGCAAAATAAACGCATTTAGGAGAGGAAGTTTTTTAAAGGTTTTACGCATTATTCTAGTCTAATTATACAAACCCCGTAAATACATCGCTGCAGTTTTGTAATAATAGGTAATAATGAAGTTGAATAAGTTCTAAATTAAATAATATTGCATTTCTTTATTGATAAATTAACTATTATTGTACGTATATTTCATTTTTTAAATTTCAATTAATGTATAAGTCAAATGATTTGTGAGTACAATAGCATAGTAGTCGTAACCACCTGGCTTTAGCCAAATTTCGACATTGATGTTTAAATAAATAATTCAACAACTATTCACTTCTTCATTCTTTTAACACTATCTATACAAGTAAAGTATAACAAAGGTATTTTAGCAATCATAACGAGAAACTTTTAGGAATATCATTAGTGATACTGCCAAAATATCTCGTCCACAAAATATTCCCCAAAGATAAACTACAAGCAGAGTTCAAATACATAGTTAAATATTTCATCCAGAGATACTTTCAACTAGTCCCATCCGTGGTGTGTCTGATTAATCTTCTCATATGGACATTGCGTCTCCTTGATGTCACACCTGAAATGCTAACAGATGTCGTGGGATAGCATGCAGTTTGGCCGAAGTGAGTTTTCGCGCGGCATATTTCGCAGATTACACCGTAAATCCCTCGACACACTCGCCACCTCCCTGACACTCCTCTCTCATCAGAACTCTAACTCTACTCATCTTAAAATTTTTAATTTGTTCCAAAATTATTCTTAAAATTCACATTCTCATCTTCTGAGAAAAATGTTTGCCGCATTGTAACTCATTCCTACTCTCGAGTGACAGAAAGGAGAGCAATAGGAGTGGGAGAGAATATGAAAGAGAAGGGGGAAGATGAGAGACAGAGGGAGGGAGAGAAAGAGGAAGGGAGAGAAAGTGGGAGGGACGGAGGGAGAAAGGGAGGGAGGGAGGGAGAGAGGGAGGGACGAAGAACGGGAGGGAGAGGGAGAGAGAAAGGGAGGGAGGAGGGAGAGAGAGAGAGGAAGGGAGAGATAAATAGATAGATAGATAATCGTCTAGAGAGAGGGAGGGAGAGAAAGAGGGAGGGAGGGAGGGAGAGAGAGGGGAAGGGAGAGAGGGGGGGAGGGAGGGAGAGAGGGAGGGGGAGAGAGAGAGAGAGAGAAAGAGGAGTGGAGACAAAGACGAAGGGAGAGAAAGAGGGGGAGGGAGAGAGAGGGGAAGGGAGAGAAAGAGGGAGGGGAGAAGAGGGAGGGAGAGAAAGAGGGGAAGGGAGAGAAGAGGGAGGGAGAGAAAGAGGGAGGACGAGAAAGAGGGAGAGAGGGAGGGAGAGAAAGAGGGAGAGAGGGAGGGTGAGAGAAAGAAAGAGGGGGAGGGAGAGAAAAAGGGAGGGAGAGAGGGAGGGAGGAAAAAAGAGAGGGGATTGGATTTTTTCCTTTTTTACGGGTCTTTCATAATATTTACGCGATTGATTAAAGAACTTTTTACACTGGTTATAAAATATTCGTGTATAGCTATATACGTATACGTTCAACCCTCTCTCACGCCCAATTCAATACACTTTTTTTATTAGTCTAGGAAAATTAGATTTTTTTAGCGGAACCGATTCAGAAGAAAATGTTTGTTCGTCCAGTTGCTCTACTGGCCGTTCTCATTAATATACTAAACCTTCCCGTTGATCTGATTGGAGCTTCCGCCGCCATTATGAAAAAATTGCTTCCGATACCGTTCCGCGAACGGCTTTTTGCATTTCACTCGGTTACCGCTGCTCCTATAGTGATTATTTATGGGAGGTATTTTATAGAGCATTCAATTATACACAAACAGATTATTAAGAATTAAAGCGTTATTGCAGCAATTTCCCGAGAAACAATGGGTTTATCTTTATGGCGCTAGCTGCGGGCACCATTCTATGGATGTTTTTTCATCGTTTACTCGTCAATAATGAAAATGTATGTGAATATAACTCTGTAGAGCATAACGTTTTGTACTAAGCTGATTCAAATAATGCACACTTTTCCAGACCACACATGTGGTAGATTGTAAGGCTCGTTTTTTAAAATGTGGTATCCCCTGTAGGCCTAATCCATAATTTTTGTTTTGTCGTTAATTATTTACAAACGAGGTTTTTTGACGGTTCGACTAGTGCTTGGCATATCATATGAATAGCAAGGCCTTTTCGCTATTCCTTTCGTTTCTTCTTGTGATGAGCCAATACCTGGGTCGCGTTCGTTTAAAAGGTCAAAATCAGGTTTGTAATTATCGGAGTTAAAATTGTATTCACCATCGTCGTCATCATCGGTTTCGTTACATGATAGATTTTCATAATCAGAATCTCCATCAGAAACATCAAAATTAAGGAGCGGAAGGACTCCTCGTTGACGATCAGCTTGTGTTTGGAATAAGTCCTCAAAACATTCATCTTCATCTAAATTATCATTCTCGAATTTAATCATTGTGTCAGCAGGAACGGAATTGTCACAGCCAATGCCTTGACAATGACTACAAACACTGGAGCATTACAGACCGGCATTTTTACAGCTACATCTAGCATGACAGCTCTTTACGCAATTGCATGATAATAGCTTCAAGGGGCTATCGGGAGCAGCTGCTTCAACAGTCGTAATAGGGTGCAATCTATTTCCTTTTACCTCCCATCCCCAAAGCTGCGGTTGTAGGTGTCGTCCCCGCTACAGCTGCATCTGATTATAGACACGTAAAAAGCGTTGGCATGAGGCTGCTGATGTAGGGGGAAGGCTGACCAGTTTAACTACTGTTTTACTTCGAGCGACACATTTGCAGAAAATTTTGAATCTATACGTATTCAATGAGGTTTCTGCTTCGCGTGCCTCATATAACGCTAACATAAACTGCTCCCCTGCTTGAGCTATACATCTACATCTACATCTACAAGTTACCCTGCAATTCACCAAGTTGGTGGGTGGCAGGGGGTGCAATGCACCAAATCCTACCTAAAGATTGTCTAACGCAATTCGAAATTTCCTATTGTGATCTCTTATTGTCCTCGGAAAGAACGAGCCTAGATAACGCTCCGTCCTACAATCGATCTCACGTATTTTATCGTCTCGATCATTTCTACCTATATGCGTCGGCGCCACAATTATTCCCACTACCTCCTCTTTTAGACATTCTGACCTATATTTCTCTAGAAGTTTCAACCTTGAGTGCAATCTACGGTCCTCCAGTGATACCCAGTTCAAATCGCTCAATAAAGAGGTGACGCTTTCCTTATGTTCGTACTTTTGTTTTACAAATCTGGCTGCTCTGCGCTGTACTCTCTCTAGTTGAATTATGTGTCCCTTCTCGTACGGATCCCATATGCTCGCTGCGTATTCCACTTGTGGTCTTACCAGTGATAAGTAGCATGCTTCGCGTACTTTCTCTGTAGTGTTCCGTACTATTCTACCTATGAATGCCAGTTTCTTGTTGGCCGCGCCTATAACTCTACGAATGTGCATGTCCCACGAAAGATCTCGACAAATGGTTACTCCTAAATATTTTACATACTCAGCTTGTCGAATACTCATTTCATCTATTTTATATTCGAAACCTAAATCTTTGTTCTTACTTTTCCAGAACGTGACTGCGGCACATTTAGTATAATTAATTTCCATTTGCCATTCTTTGCACTACGCTGAAATGGCTCTTAAGTCTTCATGCAGAGACTGATGGTCCTCCTGATTTTTTATTTCTTTATATAGAACGGTGTCTTCGGCGAAAAGCCTAATTTTACTACGAACAACCGAGCAGATATCATTTACATAGATTAAGAGGGCCCAATACACTTCCCTGAGGAACACCCGAAGCAACTTTAACGGGGGACGAGTATTTCCCATCGATGACAACTATCTGTTCCCTATTCGAGAGGAAGTCTCTCACCCAACCGACAACTTTCGGAATGATACCACATTGTCCTAACTTCGTAATTAATTTCCTATGAGATACTTTATCGAACGCCTTCCTGAAATCAATGAATATGGCATTGACCTGAGTATTTTTCTCTCCGCATCGCAACAAATCGTCCACGAACAGGCCGAGCTGCGTTTCGCATGATCTACCTCTCCGGAATCCGTGTTGGCATCCACTAAGCAATGAATGACTATCTAAATAGCGCATTACAGAGCTAAAGACTATGTGCTCAAGTATCTTGCACGATAATGAAGTTAAGGATATCGGCCTATAATTTTCGGGGTTCTCTCTGTCGCCACTCTTATGGATGGGCGTAACATGTGCCACCTTCCAATCTTTAGGGACTACTCCTTCTCTAATGGAATTCTCGAATATATATTTCAAATACGGCGCGATTTCAGCAGCTAATTCTTTCATTACACGCGCGGGAATTTCCTCCGGTCCAGGAGATTAATTACGGTTAATTGAATGAAGTTGGAGCGCGATGCCATTTTCCGAAAATACCAAATCTTCCATCGAATCGCCCTGACGCATAGGAATAGGGGTTTCACATTCATCGTCATCACGAGTAAAAGCTTTCTGAAAGTGATGATTTAATAGGTTTGCTTAATCCATACTATCGTGAACTACGCTTCCCGTTTCCGACCGCAGTGACGCAATAGTGGGGCCCCTACCTTGAACTTCCCTGACGTAAGAACAAAATGCTTTTGGGTTCTCTTTCAAGTTTTCCTGTAAAACCTTCTTTTTATAATTGTTAAACGCATTACGCATTGCTACTCTGGCTATGGAGCGCGCCTCCTTGTATTGCTGCCTTATTATTGCAATCTGTTCGACCGTAGCTGTTGAGGATGTGTTATTTACGCGAGAGTGGAGTTTTCTTTGACGTCGGAGAGCGCTTCTTACTTCCTGATTGTACCATCTAGGTTCTGAACTATCACGCTTCAGTTTGCTCAGAATAAATTTATCTGTACACTCTCGCATCATATCTCTGAACATGCACCAGGATTCCTCCGCGTCTGCACTATCGGTTAAATTGCTGAAATTAGTATATTTATTTCGCAGAAAATACCTAAATCTTGTGAAATCGGCTTTGGCGAATACATAATGTTTTCTTTTGGCCTTAACCTGTTTCTCAATAATTAACTGAAATTCCACGTACACTGCCTTGTGATCGATTATTCCCTCAGCATCAGATACTCTATTCATACGCTCAGGAAGATTAGTAACAAATAAATCTAATATATTATTAAATCTCGTGGGAAATCTCACTAATTGATACAATGAGTGCTTACCGAAAGTTTCAAGTAAAGCCTCGCAAGATTCACGCTCTCTACCTCCGGGATAAAAGCAATGATGGCTCCAATCAATTGACGGAAGATTGAAATCGCCCCCGATTATAATGGCTTTATCTTTATTAGACGAATTTAGCGTCATCACTTGTTTCTCCAGCGAATGAATAGTTCCACGCTCGCATTTGGGGGTCTATAAAAAGCGCATATATTTATAGTTTTTGAGTCGCTTCCTTTCACACGACACCAAACACTTTCGACTTTGTCGTCGTTAATCTGTATTGGGTAACTTTCGTATTTATTGCTAACTGCTATAAAGACTCCACCTCCCGACCGGATACATCGATCTTTTCTGAAGACGCTATAGTCACGAGGAAAGATCTCCTGACTGGCTATTTCTGCCGTAAGCCAACTTTCTGTGCCTATAACTACATCAGCACGCAGACTACGAATAAGATGTTCAAATTCGGCCTCCTTCCTGCGAATGCTGCGACAATTAACCGTAATGATTTTTAATTTCTCGCTATGACTACGTAACGATTCCTCGCGCTCTACTGAGCTATTATTACTGTTATTATTATTAAGATTATAATTATTATTATTTACTGCCTCCTTATCCTTCCTACTATGTCGACTATTTCTACGCTTGGAATGTATTCTACTGTTACTTAACGTCGGGTTTATAGCGCTATTAAGGTCGCACGCATTATCTACGGAATTGTTGCATGGAAAATCGTTTATCACCATGCCTTCGATAATTCTGTTACCGCACGGATTTCTTACATTTTCCCTATTGTGCTCTCAATTAATCCCGTACCGGTAAGCTGCCTACATCCTAACCTACCATCTGATCTACTGTTGGCGTGCATCTCAACGCTTGCTAAAAAATTGCAATTGCTTAAATCTAACCTAAAAAAGCCCTAGAACGCTCAAACACCCTACGCGCTACCGCCTCCGCAGCCTCGGCAGTGTAGTGCACACCAGAACCGTTTAGGGATGCCCTACATGAGTCCAGGACCGGCCTCAGGTCAACGAAGTTCACTCCATTGCCCCTACAGAAGTCCCACAGCCTACGGTTCAGCCCGACCACTCAGCTCCAAACCATAGAACCGCAGTCCGTCCGAGGAACAATGCTACAGATGGAAAGCCGCACATCAGCACCAGACTCCTCTCGGACACGAGCAACCTCAGCGGCCAAGTCCTTAAAAGAGCTTAAGACCTCCTCGGAGCCGCGCTTCGAAGCGTCATTGGTACCAACATGGGCCACCACCCGCAGCGAGGAGCAACCCGTGCCCGATACCGACACCCTGAACTCCTTCGTCACCTGGGGCACCGAACCTCCTGGTATACACCTGGAGAACACCCGCTCGTGAACTCCCTCCCCGCGGGCCCGTGACAGTAAAGGCGCCACCACACGCCGGACGTTGGAGCTCCCTATCACTAACAGCCCTCTCTTTCCCCCCGAGCTCTCCTTGGGCCCGCCCTCCACCGAGGAGACGGGAGCGGGCACGGGCGTAACGGCAGTGGAGTCGTCCTCCGACAACACCGCAAACCGATTACTAACAGGAAGAGGGGCCACCGAGGCGTTCCCAACTCCCTGTCTCCGCAACACCACCCCACGATCCCCCCGAGTGGACACCACACACCACTCATCGGGCTTCCGGACCGGAGGACCCTCGACCCGCGAAGAGGAGCCAGGAGCCTCCCCGATCGCTCTGCCGGCTTCCGCACCCAGGCGAACCCGAGCCGCCATTTTGGCGCGGTTTGCTCTCAGGGAAGAACCCGCACCCCTCCCACGCGCCAAGGCTGCCTCCGACCTTTCCACCCTCTGAAGGAGGTCCGCAACCACCCTCTCCAGCTCCGTGATCCGAGACCTCATGGCCTCGCAACCAGCGTCGCGCAAGAAGGAGGAACCAGGAGTCCTCGGAGTAGCCATCCTATCCTCTAAACTAATCTGTACTATCTATATAAATATACTAGAACTAACGTAAATACGCGGTTGGCTGTCCTCAAGGTTAAATTAGGGTCGAGCGCAGGTAAAAAGTGAAAGGGAAAGTGTTTCACTACACCAACAACGTTAGTAAATAAGCAAGAAAGTTTAGCGCAAGAGCAATGTAGATTTAGAAGCTAAAGAAATGCTAAGGTAAAAGGAAATAATTAGGAACTATTAAGGTAATACGCTACTATAAATAAATATTACAAAGATTACGGATTTAGTGGCTGAGAGACGCAATTAACTACTATGATACGGCAAGAGAAGGATGAGTAAGCTTTTCGCTCAAAGATGAGTTAAACTACAATTACAACAAAACAATTAACGTAAGAAGATGAAAAAATAAATAGAAAAATACTAGTTCTACATAACACAACAATACGGCTACAGCTAAACTACAGCTACTGCTACTACTACAGGTGTCGCTCGCAGGCAGGTCAGCGCTCGCAGGAGGAAGTGAAAGGCACGTCCGTCCTCTTCGAGGGCCAGATGACTAGCTATAGCATTTGGCCAAGCGTTGTTTTCGTTGAAAATGCTAGTGTCCTCTTGCAATTATTTCCTCTTTTTAAATAATGTTATAAACTTATTCTTTTCCATGCGAAAAAGGGCAGAGACTGAGTCTCAACCACTTACAGCATGTAAGAAAAGAATGTGACCCTTCAAATCGTTATTGCTTGACTGTAGTTCAATAGATGAGTTCATTTGCGTCGCAATTTTACCACGGCCAGGTTTGAATAAAAATGTTCATGTCTTTAAGCGTCACTGCAGTGATTAAAACAAGGTCAAAAACTTTTTGAGTTGAGCTAGCTGAATGGCTGAATTTATTATGAGGGTATCTGCATCATCACAGACTTGTTTTACTTCAATTCCTACTTCAATAAGTTTTTGTGAAAGCTATGTGGGTCTTGATTTATTACTATCATTTGACAGAAACTTCTGTTGAGAAGTTGTAGCAGTCATGCTTCCGACGAAGAAAATCTCTGGACATATACGTTTTGCAGATCGTCGCAGTCTCTCAACGTTTTTGGTGCTTCTTTGACTTCCAGAGTAGCCATCAAACACGACTATTGAGTTTAGGCTATAGTGCTTGATGACTCATGAAACATAAGCACTATAAATGTTTTCATAAGTGGAAATCTCTGATGACATAACTTCATGAAGAAGGAAGCCACCATCAATGATAAAAACTCCATCCTCTAAGTTGTAGTCCTGCGTGAGTTAAAACTATTGTACAGTGCCGATTTATTGGTTTTTCTTATCCCCACCTCCTCAAAAAAGGAAAGTGGGACCGGAGAAAACTCATAATGGACACACACTGATAGCTCCTCTTCACCTCTGACTGTGCGAATGATACTTTGGAAAAGTAATTTGGAATTGACTGGTATCACTGTCTCATTTATTTTTGAATGCGCATGAACTGCGGGCAACGGAAGTACTCTGCTTTTGCGCTTCAACTTAATATCGTGAAAATTGCTTCCAATGATCATTGTTATAGCCATCATTTCCTCTTCATAACTTCTGTAACAATTGAATGTTTCATCTCCAATAAGCCATGTTGCATGACATCACATGTTTGTGTTTCGGAAAAGGCGGGTGAGATAGAAACCAATCAACGAATGGTTTTCAATCTTTTTCTTCCCTTGTTATGTGAGATTGTCTTGAGCTTACATGTTGCTCACTTGATGCATACTACAGTCCAACAAATGCTTCTAGCTAATTACAGGTTTCGACACACAATGGCATTTACAAAATCCATTTGGCTAGAACACCGGGTGAAAATCCTCTCTCGCGGGCCAGCCCTCCTGAAGATTTCATGGAACGCATCAGAGTTTCTTCCACAGCCATGTCAGTCCATACACCTGCCCGTACCTTTTCTGTTCTGCAAATTGCGAAATATCCTTTTTAGGTGAACTTCAGAAACTCATCTGGTGGAATATTCTTTTCAAGATTGTATATATCCTGTAGATATAACTGTGCTGACTTGGCGTAATGCAAATGACCTGCAGCGTGTAAGAAAGGGATAATTTTTTGTACACATGAGCTATGGAGTTGCCAATCGCCTACCCGTTCAGCTTGAATGAACTGCCCAACCAGCGAAATTAAATTAAAATACTGAATTCACAGTTGAGCAGTGTAGCGTCATTTCTCAATTTCCGGTAAATGACATTTAAACTTTCTGACCATTTCTCGAACTGTCTCTGACTCAATGACATTTTCACAAGAGGGAGAGTTGAAATTGAAATGAAAGTTCTCTATTTCGTCACGTTAAGATTCTGATAAATGTACTTCCTCCAGCATAGCGGCCTGAATCAATAAATGAGCGCGAAGGGCTCTGGCAAAATGAAGACATCTCATAATCTTATCAGTTGACTTTGATACGTAGGCAACATTCCACAGTTCTTTTAGCCCACTTCCATTCATAATATAAGCAATTTCTCCCAGGAAGGACATCAGTAAATGGAGGCCACCAAGACGTATCACAATATTTGACAAATCGTATTCACCGATCTGGCTGGACAAAAGTTCCTGTGCTCTGACATACAAGGACTGGTCGAAGGTAAGGAAGCGATGTTCTGATTAACATAATCAATTCTTCTAAGAAAACTTGCAAGGACGGACTGATTTTGCATCTGTGAAAAAATCGTCTGCGGCTGGGTAATCGTCAGTTTCATGCGATCTCACATCTGCGTTAATGATGGCTGCAGCTGCTCTATCCTCAGTCGCCCATCCTCTTCCTTGTTTTCCTCTATACCCTGACTGGGTCAGTATTTTGCGCTCCTCACCTCGGAAACAGACGATGGTGGATTTTTTCTTGGGAGAGGCAATGATAATTTCATCGCCATACTTATCAACCAGCATTTTTAAAGCTATTTTTCAGAGGGGGCATACTCTTCCATTAAATTAAGCAAATCACTCAAAAGAAACTGTCATTCATCAGAATTTTTCTGTAAGAACACACTCGTTCAATATCAGAACTTAAATCACCTACCTGTGGTCGCCCTCTTTTTCCGCTGGTCTTTGATTCTCTGAAAAATTCCTGCAAACAATCATGAATGTGATCAAAGGTAAAAAAATCTCCAAATGGCGTAATATTTATATATATATTTATTTTATTACGGCATTTGGAGATTTTTTACCTTTTGTCATTGTAAGTGTACCGTGAAGCTCATTCCCAATTATATAAATCTTGCTTCTTCCGCAATCAAATCCAATATACCACTAACTCTACTTTTAAACTGTTTCCCCAATGCATCCTTTCTTTCTTCGGCTCTTTTTTATATTTTCTCTTTCATAGGTATTATGCGTACAAAATGAATTAGCCTTCTTTTATGTACACGTCTCTTTTTTCTTTCCTTTTTTCTCCAGCAGTGCATTTTTCTTGGCGGAATAAACAGAACATATTGAACTGAAAGTTTCTCTAGATCGTAGTTTTCCTTTCACTGGTGATGCTTTGCTATCTGAAGATTTTTCTATTCTACTTTTCTCTATTGTCTTCAACGTACTTTCCCTTGTATAGGTCTCCCTACATTCCTCGTGAAGTCTCACATTATTTGCCGCCTTATTTGCTGCCTATATTCATCTCGTCGTCTCTTACTGGCAATCTTAATCGCTTCAGTCCCTCTAGTAACGGTCACATAACAGCCAACGTGAGGCTGCCCTCACAAACAAAACATTTAACCTCCATTTCCATTCTTTTAATGATTAGAACAATATGCGTCGGCACAACGAACTACAACGTCACCCGGTGAAAGGCGAGCCACGAACTGGTTCGCGCTTCGCTATGCGTGAGAAGAGGAAGGAAGGAGCAAAGAGGGGTTTCCTATGCAGTAGAAGGGGTGGTCTGTTACATTTTGTACAAAGTGTAAATAAAAACGAACTTTGTAATTTCCTCTAGGCAAATTTATTCCGACCGGTTATCACCTGATGATGCTGTAACAGGCGAAACCGGTCGGTATAAATTTGTCTAGTGGAGATTTACGAAGTTTCTTTTTATTTACATTATAGAATCTTTTCATAAAGTGGAACCTTCCCAAGTGGAATATATTTTGTACTAAGTATTACAGTGACGGGAGGCCAGGGGCTATGGAACAGACTAGATTGACAGTGATTGACAGGATCATTTCGCCTCATTGAAGTCGACACGTTTTCTATTATACCACTTCTCATATTTGCACTATCACAGAAATCCCTAATAGAGGAAAGAACTAATAATAAACGACAAAACAAAAATTGTTGATTAGACCTACTGGGAATGCCACATTAAAAAAAACCAGCCTTGCAGTCTACCACATGTGTGGGTTGGAAAAGTGTGCATTATTTGAATCAGCTTAGTACAAAACGTTATGCTCTACAGTTATATTTATATACATTTTCATTATTGACGAGTAAACGATGAAAAATCATTCATAGAATGGTGTCCACAGCTAGCGCCATAAAGACAAAACCATTATTTATCGCAAAACCGTTGCACTAACACTTGAATTCTTAATATGCTTTTTGTGTAGAATTGAATGCTTTATAGCAGTGGTTCTGAACGCGGGCCACAGCCTATTTCTTAGAGGCCATGAGTAAAATACCTAAATTGGGGGGCCATCAAAACTTCTTTGTGGGCCAGGAAAAGTTCGACTCTGTGTGAAAGTTGTCTTAAGTCAATGCTAATAACGCGCACTAATAACAATATTAATAACGCGTACTATTTTCATTGTATTCTGATTCAAATGTGTATGTTTAGACTGACATAACAACTGGAATTGAAATGCCATGAAAATGGACGAATGTATTACAATATACATAAATACTTTCTTATCTTCATTATAGTTAGGAAATAACTACATTGTACTCCAACTGTTAGCCCACAATTACGTGACTGAGAAAACTCTCCCCTACCTCTTCCTTTCCTCCCCTCCACGCCGTAGCTACAAAATGTTATTCTTACGCTTTCATTCAGCGGATTTCACCTGAATACGACCGCTATTAATTTGAAATACGCTTTCCTAATATAAGACAGAACACGTTCATCAACGTTGTCAACAGGGAGAGTGAATGCCAAAAGATTGAAGAAACAGAGGGTGGAATGCACTTGATATATTTATACATATTCTATATACCAGTCATTAACTGCTGATACATTCTGATAACCAGCAATTTTTTTTGGTCAAAATTAACGGGGCTTTACAAAAAACAAAAACATCAGTTTGTTTGAAATAAAAAAGTAGCGCAATGAATTTAGTTATTATAAATAATAAGTTAATTCAAGTGTTCATTTTACACTTTCCGAACCATTTTCAAATTTGTTTTCAATGGCTAACCAAGGAAATATTATCACGCATTTGTTAATACTTTTTACGATTTTAATTAAATATTGCTTACCGTACTTTCAGATTCTCTTTGTTATTTTTACTAACTGTAAGTTGTGATTTAAAATAAATATATTTGAATAAAATTATTGATATTAAAAATTATCGCTTTTATATTTAAAATTAGTGGGGATTTGCATAAAACGAAGACATCTGCTCGTAAAGCCATTCTCAGAAAATTCAGGCATTTAATTTAAACAAATTTAAACAGTCGAATATTGATTGTTAGAGGAATACTGTAATCAGACGACGCCATACTGGAGTTTGTGTATTTGGTGAGTAGCTGTTTTGGCTGCTAATCTTGCCGATATTATTTCTTCTGTTACTCCAAACTCTTTACTGTTATGATGCCGGTTCGCGGCCATTTATTTCCCGGTTCCATCTACTTAAATTCTATTTATAAGTCTGTAGTAATAAATTGGTATTGTTGTTAAATATTTCTTCATTTTGATTTGTTTTAATTTTTTAATATCAGATTACCCATGGCTAATATAGCGAAAAAAAAAGCAGGCAATATTCCATTGAGTACCTTTCCAATGGTTCTATTCCATCACCACAGGACAGATCAATGCCACTGTGTCTAATATGCATGACTACACTTTCAAATGAAAGCATGCGGCCATGCAAGCACTTGGAGAGGATGCGCAAGGACAAAAAAGACAAATCACTAGATTATTTCAAAAAACTGCGTGATAACTTTCAAACAAGGGCACCATTAAAACAAATATTTAGTGAAAGAGCAGCTAAAGTAGACAAAGGTTTACTTGCATCCTATGAGATTTCCAAGTTAATTGCAAAATCTAGCAAGCCACATAATATTGGCGAATCATTGATTTTGCCTACAGTGTCTGTTGTGTTATGTTATGAATCAGAGCGCACATGAAATTACTCAGGCCATCCCTTTGAGCAACTCATCAGTATCGAGATGTATTGATGAAATGGCAGATGATGTGGAAAAACAATTAGTTGCACAACTACAAGTTAAGAAGTTTGCCCCGCAAATCGATAAATCCACTTTAATGGGTAATGAAGCCCTTCTAATGACATATGTTAGGTTTTTGAACGATGATCAGTGAGGAAATGCTTTTTGCCCGAAAGCCTAAGACAGACACCAAAGGTGAGACAATTTTTGAAGAAGTTAAGAGTTATTTCAAAGAAAACAACATTCCACTAGAAAATATAATAGCTTGTGCAACTGCTGGTGCTGCCTCGATGGTAGGTAGATACAGAGGATTCATTGCTCATTTAAAAATGCTGTGCCTGAAGTTTTTTGCATACACTGCGTGGTTCACCGTCAACATTTGGTTGGAAAAAACTTGGGAGGACGTTTATATGATGCCCTTGTTATTGTAATAAAGGCTGTCGACTTTATCAAAACAAGTGCACTTCAAGATCGTCTTTTTCGACAACTTTGTGAGGAAAATGAAGAAGATTTTGAACGCCTACTAATGCATACAGAGGTCCGATGGTTATCAAAAGGTAATTGTCTTCGGCGTTTTGCTGAACTTTGGGACAATGTTGTACCATTTCTAAGTGATTAGCAGCTGGGAAAACAGATCGTTGCTGCTAAATGTGACATATTTTATTTGTCTGATATGTTTGAAAAGCCTAATTTGTTGGACAAACCGTTACAAGGAAATAACTGTAATCTTATATCTTGCAAAGAGGCCATTACTGCTTTCCTTGGAAAACTCAAGTTATTTTGGAGTAATATTGGATGTCGTGAGTTCATACTATTTCCATCACAGGCCACTCTTGACATAAAAATTCAGGATTATGATATTGCTGTATATGTTGAGCATTTGAAGAATTTGTACAGTGATATGCAATGTCGGTTCAGCGACTTGCCAGAGATGAATATTCCAGATTGGGTGGTGAATCCGTTTGGTGTAAATGCGGTTGATGTTGACATCACATTACAAGAATGTCTGGTTGAGTTGCAGAGTGATATAACAGCTTTAGCTAGATTCAAATACGGCAAACAGAATTCTGGATAAGTAGTGAAATTGCAAATAAGTTTCCACAACTCTGGGAGAAGGCAAAGCTGTTTTTTATCGGATTCCCCACCTCTTATTTGGTTGAATCTGCGTTTAGTCGAGTTCTTCACCTGCAATTCAAAACTCGTAACCGTCTTGATATTGCAAAGAGAGGATCTTCGATTATCTCTATCATCGCTGCAACCAGAAATTCAAAAGCTTGCTAATTTTCATCAGCCTCAAGGATCTCACTAAATAAAGTGACAATAATATTGTGGAAATATTTTTTGTTATGAGCATATTTCATATGTATATTATACACAAACAATATATATATTATAAACGGATTATTTTTTATAAAGTGTCTTTTTTACCAACTAACGGCGACTATGAGGGGTGGGGGCCACAGAGGTAAATGAAAATCTGAAGTGGGCGACGAGCAAAAAAAGGTTGAGAAACACTGCTCTATAGAATACTTCCTATAAATAATCACTGTAGGAGCAGCGGTTACCGAGTAAAATGTAAAAAGCCGTCCGCGGAACGGTAGCCATTTCTTCAATATAGCGGCGATGGGGAGTTTTAGGATGTTAATGAGAACGGCGAGTAGAACATCTGTACCAAAAATAATTTTTGTCTGAATTAGTTCCACTATTCGCCAATAATCAGCTAATTTTCATAGACTAAAACGAATCATTTATTACTGGCGCAGAACATGATGTATTAGACGAAAACTGAAAAAATATTTTACGTAATTTGTGAATATATTTTGGTAAACATTTTTATATTTCACATTACCACTTGATGGCCTTCCTAGCTCTTTTATATCTTTAGTCCTGAAATATCAAACAAATTCCCGGATACAGTAATATACAGTATTTTTCCTTTTTACGACATCAAGATCCGTGAACCCACTTCTGAAACTTATAAACATATATTATATATATGAACAGGGCTTGAAAAATGCGATCGTCTGCTCGTCCGTGACGAGTGAAAATTTTTAGTTGACGAGTAAAAAATTCAATAGAGCAGTTTCAGTTCAATCGGCAATTATTTATACGTTTTACCTATTGTTGAAATGAAATATTTGGAAAAATTGCCAAGCTACTTAATTTAGTGAATGTTGCGGCCGCTAGGAAGTAGCTAACTACAACGACTTCTACAAGCATCCAGGGGGTTTCCCTACACTGTGCATGCCTTTAAACCTGATAAGGCCATAGACTTATGGTATTTTAGTCCAAAAACTGTAAGACATGTTCAAGATCATAAATGCCATGGCTTTGGAAGTGGTATGTTGACACCTAAGAAGATATGAACAGCAAGTTTCATTGAACTATTGTTTGCTCATGGTCTTGTGTCACTAATAATATGTATGAGTTTTTTATATTAATTGTCATGTAGACTGATGTACATACAAGTATATTTTGTGTAATGTACTTGGTTGAATATTGATAGACCAAACCTGACAAAATACTCAAATACGGTCAGATCTCAGTCCCGGGGATATCTGCACATGATCTCATTTATGCATCCTGCTCTTTCAAAGTACCAAAGGAACAACCAAAATTTATTACTTTTAGAGATTTTAAAAACATAGACATAAACAAATTGACAGATGATGCTCTCTTAGTCCCTTGGGAAAGTATTATTAATATAAATGACATAGATGACAAGGTGAATAATTTTAATGCTTTCCTCCTCAATCTATTTGATCGCCATGCTCCACAAAAAACAATTCGTATTACTAGAAAAAATTCACCTTGGATTACGGATGATATAAAAAGATTAATGTCGAATCGTGATTCCGCTTTTCGTAAATTCAAACGCACAAATTCTACGCTCCAACTCGAAGAGTATAGAAAACTGAGGAACTCAGTAAAGCAGGCAGTTAGAAATGCCAAAATCAAATTCTCGTACTCAATAATTTCTCCTCAGTCCGACAATGCATCACTATGAAGAAAACTGAAAGTATTTGGAATTGGGAATAAGAAAAGTGACTCTGAACTACATTCTGTCTCTCTTGATGCATTAAATGATGCCTTCTCATCACCACCTAATATATTTTCAGTAAATCAAAGAAATTTAACTATCTCTGACATTTTTTCCTCAATCATAAACTATTCACAATCCTTCAGTTTTGCTTCTGTCTCCATATCCGATGTAAAGAAGATAATTTCTAAACTTAATTTGAAAACAAAAGGCTATGATCTCATCACTGGATCTATGCTCCATAATTTGATTCATATCTTGGCACCGATCATTACACATATAATTAATTGCTCCTTCTCTAGCTGTTACTTTCCCAGTTCCTGGAAACGTGCTCTACTGCGACCTATCCCTAAAAAGGCTAATCCAACAACTCCACAGGACTTTCGCCCTATAAGCATCCTGCCAACGCTATCCAAAATTATTGAAAAACTAGCGCATAAACAAATACATCAATATCTAAATAAATGTGAGCTCCTCAACCCCTATCAATCTGGATTTCGTACTAGCCACAGCACTGCTACTGCATTGATCAAAGTCACAGATGATATTCGGGCGAATTTCGATAACAAAAAAGCAACAATTCTCACACTATTGGACTTCTCTAAAGCGTTTGACTCCATTGACAGCGGAATATTACTTGCCAAACTTGCTAAAATGAACTTTTCCCTTAGCTCTTTGAAATGGATAAAATCTTATTTTCAGAATCGCTACCAAATGGTATCAATCTCTGATAAAAGTTCATCGTGGAAAAATGTCTCCCGTGGTTGTCCCCAAGGATCTACATTAGGACCCTTATTCTTCGCCTTATATATAAACGATATCTCTAACTCAATTCATCACTGCCAGTACCACCTTTATGCTGACGATCTGCAAATATACATAGGAACTCAAATATCTCAATCAATAACAGAATTGATTGCATGAATAGGGATATAAGATCGCTCATGACCTGGAGTGCTTGTAATGGCTTAATGTTAAACCCCTTAAAATCTCAATCAATAATTTTCTGCTATCCTAAATTACTCGGCAAATTACAAAAGTCAAATATAGACCCAGTATTAATTAACTCCACTCCTGTACCGTTTTCCAAGTCAGTAAAAAACCTTGGTGTTATTATGAATGATACACTCTGCTGGTCTAAACATGTAAACGAAATTTGCCGAAAAATCAACTACTCACTTTATTCACTTAGGCTACTTAAAAACATTCTTCCAGTAAAACTAAAAATTTTACTTATAAATTCGCTTGTAATTCCTCATTTCGATTATTGTGATTCCGTTTTTCTAGATCTAAAACAAGATTTGTTACAAAAGCTCCAGAGGACTCATAACTCTTGTGTTAGATACATTTTTAATATGAGCAAAAGTTGCCATATAACAAACGCATTCAAAGAATTGGGCTGGCTGTTCTTGGAAGAACGTAGGAAGATGCATATCCTAACGCAGCTAAGAAGTATCCTCACCTCTTCCTCGCCTAAATACCTAAGCTACAACTTCAAACCCCTTAATTCTGGCCACTCCCTGAATACCCGAGGATCATCCAAACTACTTATTCCCACTCATCGTAGCAGTTTCTATAATAAATCCTTTACCGTTACCGCCTGCAATCTTTGGAACTCTCTCCCCTTTCACTTTTACTCTGTCAATGGTATTAACCAATTTAAGAATCATTGTGCTAAATACTTAGCCAGCATTAGGTCCTCATAAAAATGTAATACTTTCCTCTGTGTTTTTCCTTCTATCCTTCATTTAAATATCAGCACATCACTATATCCATCAGCAAACAGGGCAGTGATGATGATTTTTATTATTTTACTTTGTGTATATTTGTGCTGTACTCTTCTTATTTTTTTATTATTTATGAATACCTTGAAATGATTTTCATTTCACTATATTGATTTGTATTGAATTCTGTACATTTAAATTTATCATATTGTGTATCATAATGGTTAGGTGGAAGAAGGGGCCATATGGCCTCAACCTCGCCGTATTAAGAAATAAATAAATAAATATATCTGGCGAAAATGAAATTTAAGATATAGATCAGCGAAAGTGTAAATAATTAAATTTCATTTTTGGCACTGTGGGTGTTTTATTTTGGTCGTCAGCCTTGGGGTCTCTGAGGCGCTGGCGATTTTAAGCTGACGAGTGAGATATTTGCCTGACAAGCATGAAATTTTTCAAGCACTGTATAGGAACCAAATGAATATTCAGAATTGCTAAATATGTATTTCTTGCTTCTGAAATGGCTTTTCACGTAGACCGGCCATATTAAGTTGTTGATGATAATTGATGAAAAAGGATTTGAATACGCAGGACTCTTGTAGATGATAGGAAGGAAATGTACATACATAATCGAAGGAATCCTGACAGAGGAAAAACACAATCACTCTAGGAGATGACTTTCATCTTTCATAATGTATACGGGCGACTTGGACCGAACGCCGAATTTCAATCCGTGCGCTTTCGACAACAAATAGTTCCAAGCGAATGCCCAAAGGACGCATTAGCTTTCAAATGATCGCGTAAGATGCTTAGGAGAATATCGCGGATCGATAATACGTTGGTAATTAATTCAAAAGAGCACCAACAAAGAGATCGCGAAAAACTTTAATAGATATAAAATATGATGCGGAATAAACATTTGATCGTTCGCAATAAACTGCGCAACAAAAGAGCATCGGAAAATTCCAAAGCAAACAATTCAATCACGTGGAAATAAAAATATAACCAAATATTTCATCCCTTGGCGACCGTAAATAATTAATAAAAACAGAGCGTGACGAAGAGCAAGATTCGACATATTCCTCGCGATTATACGACTAAAGAATTACTGCCGACTTGAAAATCACTGAAATAACAAGAAAAAGCACGAAGAACATTATTTAGATAAAAGTGGATTCCCGAGGCATTCGCTTGGGAAGGGCGAGACGGGCGCTTTTCCAACAATACCTTTTGTCCGAACCCGGAATCCCACCATCCGACCCATGCGCCGGAAGAAGGCTCGATCGCACCACCAGAAGAGAAAAGGCCTTTCCCGGGGCCTCTCTCTCCATTGGTGGAGAAACAGAAGAAAGAGCGGACGTCGCTCTCCCACGGCGCTCTCGCCAAAACGCACTCACGCCAGCCCCCGTTACCGCACCGAGAGGAGGGGCCCGTTAGAAACCACCTCCTTCCTCCATACGCCAAATAGGGCGTCAATCACGGGAAAATCACTCGTGACGAAGATCGAGGTCGATTAAGAATAATGATCGAGGTCTCCTCTCTTTCTTCGATCGGAAGGTGTCACTTCCACATTCCTGGAACCTTAGCTGCCGCTCCGTTTCCTTCTTCTCGGGAAATACTTCCCTCGAGTCCTTCCACCATCTTCCAGGCGCACTCGAACACGCTCGAACGGTCGGACTCCGAAGGCGCTCTCTCGGAGAAAGAGAATTAATTCACTTCGAGAAAAATCAATCTTTCGAAGCACTTATTCCGCAGTCATTTCGACCGCGTCTGCGGGAGACGCGAGCGAATGAACGAATGGGACGACGTCCACGGAGGAGCACAATGTCTGCCTATAAGAACATTCCCCTTAAATATGCCATTTGTAAGATGTATCGTAAGTCAAAAAGATCAAAGCGGCAAGAGAGACACTACGCCGACCGAGAGGCAAAATATACGTCCTTCTCTTCAAATAAACGCAACATACGTTCGCGAGCGAACCAAAGGACATTTGGAAAGCGTCGTCGGCGTTCACTCGTCCGACGCAGCGGAGTGAAAGAGATGTTTATGCGAGGAACACGCGGGGCGGAGGAGGCGCCCAATAGCCAAAGGAAGAAGCTGCGGCGACAGAGAGAGTCTCGTAGCGAAGAGAACGCAAGCAGAATAAAATCCCCGTCGTGTGCGCTCTTACGAATGACAATTATTCCCCTCTAGGCGTCATTGGAGAAACAACGTGCTCGCATGAGGTACAAGAAAGGAGAAGGAAAGGAGAAGGGGAATGAGAGAACGTAGCGGTGAATGAGGGGGAAGACGGGAGGGAATTAGGAAGGGAATGAGGGGAAAAGGGGAAGGGAGAGAAAGTGGGAGAGTACGTGAAGGAGGGAAATTGGGATAGTGAATGTGGAGAGGGTGGTAACGGGGACGACGACCGTGTACACGACTCGCCCATTAATTGTTTGCGGTATTTCGAATATATTCATATAGTAGGAAGTTTACATAAGTATAAAATTATAAGAAAATCGATTTTAGGATTGAGTACCTACTCACTGGATAACTCGTGCTATCTGCCGACGTACAAGTATCATTGGGATTTCCTGAAAACTTCCATTTTGAATTCGACGATGGCGATTGCATGAAGTTTCGCATTCTTCCATTATAATGCCTGTACGTAATATTAGGTCGTCCTTCAAGTATTTTACAATACTAATCATTATTTGTCAAAGAATGTAATTCATATTAGGCGTGGTTATTGTTCTAAATATTTTCTTTCATACAAACTGATGCAACGCATGTAAGTGAAAGTTTTTTGACGAACAGCCAGCAGAAGTCGAAAGGAATCAGTGAATATTTCAATTTGACTTTAGCAGTTGGAAAATCAAGAATGTCGTGAAAAGGGATGTAAATCAGAGGGACAGCATGCCCAAAGTCATCAATATTTGGGGAGAGCCCTGCGATTAATTTGGTTCGGGAAATAAGCTAAGTAAAATGTAAAAATGACTGTAAGAGGTTACTCGCTGAGTGAAAAACCAAAGTCGGCAGACACGATTCGCGTACACTCAAAATAAACATCCTTGGTTTCCACGGCTACTGCAAGAGACATTACACGCGACACTTTGTTTTCCGATTCTAATAGAAAGGAGGCTCGTGATAGCCACGACAAAAGCTCTATCTGTGGGCGAAGTTATCGCAGAGACGCTCTGAGATCGAACACATGGTGGTCAGGGGTGCGAGCTTGTAGATTTAGATAGACATGATTTGTGGGCGAGAGGAAGGACCATGGTTGGGAGTGTCTATCGGGCAGCATTTAAATTTGCATTGAAGCACGTGGGAGGGATGGATCAGGCGAGATTGAGCGCAATTTCTATTCACCCGACTACAAGACGAACCCCGTTTACAGACGCTAATTTGGACGAAATATATGTTTTGCAAGAAATTCTGAAGGAAATAAGTTTAAAAAATTATCAGAAAATCAAGAATTGAAACTTAAACATAAAACAAACTAGGCAAGTGTACAGTTTATCACAAACAGGCGCCTTTCTTTCGATAGAATTTTTGAAACTAAGCGATATAATAATTCGAAAGACAGCAAACCTAAAACAGCGAAACACCACTCTCAATTATGTCTCTCTGCTTAATAAAAAGTTTTCCCTCTCACAATTTTGTGTTTTAATAAAAATCTTTACCTAATTTTACTAAAAAACAATAGAAAACGATACATCGGAAATGATGCGACGAAAATATTGATTTTTTTATTAACCGATTTATAATCTAATAAAGTTGCAGTTAATAAAACAATCGAAAAGTATATAAAACGTACCTCACCTGAGTTAAGTAGTTAAAATTTTTGGCAGAACGAAGCGGTCTCTCCTGTTGAGTGCATTTTGTCCGTTTGTTCTACGATAACTGCCGTCTTGGTTGTCTGATTTTTACCAAACTTCGTATACATACACAAATAACATAGAGTCGAATGCCTATACTTTTTCTAGAATACCACCCTTATAGTTACTGTGCAATTGGCGTTAGCGCTTTGCGCTAATTTCCAAATATTATCCAATAGTAACGAAATTCGGTACACATACTGAAAATATCCAACGATGAAGAAAATGTCAAATAAACATTTCTCTAAAATGTACAGGGAGCTTCCCAGAGGCGCGCAATATGATTCTCCCCACCAGCTTTAAGTGGACTGAGCGAGGCCGAAGATCCCGCGGATCGTAGTGTATGCTATAAAGGTATATGTTCATTCCTTCGTCGTGAATTATCCAATTATTTTCACTTACAAACGCTGTGTGTGTACGCAAGGAAAATCGTATGTACATACGTTCATTTCTTTGTCGAAGATATTCCTTTTTCTTCCGGTTACTAAATGCTGCATGCAAATGAAATGAACCTCTTTACTTAATTATAGCAGATCTTGTATGTTTCAGTAATTTTAAAGTTCAGTGAATTGCGATATTCTTGTTTAATTTTCTTTAAAAAAATATATAAGGAAAATATACTATTTGACTATTTCCAAAAAAATGTATTCAAAGACACTTTGATATGAATAATATTTTACGAGATAGGACGGAAGTTAGTTTTTGTTTTTTGTAAAGTGATACCGCTGATTAGCTTATGTGAACAATTTATATCAATTTCTTATTTTCTTTGTCCACAAGTCCTAAATTCCAATGAAAATCCTTTCGGTAGAAGTAGAGAAGGATCTTGCGTACGTACGGACGGACATAATGAAGATAATTGACGCTCACGTTGGATGCAAAATGCGGATAACTGTTACTCATCGTAAGTATCTCCAATAAATATAATAAGGCATTGAGAAACCAGATGCCCGTTTCGGTCTCAACGCAGTTGACTTCAGTGGTGATTCACTGAAAATTAATCCTAGTTCGTTTATAATTTACTTTCGGTTAAACTATGCTGTACTATATAGTCATAATCACCGACATAATTTTTTTGTTATTTATTTCTTTGCTCACCAGTATAAACATTTGACTGAAATAATGCAAAGACTTCGTCTTATAGACAGGTAAATACAATACTTTTCAATATCTTTACCGGAAAATTTGCCTTGAGATAATGCATTACATATGCAAAAGAAATATTTGGCTTAGGAGAGTTGATTTAGGACGAGGAATACCGGCAGAGGCGTAACAACTATGCTGCCAGGTCCGCGATCGCGGGGGGGGGGTCTGATGGCCTCTAAGAATCTGGGAGACCTCAACGCCGGCCTAAAAATTTTTTATAAGTCATTAATAAAATTCTTATTTTTAAACCGACTGCAAACAGCCTAGCAGGCCGCTGAAACATTTTTCCACGAGATCCATCTGGTTCCATCGGACCCATGTGGAAGGCGAAAAGAACATTTGTACTGCATTCATTACGCATGACGATAATATAGGGAAGAAGGCTGTTCATCACGGTCGATGTGAATACGAATGCCCGTTATGAGCAAGTTATTCCATAAAGCTTGCCAGAAAACTTCGACTATTTTTCGGTGTCTTTGAGGAGAGATACATTAATGTAATTTGTTAAGTATAAAAATATAATTTAGTCTTTATCATATTGCATTCATCATCATAAGTAGTCTGTCCGTAGACAGGTCCGTGATTATTCATGGTTAAACAAACCTGTTTCTCCATATGAATTCCTATTTCCCGCTGTCCCCTTCATATTTTGATATTTCTCTTTCCCTTTCAAATCGTCTATCAACTGAAACCTTTTCCTACCTCTATCCCCTTTTCCATCTAGTTTTCCTTCTAACACGTCTTTAATCATACTCTCTCTCCTCAGGTAATGTCCAACCCAGTTTGCCTTCCTCTTTCTGATAGTCTGTATAATCATTCGCTTCTCTCTTACTCTTCGTAGCACTTCAGTTTTCTTCCTATCTGTCCATTTTATCTTCAGCATTCTTCTCCAAGTCCACATTTCAAAGCTTTCCAAGTATTTGATGACTTTTTCCTTAGCGTCCATGTTTCTGCCTCGTACAAAACTATAATCCATACATAGAATTTATGAACTTCTTGCGGACATCTTCCCTTATATTCCCCGTAAGTAGGTGTTTATTTCTTCTGAAAGCCGCATTTGCTTTTCCAACTCTAGTCCTGATCTCATCCGTACATCTTGCATTTCTTGTTATGATGCTTCCAAGGTATTTATAGCCTGAAACTTGTTCTAAAGACTTTTCTCCGATAGTTATGTTAATAAATTAAAACCAGTATCAAGAATACCTTGGAGAAAGAGATTAGAAAACAAGAGAAGAAAATCAGAAAACCAAGGATCACTAAGGAAATGCTGGAGAAAACGTATGAGTGAAGAAAATGGAAAAACGTTAACAGTGAAGAAGTTAGAGACAACTATAGACGCATAAACAATGAGCTGAGAAGGGTAACAGATAAAGCTAGAAATTATTGTATAAAAGAAAAATGTGAAGAAATACAACAAATGGAGATGTTAGGACGGTTCGATATGATGTACGCTAGGGCACTGGAATTAAAAGCTAATAAGTCTAATGGAATTCGTGGTAAAGGAATTATGAATACGGATGGGAAGATAGCCTCAGATATAAAGGATGTAGCACTGGAATAGGAAGAATACATTAAGGAACTATACAGCAAACAGGCAGGATCGGCAAAAATAGAACTGGAAGATGAGGAAAACGTTGAAGTAGACAACTTAGTACCAAGTATTATGGAGAGCGAAGTAGAGAAAGCGATAGTGAAACTAAAGAAAGGGAAAGCCACGGGAAGCGATGGAATACAGGCTGAGGTACTTAAAGTCATGGGATCAGGATTAAAAGCGATCACGAAATTAATAAATAAGATTTACGACACGGGAGAGTGGCCTCGGGATTTGCTAGACGTAACTAATATCCCTCTAAAGAAGAAGCAAAGGCAATGCAGTGTAAAGACTACAGAACGATAAGCCTTCAGTCACAAACTTCGAAGATCATCATGAGGATTCTTAATAAAAGTCTGTAGGAAAAGCAGAAGAATTGCTAGGGGAAGATCAATTCGGATTCAGAAAAGGACAAGGAACTAGAGATGCTAAAGGGGTAGTTAGAATCATATCAGAAAGGGCTATAGTGTACAGTCAAGATATCTGCGTATGTTTCGTAGTGTGGCAGTATGCCTTTGATAGAGTAAATTAGGTTATGTTGAGGAAGATATTAAAGGATATAGCTGTAGATGGGAAAGACAGAAGACTGATCAGGAATCTATATATGAATCAAGTTGTAAAGATCAGGTTGGAGAATGCGGACACCTGCGGTGTAAATATCGGTAGAGAAGTAAGACAGGGCTGCTGCCTATTGCCAACCCTATTCAATATATATGGAGAAAGTCTAATGCAAGAAATGTTAGAATGCAGAGCAGATTTCAAAATCGAAGGAAGGATTTTAAGAATAGTAAAATACGCGGATGATCTACTACTTGTAGCAAGAAAAAAAGAGGAACTCCAGAAAATGATAAATAGACTAGTAATAACAGTTACAAAATAGGGTATGGAAATAAATACAGAAAAATCCAAGGTCATTAGCATATCAGGCAAAGAAGAGAATCTGAACATAAGTATTGGAAGAAAGCCTTTAGAACAAGTTTCAGACTATAAATACCTTGGAAGCATCATAATAAGAGAAGCAAAATGTACGGATGAGATCAGGACTAGAATAGGAAAAGCAAAAGAGCCTTTCAGAAAAAAGAAACACTTACTTACGTGGAATATAAGGTAGGATATCCGCAAGAAGTTTATAAATTGCTATGTATGGAATATAGCTTTGTACAGGGCAAAACTTGAAACAATTCAGAGGAGGAAAAGTAACTGGTTAGGGCATATCTTGAGAGGAGAAGGTTTACTATTGATGGTGTTGGAAGGATCAGTAGAAGGTGAAAGGAAAAGGGGACGTAGAAGAATAAAAATGTTTGACGATCTGAAAGAAAGGGGAGGGTATCAGGAAATGAAAGAAATGGCAAGGAACAGAAATGAGTGGAGACAACGCTGGTGCCAGGGACCTGCCTAGAGGCAGAACACCTCATGATGATGATGACAGGGCAAAAACATTAACTCGAAGGAAAAATGACATCAAAAGCTTCGAAATGTGGAATTGGAGGAGAATGTTGAAGGTAAAATGGACAGATAGGATGAAAAACGATGAAGTGCTACGAAGAGTAGGACAGAAGCGAATGATTATACAGACTATCAGAAAGAGGAAGGCTAACTGGGTTGGACATTGCCTGAGGAGAGAGAGTATGATTAAAGACGTTTTAGAAGGAAAACTAGATGGGAAAAGGGAAAGAGGTAGGAAAAGGTTTCAACTGGTAGTCGATTTGAAAGGGAAAGAAAGTTATCGAGATATGAAGGGGACAGCGGAAAATAGGAGTATACGAAGAACTAGGTTTAACCATGAATAACCACGGATCTGTCTACGGACAGCCTGCCTATAATGATGATGCTTATTCTACTTTACATATTGCTAGATATGCAGGGCCGGATTTAAAAATCACGCACCTGTTCAAAGTAATCAAACCTTCGTTATTTCAGTAAAGCATGAAGTAATGAGGCACACGTACTTAAATATATGTCATATGCGTAAGCTAAGATTTCTCGCATGTGATTCATTATATATAGACATTCCTTACAGAGGAGAAGGAGGAGGATATAACATACTAGTAGAAGGTGCTTGCATACTGCAAGCATTTCATCTCACCTTGAAAAAACAAACTTTTCAGAGAGATGTTTCATCATGAGAAATATTTCTTTAATTCTAAAGATTTCTCCTCTTGATCGGTTTCCATTTTTTCATTATGGAACAATAATGGAGTAAAACAATCACACATTTTTGCAATATTAGTAATATTATACTTTTCCCACATTGGGTTAATAATGCCACACATTTCTGCCAAAATTTTAATTTATAGTACAATTAGAAGTGAAATAGCATTTATATAATTGTTTAAATTTAAATAATTTTTATCGGCTAAAATAACGACTTTGGGTATAAATTGAAATATTTATTCGTTTACATAAGCAATACTCTAATTAATTTAAATATTTCAACTCCCTAACTTGCAGCGTAGTGTCTAAGTATCTACTATTTGTTTAAATTTTAAGAATTTTTAATTGCCCAACAAATAAAAATATCAAAATTTCTATAATCCCTATTTCGTTTTTTACAAATCCTACCTCTAAAATAAATTTCAGCTCCGTGGCACATTCGAAAATACATAAACCTGGGAAACTTGTTTAAACAATTGCGAATTTTAGGCGGCCACATTTTGGCAGTTTTTCAAGATTTTCGTTTTTTCTAGTGGGTTTTGCACAAAATCCTACCATAGAAAAAAATTTCGAATCTCCAGCTCATCTGGAAGTGCCAAAACATTAGTATCCTCCTATATGTTATCATTATATATAGATGATCCTTACAGAGGAGGAGGAGGAGGATATAACATACTAGTAGAAGGTGCTTGCATACTGCAAGCATTTCATCACACCTTGAAAAAACATTAAATTTTACGACAGATATCTCATCCTTACAAATATTCTATTAATTCTAAAGATTTCACATCCGAAGCGATTTTCGCTTTTCCCACATGTAAAAAAAGTTTAAATCAATCCCCAAATGTTGCAATTTTAAACATTTTACACTTTCTTTATTATGGGGTACTAATGCTCCACATTTGAGCCAAATTTTAAAGTTGTAGCACTTCTAGAAGTAAAATAATATTTTTCTAATTCTTTAAAATTTAAACATTTTTAACGGCTGCCACAATATATATATGGAAAGAATGAAATGTTTATTTGTGCAAATGCACTGTTCTGTAAATAATTTGAAAATTGCAGCTTCCTAGCTCATCCCATAGTACCTAAAACATTATTAAAATTTCATGTACAAATGGGGTTAAAACGACCCCTAAAATTAACAATATGAAAATTTTCGATTTTTATAGTTGGTTATGAGAAAAGTTCTATAATCTTGCAAAATTTCAGCGACCTAAACCTTTTAGATTAGTCTACACATTGGATTGCGTTTTCCCATGCAAACTTATGGGAGATATTCCGGGATCTCTGGAGTCGAACCCAAGACACTGTAAGCAAAAATGACAATAATTCCAAAGAGATATTTCGGCCATATAGCAACACTGAAAATGTCATTTTTCTAGCTTACCGGAAAGTGCCCATAATTAATTTACAAAAATGGCGCAATGCTTTTCTTAGGGGAAAAAACGCAAATTTCGGAATTTCTGGAGTCGAACTCATGTAACTTAGGTAAGAATTCTGATATTATCTGTAAGTTTCTCCATCATATCTACAAAAACTAAAACATTCAGCTCTCTAGCTTTTGTAGTTTGGGCTGGACATTAGTGTCCTCCTGTTATCATTATATATAGACGTATTATAAAGAGGAGGAGGATATAACATACAAGTAGTTGGTGCTTGCATTCTGCAAGCATATCATCTCAATATAAAAAAACATTCATTTTTTATATTTCATCATTACAAAAATTTTTTTAATTCTAAATATTTCACCACCGGAGCGATTTTCGTTTTTCCCTCATGTAAAAATAATGGATGAAAACAATCCCAAAACATTGCCGTTTTATGAATTTAATACTTTCTTCATTATGGGGTACTAATGCTACACATATCTGCCAAATTTTAAATTTGTAATACTTCTAGAAGTGAAATAATATTTTCCAATTGTTTAACATTTAAACTGCAAAGTTTTGGGATTGTTTTAAGTTTTTTTACATAAGCGAAAAACGAAAACTGCTCCAGAGGTAAAAAATTTAGAATAAAAAAAATATTTGTAATGACGAAATATGAAAAATGAATTTTTTTTTATGTTGAGATGATATGCTAGCAGAATGCAATCGGGCAGGTAGAGAGAGATGGGCGAAGAGAGAGGGGAAAAAAATAAGGAGAAATGAAAAACGAAGAGGTAGGAGTGAAGTGTGTGTAGAGAGTGAGAAGAGAGTATAAGAAGGAAGGAAAAGCGAAGAGGTAAGAGAGAGGCGGGCGAAGACAGAGGTTAGCGAAGAGAGGCGGGTAAAGACAGAGGTGGGCGAAGAGAAAGGTGGGCGAAGAGAAAGGTGGGCGAAGAGAGAGGTGGGCTAAGAGAGAGGTGGGCGAAGACAGAGGTTAGCGAAGAGAGAGGTGGGCGAAGAGAAAGGTGGGCGAAGAGAAAGGTGGGCGAAGAGAGAGGTGGGCGAAGAGAGAGGTGGGCGAAGACAGAGGTTAGCGAAGAGATAGGAGGGCAAAGACAGAGGTTAGCGAAGAGAGAGGTGGGCAAAGACAGAGGTGGGCGAAGAGAAAGCTGGGCGAAGAGAGAGGTGGGCAAAGAGAGCGGTGGGCGAAGAGAGAGGTGGGCGAAGAGAGAGGTGGGCGAAGAAAGAGGTGGGCGAAGAGAGAGGTGGGCAAAGACAGAGGTGGGCGAAGAGAGAGGTGGGCGAAGAGAGAGGTGGGCGAAGAGAGGTGTGGGCGAAGAGAGAGGTGGGCGAAGAGAGAGGTGGGCGAAGAGAGAGGTGGGCGAAGAGAGAGGTGGGCGAAGAGAGAGGTGGGCGAAGAGAGTTGTGGGCGAAGAGAGAGGTGGGCGAAGAAAGCTGTGGCGAAGAGAGAGGTGGGCGAAGAGAGAGGTGGGCGAAGACAGAGGTGGGCGAAGGGAGAGGTGGGCGAAGACAAAGGTTAGCGAAGAAAGAGGCTGGCAAAGACAGAGGTGGGCGAAGAGAAAGGTGGGCGAAGAGAAAGGTGGGCGAAGAGAGAGGTGGGCGAAGAGAGAGGTGGGCAAAGACAGAGGTGGGCGAAGAGAGAGGTGGGCAAAGAGAGAGGTGGGCGAAGAGAGATGTGGGCGAAGAGAGGTGGGCGAAGACAGAGGTGGGCGAAGAGAGCGGTGGGCGAAGAAAGAGGTGGGAGAAGAGAGGTGGGCGAAGACAGAGGTGGGCAAAGAGAGAGGTGGGCAAAGACAGAGGTGGGCGAAGAAAAAGGTGGGCGAAGAGAAAGGTGGGCGAAGACAGAGGTGGGCGAAGAGAGAGGTGGGCGAAGAGAGAGGTGGGCGAAGAGAGAAGTGGGCGAAGAGAGAGGTGGGCAAAGAGAGAGGTGGGAGAAGACAGAGGTAAGCGAAGACAGAGGTTAGCGAAGAGAGAGGTGGGCGAGGAGAGAGGTGGGCGAAGAGAGAGGTGGGCGAAGAGAGAGGTGGGCGAAGAGAGAGGTGGGCAAAGAGAGAGGTGGGCGAAGACAGAGGTAAGCGAAGACAGATGTTAGCGAAGAGAGAGGTGGGCGAGGAGAGAGGTGGGCGAAGAGAGAGGTGGGCGAAGAGAGAGGTGGGCAAAGAGAGAGGTGGGCGAAGTGAGAGGTGGGCAAAGAGAGAGGTGGGCGAAGACAGAGGTTAGCGAAGAGAGAGGTGGGCGAAGAGAGAGGTGGGCGAGGAGAGAGGTGGGCGAAGAGAGAGGTGGGCGAAGTGAGAGGTGGGCGAAGAGAGAGGTGGGCAAAGAGAGAGGTGGGCGAAGACAGAGGTAAGCGAAGACAGAGGTTAGCGAAGAGAGAGGTGGGCGAAGAGAGAGGCGGGCGAAGAGAGAAGTGGGCGAAGAGAGAGGTGGGCAAAGAGAGAGGTGGGCGAAGACAGAGGTTAGCGAAGAGAGAGGTGGGCGAAGAGAGAGGTGGGCGAGGAGAGAGGTGGGCGAAGAGAGAGGTGGGCGAAGAGAGAGGTGGGCGAAGAGAGAGGTTAGCGAAGACAGAGGTTAGCGAAGAGAGAGGTGGGCGAAGAGAGAATTGGGCGAAGAGAGAGGTGGGAGAAGAGAGATGTGGGCGAAGACAGAGGTTAGCGAGGAGAGTTGTGGGCGAAGAGAGAGGTGGGCGAAGAGAGCGGTGGGCGAAGAGAGAGGTGGGCGAAGAGAGAGGTGGGCGAAGACAGAGGTGGGCGAAGAGAGAGGTGGGCGAAGAGAGAGGTGGGCGAAGAGAGCGGTGGGAGAACAGAGCGGTAGGCGAAGAGAGAGGTGGGCGAAGACAGAGGTGGGCGAAGAGAGAGGCGGGCAAAGACAAACGTTAGCGAAGAGAGAGGTGGGCGAGGAGAGAGGTGGGCGAAGAGAGAGGTGGGCAAAGAGAGAGGTGGGCGAAGAGAGAGGTGGGCGAAGAGAGAGGTGGGCGAAGAGAGAGGTGGGCGAAGAGAGAGGTGGGCGAAGACAGAGGTTAGCGAAGAGAGGTGTGGGCGAAGAGAGAGGTGGGCGAAGAGAGCGGTGGGCGAAGAGAGGTGGGCGAAGAGAGGTGGACAAAGAGAACGGTGGGCGAAGAGAGAGGTGGGCGAGGACAGATGTGGGCGAAGAGAGAGGCGGGCAAAGAGAGAGGTTAGCAAAGACAGAGGTTAGCGAAGAGAGAGGTGGGCGAAGAGAGAGGTGGGCGAAGAGAGAGGTGGGAGAAGAGAGAGGTGGGCGAAGAGAGCGGTGGGCGAAGAGAGAGGTGGGCGAAGAGAGAGGTGGGCGAATAGAGAGGTGGGCGAAGAGAGATGTGGGCGAAGACAGAGGTTAGCGAGGAGAGTTGTGGGCGAAGAGAGAGGTGGGCGAAGAGAGCGGTGGGCGAAGAGAGAGGTGGGCGAAGAGAGAGGTGGGCGAAGACAGAGGTAAGCGAAGACAGAGGTTAGCGAAGAGAGAGGTGGGCGAAGAGAGAGGTGGGCGAAGAGAGAGGTGGGAGAAGAGAGAGGTGGGCGAAAACAGAGGTGGGCGAAGACAGAGGTAAGCGAAGACAGAGGTTAGCGAAGAGAGGTGGGCGAAGAGAGAGGTGGGCGGAGTGAGAGGTGGGCGAAGAGAGAAGTGGGCGAAGAGAGAGGTTAGCGAAGAGAGAGGTGGGCGAAGAGAGAGGTGGGCGAGGAGAGAGGTGGGCGAAGAGAGAGGTGGGCGAAGAGAGAGGTGGGCGAAGAGAGAGGTGGGCGAAGAGATAGGTGGGCGAAGAGAGAGGTGGGCAAAGACAGAGGTGGGCGAAGAGAGAGGTGGGCAAAGAGAGAGGTGGGCGAAGAGAGATGTGGGCGAAGAGAGGTGGGCGAAGACAGAGGTGGGCGAAGAGAGCGGTGGGCGAAGAAAGAGGTGGGCGAAGAGAGGTGGGCGAAGACAAAGGTGGGCAAAGAGAGAGGTGGGCAAAGACAGAGGTGGGCGAAGAAAAAGGTGGGCGAAGAGAAAGGTGGGCGAAGACAGAGGTGGGCGAAGAGAGAGGTGGGCGAAGAGAGAGGTGGGCGAAGAGAGAAGTGGGCGAAGAGAGAGGTGGGCAAAGAGAGAGGTGGGAGAAGACAGAGGTAAGCGAAGACAGAGGTTAGCGAAGAGAGAGGTGGGCGAGGAGAGAGGTGGGCGAAGAGAGAGGTGGGCGAAGAGAGAGGTGGGCGAAGAGAGAGGTGGGCAAAAAGAGAGGTGGGCGAAGACAGAGGTAAGCGAAGACAGATGTTAGCGAAGAGAGAGGTGGGCGAGGAGAGAGGTGGGCGAAGAGAGAGGTGGGCGAAGAGAGAGGTGGGCAAAGAGAGAGGTGGGCGTAGAGAGAGGTGGGCAAAGAGAGAGGTGGGCGAAGACAGAGGTTAGCGAAGAGAGAGGTGGGCGAAGAGAGAGGTGGGCGAGGAGAGAGGTGGGCGAAGAGAGAGGTGGGCGAAGAGAGAGGTGGGCGAAGAGAGAGGTGGGCAAAGAGAGAGGTGGGCGAAGACAGAGGTAAGCGAAGACAGAGGTTAGCGAAGAGAGAGGTGGGCGAAGAGAGAGGTGGGCGAAGAGAGAAGTGGGCGAAGAGAGAGGTGGGCAAAGAGAGAGGTGGGCGAAGACAGAGGTTAGCGAAGAGAGAGGTGGGCGAAGAGAGAGGTGGGCGAGGAGAGAGGTGGGCGAAGAGAGAGGTGGGCGAAGAGAGAGGTGGGCGAAGAGAGAGGTTAGCGAAGACAGAGGTTAGCGAAGAGAGAGGTGGGCGAAGAGAGAAGTGGGCGAAGAGAGAGGTGGGAGAAGAGAGATGTGGGCGAAGACAGAGGTTAGCGAGGAGAGTTGTGGGCGAAGAGAGAGGTGGGCGAAGAGAGCGGTGGGCGAAGAGAGAGGTGGGCGAAGAGAGAGGTGGGCGAAGACAGAGGTGGGCGAAGAGAGAGGTGGGCGAAGAGAGAGGTGGGCGAAGAGAGCGGTGGGAGAACAGAGCGGTAGGCGAAGAGAGAGGTGGGCGAAGACAGAGGTGGGCGAAGAGAGAGGCGGGCAAAGACAAACGTTATCGAAGAGAGAGGTGGGCGAGGAGAGAGGTGGGCGAAGAGAGAGGTGGGCAAAGAGAGAGGTGGGCGAAGAGAGAGGTGGGCGAAGAGAGAGGTGGGCGAAGAGAGAGGTGGGCGAAGAGAGAGGTGGGCGAAGACAGAGGTTAGCGAAGAGAGGTGTGGGCGAAGAGAGAGGTGGGCGAAGAGAGCGGTGGGCGAAGAGAGGTGGGCGAAGAGAGGTGGACAAAGAGAACGGTGGGCGAAGAGAGAGGTGGGCGAGGACAGATGTGGGCGAAGAGAGAGGCGGGCAAAGAGAGAGGTTAGCAAAGACAGAGGTTAGCGAAGAGAGAGGTGGGCGAAGAGAGAGGTGGGCGAAGAGAGAGGTGGGAGAAGAGAGAGGTGGGCGAAGAGAGCGGTGGGCGAAGAGAGACGTGGGCGAAGAGAGAGGTGGGCGAAGAGAGAGGTGGGCGAAGAGAGATGTGGGCGAAGACAGAGGTTAGCGAGGAGAGTTGTGGGCGAAGAGAGGTGGGCGAAGAGAGCGGTGGGCGAAGAGAGAGGTGGGCGAAGAGAGAGGTGGGCGAAGACAGAGGTGGGTGAAGAGAGAGTTGGGCGAAGAGAGAGGTGGGCGAAGAGAGCGGTGGGCGAAGAAAGCGGTGGCGAAGAGAGAGGTGGGCGAAGAGAGAGGTGGGCGAAGACAGAGGTGGGCGAAGAGAGGTGGGCGAAGAGAGCGGTGGGCGAAGAGAGGTGGGCGAAGAGAGAGGTGGGCGAAGAGAGCGGTGGGCGAAGAAAGCGGTGGCGAAGAGAGAGGTGGGCGAAGAGAGAGGTGGGCGAAGACAAAGGTTAGCGAAGAAAGAGGCTGGCAAAGACAGAGGTGGGCGAAGAGAAAGGTGGGCGAAGAGAAAGGTGGGCGAAGTGAGAGGTGGGCGAAGAGAGAGGTGGGCAAAGACAGAGGTAGGCGAAGAGAGAGGTGGGCGAAGAGAGAGGTGGGCGAAGAGAGATGTGGGTGAAGAGAGGTGGGCGAAGACAGAGGTGGGCGAAGAGAGCGGTGGGCGAAGAAAGAGGTGGGCGAAGAGAGGTGGGCGAAGACAGAGGTGGGCAAAGAGAGAGGTGGGCAAAGACAGAGGTGGGCGAAGAGAAAGATGGGCGAAGAGAAAGTTGGGCGAAGACAGAGGTGGGCGAAGAGAGAGGTGGGCGAAGAGAGAGGTGAGATAAGACAGAGGTAGCAAAGAGAGAGGTGGGCGAAGAGAGAGGTGGGCGAAGAGAGGTATGGGCGAAGAGAGAGGTGGGCGAAGACAGAGGTAAGCGAAGACAGAGGTTAGCGAAGAGAGAGGTGGGCGAAGAGAGAGGTGGGCGAAGAGAGAGGTGGGCGAAAACAGAGGTGGGTGAAGACAGAGGTAAGCGAAGACAGAGGTTAGCGAAGAGAGGTGGGCGAAGAGAGAGGTGGGCGGAGTGAGAGGTGGGCGAAGAGAGAAGTGGGCGAAGAGAGAGGTTAGCGAAGAGAGAGGTGGGCGAAGAGAGAGGTGGGCGAGGAGAGAGGTGGGCGAAGAGAGAGGTGGGCGAAGAGAGAGGTGGGCGAAGAGAGAGGTGGGCGAAGAGAGAGGTGGGCGAAGAGAGAGGTGGGCGAAGACAGAGGTTAGCGAAGAGAAAAGTGGGCGAAGAGAGAGGTGGGCGAAGACAAAGGTTAGCGAAGAGAGAGGTGGGCGAAGAGAGAGGTGGGCGAAGACAGAGGTTAGCGAAGAGAGAGGTGGGCGAAGAGAGAGGTGGGCGAAGAGAGAGGTGGGCGAAGAGAGAGGTGGGCGAAGAGAAAGGTGGGCGAAGAGAGAGGTGGGCGAAGACAGAGGTTAGCGAAGAGAAAAGTGGGCGAAGAGAGAGGTGGGCGAAGACAAAGGTTAGCGAAGAGAGAGGTAGGCGAAGAGAGAGGTGGGCGAAGACAGAGGTAAGCGAAGACAGAGGTTAGCGAAGAGAGAGGTGGGCGAAGAGAGAGGTGGGCGAAGACAGAGGTTAGCGAAGAGGAAAGTGGGCGAAGAGAGAGGTGGGCGAAGACAAAGGTTAGCGAAGAGAGAGGTGGGCGAAGAGAGAGGTGGGCGAAGACAGAGGTTAGCGAAGAGAGAGGTGGGCGAAGAGAGAGGTGGGCGAAGAGAGAGGTGGGCTAAGAGAGAGGTGGGCGAAGAGAGAGGTGGGCGAAGAGAGAGGTGGGGGAAGACAGAGGTTAGCGAATAGAAAAGTGGGCGAAGAGAGAGGTGGGCGAAGACAAAGGTTAGCGAAGAGAGAGCCGGGCAAAGACAGAGGTGGGCGAAGAGAGAGGTGGGCGAAGAGAGGTGTGGGCGAAGAGAGAGGTGGGAGAAGACAGAGGTAAGCGAAGACAGAGTTAAGCGAAGAGAGAGGTGGGCGAAGAGAGATGTGGGCGAAGAGAGAGGTGGGCGAAGAGAGAAGTGGGCGAAGAGAGAGGTGGGCAAAGAGAGAGGTTAGCGAAGAGAGAGGTGGGCGAAGAGAGAGGTGGGCGAGGAGAGAGGTGGGCGAAGACAAAGGTGGGCGAAGAGAAAGGTGGGCGAAGAGAAAGGTGGGCGAAGAGAGAGGTGGGCGAAGACAAAGATTAGCGAAGAGAGAGCCGGGCAAAGACAGAGTTGGGCGAAGAGAGAGGTGGGCGAAGAGAGGTGTGGGCGAAGAGAGAGGTGGGCGAGGACAGAGGTAAGCGAAGACAGAGGTTAGCGAAGAGAGAGGTGGGCGAAGAGAGAGGTGGGCGAAGAGAGAGGTGGGAGAAGAGAGAGGTGGGCGAAAACAGAGGTGGGCGAAGACAGAGGTAAGCGAAGACAGAGGTTAGCGAAGAGAGGTGGGCGAAGAGAGAGGTGGGCGGAGTGAGAGGTGGGCGAAGAGAGAAGTGGGCGAAGAGAGAGGTTAGCGAAGAGAGAGGTGGGCGAAGAGAGAGGTGGGCGAGGAGAGAGGTGGGCGAAGAGAGAGGTGGGCGAAGAGAGAGGTGGGCGAAGAGAGAGGTGGGCGAAGAGAGAGGTGGGCGAAGAGAGAGGTGGGCGAAGACAGAGGTTAGCGAAGAGAAAAGTGGGCGAAGAGAGAGGTGGGCGAAGACAAAGGTTAGCGAAGAGAGAGGTGGGCGAAGAGAGAGGTGGGCGAAGACAGAGGTTAGCGAAGAGAGAGGTGGGCGAAGAGAGAGGTGGGCGAAGAGAGAGGTGGGCGAAGATAGAGGTGGGCGAAGAGAAAGGTGGGCGAAGAGAGAGGTGGGCGAAGACAGAGGTTAGCGAAGAGAAAAGTGGGCGAAGAGAGAGGTGGGCGAAGACAAAGGTTAGCGAAGAGAGAGGTAGGCGAAGAGAGAGGTGGGCGAAGACAGAGGTAAGCGAAGAAAGAGGTTAGCGAAGAGAGAGGTGGGCGAAGAGAGAGGTGGGCGAAGAGAGAGGTGGGCGAAGAGAGAGGTGGGCGAAGACAGAGGTAAGCGAAGACAGAGGTTAGCGAAGAGAGTTGGGCGAAGAGAGAGGTGGGCGGAGTGAGAGGTGGGCGAAGAGAGAAGTGGGCGAAGAGAGAGGTTAGCGAAGAGAGAGGTGGGCGAAGAGAGAGGTGGGCGAGGAGAGAGGTGGGCGAAGAGAGAGGTGGGCGAAGAGAGAGGTGGGCGAAGAGAGAGGTGGGCGAAGAGAGAGGTGGGCGAAGACAGTGGTTAGCGAAGAGAAAAGTGGGCGAAGAGAGAGGTGGGCGAAGACAAAGGTTAGCGAAGAGAGAGGTGGGCGAAGAGAGAGGTGGGCGAAGACAGAGGTTAGCGAAGAGAGAGGTGGGCGAAGAGAGAGGTGGGCGAAGAGAGAGGTGGGCGAAGAGAGAGGTGGGCGAAGAGAGAGGTGGGCGAAGAGAGAGGTGGGCGAAGACAGAGGTTAGCGAAGAGAAAAGTGGGCGAAGAGAGAGGTGGGCGAAGACAAAGGTTAGCGAAGAGAGAGCCGGGCAAAGACAGAGGTGGGCGAAGAGAGAGGTGGGCGAAGAGAGGTGTGGGCGAAGAGAGAGGTGGGAGAAGACAGAGGTAAGCGAAGACAGAGTTAAGCGAAGAGAGTGGTGGGCGAAGAGAGAGGTGGGCGAAGAGAGAGGTGGGCGAAGAGAGAAGTGGGCGAAGAGAGAGGTGGGCAAAGAGAGAGGTTAGCGAAGAGAGAGGTGGGCGAAGAGAGAGGTGGGCGAAGAGAGAGGTGGGCGAAGAGAGAGGTGGGCGAAGAGAAAGGTGGGCGAAGAGAAAGGTGGGCGAAGAGAGAGGTGGGCGAAGAGAGGTGTGGGCGAAGAGAGAGGTGGGCGAAGACAGAGTTTAGCGAAGAGAGAGGTGGGCGAAGAGAGACGTGGGCGAAGAGAGAGGTGGGCGAAGAGAGAGGTGGGAGAAGAGAGAGGTGGGCGAAGACAGAGGTAAGCGAAGACAGAGGTTAGCGAAGAGAGGTGGGCGAAGAGAGAGGTGGGCGGAGTGAGAGGTGGGCGAAGAGAGAAGTGGACGAAGAGAGAGGTTAGCGAAGAGAGAGGTGGGCGAAGAGAGAGGTGGTGCGAGGAGAGAGGTGGGCGAAGAGAGAGGTGGGCGAAGAGAGAGGTGGGCGAAGAGAGAGGTGGGCGAAGAGAGAGGTGGGCGAAGAGAGAGGTGGGCGAAGAGAGAGGTGGGCGAAGACAGAGGTTAGCGAAGAGAAAAGTGGGCGAAGAGAGAGGTGGGCGAAGACAAAGGTTAGCGAAGAGAGAGGTGGGCGAAGAGAGAGGTGGGCGAAGACGGAGTTTAGCGAAGAGAGAGGTGGGCGAAGAGAGACGTGGGCGAAGAGAGAGGTGGGCGAAGAGAGAGGTGGGCGAAGAGAGAGGTGGGCGAAGAGAGAGGTGGGCGAAGACAGAGGTTAGCGAAGAGAAAAGTGGGCGAAGAGAGAGGTGGGCGAAGACAAAGGTTAGCGAAGAGAGAGGTGGGCGAAGAGAGAGGTGGGCGAAGACAGAGGTAAGCGAAGACAGAGGTTAGCGAAGAGAGAGGTGGGCGAAGAGAGAGGTGGGCGAAGAGAGAGGTGGGCGAAGAGAGAGGTGGGCGAAGACAGAGGTAAGCGAAGACAGAGGTTAGCGAAGAGAGGTGGGCGAAGAGAGAGGTGGGCGGAGTGAGAGGTGGGCGAAGAGAGAAGTGGGCGAAGAGAGAGGTTAGCGAAGAGAGAGGTGGGCGAAGAGAGAGGTGGGCGAGGAGAGAGGTGGGCGAAGAGAGAGGTGGGCGAAGAGAGATGTGGGCGAAGAGAGAGGTGGGCGAAGAGAGAGGTGGGCGAAGAGAGAGGTGGGCGAAGAGAGAGGTGGGCGAAGAGAGAGGTGGGCGAAGACAGAGGTTAGCGAAGAGAAAAGTGGGCGAAGAGAGAGGTGGGCGAAGACAAAGGTTAGCGAAGAGAGAGGTGGGCGAAGAGAGAGGTGGGCGAAGACAGAGGTTAGCGAAGAGAGAGGTGGGCGAAGAGAGAGGTGGGCGAAGAGAGAGGTGGGCGAAGAGAGAGGTGGGCGAAGAGAGAGGTGGGCGACGAGAGAGGTGGGCGAAGAGAGAGGTGGGCGAAGAGAGAGGTGGGCGAAGACAGAGGTTAGCGAAGAGAAAAGTGGGCGAAGAGAGAGGTGGGCGAAGACAAAGGTTAGCGAAGAGAGAGGTGGGCGAAGAGAGAGGTGAGCGAAGACAGAGGTAAGCGAAGACAGAGGTTAGCGAAGAGAGAGGTGGGCGAAGAGAGAGGTGGGCGAAGAGAGAGGTGGGCGAAGAGAGAGGTGGGCGAAGACAGAGGTAAGCGAAGACAGAGGTTAGCGAAGAGAGGTGGGCGAAGAGAGAGGTGGGCGGAGTGAGAGGTGGGCGAAGAGAGAAGTGGGCGAAGAGAGAGGTTAGCGAGGAGAGAGGTGGGCGAAGAGAGAGGTAGGCGAAGAGAGAGGTGGGCGAAGAGAGAGGTGGGCGAAGAGAGAGGTGGGCGAAGAGAGAGGTGGGCGAAGACAGAGGTCAGCGAAGAGAGAGGTGGGCGAAGAGAGAGGTGGGCGAAGACAGAGGTTAGCGAAGAGAGAGGTGGGCGAAGAGAGAGGTGGGCGAAGAGAGAGGTGGGCGAAGAGAGAGGTGGGCGAAGAGAGAGGTGGGCGAAGAGAGAGGTGGGAGAAGAGAGAGGTGGGCGAAGACAGAGGTAAGCGAAGAGAGAGGTGGGCGAAGAGAGAGGTGGGCGAAGAGAGAGTTGGGCGAAGAGAGAGGTGGGCGAAGAGAGAGGTGGGCGAAGAGAGAGATGGGCGAAGACAGAGGTTAGCAAAGAGAAAAGTAGGCGAAGAGAGAGGTGGGCGAAGACAAAGGTTAGCGAAGAGAGAGCCGGGCAAAGACAGAGGTGGGCGAAGAGAGAGGTGGGCGAAGAGAGGTGTGGGCGAAGAGAGAGGTGGGAGAAGACAGAGGTAAGCGAAGACAAAGTTTAGCGAAGAGAGAGGTGGGCGAAGAGAGAGGTGGGCGAATAGAGAGGTGGGCGAAGAGAGAAGTGGGCGAAGAGAGAGGTGGGCAAAGAGAGAGGTGGGCGAAGACAGAGGTTAGCGAAGAGAGAGGTGGGCGAAGAGAGAGGTGGGCGAGGAGAGAGGTGGGCGAAGACAAAGGTGGGCGAAGAGAAAGGTGGGCGAAGAGAAAGGTGGGCGAAGAGAGAGGTGGGCGAAGACAAAGATTAGCGAAGAGAGAGCCGGGCAAAGACAGAGTTGGGCGAAGAGAGAGGTGGGCGAAGAGAGGTGTGGGCGAAGAGAGAGGTGGGCGAAGACAGAGGTAAGCGAAGACAGAGGTTAGCGAAGAGAGAGGTGGGCGAAGAGAGAGGTGGGCGAAGAGAGAGGTGGGCGAAGAGAGAGGTGGGCGAAGAGAGAGGTGGGCGAAGACAGAGGTAAGCGAAGACAGAGGTTAGCGAAGAGAGGTGGGCGAAGAGAGAGGTGGGCGGAGTGAGAGGTGGGCGAAGAGAGAAGTGGGCGAAGAGAGAGTTTAGCGAAGAGAGAGGTGGGCGAAGAGAGAGGTGGGCGAGGAGAGAGGTGGGCGAAGAGAGAGGTGGGCGAAGAGAGAGGTGGGCGAAGAGAGAGGTGGGCGAAGAGAGAGGTGGGCGAAGAGAGAGGTGGGCGAAGAGAGAGGTGGGCGAAGACAGAGGTTAGCGAAGAGAAAAGTGGGCGAAGAGAGAGGTGGGCGAAGACAAAGGTTAGCGAAGAGAGAGTTGGGCGAAGAGAGAGGTGGGCGAAGACAGAGGTTAGCGAAGAGAGAGGTGGGCGAAGAGAGAGGTGGGCGAAGAGAGAGGTGGGCGAAGACAGAGGTAAGCGAAGACAGAGGTTAGCGAAGAGAGAGGTGGGCGTAGAGAGAGGTGGGCGAAGAGAGAGGTGGGCGAAGAGAGAGGTGGGCGAAGACAGAGGTAAGCGAAGACAGAGGTTAGCGAAGAGAGGTGGGCGAAGAGAGAGGTGGGCGGAGTGAGAGGTGGGCGAAGAGAGAAGTGGGCGAAGAGAGAGGTTAGCGAAGAGAGAGGTGGGCGAAGAGAGAGGTGGGCGAGGAGAGAGGTGGGCGAAGAGAGAGGTGGGCGAAGAGAGAGGTGGGCGAAGAGAGAGGTGGGCGAAGAGAGAGGTGGGCGAAGAGAGAGGTGGGCGAAGACAGAGGTTAGCGAAGAGAAAAGTGGGCGAAGAGAGAGGTGGGCGAAGAGAGAGGTGGGCGAAGAGAGAGGTGGGCGAAGAGAGAGGTGGGCGAAGAGAAAAGTGGGCGAAGAGAGAGGTGGGCGACGAGAGAGGTGAGCGAAGAGAGAGGAGGGCGAAGAGAGAGGTGGGCGAAGACAGAGGTTAGCGAAGAGAAAAGTGGGCGAAGAGAGAGGTTGGCGAAGACAGAGGTTAGCGAAGAGAAAAGTGGGCGAAGAGAGAGGTGGGCGAAGACAGAGGTAAGCAAAGACAGAGGTTAGCGAAGAGAGAGGTGGGCGAAGAGAGAGGTGGGCGAAGAGAGAGGTGGGCGAAGAGAGAGGTGGGCGAAGACAGAGGTAAGCGAAGACAGAGGTTAGCGAAGAGAGGTGGGCGAAGAGAGAGGTGGGCGGAGTGAGAGGTGGGCGAAGAGAGAAGTGGGCGAAGAGAGAGGTTAGCGAAGAGAGAGGTGGGCGAAGAGAGAGGTGGGCGAGGAGAGAGGTGGGCGAAGAGAGAGGTAGGCGAAGAGAGAGGTGGGCGAAGAGAGAGGTGGGCGAAGAGAGAGGTGGGCGAAGAGAGAGGTGGGCGAAGACAGAGGTTAGCGAAGAGAAAAGTGGGCGAAGAGAGAGGTGGGCGAATACAAAGGTTAGCGAAGAGAGAGGTGGGCGAAGAGAGAGGTGGGCGAAGAGAGAGGTGGGCGAAGACAGAGGTTAGCGAAGAGAGAGGTGGGCGAAGAGAGAGGTGGGCGAAGAGAGAGGTGGGCGAAGAGAGAGGTGGGCGAAGAGAGAGGTGGGCGAAGACAGAGGTTAGCGAAGAGAAATGTGGGCGAAGAGAGAGGTGGGCGAAGACAAAGGTTAGCGAAGAGAGAGCCGGGCAAAGACAGAGGTGGGCGAAGAGAGAGGTGGGCGAAGAGAGGTGTGGGTGAAGAGAGAGGTGGGCGAAGAGAGAAGTGGGCGAAGAGAGAGGTGAGCAAAGAGAGAGGTGGGCGAAGACAGAGGTTAGCGAAGAGAGAGGTGGGCGAAGAGAGAGGTGGGCGAGGAGAGAGGTGGGCGAAGACAAAGGTGGGCGAAGAGAAAGGTGGGCGAAGAGAAAGGTGGGCGAAGAGAGAGGTGGGCGAAGACAAAGATTAGCGAAGAGAGAGCCGGGCAAAGACAGAGTTGGGCGAAGAGAGAGGTGGGCGAAGAGAGGTGTGGGCGAAGAGAGAGGTGGGCGAAGACAGAGGTAAGCGAAGACAGAGGTTAGCGAAGAGAGAGGTGGGCGAAGAGAGAGGTGGGCGATGAGAGAGGTGGGCGAAGAGAGAGGTGGGCGAAGACAGAGGTAAGCGAAGACAGAGGTTAGCGAAGAGAGGTGGGCGAAGAGAGAGGTGGGCGGAGTGAGAGGAGGGCGAAGAGAGAAGTGGGCGAAGAGAGAGGTTAGCAAAGAGAGAGGTGGGCGAAGAGAGAGGTGGGCGAGGAGAGAGGTGGGCGAAGAGAGAGGTGGGTGAAGAGAGAGGTGGGCGAAGAGAGAGGTGGGCGAAGAGAGAGGTGGGCGAAGAGAGAGGTGGGCGAAGACAGAGGTTAGCGAAGAGAAAAGTGGGCGAAGAGAGAGGTGGGCGAAGACAAAGGTTAGCGAAGAGAGAGGTGGGCGAAGAGAGAGGTGGGCGAAGACAGAGGTTAGCGAAGAGAGAGGTGGGCGAAGAGAGAGGTGGGCGAAGAGAGAGGTGGGCGAAGAGAGAGGTGGGCGAAGAGAGAGGTGGGTAAAGACAGAGGTTAGCGAAGAGAAAAGTGGGCGAAGAGAGAGGTGGGCTAAGACAAAGGTTAGCGAAGAGAGAGTTGGGCGAAGAGAGAGGTGGGCGAAGAGAGGTGTGGGAGAAGAGAGAGGTGGGCGAAGACAGAGGTAAGCGAAGACAGAGGTTAGCGAAGAGAGAGATGGGCGAAGAGAGAGGTGGGCGAAGAGAGAGGTGGGCGAAGAGAGAGGTGGGCGAAGACAGAGGTAAGCAAAGACAGAGGTTAGCGAAGAGAGGTGGGCGAAGAGAGAGGTGGGCGGAGTGAGAGGTGGGCGAAGAGAGAAGTGGGCGAAGAGAGATGTTAGCGAAGAGAGAGGTGGGCGAAGAGAGAGGTGGGCGAGGAGAGAGGTGGGCGAAGAGAGAGGTGGGCGAAGAGAGAGTTGGGCGAAGAGAGAGGTGGGCGAAGAGAGAGGTGGGCGAAGAGAGAGGTGGGCGAAGACAGAGGTTAGCGAAGAGAAAAGTGGGCGAAGAGAGAGGTGGGCGAAGACAAAGGTTAGCGAAGAGAGAGGTGGGCGAAGAGAGAGGTGGGCGAAGACAGAGGTTAGCGAAGAGAGAGGTGGGCGAAGAGAGAGTTGGGCGAAGAGAGAGGTGGGCGAAGAGAGAGGTGGGCGAAGAGAGAGGTGGGCGAAGACAGAGGTTAGCGAAGAGAAAAGTGGGCGAAGAGAAAGGTGGGCGAAGACAAAGGTTAGCGAAGAGAGAGCCGGGCAAAGACAGAGGTGGGCGAAGAGAGAGGTGGGCGAAGAGAGGTGTGGGCGAAGAGAGAGGTGGGAGAAGACAGAGGTAAGCGAAGACAGAGGTTAGCGAAGAGAGAGGTGGGCGAAGAGAGAGGTGGGCGAAGAGAGAGGTGGGCGAAGAGAGAGGTGGGCGAAGAGAGAGGTGGGCGAAGAGAGAGGTGGGCAAAGAGAGAGGTGGGCGAAGACAGAGGTAAGCGAAGACAGAGGTTAGCGAAGAGAGAGGTGGGCGAAGAGATAGATAGATAGATAGATAATCGTCTTTATTCGGGCGAGAGAGAGGTGGGCGAAGAGAGAAGTGGGCGAAGAGAGAGGTGGGCGAAGAGAGAGGTGGGCGAAGAGAGAAGTGGGCGAAGAGAGAGGTGGGCAAAGAGAGAGGTGGGCGAAGACAGATGTTAGCGAAGAGAGAGGTGGGCGAAGAGAGAGGTGGGCGAGGAGAGAGGTGGGCGAAGACAAAGGTGGGCGAAGAGAAAGGTGGGCGAAGAGAAAGGTGGGCGAAGAGAGAGGTGGGGGAAGACAAAGATTAGCGAATAGAGAGCCGGGCAAAGACAGAGTTGGGCGAAGAGAGAGGTGGGCGAAGAGAGGTGTGGGCGAAGAGAGAGGTGGGCGAAGACAGAGGTAAGCGAAGACAGAGGTTAGCGAAGAGAGAGGTGGGCGAAGAGAGAGGTGGGCGAAGAGAGAGGTGGGCGAAGAGAGAGGTGGGCGAAGAGAGAGGTGGGCGAAGACAGAGGTAAGCGAAGACAGAGGTTAGCGAAGAGAGGTGGGCGAAGAGAGAGGTGGGCGGAGTGAGAGGTGGGCGAAGAGAGAAGTGGGCGAAGAGAGAGGTTAGCAAAGAGAGAGGTGGGCGAAGAGAGAGGTGGGCGAGGAGAGAGGTGGGCGAAGAGAGAGGTGGGCGAAGAGAGAGGTGGGCGAAGAGAGAGGTGGGCGAAGAGAGAGGTGGGCGAAGAGAGAGGTGGGCGAAGACAGAGGTTAGCGAAGAGAAAAGTGGGCGAAGAGAGAGGTGGGCGAAGACAAAGGTTAGCGAAGAGAGAGTTGGGCGAAGAGAGAGGTGGGCGAAGACAGAGGTTAGCGAAGAGAGAGGTGGGCGAAGAGAGAGGTGGGCGAAGAGAGAGGTGGGCGAAGAGAGAGGTGGGCGAAGAGAGAGGTGGGCGAAGAGATAGGTGGGCGAAGAGAAAGGTGGGCGAAGAGAGAGGTGGGCTAAGAGAGAGGTGGGCGAAGACAAAGGTTAGCGAAGAGAGAGGTGGGCGAAGAGAGAGGTGGGCGAAGAGAGGTGTGGGCGAAGAGAGAGGTGGGCGAAGAGAGAGGTGGGCGAAGAGAGAGGTGGGCGAAGAGAGAGGTGGGCGAAGACAGAGGTAAGCGAAGACAGAGGTTAGCGAAGAGAGGTGGGCGAAGAGAGAGTTGGGCGGAGTGAGAGGTGGGCGAAGAGAGAAGTGGGCGAAGAGAGAGGTTAGCGAAGAGAGAGGTGGGCGAAGAGAGAGGTGGGCGAGGAGAGAGGTGGGCGAAGAGAGAGGTGGGCGAAGAGAGAGGTGGGCGAAGAGAGAGGTGGGCGAAGAGAGAGGTGGGCGAAGAGAGAGGTGGGCGAAGACAGAGGTTAGCGAAGAGAAAAGTGGGCGAAGAGAGAGGTGGGCGAAGACAAAGGTTAGCGAAGAGAGAGGTGGGCGAAGAGAGAGTTGGGCGAAGACAGAGGTTAGCGAAGAGAGAGGTGGGCGAAGAGAGAGTTGGGCGAAGAGAGAGGTGGGCGAAGAGAGAGGTGGGCGAAGAGAGAGGTGGGCGAAGACAGAGGTTAGCGAAGAGAAAAGTGGGCGAAGAGAGAGGTGGGCGAAGACAAAGGTTAGCGAAGAGAGAGCCGGGCAAAGACAGAGGTGGGCGAAGAGAGAGGTGGGCGAAGAGAGGTGTGGGCGAAGAGAGAGGTGGGAGAAGACAGAGGTAAGCGAAGAGAGAGCCGGGCAAAGACAGAGGTGGGCGAAGAGAGAGGTGGGCGAAGAGAGAGGTGGGCGAAGAGAGAGGAGGGCGAAGAGAGAGGTGGGCGAAGAGAGAAGTGGGCGAAGAGAGAGGTGGGCAAAGAGAGAGGTGGGCGAAGACAGAGGTTAGCGAAAAGAGGTGGGCGAAGAGAGAGGTGGGCGAGGAGAGAGGTGGGCGAAGAGAGAGGTGGGCGAAGAGAGAGGTGGGCGAAGAGAGAGGTGGGCAAAGAGAGAGGTGGGCGAAGACAGAGGTAAGCGAAGACAGAGGTTAGCGAAGAGAGAGGTGGGCGAAGAGATAGATAGATAGATAGATAATCGTCTTTATTCGGGCGAGAGAGAGGTGGGCGAAGAGAGAAGTGGGCGAAGAGAGAGGTGGGCAAAGAGAGAGGTGTGCGAAGACAGAGGTTAGCGAAGAGAGAGGTGGGCGAAGAGAGAGGTGGGCGAGGAGAGAGGTGGGCGAAGAGAGAGGTGGGCGAAGAGAGAGGTGGGCGAAGAGAGAGGTGGGCAAAGAGAGAGGTGGGCGAAGACAGAGGTTAGCGAAGAGAGAGGTGAGCGAAGAGAGAGGTGGGCGAAGAGAGAGGTGGGCGAAGAGAGAAGTGGGCGAAGACAGAGGTGGGCGAAGACATTGGTGAGCGAAGAGAGAGGTGGGCGAAGACAGACGTTAAAGTAAGAAAGTAAAAGGAAAAGGGTAGAGGTAGGAGAGAGGTGGCCGAAGAGAGAGGGGAAAAGATAATAAGGAGGAAGGAATAGCGGAGAGGTAGAGAGAAATGGGCGAAGGGAGAGGAGAAAAGGGAATAAAAAGATAGGAATAGCGGAGTGGTAGGAGAGAGTTGGGAAAAGAGAGAGGTTTAAGGGACAATAAATAGGAAAGAAAGGCGGAGATGTAGGAGAAATATGGGCGATGAGAGAGGGGAAAAGAGAATATGGAGGAAGGTATAGCGGAGAGGTAGGAGAAATGCGGGCGTAGAGAGAGGGAAGACAGAAGACAGAGGTGGGCGAAGAGAGAGGTTAGCGAAGAGAGAGGTGGGCGAAGAGAGAGGTGGGCGAAGAGAGAGGTGGGCAAAGAGAGAGGTTAGCGAAGACAGAGGTTAGCGATGAGAGAGGTGGTCGAAGAGAGAAGTGGGCGAAAAGAGAGGTAGGAGAAGAGAGAGATGGGCGAAGAGAGATGTAGGTGAAGACAGAGGTTAGCCAGGAGAGTTGTGGGCGAAGAGAGAGGTGGGCGAAGAGAGCGGTGGGCGAAGAGAGAGGTGGGCGAAGAGAGAGGTGGGCGAAGAGAGAGGTGGGCGAAGACAGAGGTGGGCGAAGAGAGAGGTGGGCGAGGAGAGAGGTGGGCGAAGAGAGAGGTGGGCAAAGAGAGAGGTGGGCGAAGAGAGAGGTGGGCGAAGAGAGAGGTGGGCGAAGAGAGAGGTGGGCGAAGACAGAGGTTAGCGAAGAGAGGTGTGGGCGAAGAGAGAGGTGGGCGAAGAGAGCGGTGGGCGAAGAGAGGTGGGCGAAGAGAGGTGTGCAAAGAGAACGGTGGGCGAAGAGAGAGGTGGGCGAGGACAGATGTGGGCGAAGAGAGAGGCGGGCAAAGAGAGAGGTTAGCGAAGACAGAGGTTAGCGAAGAGAGAGGTGGGCGAAGAGAGAGGTGGGCGAAGAGAGAGGTGGGAGAAGAGAGAGGTGGGCGAAGAGAGCGGTGGGCGAAGAGAGAGGTGGGCGAAGAGAGAGGTGGGCGAAGAGAGAGGTGGGCGAAGAGAGATGTGGGCGAAGACAGAGGTTAGCGAGGAGAGTTGTGGGCGAAGAGAGAGGTGGGCGAAGAGAGCGGTGGGCGAAGAGAGAGGTGGGCGAAGAGAGAGGTGGGCGAAGACAGAGGTGGGCGAAGAGAGAGGTGGGCGAAGAGAGAGGTGGGCGAAGAGAGCGGTGGGCGAAGAAAGCGGTGGCGAAGAGAGAGGTGGGCGAAGAGAGAGGTGGGCGAAGACAGAGGTGGGCGAAGAGAGAGGTGGGCGAAGACAAAGGTTAGCGAAGAAAGAGGCTGGCAAAGACAGAGGTGGGCGAAGAGAAAGGTGGGCGAAGAGAAAGGTGGGCGAAGAGAGAGGTGGGCAAGGAGAGAGGTGGGCAAAGACAGAGGTGGGCGAAGAGAGAGGTGGGCGAAGAGAGAGGTGGGCGAAGAGAGATGTGGGTGAAGAGAGGTGGGCGAAGACAGAGGTGGGCGAAGAGAGCGGTGGGCGAAGAAAGAGGTGGGCGAAGAGAGGTGGGCGAAGACAGAGGTGGGCAAAGAGAGAGGTGGGCAAAGACAGAGGTGGGCGAAGAGAAAGGTGGGCGAAGAGAATGTTGGGCGAAGACAGAGGTGGGCGAAGAGAGCGGTGGGCGAAGAGAGAGGTGGGCGAAGAGAGATGTGGGCGAAGACAGAGGTTAGCGAGGAGAGTTGTGGGCGAAGAGAGAGGTGGGCGAGGAGAGAGGTGGGCGAAGAGAGAGGTGGGCGAAGAGAGCGGTGGGCGAAGAGAGAGGTGGGCGAAGAGAGAGGTGGGCGAAGACAGAGGTGGGCGAAGAGAGAGGTGGGCGAAGAAAGAGTTGGGCGAAGAGAGCGGTGGGCGAAAAGAGCGGTAGGCGAAGAGAGAGGTGGGCGAAGACAGAGGTGGGCGAAGAGAGAGGCGGGCAAAGACAAAGGTTAGCGAAGAGAGAGGTGAGCGAGGAGAGAGGTGGGCGAAGAGAGAGGTGGGCAAAGAGAGAGGTTAGCGAAGACAGAGGTTAGCGAAGAGAGAGGTGGGCGAAGACAAAGGTGGGCGAAGAGAGAGGTGGGCGAAGAGAGAGGTGGGCGAAGAGAGAGGTGGGCGAAGAGAGAGGTGGGCGAAGAGAGAGGTGGGCGAAGACAGAGTGTGGCGAAGAGAGAGGTGGGCGAAGAGAGTGGTGGGCGAAGAGAGAGGTGGGCGAAGAGAGAGGTGGGCGAAGAGAGAGGTTAGCGAAGAGAGAGGTGGGCGAAGAGAGAGGTGGGCGAAGAGAGAGGTGGGCGAAGAGAGCGGTGGGCGAAGAGAGAGGTGGGCGAAGAGAGAGGTGGGCGAAGAGAGAGGTTAGCGAAGAGAGAGGTGGGCGAAGAGTGAGGTGGGCGAAGAGAGAGGTTGGCGAAGAGAGCAGTGGGCGAAGAGAGAGGTGGGCGAAGAGAGAGGTGGGCGAAGAGAGAGGTTAGCGAAGAGAGAGGTGGGCGAAGAGAGAGGTGGGCGAAGAGAGAGGTGGGCGAAGAGAGCGGTGGGCGAAGAGAGAGGTGGGCGAAGAGAGAGGTGGGCGAAGAGAGAGGTTAGCGAAGAGAGAGGTGGGCGAAGAGAGAGGTGAGCGAGGAGAGAGGTGGGCGAAGAGAGAGGTGGGCAAAGAGAGAGGTTAGAGAAGACAGAGGTTAGCGAAAAGAGAGGTGGGCGAAGAGAGAGGTGGGCGAAGAGAGAGGTGGGCGAAGAGAGAGGTGGGCGAAGAGAGAGGTGGGCGAAGAGAGAGGTGGGCGAAGAGAGAGGTGGGCGAAGAGAGAGGTGGGCGAAGAGAGAGGTGGGCGAAGAGAGAGGTGGGCAAAGAGAGAGGTGGGCGAAGAGAGAGGTGGGCGAAGAGAGAGTTGGGCAAAGAGAGCGGTGGGCGAAGAGAGAGGTGGGCTAAGAGAGAGGTGGGCGAAGAGAGAGGTTAGCGAAGAGAGAGGTGGGCGAAGGGAGAGGTGGGCGAAGACAGAGGTGGGCGAAGAGAGAGGCGGGCAAAGACAAAGGTTAGCGCAGAGAGAGGTGGGCGAGGAGAGAGGTGGGCGAAGAGAGCGGTGGGCGAAGAGAGCGGTGGGCGAAGAGAGAGGATGTGGAAGAGAGAGGTGGACGAAGACAGAGGTTAGCGAAGAGAGAGGTGGGCGAAGACAGAGGTAAGCGAAGACAGAGGTTAGCGAAGAGAGAGGTGGGCGAAGAGAGAGGTGGGCGAAGAGAGAGGTGGGCGAAGAGAGAGGTGGGCGATGAGAGAGTTGGGCGAAGAGAGAGGTGGGCAAAGAGAGAGGTGGGCGAAGACAGAGGTGGGCGAAGAGAGCGGTGGGCGAAGAGAGAGGTGGGCGAAGACAAAGGTTAGCGCATAGAGAGGTGGGCGAGGAGAGAGGTGGGCGAAGAGAGAGGTGGGCGAAGAGAGAGGTGGGCGAAGAGAGAGGTGGGCGAAGACAGAGGTGGGCGAAGAGAGAGGTGGGCGAAGAGAGAGGTGGGCGAGGAGAGAGGTGGGCGAAGAGAGAGGTGGGCGAAGAGAGAGGTGGGCGAAGAGAGAGGTGGGCGAAGAGAGAGGTGGGCGAAGACAAAGGTTAGCGCAGGGAGAGGTGGGCGAAGAGAGTGGTGGGCGAAGAGAGAGGTGGGCGAAGAGAGAGGTGGGCGAAGAGAGAGGCGGGCGAAGACAGAGGTGGGCGAAGAGAGAGGTGGGCGAAGAGAGAGGTGGGCGAGGAGAGAGGTGGGCGAAGAGAGAGGTGGGCGAAGAGAGAGGTGGACGAAGAGAGAGGTGGGCGAAGAGAGAGGTGGGCGAAGAGAGAGGTGGGCGAAGAGAGAGGTGGGCGAAGAGAGAGGTGGGCGAAGAGAGAGGTGGGCGAAGAGAGAGGCGGGCAAAGACAAAGGTTAGCGCAGAGAGAGGTGGGCGAGGAGAGAGGTGGGCGAAGAGAGCGGTGGGCGAAGAGAGAGGTGGGCGAAGAGAGCGGTGGGCGAAGAGAGAGGTGGGCGAAGAGAGAGGTGGGCGAAGAGAGAGGTGGGCGAAGAGAGAGGATGGCGAAGAGAGAGGTGGACGAAGACAGAGGTTAGCGAAGAGAGAGGTGGGCGAAGACAGAGGTAAGCGAAGAGAGAGGTGGGCGAAGAGAGAGGTGGGCGAAGAGAGAGGTGGGCGAAGAGAGGATGGCGAAGTGAGAGGTGGACGAAGACAGAGGTTAGCGAAGAGAGAGGTGGGCGAAGAGAGAGGTGGGCGAAGAGAGAGGTGGGCGAAGAGAGAGGTGGGCGAAGAGAGAGGTGGGCGAAGAGAGAGGTGGGCAAAGAGAGAGGTGGTCGAAGACATTGTTGAGCGAAGATAGAGGTGGGCGAAGACAGACATTATAGTAAGAAAGTAAAAGGAAAAGCGTAGAGGTAGGAGAGAGGTGGCCGAAGAGAGAGGGGAAAAGATAATAAGGAGGAAGGAATAGCGGAGAGGTAGAGAGAAATGGGCGAAGGGAGAGGGGAAAAGGGAATAAAAAGGAAGGAATAGCGGAGAGGTAGGAGAGAGTTGGGAAAAGAGAGAGGTTTAAGGGACAATAAATAGGAAAGAAAGGCGGAGATGTAGGAGAAAGGTGGGCGATGAGAGAGGGGAAAAGAGAATATGGAGGAAGGTATAGCGGAGAGGTAGGAGAAATGCGGGCGTAGAGAGGGGGAAGACAGAAGACAGAGGTGGGCGAAGAGAGAGGTTAGCGAAGAGAGAGGTGGGCGAAGAGAGCGGTGGGTGAAGAGAGCGTTGGGCGAAGAGAGAGGTGGGCGAAGATAGAGGTGGGCGAAGAGAGAGGCGGGCAAAGACAAAGGTTAGCGAAGAGAGAGGTGGGCGAAGAGAGAGGTGGGCGAAGAGAGCGGTGGGCGAAGTGAGAGGTGGGCGAAGAGAGAGGTGGGCGAAGAGAGAGGTTAGCGAAGAGAGAGGTGGGCGAAGAGTGAGGTGGGCGAAGAGAGAGGTTGGCGAAGAGAGCAGTGGGCGAAGAGAGAGGTGGGCGAAGAGAGAGGTGGGCGAAGAGAGAGGTTAGCGAAGAGAGAGGTGGGCGAAGAGAGAGGTGGGCGAAGAGAGAGGTGGGCGAAGAGAGCGGTGGGCGAAGAGAGAGGTGGGCGAAGAGAGAGGTGGGCGAAGAGAGAGGTTAGCGAAGAGAGAGGTGGGCGAAGAGAGAGGTGAGCGAGGAGAGAGGTGGGCGAAGAGAGAGGTGGGCAAAGAGAGAGGTTAGAGAAGACAGAGGTTAGCGAAAATAGAGGTGGGCGAAGAGAGAGGTGGGCGAAGAGAGAGGTGGGCGAAGAGAGAGGTGGGCGAAGAGAGAGGTGGGCGAAGAGAGAGGTGGGCGAAGAGAGAGGTGGGCGAAGAGAGAGGTGGGCGAAGAGAGAGGTGGGCGAAGAGAGAGGTGGGCAAAGAGAGAGGTGGGCGAAGAGAGAGGTGGGCGAAGAGAGAGTTGGGCAAAGAGAGCGGTGGGCGAAGAGAGAGGTGGGCTAAGAGAGAGGTGGGCGAAGAGAGAGGTTAGCGAAGAGAGAGGTGGGCGAAGGGAGAGGTGGGCGAAGACAGAGGTGGGCGAAGAGAGAGGCGGGCAAAGACAAAGGTTAGCGCAGAGAGAGGTGGGCGAGGAGAGAGGTGGGCGAAGAGAGCGGTGGGCGAAGAGAGCGGTGGGCGAAGAGAGAGGATGTGGAAGAGAGAGGTGGACGAAGACAGAGGTTAGCGAATAGAGAGGTGGGCGAAGACAGAGGTAAGCGAAGACAGAGGTTAGCGAAGAGAGAGGTGGGCGAAGAGAGAGGTGGGCGAAGAGAGAGGTGGGCGAAGAGAGAGGTGGGCGATGAGAGAGTTGGGCGAAGAGAGAGGTGGGCAAAGAGAGAGGTGGGCGAAGACAGAGGTGGGCGAAGAGAGCGGTGGGCGAAGAGAGAGGTGGGCGAAGACAAAGGTTAGCGCATAGAGAGGTGGGCGAGGAGAGAGGTGGGCGAAGAGAGAGGTGGGCGAAGAGAGAGGTGGGCGAAGAGAGAGGTGGGCGAAGACAGAGGTGGGCGAAGAGAGAGGTGGGCGAAGAGAGAGGTGGGCGAGGAGAGAGGTGGGCGAAGAGAGAGGTGGGCGAAGAGAGAGGTGGGCGAAGAGAGAGGTGGGCGAAGAGAGAGGTGGGCGAAGACAAAGGTTAGCGCAGGGAGAGGTGGGCGAAGAGAGTGGTGGGCGAAGAGAGAGGTGGGCGAAGAGAGAGGTGGGCGAAGAGAGAGGCGGGCGAAGACAGAGGTGGGCGAAGAGAGAGGTGGGCGAAGAGAGAGGTGGGCGAGGAGAGAGGTGGGCGAAGAGAGAGGTGGGCGAAGAGAGAGGTGGACGAAGAGAGAGGTGGGCGAAGAGAGAGGTGGGCGAAGAGAGAGGTGGGCGAAGAGAGAGGTGGGCGAAGAGAGAGGTGGGCGAAGAGAGAGGTGGGCGAAGAGAGAGGCGGGCAAAGACAAAGGTTAGCGCAGAGAGAGGTGGGCGAGGAGAGAGGTGGGCGAAGAGAGCGGTGGGCGAAGAGAGAGGTGGGCGAAGAGAGCGGTGGGCGAAGAGAGAGGTGGGCGAAGAGAGAGGTGGGCGAAGAGAGAGGTGGGCGAAGAGAGAGGATGGCGAAGAGAGAGGTGGACGAAGACAGAGGTTAGCGAAGAGAGAGGTGGGCGAAGACAGAGGTAAGCGAAGAGAGAGGTGGGCGAAGAGAGAGGTGGGCGAAGAGAGAGGTGGGCGAAGAGAGGATGGCGAAGTGAGAGGTGGACGAAGACAGAGGTTAGCGAAGAGAGAGGTGGGCGAAGAGAGAGGTGGGCGAAGAGAGAGGTGGGCGAAGAGAGAGGTGGGCGAAGAGAGAGGTGGGCGAAGAGAGAGGTGGGCAAAGAGAGAGGTGGTCGAAGACATTGTTGAGCGAAGATAGAGGTGGGCGAAGACAGACATTATAGTAAGAAAGTAAAAGGAAAAGCGTAGAGGTAGGAGAGAGGTGGCCGAAGAGAGAGGGGAAAAGATAATAAGGAGGAAGGAATAGCGGAGAGGTAGAGAGAAATGGGCGAAGGGAGAGGGGAAAAGGGAATAAAAAGGAAGGAATAGCGGAGAGGTAGGAGAGAGTTGGGAAAAGAGAGAGGTTTAAGGGACAATAAATAGGAAAGAAAGGCGGAGATGTAGGAGAAAGGTGGGCGATGAGAGAGGGGAAAAGAGAATATGGAGGAAGGTATAGCGGAGAGGTAGGAGAAATGCGGGCGTAGAGAGGGGGAAGACAGAAGACAGAGGTGGGCGAAGAGAGAGGTTAGCGAAGAGAGAGGTGGGCGAAGAGAGCGGTGGGTGAAGAGGGCGTTGGGCGAAGAGAGAGGTGGGCGAAGATAGAGGTGGGCGAAGAGAGAGGCGGGCAAAGACAAAGGTTAGCGAAGAGAGAGGTGGGCGAAGAGAGAGGTGGGCGAAGATAGAGGTGGGCGAAGAGAGAGGTGGGCGAAGAGAGAGGTGGGCGAAGAGAGAGGTGGGCAAAGACAGAGGTTAGCGAAGAGAGGTGTGGGCGAAGAGAGAGGTGGGCGAAGAGAGCGGTGGGCGAAGAGAGAGGTGGGCGAAGAGAGAGGTGGACGAAGACAGAGGTTAGCGAAGAGAGAGGTGGGCGAAGAGAGAGGTGGGCGAAGAGAGAGGTGGGCGAAGAGAGAGGTGGGCGAAGAGAGAGGTGGGCGAAGAGAGAGGTGGGCGAAGAGAGGGGTGGGCGAAGAGAGAGGTGGGCGAAGACAAAGGTTAGCGCAGAGAGAGGTGGGCGAGGAGAGAGGTGGGCGAAGAGAGAGGAGGGCGAAGAGAGAGGTGGGCGAAGAGAGAGGTGGGCGAAGACAGAGGTGGGCGAAGAGAGAGGTGGGCGAAGAGAGAGGTGGGCGAGGAGAGAGGTGGGCGAAGAGAGAGGTGGGCGAAGAGAGAGGTGGACGAAGAGAGAGGTGGGCGAAGAGAGAGGTGGGCGAAGAGAGAGGTGGGCGAAGACAGAGGTGGGCGAAGAGAGAGGTGGGCGAGGAGAGAGGTGGGCGAAGAGAGAGGTGGGCAAAGAGAGAGGTGGGCGAAGAGAGAGGTGGGCGAAGAGAGAGGTGGGCGAAGAGAGAGGTGGGCGAAGACAGAGGTTAGCGAAGAGAGGTGTGGGCGAAGAGAGAGGTGGGCGAAGAGAGCGGTGGGCGAAGAGAGGTGGGCGAAGAGAGGTGTGCAAAGAGAACGGTGGGCGAAGAGAGAGGTGGGCGAGGACAGATGTGGGCGAAGAGAGAGGCGGGCAAAGAGAGAGGTTAGCGAAGACAGAGGTTAGCGAAGAGAGAGGTGGGCGAAGAGAGAGGTGGGCGAAGAGAGAGGTGGGAGAAGAGAGAGGTGGGCGAAGAGAGCGGTGGGCGAAGAGAGAGGTGGGCGAAGAGAGAGGTGGGCGAAGAGAGAGGTGGGCGAAGAGAGATGTGGGCGAAGACAGAGGTTAGCGAGGAGAGTTGTGGGCGAAGAGAGAGGTGGGCGAAGAGAGCGGTGGGCGAAGAGAGAGGTGGGCGAAGAGAGAGGTGGGCGAAGACAGAGGTGGGCGAAGAGAGAGGTAGGCGAAGAGAGAGGTGGGCGAAGAGAGCGGTGGGCGAAGAAAGCGGTGGCGAAGAGAGAGGTGGGCGAAGAGAGAGGTGGGCGAAGACAGAGGTGGGCGAAGAGAGAGGTGGGCGAAGACAAAGGTTAGCGAAGAAAGAGGCTGGCAAAGACAGAGGTGGGCGAAGAGAAAGGTGGGCGAAGAGAAAGGTGGGCGAAGAGAGAGGTGGGCAAGGAGAGAGGTGGGCAAAGACAGAGGTGGGCGAAGAGAGAGGTGGGCGAAGAGAGAGGTGGGCGAAGAGAGATGTGGGTGAAGAGAGGTGGGCGAAGACAGAGGTGGGCGAAGAGAGCGGTGGGCGAAGAAAGAGGTGGGCGAAGAGAGGTGGGCGAAGACAGAGGTGGGCAAAGAGAGAGGTGGGCAAAGACAGAGGTGGGCGAAGAGAAAGGTGGGCGAAGAGAATGTTGGGCGAAGACAGAGGTGGGCGAAGAGAGCGGTGGGCGAAGAGAGAGGTGGGCGAAGAGAGATGTGGGCGAAGACAGAGGTTAGCGAGGAGAGTTGTGGGCGAAGAGAGAGGTGGGCGAGGAGAGAGGTGGGCGAAGAGAGAGGTGGGCGAAGAGAGCGGTGGGCGAAGAGAGAGGTGGGCGAAGAGAGAGGTGGGCGAAGACAGAGGTGGGCGAAGAGAGAGGTGGGCGAAGAAAGAGTTGGGCGAAGAGAGCGGTGGGCGAAAAGAGCGGTAGGCGAAGAGAGAGGTGGGCGAAGACAGAGGTGGGCGAAGAGAGAGGCGGGCAAAGACAAAGGTTAGCGAAGAGAGAGGTGAGCGAGGAGAGAGGTGGGCGAAGAGAGAGGTGGGCAAAGAGAGAGGTTAGCGAAGACAGAGGTTAGCGAAGAGAGAGGTGGGCGAAGACAAAGGTGGGCGAAGAGAGAGGTGGGCGAAGAGAGAGGTGGGCGATGAGAGAGGTGGGCGAAGAGAGAGGTGGGCGAAGAGAGAGGTGGGCGAAGACAGAGTGTGGCGAAGAGAGAGGTGGGCGAAGAGAGTGGTGGGCGAAGAGAGAGGTGGGCGAAGAGAGAGGTGGGCGAAGAGAGAGGTTAGCGAAGAGAGAGGTGGGCGAAGAGAGAGGTGGGCGAAGAGAGAGGTGGGCGAAGAGAGCGGTGGGCGAAGAGAGAGGTGGGCGAAGAGAGAGGTGGGCGAAGAGAGAGGTTAGCGAAGAGAGAGGTGGGCGAAGAGTGAGGTGGGCGAAGAGAGAGGTTGGCGAAGAGAGCAGTGGGCGAAGAGAGAGGTGGGCGAAGAGAGAGGTGGGCGAAGAGAGAGGTTAGCGAAGAGAGAGGTGGGCGAAGAGAGAGGTGGGCGAAGAGAGAGGTGGGCGAAGAGAGCGGTGGGCGAAGAGAGGTGGGCGAAGAGAGAGGTGGGCGAAGAGAGAGGTTAGCGAAGAGAGAGGTGGGCGAAGAGAGAGGTGAGCGAGGAGAGAGGTGGGCGAAGAGAGAGGTGGGCAAAGAGAGAGGTTAGAGAAGACAGAGGTTAGCGAAAAGAGAGGTGGGCGAAGAGAGAGGTGGGCGAAGAGAGAGGTGGGCGAAGAGAGAGGTGGGCGAAGAGAGAGGTGGGCGAAGAGAGAGGTGGGCGAAGAGAGAGGTGGGCGAAGAGAGAGGTGGGCGAAGAGAGAGGTGGGCGAAGAGAGAGGTGGGCAAAGAGAGAGGTGGGCGAAGAGAGAGGTGGGCGAAGAGAGAGTTGGGCAAAGAGAGCGGTGGGCGAAGAGAGAGGTGGGCTAAGAGAGAGGTGGGCGAAGAGAGAGGTTAGCGAAGAGAGAGGTGGGCGAAGGGAGAGGTGGGCGAAGACAGAGGTGGGCGAAGAGAGAGGCGGGCAAAGACAAAGGTTAGCGCAGAGAGAGGTGGGCGAGGAGAGAGGTGGGCGAAGAGAGCGGTGGGCGAAGAGAGCGGTGGGCGAAGAGAGAGGATGTGGAAGAGAGAGGTGGACGAAGACAGAGGTTAGCGAAGAGAGAGGTGGGCGAAGACAGAGGTAAGCGAAGACAGAGGTTAGCGAAGAGAGAGGTGGGCGAAGAGAGAGGTGGGCGAAGAGAGAGGTGGGCGAAGAGAGAGGTGGGCGATGAGAGAGTTGGGCGAAGAGAGAGGTGGGCAAAGAGAGAGGTGGGCGAAGACAGAGGTGGGCGAAGAGAGCGGTGGGCGAAGAGAGAGGTGGGCGAAGACAAAGGTTAGCGCATAGAGAGGTGGGCGAGGAGAGAGGTGGGCGAAGAGAGAGGTGGGCGAAGAGAGAGGTGGGCGAAGAGAGAGGTGGGCGAAGACAGAGGTGGGCGAAGAGAGAGGTGGGCGAAGAGAGAGGTGGGCGAGGAGAGAGGTGGGCGAAGAGAGAGGTGGGCGAAGAGAGAGGTGGGCGAAGAGAGAGGTGGGCGAAGAGAGAGGTGGGCGAAGACAAAGGTTAGCGCAGGGAGAGGTGGGCGAAGAGAGAGGTGGGCGAAGAGAGAGGTGGGCGAAGAGAGAGGTGGGCGAAGACAAAGGTTAGCGCAGGGAGAGGTGGGCGAAGAGAGAGGTGGGCGAAGAGAGAGGTGGGCGAAGAGAGAGGTGGGCGAAGAGAGAGGCGGGCGAAGACAGAGGTGGGCGAAGAGAGAGGTGGGCGAAGAGAGAGGTGGGCGAGGAGAGAGGTGGGCGAAGAGAGAGGTGGGCGAAGAGAGAGGTGGACGAAGAGAGAGGTGGGCGAAGAGAGAGGTGGGCGAAGAGAGAGGTGGGCGAAGAGAGAGGTGGGCGAATAGAGAGGTGGGCGAAGAGAGAGGTGGGCGAAGAGAGAGGCGGGCAAAGACAAAGGTTAGCGCAGAGAGAGGTGGGCGAGGAGAGAGGTGGGCGAAGAGAGCGGTGGGCGAAGAGAGAGGTGGGCGAAGAGAGCGGTGGGCGAAGAGAGAGGTGGGCGAAGAGAGAGGTGGGCGAAGAGAGAGGTGGGCGAAGAGAGAGGATGGCGAAGAGAGAGGTGGACGAAGACAGAGGTTAGCGAAGAGAGAGGTGGGCGAAGACAGAGGTAAGCGAAGAGAGAGGTGGGCGAAGAGAGAGGTGGGCGAAGAGAGAGGTGGGCGAAGAGAGGATGGCGAAGTGAGAGGTGGACGAAGACAGAGGTTAGCGAAGAGAGAGGTGGGCGAAGAGAGAGGTGGGCGAAGAGAGAGGTGGGCGAAGAGAGAGGTGGGCGAAGAGAGAGGTGGGCGAAGAGAGAGGTGGGCAAAGAGAGAGGTGGTCGAAGACATTGTTGAGCGAAGATAGAGGTGGGCGAAGACAGACATTATAGTAAGAAAGTAAAAGGAAAAGCGTAGAGGTAGGAGAGAGGTGGCCGAAGAGAGAGGGGAAAAGATAATAAGGAGGAAGGAATAGCGGAGAGGTAGAGAGAAATGGGCGAAGGGAGAGGGGAAAAGGGAATAAAAAGGAAGGAATAGCGGAGAGGTAGGAGAGAGTTGGGAAAAGAGAGAGGTTTAAGGGACAATAAATAGGAAAGAAAGGCGGAGATGTAGGAGAAAGGTGGGCGATGAGAGAGGGGAAAAGAGAATATGGAGGAAGGTATAGCGGAGAGGTAGGAGAAATGCGGGCGTAGAGAGGGGGAAGACAGAAGACAGAGGTGGGCGAAGAGAGAGGTTAGCGAAGAGAGAGGTGGGCGAAGAGAGCGGTGGGTGAAGAGAGCGTTGGGCGAAGAGAGAGGTGGGCGAAGATAGAGGTGGGCGAAGAGAGAGGCGGGCAAAGACAAAGGTTAGCGAAGAGAGAGGTGGGCGAAGAGAGAGGTGGGCGAAGATAGAGGTGGGCGAAGAGAGAGGTGGGCGAAGAGAGAGGTGGGCGAAGAGAGAGGTGGGCAAAGACAGAGGTTAGCGAAGAGAGGTGTGGGCGAAGAGAGAGGTGGGCGAAGAGAGCGGTGGGCGAAGAGAGAGGTGGGCGAAGAGAGAGGTGGACGAAGACAGAGGTTAGCGAAGAGAGAGGTGGGCGAAGAGAGAGGTGGGCGAAGAGAGAGGTGGGCGAAGAGAGAGGTGGGCGAAGAGAGAGGTGGGCGAAGAGAGAGGTGGGCGAAGAGAGGGGTGGGCGAAGAGAGAGGTGGGCGAAGACAAAGGTTAGCGCAGAGAGAGGTGGGCGAGGAGAGAGGTGGGCGAAGAGAGAGGAGGGCGAAGAGAGAGGTGGGCGAAGAGAGAGGTGGGCGAAGACAGAGGTGGGCGAAGAGAGAGGTGGGCGAAGAGAGAGGTGGGCGAGGAGAGAGGTGGGCGAAGAGAGAGGTGGGCGAAGAGAGAGGTGGACGAAGAGAGAGGTGGGCGAAGAGAGAGGTGGGCGAAGACAAAGGTTAGCGCAGAGAGAGGTGGGCGAAGAGAGAGGTGGGCGAAGAGAGAGGTGGGCGAAGAGAGAGGTGGGCGAAGAGAGAGGCGGGCGAAGACAGAGGTGGGCGAAGAGAGAGGTGGGCGAAGAGAGAGGTGGGCGAGGAGAGAGGTGGGCGAAGAGAGAGGTGGGCGAAGAGAGAGTTGGACGAAGAGAGAGGTGGGCGAAGAGAGAGGTGGGCGAAGAGAGAGGTGGGCGAAGAGAGAGGTGGGCGAAGAGAGAGGTGGGCGAAGAGAGGTGGGCGAAGAGAGAGGCGGGCAAAGACAAAGGTTAGCGCAGAGAGAGGTGGGCGAGGAGAGAGGTGGGCGAAGAGAGCGGTGGGCGAAGAGAGAGGTGGGCGAAGAGAGCGGTGGGCGAAGAGAGAGGTGGGCGAAGAGAGAGGTGGGCGAAGACAGATGTGGGCGAAGAGAGAGGTGGGCGAAGAGAGAGGATGGCGAAGAGAGAGGTGGACGAAGACAGAGGTTAGCGAAGAGAGAGGTGGGCGAAGACAGAGGTAAGCGAAGAGAGAGGTGGGCGAAGAGAGAGGTGGGCGAAGAGAGAGGTGGGCGAAGAGAGAGGATGGCGAAGTGAGAGGTGGACGAAGACAGAGGTTAGCGAAGAGAGAGGTGGGCGAAGAGAGAGGTGGGCGAAGAGAGAGGTGGGCAAAGAGAGAGGTGGGCGAAGAGAGAGGTGGGCGAAGAGAGAGGTGGGCAAAGAGAGAGGTGGGCGAAGACAGAGGTAAGCGAAGACAGAGGTTAGCGAAGAGAGAGGTGGGCGAAGAGAGAGGTGGGCGAAGAAATTGGTGAGCGAAGATAGAGGTGGGCGAAGACAGACATTATAGTAAGAAAGTAAAAGGAAAAGCGTAGAGGTAGGAGAGAGGTGGCCGAAGAGAGAGGGGAAAAGATAATAAGGAGGAAGGAATAGCGGAGAGGTAGAGAGAAATGGGCGAAGGGAGAGGGGAAAAGGGAATAAAAAGGAAGGAATAGCGGAGAGGTAGGAGAGAGTTGGGGAAAGAGAGAGGTTTAAGGGACAATAAATAGGAAAGAAGGCGGAGATGTAGGAGAAAGGTGGGCGATGAGAGAGGGGAAAAGAGAATATGGAGGAAGGTATAGCGGAGAGGTAGGAGAAATGCGGGCGTAGAGAGGGGGAAGACAGAAGACAGAGGTGGGCGAAGAGAGAGGTTAGCGAAGAGAGAGGTGGGCGAAGAGAGCGGTGGGTGAAGAGAGCGTTGGGCGAGGAGAGAGGTGGGCGAAGACAGAGGTGGGCGAAGACAGAGGTAAGCGAAGACAGAGGTTAGCGAAGAGAGAGGTGGGCGAAGAGAGAGGTGGGCGAAGAAATTGGTGAGCGAAGATAGAGGTGGGCGAAGACAGACATTATAGTAAGAAAGTAAAAGGAAAAGCGTAGAGGTAGGAGAGAGGTGGCCGAAGAGAGAGGGGGAAAAGATAATAAGGAGGAAGGAATAGCGGAGAGGTAGAGAGAAATGGGCGAAGGGAGAGGGGAAAAGGGAATAAAAAGGAAGGAATAGCGGAGAGGTAGGAGAGAGTTGGGGAAAGAGAGAGGTTTAAGGGACAATAAATAGGAAAGAAAGGCGGAGATGTAGGAGAAAGGTGGGCGATGAGAGAGGGGAAAAGAGAATATGGAGGAAGGTATAGCGGAGAGGTAGGAGAAATGCGGGCGTAGAGAGGGGGAAGACAGAAGACAGAGGTGGGCGAAGAGAGAGGTTAGCGAAGAGAGAGGTGGGCGAAGAGAGAGGTGGGCGAGGAGAGAGGTGGGCGAAGAGAGAGGTGGGCGAAGAGAGAGGTGGGCGAAGAGAGAGGTGGGCGAAGAGAGAGGTGGGCGAAGAGAGAGGTGGGCGAAGACAGAGGTTAGCGAAGAGAAAAGTGGGCGAAGAGAGAGGTGGGCGAAGACAAAGGTTAGCGAAGAGAGAGGTGGGCGAAGAGAGAGTTGGGCGAAGACAGAGGTTAGCGAAGAGAGAGGTGGGCGAAGAGAGAGTTGGGCGAAGAGAGAGGTGGGCGAAGAGAGAGGTGGGCGAAGAGAGAGGTTGGCGAAGACAGAGGTTAGCGAAGAGAAAAGTGGGCGAAGAGAGAGGTGGGCGAAGACAAAGGTTAGCGAAGAGAGAGCCGGGCAAAGACAGAGGTGGGCGAAGAGAGAGGTGGGCGAAGAGAGGTGTGGGCGAAGAGAGAGGTGGGAGAAGACAGAGGTAAGCGAAGAGAGAGCCGGGCAAAGACCGAGGTGGGCGAAGAGAGAGGTGGGCGAAGAGAGAGGTGGGCGAAGAGAGAGGAGGGCGAAGAGAGAGGTGGGCGAAGAGAGAAGTGGGCGAAGAGAGAGGTGGGCAAAGAGAGAGGTGGGCGAAGACAGAGGTTAGCGAAGAGAGGTGGGCGAAGAGAGAGGTGGGCGAGGAGAGAGGTGGGCGAAGAGAGAGGTGGGCGAAGAGAGAGGTGGGCGAAGAGAGAGGTGGGCAAAGAGAGAGGTGGGCGAAGACAGAGGTAAGCGAAGACAGAGGTTAGCGAAGAGAGAGGTGGGCGAAGAGATAGATAGATAGATAGATAATCGTCTTTATTCGGGCGAGAGAGAGGTGGGCGAAGAGAGAAGTGGGCGAAGAGAGAGGTGGGCAAAGAGAGAGGTGTGCGAAGACAGAGGTTAGCGAAGAGAGAGGTGGGCGAAGAGAGAGGTGGGCGAGGAGAGAGGTGGGCGAAGAGAGAGGTGGGCGAAGAGAGAGGTGGGCGAAGAGAGAGGTGGGCAAAGAGAGAGGTGGGCGAAGACAGAGGTTAGCGAAGAGAGAGGTGAGCGAAGAGAGAGGTGGGCGAAGAGAGAGGTGGGCGAAGAGAGAAGTGGGCGAAGACAGAGGTGGGCGAAGACATTGGTGAGCGAAGAGAGAGGTGGGCGAAGACAGACGTTAAAGTAAGAAAGTAAAAGGAAAAGGGTAGAGGTAGGAGAGAGGTGGCCGAAGAGAGAGGGGAAAAGATAATAAGGAGGAAGGAATAGCGGAGAGGTAGAGAGAAATGGGCGAAGGGAGAGGAGAAAAGGGAATAAAAAGATAGGAATAGCGGAGTGGTAGGAGAGAGTTGGGAAAAGAGAGAGGTTTAAGGGACAATAAATAGGAAAGAAAGGCGGAGATGTAGGAGAAATATGGGCGATGAGAGAGGGGAAAAGAGAATATGGAGGAAGGTATAGCGGAGAGGTAGGAGAAATGCGGGCGTAGAGAGAGGGAAGACAGAAGACAGAGGTGGGCGAAGAGAGAGGTTAGCGAAGAGAGAGGTGGGCGAAGAGAGAGGTGGGCGAAGAGAGAGGTGGGCAAAGAGAGAGGTTAGCGAAGACAGAGGTTAGCGATGAGAGAGGTGGTCGAAGAGAGAAGTGGGCGAAAAGAGAGGTAGGAGAAGAGAGAGGTGGGCGAAGAGAGATGTAGGCGAAGACAGAGGTTAGCCAGGAGAGTTGTGGGCGAAGAGAGAGGTGGGCGAAGAGAGCGGTGGGCGAAGAGAGAGGTGGGCGAAGAGAGAGGTGGGCGAAGAGAGAGGTGGGCGAAGACAGAGGTGGGCGAAGAGAGAGGTGGGCGAGGAGAGAGGTGGGCGAAGAGAGAGGTGGGCAAAGAGAGAGGTGGGCGAAGAGAGAGGTGGGCGAAGAGAGAGGTGGGCGAAGAGAGAGGTGGGCGAAGACAGAGGTTAGCGAAGAGAGGTGTGGGCGAAGAGAGAGGTGGGCGAAGAGAGCGGTGGGCGAAGAGAGGTGGGCGAAGAGAGGTGGGCAAAGAGAACGGTGGGCGAAGAGAGAGGTGGGCGAGGAAAGATGTGGGCGAAGAGAGAGGCGGGCAAAGAGAGAGGTTAGCGAAGACAGAGGTTAGCGAAGAGAGAGGTGGGCGAAGAGAGAGGTGGGCGAAGAGAGAGGTGGGAGAAGAGAGAGGTGGGCGAAGAGAGCGGTGGGCGAAGAGAGAGGTGGGCGAAGAGAGAGGTGGGCGAAGAGAGAGGTGGGCGAAGAGAGATGTGGGCGAAGACAGAGGTTAGCGAGGAGAGTTGTGGGCGAAGAGAGAGGTGGGCGAAGAGAGCGGTGGGCGAAGAGAGAGGTGGGCGAAGAGAGAGGTGGGCGAAGACAGAGGTGGGCGAAGAGAGAGGTGGGCGAAGAGAGAGGTGGGCGAAGAGAGCGGTGGGCGAAGAAAGCGGTGGCGAAGAGAGAGGTGGGCGAAGAGAGAGGTGGGCGAAGACAGAGGTGGGCGAAGAGAGAGGTGGGCGAAGACAAAGGTTAGCGAAGAAAGAGGCTGGCAAAGACAGAGGTGGGCGAAGAGAAAGGTGGGCGAAGAGAAAGGTGGGCGAAGAGAGAGGTGGGCAAGGAGAGAGGTGGGCAAAGACAGAGGTGGGCGAAGAGAGAGGTGGGCGAAGAGAGAGGTGGGCGAAGAGAGATGTGGGTGAAGAGAGGTGGGCGAAGACAGAGGTGGGCGAAGAGAGCGGTGGGCGAAGAAAGAGGTGGGCGAAGAGAGGTGGGCGAAGACAGAGGTGGGCAAAGAGAGAGGTGGGCAAAGACAGAGGTGGGCGAAGAGAAAGGTGGGCGAAGAGAATGTTGGGCGAAGACAGAGGTGGGCGAAGAGAGCGGTGGGCGAAGAGAGAGGTGGGCGAAGAGAGATGTGGGCGAAGACAGAGGTTAGCGAGGAGAGTTGTGGGCGAAGAGAGAGGTGGGCGAGGAGAGAGGTGGGCGAAGAGAGAGGTGGGCGAAGAGAAAGGTGGGCGAAGAGAATGTTGGGCGAAGACAGAGGTGGGCGAAGAGAGCGGTGGGCGAAGAGAGAGGTGGGCGAAGAGAGATGTGGGCGAAGACAGAGGTTAGCGAGGAGAGTTGTGGGCGAAGAGAGAGGTGGGCGAGGAGAGAGGTGGGCGAAGAGAGAGGTGGGCGAAGAGAGCGGTGGGCGAAGAGAGAGGTGGGCGAAGAGAGAGGTGGGCGAAGACAGAGGTGGGCGAAGAGAGAGGTGGGCGAAGAAAGAGTTGGGCGAAGAGAGCGGTGGGCGAAAAGAGCGGTAGGCGAAGAGAGAGGTGGGCGAAGACAGAGGTGGGCGAAGAGAGAGGCGGGCAAAGACAAAGGTTAGCGAAGAGAGAGGTGAGCGAGGAGAGAGGTGGGCGAAGAGAGAGGTGGGCAAAGAGAGAGGTTAGCGAAGACAGAGGTTAGCGAAGAGAGAGGTGGGCGAAGACAAAGGTGGGCGAAGAGAGAGGTGGGCGAAGAGAGAGGTGGGCGAAGAGAGAGGTGGGCGAAGAGAGAGGTGGGCGAAGAGAGAGGTGGGCGAAGACAGAGTGTGGCGAAGAGAGAGGTGGGCGAAGAGAGTGGTGGGCGAAGAGAGAGGTGGGCGAAGAGAGAGGTGGGCGAAGAGAGAGGTTAGCGAAGAGAGAGGTGGGCGAAGAGAGAGGTGGGCGAAGAGAGAGGTGGGCGAAGAGAGCGGTGGGCGAAGAGAGAGGTGGGCGAAGAGAGAGGTGGGCGAAGAGAGAGGTTAGCGAAGAGAGAGGTGGGCGAAGAGTGAGGTGGGCGAAGAGAGAGGTTGGCGAAGAGAGCAGTGGGCGAAGAGAGAGGTGGGCGAAGAGAGAGGTGGGCGAAGAGAGAGGTTAGCGAAGAGAGAGGTGGGCGAAGAGAGAGGTGGGCGAAGAGAGAGGTGGGCGAAGAGAGCGGTGGGCGAAGAGAGGTGGGCGAAGAGAGAGGTGGGCGAAGAGAGAGGTTAGCGAAGAGAGAGGTGGGCGAAGAGAGAGGTGAGCGAGGAGAGAGGTGGGCGAAGAGAGAGGTGGGCAAAGAGAGAGGTTAGAGAAGACAGAGGTTAGCGAAAAGAGAGGTGGGCGAAGAGAGAGGTGGGCGAAGAGAGAGGTGGGCGAAGTGAGAGGTGGGCGAAGAGAGAGGTGGGCGAAGAGAGAGGTGGGCGAAGAGAGAGGTGGGCGAAGAGAGAGGTGGGCGAAGAGAGAGGTGGGCGAAGAGAGAGGTGGGCAAAGAGAGAGGTGGGCGAAGAGAGAGGTGGGCGAAGAGAGAGTTGGGCAAAGAGAGAGGTGGGCGAAGAGAGAGGTGGGCTAAGAGAGAGGTGGGCGAAGAGAGAGGTTAGCGAAGAGAGAGGTGGGCGAAGGGAGAGGTGGGCGAAGACAGAGGTGGGCGAAGAGAGAGGCGGGCAAAGACAAAGGTTAGCGCAGAGAGAGGTGGGCGAGGAGAGAGGTGGGCGAAGAGAGCGGTGGGCGAAGAGAGCGGTGGGCGAAGAGAGAGGATGTGGAAGAGAGAGGTGGACGAAGACAGAGGTTAGCGAAGAGAGAGGTGGGCGAAGACAGAGGTAAGCGAAGACAGAGGTTAGCGAAGAGAGAGGTGGGCGAAGAGAGAGGTGGGCGAAGAGAGAGGTGGGCGAAGAGAGAGGTGGGCGATGAGAGAGTTGGGCGAAGAGAGAGGTGGGCAAAGAGAGAGGTGGGCGAAGACAGAGGTGGGCGAAGAGAGCGGTGGGCGAAGAGAGAGGTGGGCGAAGACAAAGGTTAGCGCATAGAGAGGTGGGCGAGGAGAGAGGTGGGCGAAGAGAGAGGTGGGCGAAGAGAGAGGTGGGCGAAGAGAGAGGTGGGCGAAGACAGAGGTGGGCGAAGAGAGAGGTGGGCGAAGAGAGAGGTGGGCGAGGAGAGAGGTGGGCGAAGAGAGAGGTGGGCGAAGAGAGAGGTGGGCGAAGAGAGAGGTGGGCGAAGAGAGAGGTGGGCGAAGACAAAGGTTAGCGCAGGGAGAGGTGGGCGAAGAGAGAGGTGGGCGAAGAGAGAGGTGGGCGAAGAGAGAGGTGGGCGAAGAGAGAGGCGGGCGAAGACAGAGGTGGGCGAAGAGAGAGGTGGGCGAAGAGAGAGGTGGGCGAGGAGAGAGGTGGGCGAAGAGAGAGGTGGGCGAAGAGAGAGGTGGACGAAGAGAGAGGTGGGCGAAGAGAGAGGTGGGCGAAGAGAGAGGTGGGCGAAGAGAGAGGTGGGCGAAGAGAGAGGTGGGCGAAGAGAGAGGTGGGCGAAGAGAGAGGCGGGCAAAGACAAAGGTTAGCGCAGAGAGAGGTGGGCGAGGAGAGAGGTGGGCGAAGAGAGCGGTGGGCGAAGAGAGAGGTGGGCGAAGAGAGCGGTGGGCGAAGAGAGAGGTGGGCGAAGAGAGAGGTGGGCGAAGAGAGAGGTGGGCGAAGAGAGAGGATGGCGAAGAGAGAGGTGGACGAAGACAGAGGTTAGCGAAGAGAGAGGTGGGCGAAGACAGAGGTAAGCGAAGAGAGAGGTGGGCGAAGAGAGAGGTGGGCGAAGAGAGAGGTGGGCGAAGAGAGGATGGCGAAGTGAGAGGTGGACGAAGACAGAGGTTAGCGAAGAGAGAGGTGGGCGAAGAGAGAGGTGGGCGAAGAGAGAGGTGGGCGAAGAGAGAGGTGGGCGAAGAGAGAGGTGGGCGAAGAGAGAGGTGGGCAAAGAGAGAGGTGGTCGAAGACATTGTTGAGCGAAGATAGAGGTGGGCGAAGACAGACATTATAGTAAGAAAGTAAAAGGAAAAGCGTAGAGGTAGGAGAGAGGTGGCCGAAGAGAGAGGGGAAAAGATAATAAGGAGGAAGGAATAGCGGAGAGGTAGAGAGAAATGGGCGAAGGGAGAGGGGAAAAGGGAATAAAAAGGAAGGAATAGCGGAGAGGTAGGAGAGAGTTGGGAAAAGAGAGAGGTTTAAGGGACAATAAATAGGAAAGAAAGGCGGAGATGTAGGAGAAAGGTGGGCGATGAGAGAGGGGAAAAGAGAATATGGAGGAAGGTATAGCGGAGAGGTAGGAGAAATGCGGGCGTAGAGAGGGGGAAGACAGAAGACAGAGGTGGGCGAAGAGAGAGGTTAGCGAAGAGAGAGGTGGGCGAAGAGAGCGGTGGGTGAAGAGAGCGTTGGGCGAAGAGAGAGGTGGGCGAAGATAGAGGTGGGCGAAGAGAGAGGCGGGCAAAGACAAAGGTTAGCGAAGAGAGAGGTGGGCGAAGAGAGAGGTGGGCGAAGATAGAGGTGGGCGAAGAGAGAGGTGGGCGAAGAGAGAGGTGGGCGAAGAGAGAGGTGGGCAAAGACAGAGGTTAGCGAAGAGAGGTGTGGGCGAAGAGAGAGGTGGGCGAAGAGAGCGGTGGGCGAAGAGAGAGGTGGGCGAAGAGAGAGGTGGACGAAGACAGAGGTTAGCGAAGAGAGAGGTGGGCGAAGAGAGAGGTGGGCGAAGAGAGAGGTGGGCGAAGAGAGAGGTGGGCGAAGAGAGAGGTGGGCGAAGAGAGAGGTGGGCGAAGAGAGGGGTGGGCGAAGAGAGAGGTGGGCGAAGACAAAGGTTAGCGCAGAGAGAGGTGGGCGAGGAGAGAGGTGGGCGAAGAGAGAGGAGGGCGAAGAGAGAGGTGGGCGAAGAGAGAGGTGGGCGAAGACAGAGGTGGGCGAAGAGAGAGGTGGGCGAAGAGAGAGGTGGGCGAGGAGAGAGGTGGGCGAAGAGAGAGGTGGGCGAAGAGAGAGGTGGACGAAGAGAGAGGTGGGCGAAGAGAGAGGTGGGCGAAGACAAAGGTTAGCGCAGAGAGAGGTGGGCGAAGAGAGAGGTGGGCGAAGAGAGAGGTGGGCGAAGAGAGAGGTGGGCGAAGAGAGAGGCGGGCGAAGACAGAGGTGGGCGAAGAGAGAGGTGGGCGAAGAGAGAGGTGGGCGAGGAGAGAGGTGGGCGAAGAGAGAGGTGGGCGAAGAGAGAGTTGGACGAAGAGAGAGGTGGGCGAAGAGAGAGGTGGGCGAAGAGAGAGGTGGGCGAAGAGAGAGGTGGGCGAAGAGAGAGGTGGGCGAAGAGAGGTGGGCGAAGAGAGAGGCGGGCAAAGACAAAGGTTAGCGCAGAGAGAGGTGGGCGAGGAGAGAGGTGGGCGAAGAGAGCGGTGGGCGAAGAGAGAGGTGGGCGAAGAGAGCGGTGGGCGAAGAGAGAGGTGGGCGAAGAGAGAGGTGGGCGAAGACAGATGTGGGCGAAGAGAGAGGTGGGCGAAGAGAGAGGATGGCGAAGAGAGAGGTGGACGAAGACAGAGGTTAGCGAAGAGAGAGGTGGGCGAAGACAGAGGTAAGGGAAGAGAGAGGTGGGCGAAGAGAGAGGTGGGCGAAGAGAGAGGTGGGCGAAGAGAGAGGATGGCGAAGTGAGAGGTGGACGAAGACAGAGGTTAGCGAAGAGAGAGGTGGGCGAAGAGAGAGGTGGGCGAAGAGAGAGGTGGGCAAAGAGAGAGGTGGGCGAAGAGAGAGGTGGGCGAAGAGAGAGGTGGGCAAAGAGAGAGGTGGGCGAAGACAGAGGTAAGCGAAGACAGAGGTTAGCGAAGAGAGAGGTGGGCGAAGAGAGAGGTGGGCGAAGAAATTGGTGAGCGAAGATAGAGGTGGGCGAAGACAGACATTATAGTAAGAAAGTAAAAGGAAAAGCGTAGAGGTAGGAGAGAGGTGGCCGAAGAGAGAGGGGAAAAGATAATAAGGAGGAAGGAATAGCGGAGAGGTAGAGAGAAATGGGCGAAGGGAGAGGGGAAAAGGGAATAAAAAGGAAGGAATAGCGGAGAGGTAGGAGAGAGTTGGGGAAAGAGAGAGGTTTAAGGGACAATAAATAGGAAAGAAAGGCGGAGATGTAGGAGAAAGGTGGGCGATGAGAGAGGGGAAAAGAGAATATGGAGGAAGGTATAGCGGAGAGGTAGGAGAAATGCGGGCGTAGAGAGGGGGAAGACAGAAGACAGAGGTGGGCGAAGAGAGAGGTTAGCGAAGAGAGAGGTGGGCGAAGAGAGCGGTGGGTGAAGAGAGCGTTGGGCGAGGAGAGAGGTGGGCGAAGACAGAGGTGGGCGAAGACAGAGGTAAGCGAAGACAGAGGTTAGCGAAGAGAGAGGTGGGCGAAGAGAGAGGTGGGCGAAGAAATTGGTGAGCGAAGATAGAGGTGGGCGAAGACAGACATTATAGTAAGAAAGTAAAAGGAAAAGCGTAGAGGTAGGAGAGAGGTGGCCGAAGAGAGAGGGGAAAAGATAATAAGGAGGAAGGAATAGCGGAGAGGTAGAGAGAAATGGGCGAAGGGAGAGGGGAAAAGGGAATAAAAAGGAAGGAATAGCGGAGAGGTAGGAGAGAGTTGGGGAAAGAGAGAGGTTTAAGGGACAATAAATAGGAAAGAAAGGCGGAGATGTAGGAGAAAGGTGGGCGATGAGAGAGGGGAAAAGAGAATATGGAGGAAGGTATAGCGGAGAGGTAGGAGAAATGCGGGCGTAGAGAGGGGGAAGACAGAAGACAGAGGTGGGCGAAGAGAGAGGTTAGCGAAGAGAGAGGTGGGCGAAGAGAGAGGTGGGCGAGGAGAGAGGTGGGCGAAGAGAGAGGTGGGCGAAGAGAGAGGTGGGCGAAGAGAGAGGTGGGCGAAGAGAGAGGTGGGCGAAGAGAGAGGTGGGCGAAGACAGAGGTTAGCGAAGAGAAAAGTGGGCGAAGAGAGAGGTGGGCGAAGACAAAGGTTAGCGAAGAGAGAGGTGGGCGAAGAGAGAGTTGGGCGAAGACAGAGGTTAGCGAAGAGAGAGGTGGGCGAAGAGAGAGTTGGGCGAAGAGAGAGGTGGGCGAAGAGAGAGGTGGGCGAAGAGAGAGGTTGGCGAAGACAGAGGTTAGCGAAGAGAAAAGTGGGCGAAGAGAGAGGTGGGCGAAGACAAAGGTTAGCGAAGAGAGAGCCGGGCAAAGACAGAGGTGGGCGAAGAGAGAGGTGGGCGAAGAGAGGTGTGGGCGAAGAGAGAGGTGGGAGAAGACAGAGGTAAGCGAAGAGAGAGCCGGGCAAAGACCGAGGTGGGCGAAGAGAGAGGTGGGCGAAGAGAGAGGTGGGCGAAGAGAGAGGAGGGCGAAGAGAGAGGTGGGCGAAGAGAGAAGTGGGCGAAGAGAGAGGTGGGCAAAGAGAGAGGTGGGCGAAGACAGAGGTTAGCGAAGAGAGGTGGGCGAAGAGAGAGGTGGGCGAGGAGAGAGGTGGGCGAAGAGAGAGGTGGGCGAAGAGAGAGGTGGGCGAAGAGAGAGGTGGGCAAAGAGAGAGGTGGGCGAAGACAGAGGTAAGCGAAGACAGAGGTTAGCGAAGAGAGAGGTGGGCGAAGAGATAGATAGATAGATAGATAATCGTCTTTATTCGGGCGAGAGAGAGGTGGGCGAAGAGAGAAGTGGGCGAAGAGAGAGGTGGGCAAAGAGAGAGGTGTGCGAAGACAGAGGTTAGCGAAGAGAGAGGTGGGCGAAGAGAGAGGTGGGCGAGGAGAGAGGTGGGCGAAGAGAGAGGTGGGCGAAGAGAGAGGTGGGCGAAGAGAGAGGTGGGCAAAGAGAGAGGTGGGCGAAGACAGAGGTTAGCGAAGAGAGAGGTGAGCGAAGAGAGAGGTGGGCGAAGAGAGAGGTGGGCGAAGAGAGAAGTGGGCGAAGACAGAGGTGGGCGAAGACATTGGTGAGCGAAGAGAGAGGTGGGCGAAGACAGACGTTAAAGTAAGAAAGTAAAAGGAAAAGGGTAGAGGTAGGAGAGAGGTGGCCGAAGAGAGAGGGGAAAAGATAATAAGGAGGAAGGAATAGCGGAGAGGTAGAGAGAAATGGGCGAAGGGAGAGGAGAAAAGGGAATAAAAAGATAGGAATAGCGGAGTGGTAGGAGAGAGTTGGGAAAAGAGAGAGGTTTAAGGGACAATAAATAGGAAAGAAAGGCGGAGATGTAGGAGAAATATGGGCGATGAGAGAGGGGAAAAGAGAATATGGAGGAAGGTATAGCGGAGAGGTAGGAGAAATGCGGGCGTAGAGAGAGGGAAGACAGAAGACAGAGGTGGGCGAAGAGAGAGGTTAGCGAAGAGAGAGGTGGGCGAAGAGAGAGGTGGGCGAAGAGAGAGGTGGGCAAAGAGAGAGGTTAGCGAAGACAGAGGTTAGCGATGAGAGAGGTGGTCGAAGAGAGAAGTGGGCGAAAAGAGAGGTAGGAGAAGAGAGAGGTGGGCGAAGAGAGATGTAGGCGAAGACAGAGGTTAGCCAGGAGAGTTGTGGGCGAAGAGAGAGGTCGGCGAAGAGAGCGGTGGGCGAAGAGAGAGGTGGGCGAAGAGAGAGGTGGGCGAAGAGAGAGGTGGGCGAAGACAGAGGTGGGCGAAGAGAGAGGTGGGCGAGGAGAGAGGTGGGCGAAGAGAGAGGTGGGCAAAGAGAGAGGTGGGCGAAGAGAGAGGTGGGCGAAGAGAGAGGTGGGCGAAGAGAGAGGTGGGCGAAGACAGAGGTTAGCGAAGAGAGGTGTGGGCGAAGAGAGAGGTGGGCGAAGAGAGCGGTGGGCGAAGAGAGGTGGGCGAAGAGAGGTGGGCAAAGAGAACGGTGGGCGAAGAGAGAGGTGGGCGAGGAAAGATGTGGGCGAAGAGAGAGGCGGGCAAAGAGAGAGGTTAGCGAAGACAGAGGTTAGCGAAGAGAGAGGTGGGCGAAGAGAGAGGTGGGCGAAGAGAGAGGTGGGAGAAGAGAGAGGTGGGCGAAGAGAGCGGTGGGCGAAGAGAGAGGTGGGCGAAGAGAGAGGTGGGCGAAGAGAGAGGTGGGCGAAGAGAGATGTGGGCGAAGACAGAGGTTAGCGAGGAGAGTTGTGGGCGAAGAGAGAGGTGGGCGAAGAGAGCGGTGGGCGAAGAGAGAGGTGGGCGAAGAGAGAGGTGGGCGAAGACAGAGGTGGGCGAAGAGAGAGGTGGGCGAAGAGAGAGGTGGGCGAAGAGAGCGGTGGGCGAAGAAAGCGGTGGCGAAGAGAGAGGTGGGCGAAGAGAGAGGTGGGCGAAGACAGAGGTGGGCGAAGAGAGAGGTGGGCGAAGACAAAGGTTAGCGAAGAAAGAGGCTGGCAAAGACAGAGGTGGGCGAAGAGAAAGGTGGGCGAAGAGAAAGGTGGGCGAAGAGAGAGGTGGGCAAGGAGAGAGGTGGGCAAAGACAGAGGTGGGCGAAGAGAGAGGTGGGCGAAGAGAGAGGTGGGCGAAGAGAGATGTGGGTGAAGAGAGGTGGGCGAAGACAGAGGTGGGCGAAGAGAGCGGTGGGCGAAGAAAGAGGTGGGCGAAGAGAGGTGGGCGAAGACAGAGGTGGGCAAAGAGAGAGGTGGGCAAAGACAGAGGTGGGCGAAGAGAAAGGTGGGCGAAGAGAATGTTGGGCGAAGACAGAGGTGGGCGAAGAGAGCGGTGGGCGAAGAGAGAGGTGGGCGAAGAGAGATGTGGGCGAAGACAGAGGTTAGCGAGGAGAGTTGTGGGCGAAGAGAGAGGTGGGCGAGGAGAGAGGTGGGCGAAGAGAGAGGTGGGCGAAGAGAGCGGTGGGCGAAGAGAGAGGTGGGCGAAGACAGAGGTGGGCGAAGAGAGAGGTGGGCGAAGAAAGAGTTGGGCGAAGAGAGCGGTGGGCGAAAAGAGCGGTAGGCGAAGAGAGAGGTGGGCGAAGACAGAGGTGGGCGAAGAGAGAGGCGGGCAAAGACAAAGGTTAGCGAAGAGAGAGGTGAGCGAGGAGAGAGGTGGGCGAAGAGAGAGGTGGGCAAAGAGAGAGGTTAGCGAAGACAGAGGTTAGCGAAGAGAGAGGTGGGCGATGACAAAGGTGGGCGAAGAGAGAGGTGGGCGAAGAGAGAGGTGGGCGAAGAGAGAGGTGGGCGAAGAGAGAGGTGGGCGAAGAGAGAGGTGGGCGAAGAGAGAGGTGGGCGAAGACAGAGTTTAGCGAAGAGAGGTGTGGCGAAGAGAGAGGTGGGCGAAGAGAGTGGTGGGCGAAGAGAGAGGTGGGCGAAGAGAGAGGTGGGCGAAGAGAGAGGTTAGCGAAGAGAGAGGTGGGCGAAGAGAGAGGTGGGCGAAGAGAGAGGTGGGCGAAGAGAGCGGTGGGCGAAGAGAGAGGTGGGCGAAGAGAGAGGTGGGCGAAGAGAGAGGTTAGCGAAGAGAGAGGTGGGCGAAGAGTGAGGTGGGCGAAGAGAGAGGTTGGCGAAGAGAGCAGTGGGCGAAGAGAGAGGTGGGCGAAGAGAGAGGTGGGCGAAGAGAGAGGTTAGCGAAGAGAGAGGTGGGCGAAGAGAGAGGTGGGCGAAGAGAGAGGTGGGCGAAGAGAGCGGTGGGCGAAGAGAGAGGTGGGCGAAGAGAGAGGTGGGCGAAGAGAGAGGTTAGCGAAGAGAGAGGTGGGCGAAGAGAGAGGTGAGCGAGGAGAGAGGTGGGCGAAGAGAGAGGTGGGCAAAGAGAGAGGTTAGAGAAGACAGAGGTTAGCGAAAAGAGAGGTGGGCGAAGAGAGAGGTGGGCGAAGAGAGAGGTGGGCGAAGAGAGAGGTGGGCGAAGAGAGAGGTGGGCGAAGAGAGAGGTGGGCGAAGAGAGAGGTGGGCGAAGAGAGAGGTGGGCGAAGAGAGAGGTGGGCGAAGAGAAAGGTGGGCAAAGAGAGAGGTGGGCGAAGAGAGAGGTGGGCGAAGAGAGAGTTGGGCAAAGAGAGCGGTGGGCGAAGAGAGAGGTGGGCTAAGAGAGAGGTGGGCGAAGAGAGAGGTTAGCGAAGAGAGAGGTGGGCGAAGGGAGAGGTGGGCGAAGACAGAGGTGGGCGAAGAGAGAGGCGGGCAAAGACAAAGGTTAGCGCAGAGAGAGGTGGGCGAGGAGAGAGGTGGGCGAAGACAGCGGTGGGCGAAGAGAGCGGTGGGCGAAGAGAGAGGATGTGGAAGAGAGAGGTGGACGAAGACAGAGGTTAGCGAAGAGAGAGGTGGGCGAAGACAGAGGTAAGCGAAGACAGAGGTTAGCGAAGAGAGAGGTGGGCGAAGAGAGAGGTGGGCGAAGAGAGAGGTGGGCGAAGAGAGAGGTGGGCGATGAGAGAGTTGGGCGAAGAGAGAGGTGGGCAAAGAGAGAGGTGGGCGAAGACAGAGGTGGGCGAAGAGAGCGGTGGGCGAAGAGAGAGGTGGGCGAAGACAAAGGTTAGCGCATAGAGAGGTGGGCGAGGAGAGAGGTGGGCGAAGAGAGAGGTGGGCGAAGAGAGAGGTGGGCGAAGAGAGAGGTGGGCGAAGACAGAGGTGGGCGAAGAGAGAGGTGGGCGAAGAGAGAGGTGGGCGAGGAGAGAGGTGGGCGAAGAGAGAGGTGGGCGAAGAGAGAGGTAGACGAAGAGAGAGGTGGGCGAAGAGAGAGGTGGGCGAAGACAAAGGTTAGCGCAGAGAGAGGTGGGCGAAGAGAGAGGTGGGCGAAGAGAGAGGTGGGCGAAGAGAGAGGTGGGCGAAGAGAGAGGCGGGCGAAGACAGAGGTGGGCGAAGAGAGAGGTGGGCGAAGAGAGAGGTGGGCGAGGAGAGAGGTGGGCGAAGAGAGAGGTGGGCGAAGAGAGAGGTGGACGAAGAGAGAGGTGGGCGAAGAGAGAGGTGGGCGAAGAGAGAGGTGGGCGAAGAGAGAGGTGGGCGAAGAGAGAGGTGGGCGAAGAGAGAGGTGGGCGAAGAGAGAGGCGGGCAAAGACAAAGGTTAGCGCAGAGAGAGGTGGGCGAGGAGAGAGGTGGGCGAAGAGAGCGGTGGGCGAAGAGAGAGGTGGGCGAAGAGAGCGGTGGGCGAAGAGAGAGGTGGGCGAAGAGAGAGGTGGGCGAAGAGAGAGGTGGGCGAAGAGAGAGGATGGCGAAGAGAGAGGTGGACGAAGACAGAGGTTAGCGAAGAGAGAGGTGGGCGAAGACAGAGGTAAGCGAAGAGAGAGGTGGGCGAAGAGAGAGGTGGGCGAAGAGAGAGGTGGGCGAAGAGAGGATGGCGAAGTGAGAGGTGGACGAAGACAGAGGTTAGCGAAGAGAGAGGTGGGCGAAGAGAGAGGTGGGCGAAGAGAGAGGTGGGCGAAGAGAGAGGTGGGCGAAGAGAGAGGTGGGCGAAGAGAGAGGTGGGCAAAGAGAGAGGTGGTCGAAGACAGAGGTAAGCGAAGACAGAGGTTAGCGAAGAGAGAGGTGGGCGAAGAGAGAGGTGGGCGAAGACATTGTTGAGCGAAGATAGAGGTGGGCGAAGACAGACATTATAGTAAGAAAGTAAAAGGAAAAGCGTAGAGGTAGGAGAGAGGTGGCCGAAGAGAGAGGGGAAAAGATAATAAGGAGGAAGGAATAGCGGAGAGGTAGAGAGAAATGGGCGAAGGGAGAGGGGAAAAGGGAATAAAAAGGAAGGAATAGCGGAGAGGTAGGAGAGAGTTGGGAAAAGAGAGAGGTTTAAGGGACAATAAATAGGAAAGAAAGGCGGAGATGTAGGAGAAAGGTGGGCGATGAGAGAGGGGAATAGAGAATATGGAGGAAGGTATAGCGGAGAGGTAGGAGAAATGCGGGCGTAGAGAGGGGGAAGACAGAAGACAGAGGTGGGCGAAGAGAGAGGTTAGCGAAGAGAGAGGTGGGCGAAGAGAGCGGTGGGTGAAGAGAGCGTTGGGCGAAGAGAGAGGTGGGCGAAGATAGAGGTGGGAGAAGAGAGAGGCGGGCAAAGACAAAGGTTAGCGAAGAGAGAGGTGGGCGAAGAGAGAGGTGGGCGAAGATAGAGGTGGGCGAAGAGAGAGGTGGGCGAAGAGAGAGGTGGGCGAAGAGAGAGGTGGGCAAAGACAGAGGTTAGCGAAGAGAGGTGTGGGCGAAGAGAGAGGTGGGCGAAGAGAGCGGTGGGCGAAGAGAGAGGTGGGCGAAGAGAGAGGTGGACGAAGACAGAGGTTAGCGAAGAGAGAAGTGGGCGAAGAGAGAGGTGGGCGAAGAGAGAGGTGGGCGAAGAGAGAGGTGGGCGAAGAGAGAGGTGGGCGAAGAGAGAGGTGGGCGAAGAGAGGGGTGGGCGAAGAGAGAGGTGGGCGAAGACAAAGGTTAGCGCAGAGAGAGGTGGGCGAGGAGAGAGGTGGGCGAAGAGAGAGGAGGGCGAAGAGAGAGGTGGGCGAAGAGAGAGGTGGGCGAAGACAGAGGTGGGCGAAGAGAGAGGTGGGCGAAGAGAGAGGTGGGCGAGGAGAGAGGTGGGCGAAGAGAGAGGTGGGCGAAGAGAGAGGTGGACGAAGAGAGAGGTGGGCGAAGAGAGAGGTGGGCGAAGACAAAGGTTAGCGCAGAGAGAGGTGGGCGAAGAGAGAGGTGGGCGAAGAGAGAGGTGGGCGAAGAGAGAGGTGGGCGAAGAGAGAGGCGGGCGAAGACAGAGGTGGGCGAAGAGAGAGGTGGGCGAAGAGAGAGGTGGGCGAGGAGAGAGGTGGGCGAAGAGAGAGGTGGGCGAAGAGAGAGTTGGACGAAGAGAGAGGTGGGCGAAGAGAGAGGTGGGCGAAGAGAGAGGTGGGCGAAGAGAGAGGTGGGCGAAGAGAGAGGTGGGCGATAGAGGTGGGCGAAGAGAGAGGCGGGCAAAGACAAAGGTTAGCGCAGAGAGAGGTGGGCAAAGAGAGAGGTGGGCGAAGAGAGCGGTGGGCGAAGAGAGAGGTGGGCGAAGAGAGCGGTGGGCGAAGAGAGAGTTGGGCGAAGAGAGAGGTGGGCGAAGACAGATGTGGGCGAAGAGAGAGGTGGGCGAAGAGAGAGGATGGCGAAGAGAGAGGTGGACGAAGACAGAGGTTAGCGAAGAGAGAGGTGGGCGAAGACAGAGGTAAGCGAAGAGAGAGGTGGGCGAAGAGAGAGGTGGGCGAAGAGAGAGGTGGGCGAAGAGAGAGGATGGCGAAGTGAGAGGTGGACGAAGACAGAGGTTAGCGAAGAGAGAGGTGGGCGAAGAGAGAGGTGGGCGAAGAGAGAGGTGGGCGAAGAGAGAGGTGGGCGAAGAGAGAGGTGGGCGAAGAGAGAGGTGGGCAAAGAGAGAGGTGGGCGAAGACAGAGGTAAGCGAAGACAGAGGTTAGCGAAGAGAGAGGCGGGCGAAGAGAGAGGTGGGCGAAGAAATTGGTGAGCGAAGATAGAGGTGGGCGAAGACAGACATTATAGTAAGAAAGTAAAAGGAAAAGCGTAGAGGTAGGAGAGAGGTGGCCGAAGAGAGAGGGGAAAAGATAATAAGGAGGAAGGAATAGCGGAGAGGTAGAGAGAAATGGGCGAAGGGAGAGGGGAAAAGGTAATAAAAAGGAAGGAATAGCGGAGAGGTAGGAGAGAGTTGGGGAAAGAGAGAGGTTTAAGGGACAATAAATAGGAAAGAAAGGCGGAGATGTAGGAGAAAGGTGGGCGATGAGAGAGGGGAAAAGAGAATATGGAGGAAGGTATAGCGGAGAGGTAGGAGAAATGCGGGCGTAGAGAGGGGGAAGACAGAAGACAGAGGTGGGCGAAGAGAGAGGTTAGCGAAGAGAGAGGTGGGCGAAGAGAGCGGTGGGTGAAGAGAGCGTTGGGCGAGGAGAGAGGTGGGCGAAGACAGAGGTGGGCGAAGAGAGAGGCGGGCAAAGACAAAGGTTAGCGAAGAGAGAGGTGGGCGAAGAGAGAGGTGGGCGAAGAGAGAGGTGGGCGAAGAGAGAGGTGGGCGAAGAGAGAGGTGGGCGAAGAGAGAGGTGGGCGAAGACAGAGGTTAGCGAAGAGAGGTGTGGGCGAAGAGAGAGGTGGGCGAAGAGAGCGGTGGGCGAAGAGAGAGGTGGGCGAAGAGAGAGGTGGACGAAGACAGAGGTTAGCGAAGGGAGAGGTGGGCGAAGAGAGAGGTGGGCGAAGAGAGAGGTGGGCGAAGAGAGAGGTGGGCGAAGAGAGAGGTGGGCGAAGAGAGAGGTGGGCGAAGAGAGAGGTGGGCGAAGAGAGAGGTGGGCGAAGAGAGAGGTGGGCGAAGAGAGAGGTGGGCGAAGACAGAGGTAAGCGAAGAGAGAGGCGGGCAAAGACAGAGGTGGGCGAAGAGAGAGGTGGGCGAAAACCGAGGGAAAAAGAGAATAAGGAGGAAGGAATAGCGGAGAGGTATAGAGAGATGGGCGAAGAGAGAGGGGATAAAGAGAATAAGGAGGAATGAATAGCGGACAGGTAGAGAGAGATGGGCGAAGAGATAGGGGAAAAGAGAATTAGGAGGAAGGATAACGAACAGGTATAGAGAGATGGGCGAAGAGAGAGCGAAAAAGAGAATGAGGAGGAACGAATTGCTAAGAGGTAGAGAGAGATGGGCGAAGAGAGGGGAAAAGAGAATAAGGAGGAAGGAATAGCGGACAGGTAGAGAGAGATAAGCTAAGAGAGAGGGGAAAAGAGAATAAGGAGGATGGAATAGCGGAGAGGTGGGAGAAAGGTATGCGAAGAGACAGGGGAAAGAGAGAATAAGGAGGAAGGACTAGCGGAGAGATAGGAGTGAGGTGTGTGGAGATAGGGGGAAGAGAGTATAAGAAGGAAGGAATAGCGAAGAGGTAGGAAAGAGATTGGCGAAGAGAGAGGTGGCCGAAGACAGATGTGGGCGAAGAGAGAGGCGGGAGAAGATAGAGGTGGGCGAAGAGAGCGGTGTGCCAGGAGAGTGGTGGGCGAATATAGTGGTGGGCGAAGAGAGACTGGGAAGAGAGAATAAGGAGCAAGTACTAGCGAAGAGGTAGGAGACAGAGAGACATACAAACGACTTTTTTAAAGGCGAATTTAACACAAAATACTCCCTTCTTAAATTTAAACCTTTTGTCATATAGTTACAATTAAATTGATGGAATAAAGCGATCGGAAGATTCTATGCAGACAGGCATAATCTGTAATGTTGGGAATAATTTTGAAACGCGTTACAATATTTATATATTTGAAAATAAATTAATTACATATGAATTACAGCAATATACATATTAATTAGAAGTTCATTGCATATTCATTAATAGATCATAGTGCATTAACAAAGAATATTGTTAGTTTTTTCTATCGAAAAAAACTATGTATCAGCTACGTCATAACCCAGCAATGAATGTTCCATTCCGGAAAACTCCGACGAAGAGATGGGAGACGTAAAAAACAGCGAAAAATTATTAAATATTTCAGAGAAAGGAAAAAATCAATAATTTGAGGGAAAGAGAAAAATCATTTATAAATACATTCATATGTACATACATTCATATTCATATGGGTGATTAAAGAGTATTTATGATACAGGAAAATAAAGTAAAATAAATTATGAATTTATGCCTAATAAGCGTATCCTTGCGACAACCTGAAAGAGAAGATAAGGAGTGGTTCGATTCAAGGAGAGTGAGAGGAGATAATACTTGTAATACAAGCGTTTAAAAGTGCCTAGAGAAAGTTTATTTATTAAAGTTGGAAGACCATTCCATAGTTTGCACGCAGTGACGGCAAAAGATTTGTTGTAAATTTCTGTTCAATGAAGTGGAGTTAGTAGTTTATCCTCTGGTATTGCATTGGTGAACTGTATTAATGGCGACGAACTTAGAAGAAAGATAACAAGAGATGTTATTTTTAAGAACTTGATACAATAGGGAGAGGAGGTGAAGGTTTCTTCTGGATTCAAGTTTTAGCCAGGATAGTAGACGGAAGTATTCTGAGACATGGTCAGACTTCTTAAGATTAAAGATGAATCTGATGCAGTGATTATGAGAATGTCGTATCTTAATGGCGAGATCCTTTGGTAAGTCCTGGTATACAATATAACAACAGTGGAAGTGAGGAATAATTAGAGAGGTCACTAGCGGAGAAAATAATAGGCACCTCGATGCCATCTTCTTAGATTTTAGAAAAGCCTTTGATAAGATACCTCACAGGAAGTTAATAAAAAAGTTAGAAACCTTAGGCGTTAATTGGGAGTGGACTTCGTCGACCTACGACCGAATATCGAATCGTGCAGGGCACCACTGGATCACTCTGGTGTTCACTACACGCCCGAATCGGATCAGAGAGTAGCGAGTAGGATTCTCGAGCACAGCAGGGATTTTTTAGGCTAGAGAGTAGGGCAGGGTGTAGGCCAGTTTTGGGTCAGGGGATAATCGATGCATTTGTAGAAAATAAGAATCCCGAAAGATTATCTAATGATAGAATATACACCGAGCGTAACATGCAGCACCAATTTCGCGATAGGTCATTGATAGAATGTTCCGTAAAGGGCGCGACGGGTAGCAATGCCAATTTTGATGCGACGCCATACAGTCGTGGGAGTGATTGTGGTGGGAGCGCATGTAGTTTTAGAGTGGAAGAGAAAGTCAAGGGTGAGATTAGTATGCGAAGTGATAGTGAGAAATTAAACGTCGTCGTACTGAACTGTCGCAGCATCCGTAGGAAAATTGCTGAGTTCGAGCATCTTATTCGCAGTCTGCATGCCGACGTCGTGATAGGCACAGAAAGTTGGTTAACGGATGAGAATCAGAGTCAGGAGATATTTCCTAGAGACTATCGTGTCTATAGAAAAGATCGCGCTAATAGATCGGGCGGGGGAGTTTTCATAGCGGTTAGCGATAAGGACGATAGCAGTGAGATTCCGATAAGTGACGAGGATATCGAGAGTGTTTGGTGCCGCATAGGTAAAGATGGCTCCAAAAAGGTGTTCATATGCTCGTTTTACAGGACACCTAACGCTGGTGTAGATTGTATTTTAAGTCTCGAGAAACAATTATCAATGCTTAGACTGATAAATCAAGTTGGTATCGTTATAGTCGGTGGTGACCTTTAACTTACAATCAATTGATTGGGAAAATCTGTTTCGAATCTAGAGGAAAAGAACGCGAATCCTGTGAGGCATTAATCGAAACATTCTGCGAGCACTCTCTCCTTCAATTAGTCAGATAGCCAACGCGATCGGGAACCATATTAGATTTATTAGCAACTAACGTCCCAGAAAGAATAAACAAAGTCACCATTGAAGATGGGATAAATGATCATCAGGCCGTATATGCAGAGTGTAAGTTGAAAATCGATAGGCACCCTAAGACTCAAAGAAAGTTTTATATATTTGCTAGGGCAAACTTTTCAAGCTTCAGGTCGCGCCTACGAGAAATACTACCTGGCTTCCGTGATATGACCGAACGATCAGGTGCTGAGTCGTCATGGAAACTATTCAAGGATATAATGCAAGAGAGCATCGATAAGTACATTTCAATTAAATTGAAGGTCGACAATAAAGAGCCACGTTGGTACAATAAGCAAATTAGGAGTGCGCTTAGGCGTCAGAGAATAAGCCACGCGAAAATAAAAAATATGCCGTCTACATCATCCGATGAATATAGAGCAACTAAAGTTAAGACGTATAAGGAATCCCGCGCTAAAGCGAGAACTACTATGCGCGAAGCTTTTACTAACTTCCGGAATAAGGTATTAAATAATTATTTGAAGGAGGACCCTAAAGCGTTTTGGTCCTATGTGAGAGAGGTCCAAGGTAGAGGCCCTACAATACCATCCCTGCGTAATGACTCGGGTGCCGTTATTCATGATAGCGTAGAGAAAGCCAACCTGTTAAACGGTCATTTTGTAAAAGCATTCACAGCCGTCAGCAACCATTGCGTACATTATGTACCCGCAATAAGGGGGGCCTGATGGACGATATAGTATTTTCTGAGGTGGGAATAGCAAAGCAATTAAGTTCCATCAGACATAACAAAGCCACTGGCCCCGAAGAAATTCCTGCTCGCGTTTTAAAAGAATTAGCTGAAGAAATAGCACCTTTTCTTCGGATAATCCTAGAAAAACACATTTCTCGCGCAGAGGTCCCTAGCGACTGGAGATTAGCGCACGTTACCCCAATTCATAAGGGCGGCGACAAGGAGAACCCAGAAAATTACAGGCCGATTTCTTTAACTTCGATATCGTATAAGATTCTCGAGCATATACTCGTTAGCAACATAATGCGATTTCTTGATAGTAATTTATTGTTAGATGATTGTCAACACGGCTTCAGGAAAGGTAGGTCATGTGATACTCAGCTCGGTCTTTTTGTTAATTGTTTACTGAGAAGCGGAGAAAAGAATACTCAGGTCGATGCCATCTCCTTAGATTTTAGGAAAGCCTTTGATAAGGTACCTCACAGGAAGTTAATAACGAAATTAGAAACCTTAGGCGTTAATTCTAAAATCGTTAGTTGTATCCGTGAATTTTTAAATCATAGGAAGCAGATGGTTGTAATAGATGGGAAATCTTCGAACTTAGTGGAGGTTGTCTCTGGCGTTCCACAGGGTAGTGTAATTGGTCCGTTATTATTTCTAATTTATATAAACGATTTCAGCTCAGTAGTCAGAAGTAAAATTAGGCTTTTCGCGGACGACACCGTCATCTATAGAGAAATAAGCAATCCGGAAGACCACCAGTATCTCCAAAATGACATAGAAGCTATTTCTACATGGTGTAAGGAATGGCAGTTAGAGATAAACCAAAAGAAAAGCTTCGTCATCAACTTCTGGAGAACCAAGAGTATCTCGTTGAATAATAATTATTCGTTGGACGGAGTAGAGATTCCAGTTTCAGACTCGATTAAATACCTCGGAGTCACGATCCATCGTGATCTCTAGTGGGACACCCACATTAGGGGTGATCGAATTTTTTTTGGAAATCCCGTGTGCCTTACATTTAAAGGTTGTTGGCTCCTTCCCTTATGTCGTGTGAAAAATGTTTTTGATATCGATTGATATCTTCGGGTTCCGCCAGGGGCGTAAGTGATTCAGGTGGGACTTTCATAGAAAATCCCTACCGGTAAAGGCATTATCAGGTTATTTCTGGTTTCGAGGGACAAGCTTCTTGTAACAAGACTACCCACTCGGCAGCGACTCCAGGGAATGTTCGCCCATCGCTCGGTCATGTTCGGCTGCCCCCACCCTACACTCTTGCCCCCATCCCCTTGCCCCCACCCCCTTGCCCCTACCCTCTTGCCCCCCCCCCTTGCCCCCACCCCCTTGCCCCCACCCCCCTTGCTCCCACCCCCTTTCCCCCATCCCCTTGCCCCCCACCCCTTTGCCCCCACCCCCCTTGCGCCCACCCCCTTGCCCCCAACCCTTGCCCCTCACCCCCTTGCCCCCCACTCCCTTGCCCCCACTCCCTTATTCCCCACCCCCTTGCCCCCCACTCCCTTGCCCCCCTGCCGAGCGGCGACGCACTCGATTTCTGATTGACTGAAGCTCGAGTGTTACTCGAATAAGAAAAATCTGGACGTCGACATAGCAACCAAGAGAGAAACAGGCGATACACAGCAGAGTACAAAGTGTCCGGTGTTTGGTCACTATGGTTCGGCGGAAAATGTTCCTAGCTGACAGCTGGCAATGTACTCGGATGTCATGCTGCACTTCCTTTGGCTGAGACACGAGATGAAGAAAGAGAATAACCCTGACCCTCCCGTCAGTGTCATTGCAGGACAAGTAGCCCAACCTGTTGTTGATATTTGGAGTATGAAATCTTAGCCAATTGTCTCATATGAGCGCATCGTTAAGCTCATTAAGGACTACAATAAAAAATATAAAAATGTGAAAAGGTCACTTCAGAAGAAAACTTCTACCGATTTGGTGAATTCTTTCCGACAAAAGGCTGAAACAACGTTGTTCGACATATCTACTTGCAAATGTAAAGTTCCCAAAAACTGCACTTGCAAGTATGGGCGGAAAGTTCCTCCCTCCCTTTCCTGCATGATCAGAGAGGAGGTCATAAAATGACTATGGCTACAGTTGATCATGAGACGACTGCTAAAATCCGTAAAAGAGAGCAAGGATACAAGCGCGAGTGTCTCACCTGAAGAGAGGTAGCAGTAATCCAAGGACAGAAGGTTTAAGAGCAGGCACTGCCAAGATCTCTTCCACAGCAAGTGCAACTGGCTCCGATGCGAACAGTGATAGCGATTTTCAAGTGGATTTATGGTATGAGAAAAATCATTCTGCGTCTAAACCCAAGTTTGAGACACTTGCCAGCGCTTGCATGAGGTCAGCTGTATCTGATTCAGCAGCAGCGTTGATAGCTAATGGAGGATTTGGGACTACTCACTGCAGACAACATAAATGTCGTCGCTGATAGAAACAAAGTGCGGCGGCGCAGAAAACGGAAACTTGCTTAAGAGTTTTATATTTTGATGGGTGGGAAGATGACACTATGACCCATGATGGAAAAAGAATAACACATTTACAACAGGAGCATATAACATTACTTGAAGAGCCAGGATCGAAATACATTGGCCATGTAACACCAAATGAACGATCGACGTCACAAAAAATCACAGAGGCCATCCTAGAATATTTGAATGAAAGGAAAATCATCACTGAAGAGTTGGTTGCACTTGGTTGTAACGGGACATCTGGAAATACGGGAGGAAAACAAGGCACCATGCGACGAATTGAAGAGGCGTGCGGGAAGCCTATACATTGGTTCGTATATATGCTCCATGCCAATGAGCTGCCTCAACGACATTTGTTTCAGCATTTGAATGGCAAAATCAGCGGCCCGCAGCAGTATTGCGGAAAATCTTAAAATTTGTGAGAAGTTACCGGTGGTTTCCTACAAGAAGATACCTGTAACTCTACTAGAAGTTGATGGAAACGGCTTGAGCTCAGATCAAGTGTATCGTTTCAAAATATGCAATGCTATCTCCACTGGTAATTGCCCCAAGGACTTGGCTGAAAGATCACCTGGAAAAATGGCACAATCAAGATGGTTAACTACGGCGAATCATATTTAAAGACTCGACGTATCAACATCAAAGGCAAATAAGACGCTTAAAAATCTTGTTGAATATGTTGTGAAAGTCTACGCGGTGGTGTGGTTTTCTATTAAGACTCGACCTCGATGCGTGGATGGTGTTTACCATCTCTGGCTAACCAACAAGTCGTCCCACTTTCTGCTGAAGAAAATAAGCGACGATGTAGATCCTGGGATCCAAAGGAATGGATACTGACAGCAATCAAGACGTGCGACAATAGACGTTCGAGTTAATAGTTAAAGCACGGAAATGTAGTGCCGGAGAAAGGTCTGTTCCTACGTTTGAGCTACCACAGTTCAACTTCAGTGCGACTGATTACACAAAGCTTATTTCATGGAGGTCAGTGAAAGTTACGGAGCCGCCAGTAACATTGAAGCTCTCAGAGGACGAGCTTCGAGCTCTTTTGTCTGAAGGTGACGCTGCAAATAAGCTTCATCTGGACTTTCCATGCAATACTCAGGCGGTGGAAAGGACAGTCAAATTGGTGACAAAGGCATCTCAATCAGTCTGTGGAGAGAAGGAGCGCAACGGATACATCCTAGAAAACTTGAGTCAAGAAAACTCATGCCAGAATTCAAAACTAAGAATCAATACAATTTAACGAGGAAATAAGCCAAAAGTGCCCAAGGTAGGATGGCTGGGAAGGGCACCTGTGAGGCTGGATGTGCAGCCGCCTCCTCGTGGCGGGCCCTGGAAAACTGTTTTGGCACATAACCAGAACAGGCCGAGAGCTGCATATGTTGTGATTGCAAATAGCGATTTTTGATGAAAAGTCCCACCTGAATCACTTAGGCCCCTGGCGGAACCCAAAGATATCAATCGATTTCAAAAAACATTTTTATACGACATAAGGAACGGAGTCAACAACATTTTATCGCTAAGGCACAGGGGATTTCCAAAAAAAATGTTTTTCGATCACCCCTAACCCATATTCGCCAATTAATAGGTGCCGCTAATAAAAAGCTGGCCTTTATAGGGAAAATAGATCGAAATAGCTCCGAAAAAGTGAAAGAATTATGTTATCCTTCGTTCGACCGCAGGTCGAATATGCTTCAACTGTGTGGGATCCCTACGAACAGGGACTCATTAACGAGATAGAAAAGACTCAGCCTAGGGCAACTAGATTTGTAAAGAAAAATCACGATAGTAAACAAAGCGTAACTTCATTAATAGAAAATCTGAAATAGACAATGTTAGAGGAACGTATACTGCAGGCCAGATTTAAACTACTGGAAAAATTTATGCCGGAGGGACTAGCGAATGAGGTAGTAGGACTTATCAGAAGCCTGCCATATTTCAGAAGGCAGGACAGCGAGGATAAGATTCGCGAGATCGATTGTAGAAAGTAGCGATATAGAGGATCGTTTTTTCCTAGGACGATAGAAGAACATAATAGGAAAAGATAACTTAGGAAAACGACGTACTTTTGGTGCACTGCATCCCCTGTCATCCACCAAAAAGGTGTCTTGCAGGGTATCATCTACATCTACATTATACCCTGCAAGTCACCTTTTTGGTGGATGACAGGGATCATGTAGATGTAGATGGAGAAGCCAAGAGAAGGAAAACCTCCACTCTGCATACTTTGCGCCCAAATTTTTAATTTACACATTTCTAACACTTACTACATTTTGACGTTAATAAAAATAATTTTAAAAAGTTTTAATGATATTTCCTTATTCCAAGTTTAAGTGAGTCAAACTGACGCAGCCTTTCCAATAAGGGCCTAAAAAATAGCGTTACCATATACGGTTAAGGAATACCAAATGGCAGCCACCCTACGATCACAGAATAAGAGAACAGTAAAATTCAGCGTGTAGAGGATTGAAAGATGGATGAGGTCGTGTTCACGGCGTTGGAGAGTGCGCGGGGAGTAAGGGGCCCCGGAAGCGGGCGTATTTAGGACGGAGGGAGAGGGGTTAAGGTGGAGGGGAGGGAGAGGGGTTAAGGGGGAAATAAGGGCTTAAGGGGGTGGGGAGGGAAGCAGGGGTTAATGGGGCGGGAGGGGTTAATGGAGCGGGAGGGAGGGAGGGCGGTAAGGGGGGAGGAGTGTTGGTGGTAGGGTGGGAGGGCGGTAAGGGGGGAGGAGTGTTGTGGTGCGGCGGGAGGGAGGGAGGGCGGTAGAGGGGTGTTGGAGGTGGGCTTTCACACGCACACCGAGAGAGGAGCAGTCCTGAATGGGGTTCACGGGAGAGGAAACTGAGCGTTACGCCCGACGGATCAGAAACAAGTGAAGGCAACGGTGACTTCCGGTCCCACTGGACATTTTCTCCGCCCACGCTCCCATCCCGATCCACTTTTTCTCTACAGCAGTGGTTTCCAACCCTTTTGTAGGAGCGGCACCCTTCCAATGATAAACAGAATTTCGCGGCACTCCAATGGTTTTTATATTTCCACAAGGGAGTATTACGACGTTTACACGTATTCGTTTGTTGGTACCACACCATAATCAATTTACATGTAAACACAACCAAACCGTTGATTTATTTACAAAACTGATTTTATCGCGAACCTATAAAAATCAGCTGCGGCGCCCCAGTGTGACGCGACACCCAGGCTGGGAGCCACTGCAGTATATGGCCTTAATGGCGCTCGCGCATAAACAGGCCAAAGCACTCGGAAAGAGTAGTATCGCGACCGCTTACTCGCTGACCTCTCCAGTTCTCTCACCACGAGCGAAGTGAGCACTCGACAATATTTTTTCTCAAAAAAAGATACCGTAAATCTTTGTGACAGGGTAGGTGCCTTTGTGACACAGCATAATTTTCCTTAGTTTCAACTCCCCCGCCTTAGTGGCCTGTAGTTCTGCGAAAATAGGGTGGTAGCCTGAAGCATTGTATTGGGCTGCAACGTACTGACGCTGTAAGGAATGACTGATTCTATTTCCCTTTCTGCTGGTCAATTTTAGTTTGGAGCCTACTTTGCACATGGTGACTTATTACCTGCAAACCTTCATTTTCCCACACCATACTGCTAAATTGTTTCCAAAAAATCTAAGGTTTACAATTACTATTTTTAAACAGGAGTCTTTAGCTGAAAAAAATATTTTGACTGACTTCATATTTCTAGCGATAATGTAATTTTATGTAAATTATCCAACTTCCATGGGTGACTTTGTGACACCAAGTCACTCCAATAGTGATATAGAAGAAATTCCGTACCAAGATTTAGAGGATAGCTTGGGCTTCAGTGACTTCGAAGAAAACCCAGTCACTGAACCTCAAACAGTTTTAGCTAAAGATAATATCATGAATTTTAGACTTGGAGATTACGTCTTGGTGAATTATGATAGTGAACTTTATCCAGGAAGGATAACACAAAATACACAGAACAGTGTTAGTGTAAGTGCCATATAGAGAAGTGGAACCGTGAAATGGAAATGGCCTCAAACAAAAGATGATGAATACAAGTACCAAGATGTTGTTCAAATCATAGAAAAACCTAAAGAACTTTGTATAAGGGATATCTTTGAGGTTCCGGAAATAAAAAAATTATGATTTAAAATGAAACTAATGATTTTTGTACTTTTAATTTGTTTGGTTGTTATTAGCTTTCTTGTCGTTTTTGAGGTTGTGCTAACATTTATGGTTCATTTTTGTGAAATTGTTTAGTATTCATGCATGTGTAAAATATTTTTTTCTTTTGAAAATGATCCAGTAAAATATTTCCATTGTGTCAAATTGTGTCATTAAGATCTCCTTAGTTTATAATAACGGAAACGTAGTGTGTGACAATGTCACCCTGAAAACTGGGGTGAGATAGTGACAAAAATAAAAGACTAGCGATTGTTGACATAAATATAAATTCAAAAAATTTCACAAACAAGTAACTGAAGTGTGGGTCTTTATAACAGTATACCTATTAGAGTTCAAAATCCAATACATTTTGGATAAATAAGAAAAAGTTCAAAAAGTGTCCCTGGTTTACGGTACTTCTTAAACGTTTGCAGTCTCGCGTCCCAAAATAGGAAAATATTATGAGTAGGATAATAGGTAGGATGAGGTTTAATTTTTTATGATTTTAAGTCTACTTTCCGGAATGGAAATAGGCTTATAGTTAAGTGTTGTGTCTGTCTATCCGTCTGTCTGTCCGTCCCTCCCCTATTAACTTTTGAACCAATAGACCGATTTTCATGACATCTGGTGCAACTATTCTTTCCATTTGATTTACATGGGAAATCTGGAATCCATCGTGAAGGGTAATTTCCTCTTGCACTTTAAAATATCTTATAATTTTAATATCGGAGCGGGATTTGTACTATTCTCTAAGGAAAGTACTGGGGATTTTAATTTTTATCGTAGAATTTTGCTTATCGATAGTATTTCTTCGAATTTCGCGTAAATACTGGCGTTTTGCAGTTTTTATCACGTATTACGAGAGTTTTGTCTTTGCAACGACTATTTTTGGACTCGGATTCGGTATAGTCTAGTCCAGTGGTTCTCAAACTTGAGTAACGTAACGACCCCTTTTGATCGGAAAGAATTCTCGCGGACCCCCAAGTTCATTGGATGGATTCGTGTTTGGCGGCTTGAAGACACGTAAATGGTCGGGACTTGTAAGTCTCGTCAGGATACTAGTACTGGGACTTATGAGTCCCGACAGTAATTAAATTGTTTCAACATTTCATGATTTTTTATAAGTTTGTGCGCTAACTCGCGGACCCCCTAAAACATATCCGCGGAGCCTCAGGGGTCCGCGGCCCACAGTTTGAGAAGCCCTGGTCTAGTACATACACGCATTATTTTTGCCACACAAATACGCGTGATCGATTTAGTTTTCCGTTCGAATATATTTGCAATATTTTATAAAGAAAAATAATGAAATTTGAGAGCACAAAGAGCAATTCGTCCGCGGTGATTTTAAAGCTATTAAAACCAATACAGTGCCACCTCTATATTCCGAACTCCCAGTAATCCGAAGTTTCTCAGGATCTGGTGTCAAGTGTCAGTTTAAGCAGTAGTTATAAATTTTTCGCAGAATACGCAATGGTTTGCAGAACTTTTCGTACCGATGATGATGTTCGGATCTCAAAGCATGATTTACATTCAATTTCGGAAAGACGTAAGGAGTGACCGTTAGAGCTAAACAGTGATAAATGTTCCTTGGTTAATTTTTGGCAGGGTACACCGACATCAGTTACCAATAATGAGTAGTTTCTCGACGTGGACCACATATAAACGGTGAAACTCAAAAATAGATTGCTGACGAACGATTTTTCTTGGAAACAGCGCATTCGATGGGTTGCAGGAGCGGCTCTTAAAAGGCTAGGATTTGACCGTAAAATATTAGGGATATATGATGAAGAGATACATGAGGTCTGTAATTTCTCCAATTAGACCTGAGTATGCCTATAGCGTATGGAAGATAGAAATAATACAACGAAAGTGAGCGCTTTTAGTTAGACATCGATGTGGAAGAAGTGTCACTACTCTAATACTCGTACATGAGCTTGGATGGGAGTCTCTGGAGAAATCGCGTGAAAAACTCCAGGCATCAATTATTGCGGAGAATTAGACCATAAGAATTTACAGATGAATTATTGGTAGTAATCATGAGCCCATATTACATAGGACTGCCCGACCACACTGACAAGATACGAGAAATTGCTTGTAAGATGGATAGACAAAAGGAATCCTTTTTCTTTAAGACAATAAGAGAGCAGAAAAGGAGAATAGGTCAGTCCCCTACCACACACCTATTGCAGTGACACGCAGGGTATATATTCAGCTTTATATAATGCCTCGCTACCCTTCAGACAGAAAAAATAACTAAACGTTATCAAATTTTGACGCATTTAGTAGCTACCGTGAACGCAAAAGAGTATAAGGGAACTAACGGGCTTTAAATTCGCCAAAAAATGGCACATAACCCTAAATTGAATCAATGACAAATACATTTTTTGTGGGAAACTTGATGAGAATTTTGACACCTCTATGTTACTTGTAGGGCCGTAGGAGCTGTGTTTGGTGGCGATTGGTCGAATATTTTGGAGGATTTAACGGAGAGTGAAACATAAGGTTTTGCTTTTATAAGGATGCACACATTTGGAGAGCATTTATATGTTTTCGCGCATTGAATTCCTAAAGCCCATTGCCGTCCCTGGCGCTATCCTATGATCGGGGAAAGTCGCCCATCTTCAGGAAAAGGCTCAATTCAATTGCGCACTCAGAAGTAACGGCAGACCCTTAAACAATCAGGGTCAAAAATAAAAGTGAAAGTGATGTGCTGAAAAGGAAAAGAATTGCATATGTTGAGAAATTCGAGAAATCGAGGATTACTCTATTAAGTGGGCAGGAAGAAGAGGAAGGGAAGAGAAGAGAGAGAAAGAGAGGGTGTGGAAAGGGAGAACGAACAGTGGAGGAAGAACGGATGGGAAGAGGGGAGGGGCGGGGCGGGAGGAGGAGGGGAAGGGGGAAGAGACGACGGAGTGAAGAACGCGAAGGAATGGTGAGGAGATGGAAGAGAGGAATGCAGGAGGTTGAGAAAAGGAAAGGGAGGTAAGGAGAGGAAAATTAGCCCTGGAGAAGTTGGGGAAAAGGATCTTTATGCGCGCGCCTGCGTGTGTCCATTATGACGAGGGTGACTAACATGCGCGAGCGGGAAACCAAGAATTACGGGAATCGGGTGCGTGTAATAGCATATGGATCCGCTAAAGTAACTCATTCAACGAGTGTCCCTTTCCTCTTGTTCAGCTATTTGGTACGCGAGATGTGTACACCGTCGCATATGTGGTAAGTTTGCAGTTCCACATTTTCCATAATTAGTTACACAAGTCTGATTGTACAAAATGTACGCATAAGTTGATCATAAACTTGATCTACAAAAGTAATAACTAAAATAACTTTCAGTAAATATATGCATGAACACTCAGTAATAAAACTGATACAACTGCAAAACTAACCTCAAAACTTTATTCACGTGGCAGAGCCTCCAAGCAAAAATAAAATTGCACCTGGACACGAACCCAGGTACTACGGAGAAAAAGAATGGAATCTGGACCAATTTGTTCAGGTTTGACTTATAAGCGCCGAAGAGCCATAACCTGAAGCAATTACACCAAATGTCATCCAATCTTATCTAAAGCAATCTAAACCAAGCTAACGAAGGCATATAATACGAAGCATCATTGACGTAAACTGTGGTGATGGGACGGGCGGCGTCTCGCATTGTTCAGTGATTCAGTTGAAATAAGAAAAATGAGAGAGGCGAAGGTAACCTATAAAAGAGAAAGAGATGAGAATGAGAGTAGAATTAATTATAGAGCCGATTGGAATATAGAACTGTGATACTGAACGTAACAGGGAAGTGAAGAGAGAAATAGAGATAGGTGATCTCTATAAATAAATACATGTGAAATTCTTTGTAGCCGACCAACAGATGTGGTGATGAGACGTAAGTATAAAATTTCGCTTATTTAAAGAAGAAGGAGATGGAGGTGTCTAAGAAAAGTGAGAGGTAGCGATCGTGAAGGGGATTAGGGGAGAAGTGATGAAGGCAGCAATTTACTAGAGAATGTGAAGAGAGAGAAGTGAGAGAGATAGAGAAGTGAGAAAGAGAGATCGAGAGAGATGGGAAAAGGAGTCGTACGCAGTAAATGGGACATTGGAGGGGAATGGATTTGCCAGAATCGAGGAGTACATATTTTGTTATAGAGGAAGAGAGTGATAGTGGCCCACGTGGGCGTTTTTCTAATGTATCCGATATTGCAATTGTGTCAAAGTTAAAACTGAGGACAGAAAATGTATGAAAGAGTTTTAAAAATGCTCTAAAATCTATAAGAGCCTTCTTCTGTCTATTTGTGGCTCCCTCTGTCACGCTATAACAATGCAAATAAAGGATCGAGATACATTTTTAAAATTTGACAGGAATGCTCGATTTACATATGTATTTTAAGGTTATGACGAAAAATATTCGAAAACGTCCAGTGTTCTTCTCTAAGGAAGACATTTCCAGTTTCCATAAAGTAACACGTAAACATCGATTTTTCTACGTGCAGGGTTTTATTCTTTTTTAGATCTAAATTAGAAATGATTAACCTAAGATCTTCAAATTAAACCATTTTAAAGAAAAATTACAATATTTTTTATTCTGTTAATGTCTTTCCGCCTACAGTTCAAAAATTTTCATGTTAAACGTTCAATTCACATATTTTGGGGAAATTTTGCCATTTTAACGGGATATTGCCTTGCTAACCCCTTACAATGCTAAACTTCGAAAGTCCATTGTCATTTCATGCTTTATAGGTGAAAGCGTGCTTTGAATGCTTCTAATACGAGAGAGAGAGAGAGAGAGAGAGAGAGAGAGAGAGAGAGAGAGAGAGAGAGAGAGAGAGAGAGAAGGTAGGAGAGGAAAATGATTTTCAGAGCAACCAATGTAAACAACATTCGTTGCATAATATGCGAGAAGGAATATATCTGAATGTAGAACATTATTAATTCGCATATTAAAATCACTTATAATCATCGTAGGAGTTCGAGACTTGAAATAACGAACGCATAAAAGAACGAAAGTTTGTTTTCCTGCCATGCATTTTCAAATACGCGTCAAATCGATCAACAGATCAATTTTAACGTGAGAATTTGAGGTATGTTTACTGAGTTGCATTGTTGCCAATATTGAGTAATTGCGTACCATTGTCATGGATAATAGCTTCGCGTCCCATCAATACACGAAATTTCATAACAAACTTTCCCTCTGAATTTCAACGGGCATCTCCATATTTTATGTATGTAGGGTAGCTAATTTGGTCGATTAGGGGAGGAGGGAGGGGGGAAGAAAGAACAAGGCGCCTAGTTTCAGATTCATGCAACATCTATTATTTTGGATCTTGTTTTTACTAACGAAATTCACGGGCGCGAGAAGAAGTCATTCTGAAATTTTGTATTAGCATTCCATTAAAATTGAATTAATAGCGAGAAACGTACAACACGCATAGAATAAAACAAATCAAAACTAATTTTGATAGATTACCATTTGGAGCCGAAATTCGGTGAAATATAAAAAAAGAGTTATGAAAGAAATTCTGGAAAAGATAGACTCGGCACAAAAAATTAAAACGAACAATTCCCGGAAATCATTAAACATTTTCCCGGGAACAAATAATTTATTAAAATAACTTTTCTCGGAAAAAGCAAAAGCATATTGTTCGGATTTCATGAGGTAAAGCATAATTTACTATCTACATTAGCGAAATAATATATTTCTCAATACGTCATTGCAAGAATTATACGAAATCTAAAATATCTAGATTTGGAAATCCAACCTACTATACATCTACATGCTACCCTGCCATTCACCTAATTGGTGGGTGGCAGAGGGTGCAATGCACTATAACCTACCTAAAGATTGTCTATCGCAGGTTGAAGTTTTCTATTGTGATCTCGCATTGTCCTCGGAAAAATCGAGCCTAGATAACGCTCCGTCCTACAATCGAACTCACGTATCTTATCGTCACGGTCGTTTCTACCAATATACGTTGGTGCTTCAATTATTCCTACAACCTCGTCTTTTAGACATTCCGATCTATATTTCTCCAGAAGCCGCAACCTTGAGTGCAAACTGCGATCCTCCAGTGGTACCCAGTTCAGATCCCTCAATAATGAGGTGACGCTTTCCTTATGTTCGTACTTTTGTTTTACGAATCTGGCTGCCCTACGCTGCACTCTTTCTAATAGAATTATTATGTCCCTTCTCGAACGGATCCCATATGCATGGGGCCTATTCCACTTGCGGTCTAACCAGTGATATGTAATGAGACACAGCTGTCTCATTTTACCAAAATCTATCGTAATCCTCAAAGTACTTGAAAATAGATAAACGATACGATACCCCTTTGGTGGATAATAGGGGGCGGTATAAATATTTTTAATTCCTAGGCTAAAACACGTCATAAAATAATTTAGATTTGAAAGAGGAAGCGTTATCTGAGACAATATATTTGGGAACCCCAAATTTAGAAAATACAAGCTTGGTTAAGATATCAACAACAGCTTTACTTGTTGAATTTCTAACCGGTTGATTAATTACAAATTTACTAAAGCCATCAATTATGGTTAAGGCATAGGCACGACCAAATTCACTGCTAGGTAATGGACTAACAAAATCAATAAATATTCTTTCCCAAGGATAAGTCGAGAATTTAGCTGAATGACTACCTGGGGGTAAGCAATTCCTGGGTTTAGTTATCTGACAGTCATGACAACTTTTAACTCTTTTCAAAACATCTGCTCTCATATCCGACAACCAAAACTCACGGGAGATTTTATCGTAAGTCTTTGCACTGCCTAGATGACCACCAATAGGAGAAGAATGAAAATATTGGAAGATCATCTCTCTTAAAGCAAGAGGGATTACAACACGAGACTTCATAGAGCCCAGGGATTGGTGACGTAGTAAATCGCCTTGCAAGGAATAATTCTGAATGGTTTTCCCTGATCTGATTTGCTCTATTATTTTGCACATGTCTCTCTCGGAAGCCTGATGATGGCGAATATTGGTGAAGGACAATGGAACATGCTGCAATAAACAGGAAATTTGAGCGGGGGTTGGATCAGAATGGTGATCCAAGATTCTAACCCGAGACAAGCAATCAGCAGCCCTATTACTAGAAGCAGAGACATGGTGAATTGCGAAACAGAAACAAGACATTTTTAAAACCATACGTCATATTTTCCCTAATTGTTTGGGTGATTAAAAAGCCAAGTGAGAGCAGCATGATCAGTATACAAATGAAACGGTCTTGCCTGTAGGTATGGCTTAAATTTTTGAGTTGCGAAGGCCATACATTCCAATTCATAAGTGGACAGACGAGACTCTTGAGCATTGAGTGTTTTGCTAGCATAAGCCACCGGTTTAAAATTACCATCGATCAGCTGTTTGAGAGTGGCTCCCAAAGCAATATTGCTAGCATCCACAAAGAGATGGAAATCTGCATTAAAATTAGGCAAATGAAGAAGTGGAGGAGAGGACAAGACATTTTTAAGTTTCATAATAGAATCAGAATGGGAATCGGTCCAATGAAAAGTGGCATTCTTTCTCCTCAAGGCATTCAGAGGAGCGGCCAATTTAGCAAAATTAGGAATAAACTTGGAATAAAAACCTGTCATCCCAAGGAAGGAAACAACCTGTTTCAGTGAAGTAGGCACCGAAAAATTCATTATGGGCTTTACCCTCTCAGGATCTATCAGCAGGGTACCACATGTTATCTGATGTCACAAGAAGTTAACAGCTGATTGAGCAACTTTCATTTTATCTGGTTGGACAGTGAGACCTGCACTACCTTTCCGATGTGGTCCAGGTGTTCCTCATAAGATTTAGAATAGATACACAAGTCATCGATATAAGGAAATACACAATTATATTTTAAGTCCCCTAAAACCTTATCGATCAATCTTGAAAATATCTGGGGGTTTGTACGAAGTCCAAATGGTAACCTACTATACTGGTAAAGACCAAAGGGGGTAATAAATGCAGTTACAGGTTTACTCTGATGTAAAAAAGGAATCTGATGAAACAGAATTGAGATCAAAAATCGAAATGAACCTTGCAGAACCGAGGTAAGCGAAGGCTAGCTCAATCGAAGGTACCGGATAATTATCATATTTAACCCTTTTATTAATTTTGCGGTAGTCGATTACAAGGCGATCTGATCCATTTCTCTTAGGGATAAGAAAGGCTGGGCTAGCAAATGGGAAATTCGATTCTTTGATCATGCCTTTCTCTAGCAGTGAAGCCGCCTGATTCTTCATTGAGGCCAATTTAGGCAGAGACAATTGATACGAATGAGAACGAATTTGGGTAGAATCAGACAATTCGATTTCGTATTCAATGAAAGTTGTGTTCCCAAGGTCCGGTGTGATGACGTCCGGATATCGCGAAAAAAGGGAAATGATTTCGCAACAGCTACCCTTCGAAGAGGAAAGGGATACACCCAGATTGCCGTTACATGAGGCATCCTTAGCCTGCTCGAAAAAATGCACGTTGGATGAGGGACTTTCTCCAAGGGCATGCGAAGAGGGGGAAATTACAAAGGGCATGGAAGACCGAGAATTGAAGGGAAAAAATGCCTTACGGGCACGTCTATCGATTATCATGGAGGATTTCAATATAAAATCGTGGCCTAAAATGTAAGGAAATGGCAAGTTGGCCAAACAAAACCACTGCTTCCACGAAAAATTGTGGATTCGAACTTTTAACTGAACCCTAGATCAAAACAGAAAAGGGTGAGCCGAGAGACCATTGCATTTAACGCAGGTTTAAAGCGCTTGCTTTTTGCTATGTATTTTTAAGTTGGCCCATTCCTTGCAATCTATTAAGGAAATTGACGAACCGTTATCGATTAAAGCATGGCGTGGTTAATGGACACCTGAAGTGTGTCGGAAGGATTCGACCAATTAACTAAAGAATGGCCCGGGGGGTTACGGGAATCACGCCAAAAACGGCTATTTTGATTAGGCTGAAATGTAGCCTTTGTCGGAGTTCTGGACGCTGTGGGTGACGAAACACCCGAGGATAGTGAATTCTCACAGAATATTCTTTTCTGGTCATGAGGGGTTTATCATATTGCGTAAGTAGTCTAACTCGGTTAGATTATTGGGCCTCCCGACGAAAAGGAATGTAGACTGCGTCAGGGGATTGACACTATCGAGTACGAGTTCCACAATCTCTAACTCCGAATAATTAAGACACAAAACCGCGACTGCCGCATTGACGGACCGAAGGAACATCAGAAGTGACTCATCTGGGGACTGGAATCACTTGACTTTCAGTGAGACAAGGCGTTCGAATTCTCTTTTCGAGAAAAACGTTTGGCAGACCTTTGAAATGACCTGCTCCCAAGATAGATTCCGCGAAATAGAGTTAAACCAGAAATCTCTCAGCGTAACCGGGATTTTAGTAAGAGCGAGAATCATAAGATAATTATCAGCGAAGAAATTTAGTTCGCGAACATAACGTAATTCTGACAGAAAAGCGAAGGTGGGTTCGGCTGAAAGCTCTACGAAGGGAGGAAGCTTAGACAAGAGAACATTGACCACTTGGGTAAGATCAGACGGCGAAGGAGAGGAAATCACAGGTGGGCTTTCATTCTACCCGTTCTCTGCGCAAGAGCGCGTTCTTTCAGACCTATCTGAAGCAGTGGTGGAATATTGTTTCTTAGACGTTTCCATAGTGGAAATGAAACAGCATGAAACCAAAGAACAAAGTGAAATAAACAAGACAAGTTTATAATAATTAACTTTAGATTACAAGAGTACGAAATAAAAGAATCGACAATAACGAACCCGTGTTCGGATCTCGGTGGGACCTCCAATAATGAGACACAACAGTCTCATTTTACATTAATCTATCGTAATCCTCAATGTACTTGAAAATAGATAAACGATACGATACCCCTTTGGATACACTGCTGCTTCCAACAGAAAATCAAATATAATACAATAGCAAAATGACAAGAAATATACTAACAGCTATATTGGAGTGACATAATACAAAGCAGAAATAAAGTAAGATACTTAATAGAAATGTCCACTTGGAGGGATAATCAAACGATACGAAAAGTATTCCACTCGCAGGGTAATCTTCCGCAGGCCCGGTTCAGGTGTTCCTGTCTCTGAGTCCTTCCTCGTTCTCCCTCCTCACTTCGTCACTCTCTCTCCGCTGCTCGTGGCGACGTTGTCAGATCGGAAGTCCCTTAGTTCGCACTGTATTGCGAATAGAGCGCACTGCACTAGCGAAAGATTATTGGTTCTAGGGGTCGATGGTGGCGATCTCTTTTGGGCTAGCGTCTGTTGCTGTAAAAGGCGGAACTCTGTACGTACGCGCAATAGCTCGCTGAGAGTAATGCGCTTATTGGGTACATGCGTCCCTATAGCCTACTTCCTTGCACTACGTCTCGTCGTGCTTTACCTCATTATCCTGTTCACCCTGATCTTGACCTTGCTTTTCTCGGACGTTGATTGGCTAACAGAGTTCCTCTTTCTCACCTATTTCGCTTCTCCCCCACTGCGGAAGCTGGGCCCTGAAAAGGACCTGATTTTTCCGCTATTGTGCATTGGCCCTGAAAAGGGCCCTTGCTGTCCTCCCTCTCCGCATTTCGCCCTGTAAAGGGCTTCGGTTTTTCCTGCTTTCTGCAGGGTCTGTGGCTCCGTTGCTTCTGTCGTTGTCGCGAACCGGGGGGAGGCTAACGCAGTCCCTCCTTCTCACCCGATTCGCCTCGGATCCGGTCGTGGACCCCGCTGTGGGCCTCTCATTCCTTCTCCGCAGTTTGATCCCTTGTGGTCGTTGCCTGAATGGATCCATCTGCCTTTCTTCCGCCACTCGCAATGTCGTCCTCGCCTCCTGGAAATGCCCCTGCCAGCATGATTCTCCGCGGGCAGCACAGGCGGCGTATGCCATGCGACGGCTTAATAGCCTTCAAAACCCCAGGACCGCCTGAGAACGATGCAAATCGCCTCCATCCTTCGGTTGGAGAATCCTGTGAATCCCCGCAATACACCCCGCCCCTCTCGAAAGGACTGCTTGGTGACTGATACGGCTGCCTGTTCCACCATTCAGTCACCCACCGCAGGACAAGGCGCTGCCAAGTCCAAGGGGGGGAAAAACCCGAAGAAAAATAAGGGTGCTCCTTCCATGGGGGCTCAAAACCCAAATGCCCGTACCACATCGACGACTCAGGCCCCATCGCACGTGGAGGTGGTTCTACCTGAGCCCGTATCGGGGCAGCCAACACCCCTCCCTTCTCCAATTGATACTCACCCTTTGGAGACAGAAAACCTGGATGCTCCAATGCAAAAGAGGAAGCTCTCTAAATCTCTGGCAATGCATGCACCCAAGGAGTCCGCCACCCAGGGTGCTCAGGCAAATGCTGGAGAATCCGCCTTAGTGACGCCTGATTCCTCCCTACCTCTCTATGAGTGCACCATGCCCGTTCCTGCGTCACTCACTCTGAATATCGAGGATATGGAGCCGAAATTTCTTGCTCCACACTGAAGCGGAAGCTTTCGGACTCACTGGAGGTAGTACCCTCACGGCAATCGCATCACCCCCCGGAGCCTGCTACCCAAGGAACGGAGGCCGCAGCCGATGAGCCTTTCGAGATCGTGACCAAGAAGAGGAGGAAGAGAACCTCCAGAAAGAAGGTTGAAAATCCCTCCTCTAACGCCACCCAACCCAGTAGACCTAAGGTGAAGCTGATTAACGTCTATGGTGTACGGAACCACCCCGACCTCATTGACTCGCTCCAAGAGAGATGTGGCAATGCATTCGAGCTTGCGATGAGAGATGTCTCCACCAGGGTCATCGTTACCTCGCCGGAACAGCAGGAGAAAGTCCTGCAGATCCTCGACGAGAAAAAGCTCGAGTACTTCTCGCACCCGACAGAGCATATCAAAACAGCTAGATTGCTCATTAAGGGACTGGCCAGTGATTTCCCTCCAGCTAGAGTGGCCGCGGGGTTGGCGGCGTTGGGAATCACGGTTAAATCCGTAAAGTACATGGTGCAACCGGCAGAGGGGAGGACACAACCTGACAAGACCAGGAAGTTCATCGCCGTGGTGGACAAAACTCCGGGCATCCCTCCCCTTCACAAGATCACCCACATACAAAACTGTCGGGTGCAGGTGGAGTACTTCAAGGGAGGAGTTGCGCCGCAGACCTGCTTTAACTGCCAGAGGTTCGGGCACTCCTCCCTTGGGTGTAGGATGGTGGCCCGCTGCTACAAGTGCGCGGGAAATCATCGGTCCCGCGACTGCCCCAACCCACCCAGGAAGTGCTGTAACTGCGGTGGTGACCATCCCTCCACATACAGGCAATGTTCTGTTTACCTTGAAGCTTTGGACAAGGTGCTGGCGGCAAATGAGCGCAATGATGCGCTACAGCGCAAGGCCAACAAAGGCAGGACAGTGACTCCGACGGCGGTTGCCAAGCGATCCTCCACTGTCGTGCTGGGCAGAAACTTTGCGGCCGCGGTGGCCAGTGCCAGCACGACCCCTGCTCCCGAACTCCTGAGGAGGGCTGAGCCTGCTATTCCAAGCCGTGTCAGCACCAAAGCGGCGCCCGAGCCTCAGAGGGATCTTCCGCCTACGGCAAAACCACAGGCATCAACACCCTGCGCGGGGCAGCTAGTGCCACCAGCGCCGCGTGGCGCCCCTCCCGCCACTCGAGGCCAACCTGTTCCCTCTGACGATGAGGAGCTATGGTATACCATAGTTTCTATAACGAGGGTCCTGAAGAAGCACATTCCAGCCGCCAAGGGCTCCTTCTCCTGGCGTTGCTGGAGGAAATTGCCCTTTCTAAGTCCGGAAATGGAGATACGCCGTAAAAGGGGGTGTTTTTCGATAGTGGGTTAGAACGCCAACGGGATTCGCCACCGTACCGACGAACTCCTCCCACTCCTTCATGACCTTGGTGCCTCGGTCGCTGCCATCGGCGAGACGCGGTTAACGCCCAACATCCCCCTGAACCTGCGAGGGTGGGCTGTGCTCAGAAAGGACAGGACAGGCCGCCCTGAAGGGGGCGTCGCACTCCTGATGCACACGTCCCTAAGGTTCTACGAGTACCAGCTACCGGAGATGAACCAGCTCGAGGCAGTGGCCGCGGTCATTCGCATGACCAAAGGGAGGTTGTGAGTGGTGGCCGCGTATTACCCTCCTGGAGAAGACCTTGATGAGGATGATATGTATGCCCTTTTTCCCCCCTGATGGAGTCCCGACGGTTGTGCTTGGCGACATTAATGCCAAGCACAGAGCCTGGCACTCCAGGCTGTCTAACCCCAGGGGGCGGAAGCTCTATCGCCTCATCGAGGATGCGGGGTTATCTGTCTTGGGGCCCAGAACCCCGACCTACCTTCCTACTTCTGACGTTCTGGACATTGTCATTTACTGCAATGCTCAGTCGTCTCTAAACGTGTCCACCCTGAACGAGCTATCGTCAGACCATCTGCCGATACTCCTTCATTATGGCAACCTCCCGGTCAGGCTTCCCCCCCCCCCCTTCAACGGCGCGACTTCGCCAAGGCGAATTGGGTAGCCTTTCGTGTCCAAGTAGCTTCTGCCCTCCCGGCTAATGCTGAGGAGCCGCAATCCCCTGAACAAGCTGATGCCATGGCAACTTTTGTGTCTGGTGTCATGGAGGGGAATATTCCCTGGAAATTCGCTCCCAGGCTGTCCTCCCGACGGCTCCCTGAGCCAGTCCGGCGGATCATCACCCACAGGAACAGCGTGCGGCGGAGGTGGCAGCGCCACCGCACGCCGGATTTGCGCAACCTGCTCGACCGTCTTAACAGGGAGGTCCGAGAAGCGATCCGGGAGATTAAAACCCACGCCTGGGAGGAACATTTGGCGGAGGTGTCCCTTGCTGATCACTCCATCTGGCGGGTTTGTCGTGGTTTTAAATCCACCCAGCGGAGGGATCCTCCCCTCTTAACTCCTACAGGACTTGCCTGCTCCCCCAGGGAAAAGGCGGAAGTGTTTGCAGAACACCTTGCTAGCACCTTCCGGCCTAACCCTTCCACTGCTGACTCGGGGGATTCTGAGGCGGCGGGGGAAAACAGCCATGAATGCTATTCAGAATTCTGCTGATGACGATCGAGACTTCTTTTCTCGGATTGGCACCGCGGAAGTAGTTGCTGTCATAAGGAACCTATCCTCGCAACGCTCTCCAGGTGATGATGAAATCAGCGGGTTGGTGATTAAGCAGCTTCCTGTTGCAGTTGTACAGTTCCTTACAGCGCTGTACAATGGCTGCTTACGCATCCGGCACTTCCCTGAGGAGTGGAAAAGGGCGAAGATAATTGGGATTCCCAAAGCTAATAAGGCTGCGGGTGTTGCCGAGAATTATCGCCCCATTTCCCTCCTCAATAACTTTGGGAAGATGTTCGAGAGGCTGATCCTCCCAACCCTGCGGAGACACCTCTCCGATAGGAATGTCCTCCCTGGAGAGCAGTTCGGCTTCCGCCAGCAGCATTCCACCTCGCATCAGCTTGCCAGGGTCGTCGGCTTCATCACCGACGGCTTTAATGTCCGGCATAGGACGGCGGCGGTTTTCTTGGACATTAGCCAGGCGTTTGACCGAGTCTGGCAGGAGGCACTGATGGCCAAAATGCTCTGGGCTGGTATGCCTCTACCCCTAATTCTTCTTCTGAGGTCCTACCTGGGGAACAGAAAATTCTGGGTGTGCTGGGACGGAGAGCGATCCGGGACTCACCTGATTCAGGCTGGCGTCCCCCAGGGATCCGTCCTAGGTCCAGTGTTATTCAACACCTTCACCCATGACTTCCCTAGGGACCACGGGCCTCAGGTCATTGTTGGCCTTTATGCCGACGATGCAGCCATCCTTGCTAGATCTACGAACGAGGCACAGGCAGTCAAATACCAGCAGCGAGCTCTGGATAAGGTCAACGCCTGGTACTGCAAGTGGAGAGTTGCAGTAAATCCATCAAAAACCGTCGCCGTCATGTTCCGTGCCCTCCCTCGGGTGCAACCGGCAGCCTCGCTCACCCTGCAGGGGCACGCTATCCCATGGTCCTCTGAGGCTAAATACCTCGGAGTGACCATGGATAGAGGACTAACCTGGCGCCACCACATCTCCGGCGTGAGAGGGGCTGCAACAGGTGAAGTACGCAGACTTAGCCCTATGTTTGGCTCTAGGGAAGTCACCCTGGAAACCAAGGTTAGGTTATATAGGGCCTGCGTACTGCCGATCCTCACCTATGCCTCGCCGATATGGTCCGGCGCGGCAGCCACCCACATCAAGAAGATTGCCGTAGTGCAAAACAATGCACTACGGATGATCTTAGGGGTGAGCTGGAGGAGCTTCGTCCGAGTGACGGAGCTCCAAGCCACAACAGGGGTTGAGCCTGTAGAACGCGTCCTGGAAAAGAAAGCCAGGGCATTCTACCGGAAGACCGCTGGCTCACAGCATGCCCTCATACGGCAGCTCTCAGGGATCCGCGTGATGCCCTGGGACTGGTTCAGGCACCCGATAGCGTCGATGGGGGCGGAATTCTCTCCTCTGCCCAAGCGGCTGAGGCGGCAACAGTTCCTGCCGCCGCAACATAACCTGTAATATCACAACCTGCAGAAACCTTTTCAAAACCTGGCAGGCTTATAGCTTAGCTGGCACCCTGGAATGGGGAAAAGGCCACAGCCTTTTCTCTAACACCCGCTCTGCAGGACGTACGCGCAAGCCGAAGTACTCGCGTTTGCCAAAGTACTCGCGTTTGCCGAAGTACGAGAGTATGCCGAAGTACGAGCGTATGCCGAAGTGCGTGTGTATGCAGGGGTGCGTGCGTATGCAGGAGTGCGTTGTTTAAAAACTGATGGGGAACTCGATAAATTGTAAAAAGGGGAAAATTCTGCATCCCTCCCACTTTCGATGAGTTCACTAAGTCTCACTCCAGAGATTACAGACGCACCATCTATAAGCACAGCGTCAGAGTCAAAATAATCACAAAAGTTCCGAATTACATTAACACAATATTATTAAAACGTTACAAATTAATAATAAAATATTATTTGCCAACAGGGCAAAACTCGATAAATTATAAAAAGGGAAAAATGCTGCAGTAACTTGTTTCGCGTACTTTTTCTGTAGTGATCCGTACTATTCTACCTATGAAAGCCAGTTTATTGTTGGCCCTGCCTATAACTCGAAAAATGTACATGTACAATGAAAGATCTCGACAAATGGTACTCCTAAATATTTTACATACTCAGTTGCTTGAATGCTTATTCCATCTATTTTATACTCGAATACTATCTCTTTGGTCTTACTTTTCCAGAATGTAACTGTGGCGCATTTAGTGTAATTAATTTCAATATGCCATTCTTTGTACCACGCTGAATTGGCTCTTAAGTCTTCACGCAGTGACTGATAGTCCTCCTGGTTTTTATTTCTTTATATAGAACGGTATCATTGGCAAAACTGACAACTTTCGGATTGATACCATATTGTCCTAACTTCGCAATTAATTTCTTATGAGATACTTTATCAAACGCCTTCCTGTAGTCAATGAATATGGCATCAACTTAAGTAATTTTCTCTACGAGTCGCATCAAATCATCCACGAACAACCCAAGCTGCGTTTCGCATGATCTACCTCTCCGGAATCCGTGCTGGCATCCGCTAAGCAATGAGTGACTATCTAAATAGAGCATTACAGAACTAAAGATTATATGCTTAAGTATCTTGCACGATATTGAAGTTAGGGAAATTGTTCTGTAATTTTCGGGGTTCTTTTTGTCGTCGCCCTTATGGATGGACGTAACGTGTGCTACTTTCCAATCTTTAGGAACGACACCTTCCGTAATGGATTTCTCGAATATAATTTTCAAATATGACGCGATTTCAGTACTCGTGCGGGTATTTTCTCCGACTCAGGAGATTAATTACGGTTAATTGAATGAAGTTGGAGCGCGATACCATTTTCCGAAAATATAAAATCTTTTATCGAGTCGCCCTGATGCATAGGAATATGGGTTTCACATTAACCGTCATTGGGAATAAAAGTTTTCTGAAAGTGTTGATTTAATAGGTTTGCGTTCTCCGCACTATCGTAAACTACATTTCCCGTTTCCGATCTTAGTGAGGCAATAGTGGGGCCTCTACCGTGGACTTCCCTGATGTAATACCAAAATGCTTTCGGTTTTCTTTCAAGTTATCCCGTAAACCTTCTTTTTGTAATTGTTAAACGCATTACGCATTGCTACTCTGGCTATGGAGCGCGCCTCCTTGAATTGCTGCCTTAACGTTGCAATCTGTTCGCCCGTAGCTGTTGAGGATGTGTTATTTTCGCGAGATTGGAGTTTTCTTTGCCGTCGGAGTGCGCTCCTAACTTCCTGGTTGTACCATCTGCATTTTCACGTTTCAGTTTGCTTGAAATAAATTTATCTGTGCACTTTCGCCTCATATCTCTATATCTCTGAACATGCACCAGGATTCTTCCGCGTCTGCAATATCTGTTACCTCGCAGAAATTAGTATATTTATTTTGCAGAAAAGACCTAAATCTAGTGAAATCGGCTCTGGAGAATACATAAAGCTTTCTTTTAGCGTCAACCTTTTTCTCAATGCTTAACTGAAGCTAAACTGCCTTGTGATCGCTTATTCCCTCAGCAACAGATACCCTATTCATACGCTAAGGAAGATTAGTCGCCAATAAATCTAATATATTATTAAATCTCGTGGGAAATCCCACTAACTGATACAATGAGTATTTACCGAAAGTTTCAAATAAAGCCTCGCGCGATTCACTCTATCTACTCCCGGGATAAAAGCATTTACGCCTCCATTCAATTGACGGAAGATTGAAATCGCCTCCAATTATAATGGCTTTATCTTTATTAATCGAACTTAGCGTCGCCACTTGTTTCTCTAGATAATAAATAGTTTCCACGCTCGCATTTGGTGGTCTATTAAAGGCGCATATATTTATAGTTTTATAGTCCCTCCCCTCACACTACACGAAACACTTTCGACTTCGTCGTCATTAATGTGTATTGGGTAACTTTCGTATTTATTGCTAACTACTATAAAGACTACACCTTCCAACGGGATACATCGATCTTTTCTAAAAACGCTATAGTCACGAGGAAAGATCTCCTGACTGGCTGTGTCCGCCGTTAGCCAACGTTCTGTACCTATCACTACGTCAGCACGCAGACTGCGAATAAAATTTTCAAGTTCGGCCTCCTTTCTGCGAATGCTGCGACAGTTAACCGTGATGACTTTTAGTTTACCGCTATAACTACGTAACGATGCCGCGCGCGCTGCTGAATTAATATTATTATTTTGTGCCTTCTTGTCCTTCCCATTATGTGGATTTGAATAACTAATCCGTGTGATCATCGCCTACAAGTTGGGGTCTTAAGTTCTCGATTTTTCCTCACCATTGGATTTGCTTGGGGGTGATACACAGGTATTAGGTTTTGCTTAATGTTAAGACAATTGGCCACTTACTGTATGACACTACTAACAAACTGGGTCCCATGGTACTCCAAACATCAAAAATACCTCAGCGATTAGGCACCGCGCACACTCCTCTGCGCTAGCAGCCACAAGAGCAAACAGTTCAACCCACTTTGCGGTGATGTCATCCACAATCAGAATATACTTCTTTACATTTTCGTCCTAAGGTAGGGGACCAAACAGGCCAATTGCCAGTTTCAAATCTTTGCCCGTAAACAGGGGTCTGTAAAAGGCCTGCTGGCTTTTGGTTCGTTGCCTTGTATCTCTGGTAGTCAAAACAATCCTTCATATATTCATCAATATATCTCCTCATTCTGGTCCAGTAGTATCGCCGAGGTACTCGTTCCACGGTTTTATCAATACCATAGTGACCGGCTGTTGAGGGGTCATGGTATTCCTGCATAATTAAGTCCCGTTCACGCGAGGGCACCACTAGTTGGGGCTCTTCTTCATCTTATGCTTCAGGAGAATATCGGTAGAGGACTCCACTTGAGAGAAACTATCCTTGATCAGTCCATCTAAAAAAATCTCTTCCGATATGTGGTACTCTCCAAGCAGGTGATTATTTTCTTCAGCTCTGGATCTCTCAGGTGCTGTTCTCGGATGTCTGCTGCAGAGCGACCAGGCAGCTGTATTGCTATGGTGCAAAATTCAAAATTCCTCATCATCTTTCGAGCAAGGGGGGCGAGATAATGTATCAGCTACTACATTTCGCCTTCCAGGCAAGTACTCAATTTTAGGACTGTATAATTTGGGCCCACCTTGCTAATCTTCCAGTGGGTGACTTAAGAGCCACCAGTCATCTTAATGGCTGATGGTCAGTTTGGACTATTATCATGGCACCCTCCAAGTAGCCCCAAAATTTTCCATGGGCCCATATCACAGCTAAGGCCTCTCTTTCAGTGGTTGAGTAGTTTCGCTCGGCAGCAGTCAAAAGGCGGCTGGCATAATCTATTGGATGTTCCTCCATCCCTCCCCCTGCAGCAATACGGCCCCAAGAGCATATTTACTGGCATCAGTGCGTAGTATGGAGGGCTTCGTCTCATCATTCTGCTGCAAAATTGGGGAGGTAACAAGATGGCTCTTGAGCCGGTCAAAAGAATCTTGTTGGTGCTGGCCGCATTCCAAGGGACAGCTCTTATTGGTTAGATCACTTTGTGGGCGTGCAACTTCAGCAAAGTCTGGCACGAATCGTCTATACCACGAGCATATCTGAAGTAAAGACTGGACACGCTTGAGTAGGCATGCTCGTCATTGCACTAGCTTTATCAGGGTCAACTTGTATACCCTCTGGGGTTAAAGGTGACCTCAATATTTAACTCGTTCACATAGGAAGTTACACTTGTCCCTGATAGCACATAACTTGAATTGGATAAGTCTCTTGAAAACATGCTGCAAGTCTCGAAGATGCTCTTCAAATGTGTGGTACAGCACTATCAAATCGCCCAGATAGGCTAACACTAATACATCTGGTCCAGCATGGAAGCGATCCATAATCCTTTGGAAAAGGAAAAGTGCCAAACGGACAAATGAAAGCCATTTTATCACGATGTTGAGGTCGCACCTGATAATAACCAGCACGCAAATCAACCGTAGACATAGGAGACGTTTAGTTGCGTGGAGTAAATCGTCCATTCGTAGAAGAGGGTATAAATCACAGATGGTAGCAGCATTCAGTCGACGATAGTCGACACAACCAAGCTCTACCGTCTTTCTTCGGTACCAACACTACAGGGGCAGAGCAGGGCGACTCGCATTCTTCGATGACTCTTTCCTTTATCAGATGATCAAGTTCAGCTTGGAGAATCATTTTCTTTGCAGGCGCCATCCGGTATGGTGGCACAGAAATCGGAGGATGGTCACCAGTTTCGATATGATGCTCGGCATAAGGCGTTGGTTCTCCCCTGCTCGAAAGAAATTCTGGTTAGCATAAAAAAGAGCATCTAGATGTTGTCTTTCGTTATCGGAGAGCATAGCCCCTTCATTCGACCAGCTGAAGACCAATGCTAGTCACTACCGCTTGTTTCTCAAATTGCAACGCGTATTTCATATCTGGAGTATTGGCAAAGCTCCAGCTTCTGCCCACAAAATTGAAAATGAGCCCAGCTTTCACTATGAAGTCAATTTCGAATAAGGCATCATTATCAGCTTTGGGAAATACGATGTGGTTGGGATTGCACGATTGTTCAAAATTTCATTTACCCTGGCAAATAACACGTCTTTATTACGCCCGACCCCGTCCACTAGCTTAACACGTAACCTTTCCCTCTCTAAACGTTGTCCATTTGCGCGTAAGACCTCATATAGGGTTCGGCCATCAAAAGTTTGTTTCGCAGCTGAATCAAGGTAGCCGTGACTGCCAACTCCTGTAATGCCCACCTGAAGAAAGGGTCGTGGCTGCGGTTTTACTGGACCCTAGCGTCCACACCGAACGAGCAGAGTCGGCGCTAAATGACGTTAATGACGGCTTCTTGCAATTGGGACAGTTGGATTTTATGAATCCGTGCGCTCCACAGCTGTAACACGAAATGCGCGGAGAAGATGGGAGTGCGAAGGGCCGTGGAGATGGTTGTGAACGAACAGTATTCCCAGCGGTCGCCCTAACCATATCGCTGCTTTGCTGCTGGGCTTCGAAACTGGCCAATTTGCGGTTATTCTCTTGCGCATGCCCGTAATTTTTGCAGAAACGGCACCGTGGGCGGAGCTTTGTATCCGTCCGCGCACCTGAGGAATATGCGAGTTCCTCGTGAAATATCTTGTCAGTCAGCCGCGCTTCTCATAAATGATCTGTAAACGTCTCCAGCTTATCGTGTGGCACTTTACCACTAATTCTATGATTTAGCAACCCATGCACCATGTCTAACTGGATTTCTTCAGATAGTGTGCCGGAGGGAAGCTAGGAAAGTAAAGCGCGCGATTTACAAAGACGTCCGTCGGCGTGTTTGATTCTTGCTCCGCCGAGATAAGTTCTCTATAGACTCGGTATGCTGGCTTTTTAGGACCAAAAGTGATATTTAACAGGCGCAGCGCCTGTTCCCACGAGGCAACCATCTCTTTCACCCCTTGCCACCACATGGCCGCAAAGCTGTCCAGAAGCATGGGAAGTTCACGGAGTGCATTTTCGTCCGACACATAGGTGCAGTCCATAAAGACACCTATCGCATCGATGAAGACTTCAACATCGGACTCATCGCCACCATCGAAACGTGATGAACACGTGGCGAAACTTCTGGTGGGTTGATGCGGCGTCAGCGTTCCTCTCGCTACGCGGAGCTGCTCCAACATCTTTGTCTGCACGCTATAGATCAACTTTTGCAATTGATCCTCCGTCATCGCTATGGGATGAGCCATCGTTATTGAAAGACATGCCACCAAGGAGCACCGCCAGAGGCTGCCACGTTACAAGTACCATTTTTCAGCTATATATTAATTTAAGTTTAAATTTCGTAACTTAATTTAAAGCAATTTAAAATGCAACTCTGTGAATCATTTAATCGATTTAAGTGCCTCCTAATAGAATAATAAAATGGAGTCATCGAGGTTAAAAATACTTTCTAAAATGCGAATTTCTGAAGTTTTCGATTTTTCTTGTCGGTTGTAGCCTATGATCTACCATCATACAAAATTTTATCTTTTTATTACAAAAAAGCGTGAAAGAAGACAGATATACGGGTACATAAGAATTATATTTATAAATGTATCATCAGTGATAACGCCACGTTTTCTAAAATTTATTAGATTTAAGAAAAGAAAGTTTCTTGAAATAAAAACTGTATACATATAAAGTAACCACATTATTTGGAAAGTTTAATTAATTATTTTGAAAGTACAAAACTATTAATATCTGAAAAATAATAAAAAATCATCTAACAATCTTAAGGGAAAATCGACAGTAAATTAAAAATGACATTTTGGTGTATTTTAAGAAATTTACTCTTCGATATTTCATAATTGCATATTCATTCACAATGTCATCAAAATTTAGTTTATCGCATATTTCATTTTCTATGCTAATAAGAGCCAGACTGCTTAGTCTATCTCGGCTCATTGATGAACGCAAAGTTTGTTATTAATTTAAGTTTTGAAAAAGATCTTTCTCTAGCAGCAACTATTACAGAAAGTGTTAATAAAACACGAAAAGCAATACAGATATTTGAAAAACCTCTTATTAAATCCTTGGTGAAGATATATTCTAAATTTTAAAGAGCTCATTTGGTTTCAAAAAATCTTGAATTGCTTCCAATTCATCATAGAGATCCATAGCACTAATGTCACTTTCTTCTCTGGCATTGCCTGTTAGTTCTTTTTAGTCTGTGCAGAATTTCATTTTTGTTTCATATTTCGTCCTAGATAAGCTATGTAAATCATAAAGGAAACTGAAATCAACATTATGTATTTTTAGCTGTTGAAATCTTTTACTAACAGAGGTTATCGCAGTATCCAAAATAGAGTTAAAGAAATTAATCTTAAAGCTAGTATCAAGATCTTGAACTGTTTTATCCTTGTGTTCGTAATCGGATTTTACTTTTATCTTGCCAGGCCGAACAGATAACAATAGAGGAAATTCTGTTTCTACATCAACATCTTCAGCTAATTTCTTTGCGTCAATCGATAGGCGTTTAAATCCTTCCTCATTTCTGTTGCTTTTCAAATATTCAATTAAATTTTCTTGAACTTCTATTGTAACTGAAATATTTACGTCCGATAATTGTAAAGTTTTATTGCATTTACTCGTGAGAAAATGTTATACAAGAGCACAATGGAGCAAATGAATCTAAATGATTTTATTTTCAGCGCCAGTGAATTTTCTTGATGTCTAGTATTTACATCTCAGAGGGTGAACAGATTCTGAGGAAGTAAAACCAGAACACAACGTTTTCTGGGGAATGAAAAACCGGGACA